>JACCIA010000005.1:9295000-10545000 GCA_018906985.1 Apocrypta bakeri
GGTTACTTCGTTTGTCCCAGGGATATCAAAATTATTTACATCGCGTTGTTTCTTTGTTCTCTGATCAATGAATCATTTTTCCCGTTAATGTCAGTACTTATTTCAGGCTGGTCCCTTTGGTGTAAAACCAGTATTTCGTAAAGGGAGTATAGAAACTGAAACTTTGTACAATATGCGTTGCGTTTTATCATTAAGATGTAATCGTCTATTCCTATTCCGCTTATCTGATACGCGGCCTGTATTCGAATATTATCCAAATTTTGTCAGTAATGTGCAATTTATAGTCTGTACGCACATCAGGATTGAAAAATTTGTTAAGTTAGCGATCTCTATGCGAATAATGTCGTAAAAGAGAACGTCTACTGTTCGTAAGTGAGCAATTTAAAGCTACGCATTTATCAGTTAGCGTATAAGTGACGTATAATGTACTTATGATTGTTGCTTCTAACCTCAACAATGTAACAATTTTCTGCGCATCGACTACAAATAGAAATGATCGTGAATTTAAAATCTCGCTATCTTAACATTCTGGATTCATCGAATAATACACCAAAATCGCAAGTCAGCAAAAAATCTCGAAAGCAGACTTTCCTCATCCTCGTGGCAGAGTGCCTCAATTCATAAAAATATCGCTTTATAAACGAACGAAGAAATCGGAACACGATAAATCGTTTCAATAATAGCAGACCAAATATGGATGTTTGACACACAATCGTACCTTTGCCTCTCGAAGACGCATAAAGTGGATTATCCAAAGTGTCCGCAGCATTGGATAACTTCGGTCCCATCGCCGATTCGAAATTGCCGATTCCATTGTTATTCTTCTCCGCGTGTACCGATCCATTTTCCAAGGACGCTTTCTGATCCTCTGGACCAATTGCATTGGTGTATCTAACCGATTTGATGATCAGGTCACCTTTACTCTTAATGAAGACCCTTTGGCCTATATGCAGATTCGGTGCGTTCGTGGCATGGATCTTACCGATCTGCATGCCATTGGAAGCCGGTAAAGCAATGCCGTTGACTTCAGACTCCAACACTGCATTGTCGATCCAGCCTCGTTGTCCAAGTTCATCCATAGGTACGTCCTCATCTTCAGCAACGCTCGAGCCAGAGGTCATCGATTCCGTTTCCTCGTCATCCTCGGAACTACTACTCGTCGAAGTCAATACGACTCTTTTGACCTGGTCAGACGACACCCGAGCCACGGTTTTGCTATTTGAATCTTCGTGATCGTTGGTCTGTTCACGATGTACGTGGACACTACTCAAGTTGTTGTCATCGTTTTTCGAGGTCACTTCGACTCCGGCTCCACTGCTGCCGACGGTTTGATGCTGCTCCGCTAGTGTCATTACCGGATGGTAAGCGCATGTCTCAGGTGTCGCGATTCGATCGTTTCACCGATGCGTCGATTACGTGACGCGCACTCGCGCGCGCGCACACACAAACATATGCACAACGTGAACACACTTGTTTTTCTTCTTTGCAATCAAGATTCAACTCCGCCAGACGTTCATGGTCGACCACACTGATTCACTCGCACTATTCGTGAATTTTCCACTCGCTTTTCCCGCTTCTATCTCTCTCGCGATGTCACGCGACTTCGACCGATTTTTTCTTCTTCTTTGCGATACTTCAAACGCTGATGGCGAAAAACCACGTTCCGCGGCCCCGTTGACGTTGTGACGAGAACGTAGCAGCCAAGATACTGACGACGGGAGAAGTTTTTGAGCAAAATGCGCGTAAGCGACGCCATTCCCCACTCTAGCTATCGCTTCTCCGACTCTTTCTCTCTCTCTCTCTCTCTCTCTCTCTTATACGATCCAGGCTGCGCTTCACTTTTATTCGCAGCTATATTGAGATAGAAAAGTTGCGATTAGATGAGTTTTTATTTAATGTTGACATTATTTACCAGAAACTTGCGATATTTTCTTTTTAGATCCAACGTTTTACGCGATACTTGCTGTAGTGGAATGTTGCACGTACTTTAAAATTTGTGTTTATTATATTATATATATAT
This sequence comes from Apocrypta bakeri, assembly GCA_018906985.1. NCBI lineage: Eukaryota > Metazoa > Arthropoda > Insecta > Hymenoptera > Pteromalidae > Apocrypta > Apocrypta bakeri. Next base: position 9,297,021 of record JACCIA010000005.1, read on the forward strand.
ATATATATATATGTACGCGTGATTTATATTCAATTCGCGAAGGAGACGTTATTTTCTGAGAAAACAAAACCTTTGTTTCTTGGTATAATAGTAAGTGGATAATATTAATCTCTTTGTTCGTTGTTCGATATGTTGGAAGCTATGATTAATTATGTAATCGTAATCTTGTTGTCTTGTTGTTTTCCACTTGATCTACTTGACACGTTGCATGAGAATTTGTACGTGAATCGACGCTCCAAATTTCATTGATTTTGCGCTGAAGAATCAGAACTATACCGACGTAGTGTGCTATACATATGGGTATGTGTGTATGCGAAAGCGGATGTAAACTTGTAAAAATAAAGAATGTCTTTATTCCGCAGTACATCATTTCCGGTTAGCAGTTACTTTAGTGAGTCAACTGTCAACCTCGATCTCCTGCTGATGATATACTTTTGTCATAGACTAATGGAATATCGATGTTTTTTAAAAATGTGTATTTGGATTTTTTAACATTCAGATCGTGGCAAGGCAATATTTTGAACTGACAGGTATACGAGCTTTTTCTAAACGATTCCGAGAAGAATAAACTTAAAATTGAAAAATCTCCAAAATACTCGGTCGCCCAGGAGTTTATGTCAATACGTGCACTGGCACGTATATGTATGCATTTGCTGGCTGACTAACAAGCGTCAGGAGTTTCGTCTTTGAATGCAGGGAAACACGAAGGTCGTCCCGTCGTCATGTATCGAATACACTAAACGTTCCGTTACAGGTAGCTACCAAGAATATTTTTTTTATTGTTTTTTTATTTATTTTTTTTTTCCTTTTACGCATGAATAGTCGATAAGATTTTTATTGAGATTTTATGATATCCATGAATAAAGAATTGTTTCTCGAGAAACTGTTGTAAATCTCTTGGATATGAGGTTCGAATAATAATGAACAAATAAGTCGCGTCAATGTAAGGCGCGAGATTGTCAAATAACTCATTGACCGTCGCAAAAATTAAGCCATTAAAGTGTTTATAAAAATATTAATACGTGTTTTGTGATGTATATGTAAATAACGTGTTTAGCATTGTAAGGCTAAGAGATAATCGTAAGATTCAATTTTCCGTCAAAGTATTAAAAAAGATCCGATAATGAGGGGGGGGGGGCAGTCGGCGTTAGAACAGCTTATTGTTTTTTTGAATAAAGCATTTGAAATTTATCACGACGATTTGATAAGACGTTTGAAACTTATACTTTTTCGACTCCACAATATGTTATGTCTCCTGAATTTGGAATTGTATAAAAGCACTGCGCCAATGAAGAATCGTAATTTTTACAACGACATTTAGCCTGTTGTTCAATAAATCATTTTTACGTTCCATATGCAACCTATGCATAATCAATAGAAATGCCTTAAATTAAACTATTCATACGTACTGATCGGTTACCTTCGATTTATCTCTCATCGATATTTCAACTTGTGGAATAAGAATGTATCTGACGATCAAAAGTAGTTAACACAGATTATACAGTATATTTTAACTTGAAAAATAAGCTAGACTAGTAAACAAACCGGCAAAAGACTTAATAACATTTAATCGACGAAACGTTTAATTATAAAATGTTCAACGATAGAAACTCACGTATCACACTGAACGTCGTAATTGTTCAGTGTGACGCGTGTACACCTGGATTATTTGCCAATACTCGTTGATAATTTGAATTTCTTCTCTTGGCTGAGATACGATATTTGTTTGAAAAATTTCATTTTGACGTATTGTTTTGTGGCTAAAGGACAGTAATTGAATTTGAATATTGCGGATGACTATGAATATTAATGTGTAAAATGTCGTACCTGGATGCGTTGTGATTGTAAAAAGAAGCAGAAAAATAATTCTTTTTAAAGACTCTATGTAATGCATTTTTCCTAAGAAAACAGAACAGTGTCTGACGTCAATAATATTCTTTGTTTCCTCGTAGACTTTTTTTTTCATGAATTCTGTATTAACTGGATCCGCAATCAATGATATTTTAAATTAAATTATTTAAAATATGAGAAATTCCAGGACGTTTCGGGTGATTCTAAAGAAATAGCATTTGTCCAAATTCTATGGGAAATCAGTCGAAATTCCAGCCTCTTTCGTAGGATGCGATTGTTCAAAGTACATTAAAAGTAATTCGACAAACAGCATCAAACGCTTTCGACGACGTTCAATTTTCTACAACAATAAGGCTAAAAGTCAACGCTTACGTTGACTTATTGCAGGAAAATCGCACAGCTGCCATTGCGTTTATCGCGTGGATCTTAAACGAGGGTCGTGTCGGCAGTTAAAACAAAGTCAGAGTAGAAATTGACAATAAGCAGTGTGTTTATCTGTAGTAATACGAAAGTCTATTATATATTCATTCAGAATTCGTTATTTTTGTTAAGTTAAGCAAAAGCTTTATCTGTATATATATATATATGTATATATAACATTTCTCAAATACAGTAAGGAAATTATATTTATATCTGGAAAAATGTCTATGACATGCATAATTCATACGTGCAAATTAAAATGTCATCGCGGTAAGAGTGTGATAGAAAAATGACGAGCGAAAAACTTTGCGCGTTTAAAGTACACTCATTCTACACGACCGAGTATCTAATGAAACGTGTACAATCGCCTACTTTGTGTATGGAATCGGACGTTGGATTCCAGTTCGTTGTTAACGTAATTAACGTATTTTCTTATTGTTAACTTTTTGTTATTTATTAAACTAGAGAAGGTATAATCGGTATAGATTAATTTGGAAACGTACCTCAATGCGAGAAAAAATTTTGTTCTCCGAAAATCTTACTTTTTACGAAATATATACGAAATCGTGAAGTGCCCGATACGTATTGCGCATATTTCACATCAACTGTGCCAAGCTTCTCTTAATAAATAACAGCTTTTATCATTTTATATATTGCCGATTGTTGTGTTACATTTTATTGGAAATTATTTTTAAAATGTACACACACACATATATATGTATATATATATATATGTAATATACGTAAATTACGAAAATTTATTTACACGTAATATTGTACTACCATATTTTCAGTAATTTATCAGTTTCTTATCTAGAGATGTTTTCTTCTAATTAAGCAATCGTAATGTTTTTAATTCTACAACTATAGTTGCCGTATTCTCCGAATTATCTATAGCATATACGACTTGCTAGTGTTTGTGGAAGATAAGGATTATTCTCGTTTCTAATCTATGTGCGTTCACTGACTTTAATTAAATTACCTTCGCTGCAGTATGGCGCTATGGGTTTATTTTCAATGAAAGCTATATATATATATATTATTTATATTTATATATTTCAATGAAAGCTATATATATATACATACATATAAATATATATGGGACATTTATTACAGCCTACAGGAGTCGTTGATACGTCATTTTGCAGGTGTATGAATGTGTCTTTACATTGCCGTAGTAGTGCAGACGTTGCAAGTTTGTTTTTTTTTTCGAACAAACTGCACCAATGGAATTCTCGAGTGAAGTTATTTTTTATTGTGCGAAATTATAGGCTTTCAGAACATGTATCTATTTTATTTCCAAACTTTTTCTCGCTACCACTAACATATTTCGGCAAAAGTAACAAAAAACACGTTAAACGATTTTCTCAACTTTTTAGCTGTTTCATGTCGTATTTTATACCCTTTCGTGCTTCTGAACAACTTCGCGTGAAAACGTCAATGGTTGGTGGCAGTTTGTTCCAGAAAGCGCCTGTTTTGAAGCTATAGTCACACTAGACTATATAACCAAAAACAAAAAAAAAAACAAAAATCGTTTTCAAAATAATTTTTCATAATTTTATTTGTTTATTTGAATATTTGAAAACATTCGGTTAATCTTTAAATTGTTTTGTTGTATTCTTTTAAGTCTAGTAAATTTTTATGAAACACTCCAAAGAAACAAAATACGTTAGGAGCTCTTGATGAATATTTTCGAATGTTTTCGAGACGGTCCGGTAGAATTTCGGATTATTCAAAAATTCCAATATATTTCCAGTATGAAAATGTCGAAAAAATCGAAAAAATTTTTTAAATATTCCCTTTGATTCTTAAAATATTTTTACTCAAGCTCATAATTTACGAGAGAAAAATGGATAATTTTTAAAAATTAATTGTATGTACAATATATTTGTATAGCTGGTTTCTATACGTGTTTAGATAATATTTTTTTGCACAGAATCTTGGATTGTTCTTAATTTAAAAAAAATTAATCAATACTCTACTTTAACTAAGGACTAGATTGCTATTACAAAACAGGTCAAATAACGCGTTAAATCATTTTTTTTTTCATTTTTACATAATCGTTAAAGACCTGTTGCAAATGAATGTTTCGAATACGTAATATTCGTTCTTATTGACAATATCTACTAAGTTTTTCTAGAGTATTATGTAAAGATGATGGAATAGAAAATCTAAGCTTTGAACAAAACCTGAAATCAGATGAAATATAATTGTATTATATATATATAACATTTAAAATTTTAAGTGCAAAAAATAGCAATAAAGTCAATTATTGATTGTACGTTTCCCGCCAGTCTCTAGATCAGTTCCTGTCTAGCTTCGTCCTCCTACCGTCTCTTCTGTTCTTCCGCTGTTGATTATAATGTTATCGATTTTGTTAGAAGATAAAAATTGGAATATATTTTAAATATAATTTTTTATTCGTTTAAGAATATAGAATGTTATTTTTACATATATACATATAAAAACAAATGCTAAAATTACGCTATTATAAAAAAGTCGTTCGAATTATATAACAAATATGTAGCTTCAAAAATTTAGATGTTCTATTTCTACAAGTATTTATATTCAATTCGATGATCTGTATTTCCAAATTGGGAGGCAATCTATAAAGCTAGTTTGGTAATAGCTTGTTTTGCAGAAAAAATAACATCGTTCAAACCAACTCCGTGATACGAGGATCCACAAAGCACCAAAGGTATATGGTGCGAGGAGATGTAATTTTGAATACGCTGTATTCTTTGGTTATGACCCACTACGTACTGTGGAATACAATCCCTCAAGAGAGCTACGTCACTCTCCACTGGATCTACTTCTATGCGAAGTATATTTTTTGTGTATTTAACCGCAGTAGATAAAAGTTGGTCATTTGTTACATTATTTCCAAAGTATTTGTCAAACCAAGCTCCACCCATCATTACTGTTAACACCTGTAAAATGAAATTATTTCAATATTCAAATATGCATAGAAATAGAATTTTTAAAATACAATGTCCACTTACAGTGTTGGTCTGGTTGTCAAAGATACACGAATCAAAGATAACTCCGAGGATTGGAATATTTTCAGATGGTACTACCAAAAATCCAAATCCTTGCAAAGGTAAAAGATCTCCAGAAAAATTAAGATTCACTACAGCTACAGTTGCGTAAGGTATTGCTTCCAACTCTCTTGAGAGTTGCGGATGTTGTCGTTTAAGCAAGGGGGCTAGATTCTTAGCAGATAAACTCGAGATTACTCTATGGCATTTTTCTTCTTTGCCATTTATAGATAATTCTACCTGGCCTGGCTTAAATGTTATTTGTTGACAATTAGCTTCAGTCTTAAGAGTCACATTAGATTTTGACTCTACATAATTTTGCAATGCTACAGGAAATTGTTCTAATCCCCCTCTAAGACTCCAAACAGACCATTTTTCCAGTTTAGACTTGTCAACTAATAGCGATTTTGTAGGATTTATTTTATTTTCCTTTGGCTTTTGATTAGATGTTTTTTTAAATAAATTTGCCAAAACACCTTTAGTCATCGAACCATATTTCTGTTCGTAGTCAAAGGCATTTTTCAACAAAAAGTTAACGCTAATTTTTTTCGCATCACCAGCACAAATTCCACAAATCATTGGACTGATTAAGTAATCAGCCACGTCCTTTCCCATTCTTCTTTCAACAAAACTATATATACTTTCATCTTCTTTCGTACCTTTCGGAGCTCTCAAGTCAGTCCAAAGAATCGAAGACAATCGCCTTTTAAATGGTTCTTGAACTTTAAATAAACTACCCAACGAATTAGGTAATAGATATAATTTTTCATTCGCATAAATCATTCTATTCCTAGCAGATGGATGAGTCGACTTGATCGCAACCACTTTGTTACTCAGATTGATCTTACCGATGAGCTCAAGAGTATTTTCCCCAGCGGCACCTGCACTTCTAATGGTACGAGGACCTTTTTCAAAGATCACTCCGCTAGGTGTTTTTACACTCTTGATCCATCCTCCCAAACGATTCGATGCTTCGTACAGAACAACCGATCCCAATCTTGAGTTTTCAACAGCATAGTACGCAGCACTTAGGCCTGATATACCTCCACCTAAAATAGCTGTCATTTTGAGTGTACCTGTAATTCCATCAAATCTAGTGCTCGTTTTATGATTCTAACCTTCCTTCATCACTCGCGGCAAAAGCACTACTCGTTTGAATAGATTTTTCAAGCAAACCGGCTTTCCTTTCCTCACTTTCGGCAGTTCATCGGCTAACCACCAAACGGCACCACAATCGACTTCTCTGTCCAGCTGTTTGTTACTATTCTCCATCTCTCTCCGACGCAGCTGTAGACTGTAGATATATATATATACTTCAGATGTATATATGATGCGTATATAGATGAACTTTGGTTCTCTCCTAATCCCGCGCACGCGAGCGTCGTTATGTTTACCGTTCGGCAACAGCACGTGGACGCATGAAAATAATCCAGCCTATTCTGGAAAATGAGGCCGTGCGAGTGACTGTCTCAGTAATACGTTCCTTTCTACACACGTGACGTACGCTGTGTCATCGATGCTCGCAAAGTCGGCTGAGATGATGCACCCGAGAGAAGGTAAATTATATCATATACGTCTCTGTGACGGTGGAGCTATTCTTTGAGTTTTATTATGCAAAGTACGTTTGGATAGACGAGCTTTGAAAAAGTTCTATGAATTATTTTGCAGTGTTGTTCACAGTGTATCGTTAGCAGATGATGTACTATTTCTTTGCTGCTAATTCTTTGCTCCACGGCTACTGAAGGTCGAAATTTTGTTTGGTTAAGGGTAAGTTTTTGACTTGGAAGTGGAACTATCGTTGTTTGTTGTTTTTTTTTATCGATGGTGATTCTGCTATTTTTAGATACATGAGGACATTCTTTTCTACTCAACGGCATGCTAACAATTCAATTCGGACAATGTGGAAATCAACTGGGCTACTCCCTGTTTCAACAATTATCTGCCGATTTGGATGCAAAGGACACAGGTATTTTGAAACAGGCTAATAGTACTTACACGGAGCAAAGTTTTGAAAAATGGTTCACAAGTATAAATAGAGATGGCAAGCGTCTTGCTAGAGCAGTGTTAGTAGACACAGAACACAAGGTCGTTAACAAAATTTGTAATAACACTACAGATCGATGGACATATCGACCACAGAATTTGGTTTGTCAATTAGGTGGAGGCTCTGCCAACAATTGGGCTTATGGTTCGTTAGTCAAAGGACCTCAGCTCAAAAATGATATTTTAGAGATTAGTAGAAAAGAGATTGAGAAAACTGATTCTTTCGATGGGATATTATTACTATTAAGTTCTGCTGGAGGTACCGGATCTGGAGTTGGTAGCTTCACCGCCGAATTGTTGAGAGATGAATTCCCTAATAAAAGTATTATTGGCTCCATTGTACTACCTTTTACATCTGGAGAAGTTGGAGTACAAAATTATAATACTATGTTGACATTGGCAAGATTTTCCGAGTCAGTAGACTTAAGTCTTTTATTTCAAAATGAGCAAATACACACAATATGTACAAGTGTTTTAAAGAATGTTGAGACCAAATTATTCGACATTAACGATGTCATATCAAAGAAATTAGCTGCCGTCTTCCAACCTGTGAACGATGCCTGGTGTACTTCAAATTATTTAACATCTACAGTGGCCTGTCATCCAAGTTATAAAATGGCAACTATAAAAAGTACACCATACGTATCACCCAGAGTAAGCATGTACGAATCTTTTTACAATTGGAGATTGTACGTTCAACATTTGAAAGAAACATTGAGAAATCCTACTGCGATAGATGCAGAAACTAAAACACCATCCCAAACTGCAAGTGCTAGATCGTTTCATTCATATTCCAGATCAGTGTCAAATGTATTAGTGTCTAGAGGTAAAATAAGTGAAAATGACCCAATGACTTGCGACGATTTACTAAGTAAAGATTTATACGTTGATTGGATCTCTTCCAGTGAAAGATTACTCATCTCAGTCAAGAGAGAAGACTTTTAAACCAAGAAAAATTTTTAGCTCTTGTTACGAACAATTCACAGATCCATCACACACTAGATGGAATCGTAGCTAAAGCATGGAATACCTATATACATTCAGCATTTTTACATCAATACAAAAAGTTTGGATTAGAAGAGGACAACTTTCTAGAAGCTTTTGCCAAAATTGAAAATGTGATTAAGGATTATAAGAATCTGTGAACTTCCAATAGTGGTCTTCCCAAAAAGAGTTCGAAATGTATAATAATGAAGCAGTGCCATTTCGCAGCTTTGTAATTATATTCTTTTTTTTTTTTTTAACAATTTCAAGAGTATTTTCATATGGACAGAAGGTCTGTAGGAGAAAATGTTAAAGGACCTTGCCAAGATATTTTTCTAGTCAATTTAAAAATTGTCGATAAGGAAGAATCCGACTCTATATCAAACAGATATGCCGCTTTTTAACGACAGATGACTCTATATTGGCTTTAAGTATCGCAGAATTATTCTTCACCGACCATTATATTTATATATATGTACAATCAAATAATTAGCGGTACAATTAAGCGTTGTTAATTAAGAGAATGTAATTTATAAATCAAGACCGACTTCTGACAAAGAGAACACATGCGTAATGTTTATATAAAAAAAAACAAACAAACAAACAAATTTGTAAATATACACATGCTGAAATCCTCAATTTGTTGTTCACGCATTATTCATTCAAAAATTCACTCGAAGCCCGAAAGTATCCCCACCAAAAAAGAGAAAACAAACGTTCGCTGGAAATTCCGAAACAGCGCACTGGCGTCAAGCACCCTCGCGCTGTAGCGTAATATCCACCCCCGCGGTCAATAGAGAGAAAATAAGAGCAAATGGAATATCGGATGTAACGATCCGTGCAGAGACAGAGACTGACAGAACAACGGGGGATGAAATTCGCCAAGCTGACTGTGACGTTTTATCCACCCCTTTATATATTATACATGTGTATACCTATAGGTATATGTACGGTTGCAAGCACATAACGCAGATGTAGGAGCTTTTCGCGAAATTCCGCCAAAACCAACTCTGTAGTATACAGTATATCTGGCAGATCGCCAATTACGTAAGTTCTCAATCCCAAGGGGTGGCTTGATTTGCGCTTTACGCGCCGTTACAGCTTTTCTGTCATTATAGAAATGATTCGCTCGAGTCTTTATACGTGTGTGTATATATGTATACACGTAACATACTTTCGCGCTTTGGTCTTGTGTAGTTGATTCTGCGAGGGGAGATTCTTGGAATTCCACGCTTCTAGTGGATCGATATGAAGCTTGGCGATTGGAGCTTCAAGAGCTTCTTTGGAATCGATATTGGTATATGCCATTTGTATTCGTTGTACAATAACCGTTGCGTAAGAATATGTTTTGTTTTTCTTTTACGAGCGATTTTTTTTTTTCATTTATTTATTCATCAGATTTTATTATGTTCCATTTAAATGTAATAATATTCTCTTCGAAGAAACGTACGTTCTATAGACGTGTAATTAGAAATACATCTATATGTAGATCTGGTTCTTGCCTTTCACCATTATTTAACATTTAAAGCTTTTCAATGATACACAATAAATTCTACTCAGACTAAATAGCTTCAGCGGTGTGTAATAATTTTTTATTGCACGTATTTAGAACAAACTTTTTTTTGTTACATTTGTGTTCCTTGATTTATAATAAAATATAAGGCGATTGTAAAGGAAAATAAAAAAGAATTATATAAAAGATTTTGTAACGAATTTTTTGTATTTTTTATACGATTGTTGAGGCTGGATTTTAAGCGTGTCTTTGATGAATTTTTTAAATTAGAAGGTAGTTCATTACGTACGCAATTTGATTCACTGTTATTTGTTCCAAAATAATTTTATTAATTTTCGGCTCTGCTAAACATTCGATATCTTATTTTACAATTAGCGCGTTGCCCTTTTAAATGAATGCAATGAAAGATTAATGATTCGAGTAACAAATATTCCAACTTTTACATATTTTTCTTCCTTAATTTACATAGATTCTTCGTCAACTAGGAAAAACAATACACAAAGTTACTTATAAGTCTCATACAAGGTAAATAAACTTGTTTCTGAAAAGTAACCAAGGAAAATTAGCAATTCATAACAAAATTGTAACTTAACAAAGAAAACAGTATTCAATTTGTAAACATAGTCCTATTATTTTCTATTAAATTGTTTTCTTTTTCAAGTACATCTACATTTCGAATAATACTTATTACGAATAAAATATTCAAGTTTATTTTTTCTATTTGTTTTGCTAGAATTTCTTGCATAAGTAAATTTACATAAGTAATAAAGAAGGTAAACGTAGCTACTGCACAAAGACTGATACATAAAAAATCTTATAGCTAAAACTTAACAACTAAAGTATACCAGCGTACATATTATAATACAGTTTTAATACACTATATTATATCAGTCGATAAAAATTATCGATACAATTATTAAAATTCGTTGGATTTTCCACAAAAAAAAAAATATAAGTATACTTCTCGCTCTGTGTATACTTAAAGGATTAACTTAATGCGCTACTCGTTCACTGAGACTTGTACATAAGAAACGTATAAAAATCTCATAATTTTTAACGAAAGCTTATGTGCACCTGCATGACGCCAAAGTTTACGTCAGTCGCAATACACACACACATACACACACACACGTATTACATACATACACACATTGACATCATTACAGAAAAATCCTTTCTCCAAGTGTCGTTGAATATAAATAATTACGTTCGCGCAGTACGCACAGTCTTTGAAATCTCTTACTCTCGATTCGAATTTTTCAGGCTTAACTGTACATCTCGCTGGATTCCCCCGTAAAAATTAAATTTCCTTATCTGCAGTCTCAACAAAACACTTTATGTTTCCGTCCGACCAGTAAATACTTTCTACAAATTCTCTCGGATGACCTAAAATAACAAAAATACACAAAGAAGTCCCCGCCGAGAGAAGATAAGCCAGACGCACGGGAGGCTTCTCATAAATCAGTCGACTGCACTCCGGGATACTGCAGAATGAAAAAGGCCCGAAAAACTAAAAATACTCATCCGTACACAAATGAACCTTGATCCGCACTGTGTGTTCAAAAAAAAAAAAAAAACTTTTTCTCTTCGTCCTATACCCTCTATATACGTCGAGTGACAATAGCAGCCCCAGCTGATAACACACGATCCAGTTATTGTTTACGTACCGTGTCGAAAAGAAATTCGAGTTTCGTGTAGGGTGAAGAGCTTGTTTTAGAGAATCTTTATGGAAGATCGAAATCTGGAAACGATTTTCGAAGTGACTCTGCAGATTTGTAGGATATATTGCGACGTTATTACTTATCACTGATGTTAAACATTTCGTTTTGTTTTTCGTCAATTTTGAGGGGCATTTCCGGTGCAAATTTTATACCGATTTGAAAATTAAATTATATCTATAAGAATACTTTGAAATAAACAATTAGAAATAGATTTGATTAAAATCCTCTTCGTTTTATTTTAGGTTTATCGTATACTGTTTTAGTAAGTCGAATTGGGAAATTATATTCTCAACCCACAGTTCGTCCAGAATTCAGGAATGAAAACAGGTGTGATTTGAGAAATTATAAATGTAGATCAGTTACTTGTAACTTTGAAATTCCATGTGTACCTATAACTCAATTTTGAGACCAAATAATCACACAATTAAGGCGCAAATTCGAAATTTATGCTAATTATACAATACATGTTATTGGAAATATTTTATTTGAAAGTCTGTATAATATATTAAATGTGTTTATCTCGCTATTGAAATTTGACGCGCAAGTAAATTAAATAATTCAAAGTTTATTCAATTTGAATTTCAAATACGAGTATAAGACAAAGTACAAATGAAAATTCATGCTATTTTTAACAAAGTACAAAAAGAAATTAACATAAATTGCATCGACTTTAACATTGGATCTAAAAGCCGTCAGTGTCAAATAAGAAGAAAGGCCAATAATTGGAAAGTCGTCCCAAAAAATAATGACATTTCCCCGATCGAGTGACTCGATTGCATCCCAAAAGTAAACGTTATTACATACTATAGGGAACAAAAAATACTAAAAAAAAAAAATACTTTTCACGCTGATCGAGATATCTGTATCTCTCGTCCCCATCGGAAGGACTAATCCAAATACCTCGTGCGCTTTCGACAATAACAAAAGCGACCAAAACTACGCAGAAGAGATACTTTCCCCCTCTTGGACAAACCGGGAAAAGCTCCGGCGAAGATTGAGCGAAGCAGCTCTTTCACGGGAGGGGGTATTTTTCTGCGTGACTCGTGACGTCACGCCGAGAAGAGAAGGTATACAATCGAATGCATAAAATGAAATGGATTGTGAGCAGGGTTGAAGCACTTAATTTTATGCGTTTTTTATTATTTTTCTGTGATAATCACTTGCGCAGGAACATTTTTAACTCGGGGTGTGAATACAGCTTTTATCGGGCATTCGGTAGAGCTACGTTTTGAACTAAAATTTTGTTCACACACACACACATATACATATAACAGGATATTCTTCAACTGTGCGTCCAGATATGTTTGCGTCGATTTCTCGTGAGAGAAAATGCGTAGAAAACGTAACATGTGTCCCAGCAATAGGTACTGAATATGAGAGTTTAAACAATTAACTTTATTTCACCTCAATTGGACAGCTAAATGAGTTACATACTTTGTAAAACAAAAACGGTAAGTTTTTTTTATTAGATTTACTACAGTGACACTGCTTTTCTCTTCGGATCTAGTTACCTTTCATTTTACAAATAACGAATTTATAATTTACCTTTGAAAAATAATGTACCTTCTATGTAAAATTCATGTAGTTAACGCTTTATCCTAAATATGTAATATTTAATAAAACTGCGAATGTAGTAAAGATTAACTGATTAAAAACAGTGATTTTTCATATTTTACCGTTTTAACAGTAAAAATTCATTAATTAATTAATATAGAAATATAATTTCACCTTCTTAAATGATGTGCCTTGTAATTTAGATTGTACTCGAGCAATCACTGATTCAACTGTACAAATTGGTACTATGTAATATAACTTTCCACTTTCAATTCAATAATCATTATTGTAATAATAATAATAATAATAAAAATAATGATAATGCGAAATTTGTTTGATTCTAAAATATGGTTTATTTGGATACCCCTCGGAGCTTTTCTACGTACTTATCTATATCGTCTAATCTTCTAATCATTGTATTTATTCGAGTGATAAAATACACATTTTATTTTAGAGATTATTTTTCTAAATTGAAAAACTATTAAACGCATTTAGCAAGCTTTTATCCTATTTATATTATGTACACATCTGTAATTTCACAATCGCCGTATCTTGATTAAACGTCTAATCGGATTTCTAATTGGTTTATATTGTTGTTTTCATATTTATCATTTATACACATTTTCAAATAATGAATTATTTGTGCTTTATAAAAAAAAGTCATTGATCGCTATTTTCAGATTACGCATATACTTGCTTTTTGAATATACAAACAGAAATATTGTAAAAAAATGTATAACATCCTAAAATTCGTCCCAAATGAAATTAACGTTTCGACACATTGAAAAAAAAAATAAAAAAAAATTTCATTTGCAAAAACATAATGCGATTTTTATTTTGAACAAATATTTTAATTGAAAAAAATAGGCATCCATTCTAAACTGTGAGCTATTGCACACCAAATATAGTTATAGCTACAAGCAAAAATTTTATTTTCACCTCTTTGTCGTCTATTTTGAAAATGTCTAACATACTGTGAATTATGACAAATAAGAATTCGTCTGAATAATTAGTTTGAATAGTGATTTCAAATTTCACGTTCAATACGTGAAAGTTTAGAAAATCGACCTGTCTGCAAATGAAGATATAGTTCTGAATTGCATTTAATCACAAGTAATTTATATTCAACGTACTGTAATAAACATTAAATTGAAATAAAGACACGACATCTTTCTTCCACTACTACAGTGACATTTGAATTAATGATCCAAATTTTTAACAGTAATAAATTATCCTATTAATCCCATACATCGAAAGAGCATACCTAAACGGTGGAAAAGCAGGTTTGGTCATGTATATGTATATATATATAATGAATTTTTTACTTCTCCAAAGACTTTCCATAATTTTCTAATTTTGATCGTTAAATAGTTAAAAAAACAGGAAACTAATCTAACGATTCAACCTCAAACTTCTTAGAACAGCGATGACAAATCCAGTAATACGTTTCGATTCTAATCCTCACTTGAGGGGGACGACATTTTTTTTCATCACCGTCCAAAAATCCTAAAAATTGATGTTACTAATATTTCCAATGCTCCAAATATTCGTAAATAATGTTATTGTTATATATTTTTATTGCGATTTTCTTATTCTCGTTGCTGCGTCGAGCTCGGCAAAACTTAAATCCCGAAAATCGCGCGTGTGCATATACGTTCATCTACCGGTCAAGTAAATAGCATTCAATTCAGAATCGACAAATACTTATAAAATATTTATTTTTCGATAATTTTGGAATACTGTGATGGTATAACTATTGTGGCACGCCATCGCTTCGAAGTCTGTCCCTTTCTCCGTTGATAACGAAGTCAACCCTGATTAGAAGGAAAAAACGAAAAAACGAATTTTACGACTTGTTGAGCATTTTTCTATTATAGATTTTCGTAAATTTGGTCGTTTCGCGTTTTCCTGTGCTATTATACACGCGGATAGAGTGGGACACGCGGTATTGTATAGAGACCGAAACACCGAAAGTCAGCAGTGAGAAGCATGAAGAGTCGTATATCCTGGAAGAAAAGGACGACGATGAGTATAGCAAAAGTTTCTACGCCTTTTCCTGTTACGAATTCCCGCGAGTATAGCGGATGAAAGAGAGTCGGAGCGAAGAAAATCCCCTCGTAGTTTCCTGGAACAACGAATGGCCTACGCGCATAGGATGAAATGCTTCCAGGAACTCGATGGAAAATTTCACCCCCTTTTCTTTTATTGTGTGCGATAAAGCAGATATCCTGCAGAGTTATTACGGATTTTGCGATAGATCTGAGAGCGCGCTGCTATGTAACTTACGGATTTTGATTTGGTCTTTTGTTTTATTGCGATCCCGGTACAACAATCTTTCTATGTGTATCTTGCGTTGTATAAAATACGTAATATACCATTTATACGTGTGTGTGTGTGTGGTGTGCAATTTATTAAGGAAGATCGTTTTATCGTCTTTTTTATGCTACACGTTTTCATAATTTACGGAAACATAAATACGGCTACGGAGCGCATTTCTATATATATATATATATATATATAAATCGTCGAGCGGACTTTTGTTCTTATAATAGTGTTTGGCGATTCAAAATAGAAATCCAATATGATCAAACGAACCGGTGACTTTTTAGTGCGCCGATCACAATTACTATATACAGCGTCGAAATTCCTTATTAGCATACACCGTGTGGTCTTGGTTCCATTCACAGCCAAATAGGATTATGAGGACACCAAAGGTGAAAGGGGGAGGGGGGAAGACGATATACCTACCGCAGTTTTTGCGCAATTAACCATTATTTTTTTTTTGTTTTTTTTTTTAACTTTTACGACGAAGCTGTTGCTACGCAGAGCGAAGTACCTTTGTGTGCGGTTCTTTAAATTGCACACACCGTTGAAAATATCGTTAAAAATGCCTTAGGTTTTTGCGCTGTGGCTTTCCTTTATCCTACGCATTGTCATTGAAAATGCAATTTTTTGTAACTGATATGATAATTTGTGCAATTTTGTAACGCGATTTATATACTCCGATCGATAAGAAGGACATTTCAATTCAAATTTAAAACGCACGTATATATCGTCATTGAAAATTCAATTTTTGTAAAGGAGATAAAAATTCGTGTACATTTTATCTCTGTTACAAGAATTACGCGTATTTTTAATACAAGCGAATATAAGATATATTATATTTCGGGATATATCCACAAGGTTCGGAGTTGGTAGAGACTTTGAAGGTTTTTC
The DNA here is from genome assembly GCA_018906985.1 of Apocrypta bakeri. NCBI lineage: Eukaryota > Metazoa > Arthropoda > Insecta > Hymenoptera > Pteromalidae > Apocrypta > Apocrypta bakeri. The sequence goes on from JACCIA010000005.1 coordinate 9,313,361, forward strand.
AGCGGTAAGCATTATAAAACGTATTACAATTTATTTTTTACGATATTTTAAGTAAATCTTTTTTTTTTACGCTTGAAGACATTATAATTTACGAAAAAAAATTCTAATTCTTTCAATAACGTATAATACGTGGTTTGAAATAACATATAGTTTTACAGTAATTAGTATAAATAAATAAAAATAATCTAGCTGAAAAGCTGTTTTTAGTAACAAAAAACTCGTATCTAATGAAGCATTTAAAATCTATCGAAAAACTTCAGTTGTACGGAGGAGATTTCATTTTCATTTCGTAGAAAATGAATTTTTGACAGTCCGGCCTTGGAAGCGACACCTTACAAAAATAAATGCTTTCTATTCAACACAGAATCGGCTGTTCCGCGTACAGATTAATCTATACTAAAATATCAATAATGCCTCTGTCGACAATGTTTCACGCTTTTAAAAATAGCGCGTACGAATAATGGCAAATAAATACAATAAATAATAATAGAAAAAGAAACTAACATCGAAACGTAACTATAGCTCAAACAAGTCAATCACCGATGGGTATAGGTATACATAAAACTGAGCGAAGAATATACATTTCGCTTTTTAACTTCGCAACGATAAGAGCTGCTCCTATAACACAGCCGCACGAGAAAGAGCTCGAGATCGAGAGGAAGGAAAAACCTGTTTTGTAACGAAGAGAGCGAGAGAGAGAGAGAGAGAGAGAGAGAGAGCGCGAGAGAGTGACTGAGAAAGAAGAGAACGGAAAGAGACCCATAAGAAAGAAAGAACGACGCGAAGAAGATACACGTGGAGTAGACACGAAACAAAGCCTCCTTTTACACAGTTACACCAAACTCTCAACACAAACACTCCACGAGTCCACTAAATCATACATTTCCAATTGTTGACAACAAAATCCTCTCGAGTAATCAACGCGCCTCCTTTCCGCTCTGTTATCTTCCAAAACAATGGAAAAAACGCACGGACACATCCCCAACCCTCGACAATAAAAAAAATCCTTCCTCCACTCTCTCCCTCTTTCTCTCCTTCCCTATACACATCCGCTGTCCTTCTCTAACCCTCGACTCTCTCTCGCGCTCGCGCCCACGCGCAGCCGCCGCCGCAGCAACTGTACACTCGCTATACTCCATCCACAAGTCTATACGTCGCAAAGAGTCTCCAGTGAGCCTCTGTAAGCCGGAGAGTCGAGTAGGTAGTTGTCGGAGCTCCGAGTTCTCTCTCTTTCGACGTCGACGCCATTTTGTGCCACTGACCGCACGCGAGCGCGCTCGTGTATATATATATATATCTATCTATATATATATATATACACACGCAGAAGGGGATTCACAAGACTTCGCGGAAAACAACGTCGTCTAAGCGTTACCGTCGTCGTCGTCGTCGTCGTTGTTGTTGTTGTTGTTGTTGTTGTCGCTGCTGCTGCTGTTGTTTATACGACACTCCCTGCGTTTAGAGGTTACGCGCGCGCGCGCGCGGAGTACACACAGTGCGCGCCAGTGTTCCGAAGGAGAAGTGTCCTTATATACCTGTACGTTTATACACACCTGGTGAATATATAGTGAGAGGTGCATATATGTGTGCGTGCGCGAGTCTCCGTAGTGTTCTCACGAGTGCATGATTCGATGTATATACAAATTTCCTAAGTGTACATAGAGACACGCTATACGAAAGGATATAGAGGAGAAGAAGAAAAAGAAAAACAAAAAAGGAAGGATCGTCGAAAGGACACACGTATGGAGTCGAGTAATAGCGAAGCTGAGCCGTACATCTTATCAGGAGTAGGACGACGATCCTAGTTGTGCAGTTATATCCATATACACTGCGACTATACGGACACGGACAGGTACGATATTAGCGAGGGATTATTATACTGTATATATATATATACAGAAGCGTATAGGTATAGCTATATATACAGAGGGCTGTATAGCTGAGCGGCGGCGACGAAAAATCGATGAGAGGCGCGTGTGTACGATGTGCGCCGACGTTGAGTTAGGTGCGTGTGTTGCCGAGAAAACTGGATTTCTATTAATAATGATAAGTCGAATTCTTTTTTTTTCTTCTTCCTCTTCTTCTTCTTCTTCTTCTTCTTCTTCTTTTCTACTTTACTAGGTTTCGCAACAAACGCGCGCAGGGGAAGGGGAAACTGGCATTTGGTGTAAATAGATTTTCAGAGGTGGCATTTGTTTGTTCTTTTTTTATTTTACTCTCAAATACCGCAAGCTAAAAGGATCGCTTTACCTTGACACACACGCGCGCGCACACGGGAGTCGTGGGTACGCGTAAGTTGTCTCTCGATACGCAAGAACTGCATTCTTTGATGAACGAAATGTAGGTATCGCTATAGGTCGAATGTATATATATATATAGATTCTTTTCTAGTTTAACAAAGTACAGAAGCGATCGTTAATAGGCGAAAGGCTTTTGAAAATCTCTTGAAAGGCGAAAGTTGAAACATTTTCAAACGCACAGACGAAACAAGTGTGTAATATGAATCCGCGCGACTGCGAGCGAGTTAAGAAAAATATACGTAAAGAAAGTTAATTCACACCGATCGCCATTAACCTCCATATAACTCGAGCATTTCGAAACAATCTCCTAATTGACTATCGCTATAATATCCTCACTCAACCTATATATAATGTACAGCCAGTACAAAGCGCATTACCCACTTAATATACACCTCCGGAACTAGCTCGAACTGCACTTCGATGTTTCGAAATTCAATCCTTATCTCTCGCTCGAGAAAGGAAATTTTTCGAGTCGTTAAAAGAGCGAGTCTAAACTCCGCGAAATTTCCCATATATACAAGCGATTTCGTAATAGAGCGCGTATATATATATATATATATATATATATATATATATATATACGCATACTTTTTTCGCCTCTCAAAATTAGCTTAACGGGAGAAGAGAGGAAAAAAATTATTCGTTAAAGGAAATTCAAGCAGCGGCGGCTCATTACGAAATAAACGCGCGCGCAAAATCCTGTTTGACATAATAAAAAGATAAAGACGCGAGAGAAGGAAAAAAAGGAGGACGAAGCGAAAGACAAATACAAGAGACGCTGCTGCGCCTTTTTTTATCCTCTCCGAGTCGAGATTAAAATTTTCGGCTTTATAATAATTATGATTTTACGCTGTTTTATGCATCTACGAGAGTACAGCGAAGATTTAAAGGCCGTTAAAATGTATTACGAGTATAATGATAATGCGCTAATTAGCGTTTAGAAAGTTTTAAATCGTTTATGTACAAAAGCATCGGAAACGTATGTGTATACATATATATTTGACCAAAAAATTCAACGTTTTCACGACGACTTGAGAGCAAAGAGATACACGAGCTAAAAGTGAAAGCCCTCCGTTGTCCAATACAGACCACGTACGCGTATTGCGAAGTACAAAATATTTTATTATTTATAAAATATATATCTATATATGCAGTTAGCCGTGTCGCCCGAGGACCGCTTGTCAGAATAGCTTGTTCGACAGCGATATACCTGTAACAAATCGATAATCAAGAGATGTATTTTATACAGCAATGGACGTTCCACATTTTCTCAGTTCCACGTTGTATAGTAGCTCTCGCGTATACCTATATATACACACATCGCGCTGCCACATCATTCCAAAACAATGTTCCCTAATCCCTTCCCCCTCCCCCACATTAACGCAAGCGTCGTAGGGAAAAAAATCTCTACTCCGATGTAAGCCGCTTTTCTCGAGTCGCCGCTGTGAGCAGGTAAAGAAATTCTTTCGAGACTAGTTCTTCCCTGCACGTGTTGTATCTAAAAGAGGGGAACTGCACAATGGAAGACGACGATAAGACCCTTTCTTTAATAGAACTTTGGAGAAACGTATAGACGTGTATCAAGATCTGTGTGTGTTTGTGTGTGTGTGTGTGTTGTGTGTGTGTTAAAGATGCAGTTAAACGCCGTAAAGATACACGGAACAGGTGGTGCTGCGGAGACGTTTGAAGTACAGCTTTGCTCTCTGAATATTAGATAAGAAACTGTAAACATTTGAGGAAATATTCTTGTTTTTATCGTGTTGTTTCCACTTTTTCGTTGTAGCTCTCGCACCGCTGTTACTCGATATGCGATGAAAATTGTTTCGCATCGATCATATAAGTGCATCCGTAACTAAACTAGACTGTAAACAGAATTGACAATGACAATAGAAACTATCGGTGTACTATCAGTGTACACGCATAGAGATAATCCATTTATCTCTCCTATCACACAAACACATTGAATCGACGAGCCTACAGTGCGACCCAAAGTTCATCCTCTTGTCTCCATAATATATGCGTATTCCAACGCACACTCGATCTTCCGTACGCAGGTGTGCCTGGAAGAAGTCCAAGGTGTAAGAAACGCTGGCGAGTCAGGAGTCGGATGTCGTTGACCTTAAGACTCGTCCATAGTGTTCGTGTACTACAATACACGTACGCAAGTCCATATCCATGTGTACAAATACACTCTCTTACTCGTAATAGCGCACAGTGCACCGTACCGCGTCAACCGCGTGCAACGTCCTAACCTATACAGATGTGCCTCTTACTACGTACATTGTATGTATTACATTATATTACGTATAGAGCTTTGCGATGTGGCTTATTCGGTAGAGAGTGTCGAGTTCGTAATTCGCCGCTGGATTGTCGCGTAAGCTTTGTTAAACACACGTCGCAAGGCTCAGTCGTTGTTGATTCGCGGACCGTAAAGAGCATCTTTTAAAAAGATTACTATGTAGCTACACTCGTATGTATAGGTGTGCATAATAATACGTAAAAAGGAAAATATACATGGCTTTGCGTACACGCGACGGTTTCACTATAGGCGCACGGCTGCAGCTTCTAGTTGTAGTATTGCTAACGCGGGAAAATTTGATTGAGCGGCGAACTTTCTTTTATACATAGAGAATCATTGTCTATTGTAAAGGAATTTCACTTGGATACCGCGCGATTGTAACTTCAGTTGTAGAGTTGCATCGAGCATTGCAAAGACGTTATGCGCAAGCGACGACGTCTTGAAATCAAATTACACGAGTGATTTCAATGCCAGTCTGAGCGAGAACGTGCTCATATATAAAATGCATTTTATATATATACATAATATATGTGTGTGTGTGTGTGTGTGTGTGTGTGCGCGCGCGCGGCTACACAACGCATTATACGCTATACTTTATTTAACTTTACAGTGTTGCATAGAAAAGACAGACGCGTTTTTATCGATGCGTTTGCGATGAACGTGGCGATTAGTAAAGAGCCTTGACTTGAATTGTAAAAATCGATGAGGTAATCGATTTGTTAGCCGTTATGCGATCGAGATTTACTTTTGCTCCTGTGCGATGCGCTCAGAATCCGAAGGATATTCTCTTTCACATTTATATAGCGTCGTTAAAAAAACCGATTCCCATGAATTCTTTTACACATAAATTAATTCGCGATACAAATTTGCTGATCTTCAATTTAATCTGAATATATTTAGAATTTCGCTGTTAAAGATTTCTTCATTTATTTTAATGTCAAAATAATGGAAGTAAATTTCATGTTCGCATGCATAAATTTTGATTATTGCCTGTGAATTAAATTAAATATTACTTTGTAAAGTAATATTAATTCGGAACTAATTTAACTTTTAAACGGGTTAAATTTTTCAGAATTCTGTTTTTTAATTTGAAACTTCGGGTTAATATTGCGTGAAAGTTTATTATTCCATAAATATTGAATTTTAAATAAACTACGATACGATATGTCATGCTGAAATGTCAAATTTTTATTTATAAATAAATTTCATTTATATGGAAATCCTCGCATTACATTTAAAATATCGATGACATTTTATTATGGTTTTAATATTCGTGTATATCGTAAATAGAGTATTATGGAAATTTCGTGTAATTTTTATTGACTTTTATATTCTGATATTAACTTTGACAAAAACGTGCTTCAATTTTTTCATAATCTACAAGTGGATTAAATAACATTTAAATTGCGTATACGTCCACATTTAAGTGCGAATGTTCATACAGGACTTCTTCCGCAATTATATTTGTATTAAAATCATTCGTAATTATAGCGGTTCACTTAAATCTCCCTTTATAACATATGAAGCCATCGTTTAACGAAACCCCCTTGTCCTCGGAAACTTTAACAATTTCGATAAAACTCGACCCCCGAAAAAAACGCAACCTCCGCAATCAACCCTCGCGCCAAATGTCGTCCGATCTTTCGCGTCAGCATTACCCGAAGGGTCTCCCTCCCTGATAGCCAAATTAGATTCCATCCCTCGAATTCGGCACATGTCACGCAGTAAAACTCGATACACACCCACACAGACGGATCGTGTGTGATATGTGCATAGCTGGTTTACGTCAGGTAACTAGAAACTAAGCGACGTTCCCAAATCGATCGGTTCTTGACCAGACAGACCCCCTTTTGCGTGTATCGTGTGTAATGAGACTATTTTTAGTCGAAGCATATATAAGATAATTAGATTTATTTATGGTTAGCTTTGAATTTTGTTTCGCCGAACTTTTCTCTCTGGTAGTGTTTGTATTGCAAGTCGATGGCTCTCTAGCGCTGGAGTGGACACTTGCGCGTGTGTGCTTTTTAAATGGCGATTTAATTGTCGGTGCAATTGCACTGAGTGTGCTACTGTGAAATGGGATCTATTACGATGGTGTATTAGATTTATATAAAAATATACTTCTTTTATGCAACTACGCTATATCGATGAACAAGAAATATTTCCTTCGAACAATCCCGTTAACCTCGAGTCATTACCTCGAAATTCTCATCGCATTAAACGACGAGTTATTAGTCGAAAGTGCGACCGCCTCTGTTTTAATTACAATAGAGTGCGCGCGAAAAAACGATGCTTCAGAATTACCAACGACAATCGAATTTCACCCCCAAAACTCGTTTTGCTTTTACTCCAACGTCGTAAACTTGCCACGAGGGAAATACACATTGTCTATATCTGTATATACGCGTGTGCTATCCCCATAAGCGAGATTTACGCTCTCGCGAACATTCGAGGGATGGAAAGACGCTGTACGAGGCTTCAATTAACGGATTGATAACCACTATTGCGGAGAGTTTATTTTTGGATTGTCACATCCGGACCTTCTTTTGTATACTATAGAAATAGAGTGCGTTCAATGTGGGTGTCGCGCGCGTGTGCATCGTGAACTGTATATTAGTCGATGGGTACGGGTATAATTTGTTCTTTTCGCGAGAGAAGGACTGTTATTTTGGAGGCATAGCTTCATAATTTCAGTTTGCGCACAACACCGTTATTGTGTTCGAATGCGCGCATATTTGTCGCAAATTATATATATAGCTTGCGTTTGTAGCCATTGTACTACCAAAATATTAATTCGAATAATTTATCGCGATAAATGAAATATTGATTGCGTATAAAACGCAACGGTGTATTAAATAAACTCTACGCATACTGATTTAATGCATAACAATTCTCGTTATTTACAACGCTGTATAGTAAAATAATTTTTTGATCCTTTCAGAATACTGTTCTCTCGTATTCCTACCAAGCTTACAACACAGACTGTTGAAAATATTAATAAATTTATGTAATACACATTAAATTTGAATGTACTCGTATTTACGGTATCGCTGTCGCCTTCAAATTATTATATACGCGTTAAACAAAACAGATTTATACTACGCATTTGCATAAAATTTCATGCTAACACATAATCAAAGTATCACATTCGTATATTTATACGAATATATTCTTACATAACGGTTGAATTATTTGAAAAATCGCGTTAATATACACGCACGTGCACGAAAGTGAATGAATGTTTTGCTCTCGTTACGCACGAAGCGTTTTAAAGCTGCAATTTATAGCAAATCTCATTTGAAAAATTGTCTATTCTCAATAGCATATCAAAGGACAATCAGCGTATCAAAGCACATTTAGATGTAATTTTTCAACTCGAGCGCATCCGAACCGAAAACAGCACACCGCGCAAGATAACGTCCGGCACGTGCGCCCACACACGTACACAAGCAAAGTCAAGCTTGCATCTAGCTCGAATAATACTGTCGAAATAAATTACAGTAATTAAATCGTCCCCTTTTTCTACCGAGCTATCGCGACAGATTGCCAACGTCGACGCCGCTTATATATACATATATATAAATCAAAATGCGAATTTGCGAAAGCTGTAAACGTCGCGCGCGCCCAGCGACCGTTGGCAATCTCCCAACGGAGAAATGCGTCTTTTTTCGCACAAGTTCAAGGTTCTCGTATGTGTACACAGACATAGTGTATACAATCGAGTATACAGTAGAAATAAATTTTCGTTTGGCTTTTTTTTCTTTTTCAAATAAATCCTACTAACGCCGAAACCGTATAAGGCTAATGTTAACGAGAACATTTATATATATATATATATATATAGAGAGAGAGAGAGAGAGAGAGAGAATATACGCGAAGACGATGTGCGTTTAAGAGATAGGAAGGAGAAACCTTTCTGCATATTAGGCGGTAAGAAATCGATACTATAGCTGCAATAGCGCAGTCGCCTCCGCGTGACTCTTAATTAGCCGATCGAGTTGTATGCTCTACATATCGAGTTACGCAAAAGCGCAAGTTGCAACTGCAATACCAAATTTAAAAAAATAAAAAAAAAAGAAGAAAAAAAAGAAGTGCTCTACGCGATAAAACCAAACGTTATGTATTAAATTAATAGTCAGCGATATGTTATATATAGCATAAATGATAAATAACGATAAGGCTCCCGTGGATACACAGGCGCACGCGCACGCGGAGAGATAAAATCCGATTGAAAGAAAGCGTCGACGGAGACACACTCTCTTGTAACCCTGTGTATCTACCGCATATACCTATATTGTTGAAGTCAGAGATATAGGGGAGAAACCCAGCGACGATCGATCGGGTCTCTCTCGCTTTCCCTACTCCCTCTATGTCGTGCACTTGCCTGCGCACGGGGGAGATATGCTAAAGCTTGCAATGTTGTATATACATATATATAATGTAGGTGAAAAGTTCGGGAGCTTTGAATGTTATGCGGAAAGAAAAGAGGGCTATGCAAATGAAAGGTATTTGGGGTCAGTTGTTAGGGTGTGGTGGTGATGATTTATTTATATATATATATATATATATATATATATATATTATCTAAGAAATAGTAATAGCACTTGTCGTAAAAATTAATAAATAGTGTCGAAATGTTAAGATATATTGAAATTATGAAGGATTTTATTCTCATTTGGGTAAATAGTATTGTATATGCCAAAGTTAGCTAAGTTGGTTAGTCAATGTAGCTATTTCTATAAAATGACTACATATTAAAAATACATTTCGACCATCCTCTGACTTCTATTCTCGCTTACATTACTATTTATCATACTATTACTCTCTCGGTATGCAATGTAGTTAAATAAATACATTTTTACGTAATGTAATATTGCGAAATGTCAATGAAATTTAATTTAATCTCAATTTTAAATAGCTCTCTCTTTCTTAATGATGTATATAATAACGTACTGTATCTATACTCTTAGATATAACATTACAAATTTTTTGTAGTTTTTCTACAATCGCCCGTTGATAAAATACAATTCGATGATTATTTAACTTTCCTCGCGAGTTATTTACAAAACTATATCTCAGAGAGAGATTTGTAAATAGATAAGCTTATTCATTTCGAGTACGTTTAAAATACTCGATAAAAACACTGCAAGTTATTGTATACCAGAGATATGCGATATCTATAGACGTATACGAAAGTCTGGACATCGTATTTGCTTATGACGCAAAAATGACAAGGTATTGCCTCGACGCGCGACGCTTCAATGAAATTCTACCTATAGCATCTTTATATAGTTGTGCTATAAACGAGTCGCGCATCGTCTATAGTATTCAAACGCTATCAGCTGTTAGCAGAAACTAAATTTATCTAAAGAGCCTGACCTGCTTAAGTTTCAACGAATTCTTTCACGTGAAAAAGTGACACGTTCAATTGTTCACAAGTCCATTGGAAATTCAAATTATAGGCGCCTGAAAATTTTATTTCATAATTGTTTAATTCGACTTTAAGACTCTTATGCGACGAGAATCACAATAAGAAGGAAAAAAGTCATCGTGTACCGAGACTTGCATTAAATTGTAATGTTATCGTTGAATAACGTAACTTTCTCAAACATATGCAGGAATGCAGGAAATCACTCGGAAAAGAAAAACCGCTTGTGCACACAGATATACTACAGAATTAACTATACGTAATCTCAAAAAAAAAAAAAAAAAAAAAAAGTGAATACATATTATAACACTCGAATTTTTTAGATAAGCTCTGCAACGTCCACTGTGCACTTGCATTGTTTCGCTGCAACTAAAATGAGACATTACCTAAGTTCGCAATAACGTCAGTGCGTGTGAGCTTGTAGCTTCTTATCAGAGTCTAATATACATATAGTATAAGTCGATAGAGAGGCTACAAGGATTTCACGCATTTGTGGCGATTAAAAATAGGTGTACAATGAATATTAAAATAGTAACTGAAAATATGTTCAAGAAAACGAATTCATTGTGAACTTAGAGCAAGGTAGGGCACGTCTGAACACTATGGACAGATCAGGTTCTGCTAGAAAGCAAGTTAGTAGTACAACATACATAGGGATGCATTTTCTTAATAACAAACAATGAACTATCTTATAGTAATAAAAGAGAGAGAGAGAAAGAAAGTCTTTTTCATAATCTTCAGCTTTTCTACATCTGTTAAGGATTGGTTTTTAAAATAAACTTTTATAACAGTAGTCGACGGATCTATGCGCAGTGTAAATACACTATCACGCGCGAAACGACGATTATAATTGGCTGACGATTATGGTTTTTATAGCTGAGTTTGAACTAAAAATATACATACCAGTCTCCAGCTTATTCTTCCGTTGGCTATTCGCGGAAGTTTCTTTCACCGAATTATTGCTCAACGCTATTAACCACGCAGAACTGTCCAACCAGTGTACTAAATTTACCTAGTCATATTCCCATTGCCAATTCTTTTCTGCGACATACGTTATCAAATACGTTCTTATCTCTCTAGAAAAGAAAAGAAGATCCTTCACCCCATTATCATCGAACTACTCTCCGCAGAATTTTCCCATTGTCATAAATCAAAAGAAAAAACGTAGAAATAACCGACTCATCACCATTAATTATTCAACGTTCCCGTCGCTGTTACGCAACATGCGTCCTTAAGAATATCGCGTACCCCAGGTTTCCTATTGAAAAATCGAGCGAAATCTCGAACGCAACAAAAGCAACTACCCCCAGGACACTTTCGGCTAAACAATAGATGTAGAGATATAGCGACGTGTACACACATCCCCTGCGGCGAAGGCGAGACGAGACACGGACAAATCTTCTGTTAGAAACATAAAATTTTCCCATATCCACGACGGACTGAGATTGATCGCGAAAATATCGAACACTGCAGGGGAAAGTGAAACGAGGGGGATGCACCGATGTATTAGGAGACACGCGATGAGTGGAAATTGTTTGAACGAAGGGGTGTACGACGAGGATGGATGAGGCGATGCTCAGATTTTGTGTATTCACTTGGTTAATTTCCGGATCATCCATGCGAGGTTTACAGAGTAATACATGATGATTTTTTGAACATGAAAAACTGTCACGATAAGGATTTGACTGAGCTTAACGTCGATCTAGCTTTAATGAATTATTTTCTTCCACGAAATCAAACACATTATTGTAATCATCAATCGCAGTGTTCTCTAATTATTCAACCCCTATTTAGAACTTTTTCTTGGGTAGATATGTGGCTAATTGCTATTTCTAACATGTATTATATGTTTTGACGATTCTATCTTAATTCGTCACATCTCAAATTGCAGTATTATAGATTGACAGTTTAGAATTTTAAAATTAGTTATTATTCAACGTAGAAAAATTTCGCTGTCTATATAGCAGACGCTTTTCTTGTTCTTACTGTATATTTAATTCGTAAATTCAGTATTATAAATGCGAAATAACATTTGTACTATATAATATAGTAAAAATGGTTTCATTTGAAAATGCGTTACCGCTCCTCTGATCTACCTTTGTACTAAATTGTTTAGAAGAAATTGTCATGCAAGTGGCGTCGCGTTTTTCTATCTCTCAAGTAATGAACGTTAAATTCAGTTAGAATAGGGTCGATTCAATATAATAATAATGTAAAAGGCAAATAGAGAGGACTCGGTATATACAAAAATACAGTAAAGTAAATTTTTATTTCGTCTAATCGTTTGAATAACAAAACAAAACAAAACAAAACATTCGCACATAAAACGTCACTTTATTCGTTGCAGACTCGCGAACGAAAGAGGCATATAAAAAAGCTATTCGTATAAGCTGACAGAATAATTGCTGGACCCTCGGGTAAGCATTTTCACCGAAATGCTCTTGTATATATATATATCCCCATCACACCATCGACATACCTACGACTCTATACGTACGACAATATACAGACAAAGTGATGTGCACTCGTTATCTTTCGGCTCAATGGTTTTCACTCGTCACCCATTCGGTGACCATCACCCCCTAGTGCATATTATACACATATATATACGTCCCCTCCGAGAATATTCCGTTTATAGGCGCGGGACTGAACGACGACCGTTAGACGGCAAAAAGTTTAAATTATTCTTTACGAGTTTCGGCGGATGTATATATTGCCCGTGGGGTGGGTTTACGGCCGATTCGTCGATGGATAGGAGATTCCTTGACCGTGAAGTATTGTACTCCAGCGCTGGAGCTTATTATTCCAATGCTTTTATTGTTCTCGGCTCTGACATTACTGTTGGGATGGCTTCGGGGAAAAGTTGGGAGTGCGATTTGCTTTGAGCTGAGTTTTTTTAATGTGTACAAGTAGTGTGTATATATATATATATATATACTACTTGTACAATAATGTGTATATAATATGTATATAATATATATATATATCGTTGTTCAGCTTTTTTATCGGTATACGTGGGATAAAGCTGCGATTTGCTCACTGCATTTCACTGAAATTTCATTATTTTCGTATTATGTGCATCATTGCAAAACTCAGAATAATAAAATCCGATATAACGTTCGTGCTGGTGCAGCATATGGTGTCAGATTTCTGTAATATAGATTTTTTTCAAATAATCCAATGTTCTCGATCGTAAAATACTTTTCTATTCACAATGGCAATGTATCATTGCAAATAGAAAAGTGTTTTCGCGTCCTGAAGTTAAATACAATGGCAAAATGTACAATTATTCGGTTAAATTTAGGTCTCCGCACCTTAAAAAAAAACAAGATTTCACGATCAACAGTCGAGATTTCGAAACTTTCAATGTTTAAATATTAATAATGTCCAAAATTAGATTGCATTGCCATTCGTATTCCGAAAATAAAAGATAAATATTCATTTTCAAAAAAGGGTATCTTAATTATCAAGAGGATAAAAAGAATATACGACTGTTTGAAGAAACAAAAGGACTTGACGCATTTGAAAGCGGCTCGAAATTTATAAGATTGTTTAAGATTCTCATCGCGGAAAATCCGCCTCTACCAGATGGTCACACTGATATTATTATTAATGAGTTGCGCGTCACAAACTTACGTATTTGTTTCTCTCTCGACGTACGTACACCTGGTGTTTTTGGCGCGCTTTGACCTTTACCTTATACGTATACGACCGAGTATATAAGATAATACTTTCAATAGTACTGTTGTACGTAATGAATTGATTCTTGCTGTCTTTTATGCCCTCGTTCTACTTCAACTTAATTTTTTAAATTACGATCAAATAAAAAATTCTTTATTTACGCTTATCACAATGTAAAACGTCGTTCAAATTACATTAATGACCCTGAAGCATACCTGAAAACGCAGACATCGTTACCGACTCGCCTATTAGCCAAATTTTAGTATAATATGATGGGACGAAAAAACAGAATGGGGAAGCATCCCCTGTGCGTTATTCAAGGGCTGCGTGCACATAGGTGAGTCAGGCCTTAAATAAAAGCGGAAAGCGTCTGCACACACGCGTCTCACCTTTGTCGAGGTTTGGCGAACTGAGCTATGAGAAATGGGGTTGGATTTTTTTCGATAAGATATCAAGTAAAAATGTAGTTGGATTTATTAGGGGAGGTTATTTACGCTTTTGGAAAAAGCTTGGGAAGTTAAGTCTAATTGAAGTCCATTTATTAATTGTATAAGTTTAAGCTAAATTCTGTAATGATATAGAATTTTTTTTTTTTTGAATAAATTTTACTATTTGCTTCCTATCTTGTATAAGTAGTTTTGTTATAGTAGACGTATCATTACTATAAAAAACGCATAAAAATTACGGAGATTTACGAACGCGAATGTAACATAACGTCTATACGGAACTGTACCGTTAATACATTTTTTCTAAATCAGTCAGGAAACGAATTTTGATGTTTTGATTATTATATTTTCTATTTGATAAAAAACAGGACTGCGTATAAATTTATGTATTTACTAGAGATTATGCTATTTCCACTTCTAATGTTTATTTGTTTATTAGCAACAACTAACAGAATCCTCTATTTACACTTCAAAACTATGCGATCCATATTCTCAGTAGAAAATTTAACAATGGCAAATGTAAATATTTATTAACGAAATATATATATAACAAAAACAGCATTTTTTACGTATCTTAGTTTCACTCGGTTGGAACCAAATGGCGACTCCGTGTATGCTGCTTTGGGGATCTCATATCTGATCTTTCATATCTAGTCTTTGTCCAGCTTTTTATTCACATAATTAATTTAAAACACTTCTCTAGGCTTGCACCAAAAACCCTTCTAACCGGCGCAATAAATGTCTAAATTTAAATGGTTAGTCCGATTCGAGAATTTTTTTTGCAAATTCACAATTTTTCAAACAATTGTTACAATTGTGAAAATGTTCCGAAAAAATGCAGGTTTTATATTCTTCGACTAATTGTACGAACTTTTGGAGCGAAATGAGTCAACTTTTTTTCAAGTCTGAAGTATAACCCCAATTATACTGTATAGATTGCAGAGTTAAAAGAACAAAACATATACATATTTGAAAGTTCAAATAGCCGACAGCAGGTAGCAGATGAATCAATAGAGGTCCAAGACTCGACTAAGGTATGCGATGCTCGCATACCATACTTCTTAGTGTACACCTCGTCTGCCACCTGAACTTTCTGTCGGTTTCATATTTGCTCGTTTCTCTCCCCCATTTTGTGACACGCCTTTATTCCTGCGTACATACTAATGACAATTCGAGCACATTGTAGCTGGGCGTTGTAACCTAGTCTTCGAGAATTTTTTTTTTTTTTTTTAAGATTTTAACTCAAGAATTCGTGAACAATATAAAAATATACTTTCGAATTTAAATTCTAAAGAATTCGCTATTCCCAACCTTTCTTTATCTTTATTTTTGTAAATTTATTTTTAGCCACGTATTATAATAGTCGAGATGTAACGTTAAAAATATAATGGAAAGTATTTTGCTTATGGGCACTATGAAAATCAATGTTAAAATAGTATATTTAATTAATTTGAAAGTTAAAAATCACGAAAATAAATATTGTTATGATATCGTAAAGGTTACGACAGAATGGAATAGCAACGAAATATTTACTTCCACATTATTACAATCCAAACTTGTCATTACACTAAAGTTGAATCGCAACGATTCGCAATACGCTCTGCACATTCGTACATAATCCGACCCTGAAGCCAGTCTCACGTTTATATATATATATACATACGCGTTGCACCGTTTCGCTACATACAGACTTTCACATCGTAAAAATGCTCGAGGATCGAGTTTATTTTTACCGCGTGGCGGATAGATCGTTGTGTTGCTCGATTTATATAGTTCCTTTTTTTCGCCTTTTTCCACATCGTTCCATGCTATGATCCTTATCGCTTGCCTAAAAACGAAATTAAAAAATATACGCACTTTCCGTATCGCAATATCGCAATAATTGAGAATTTCATAAATAAAAAAGAAGTTTGAGTATTTATTGGTTTGTTTTGTCTGTTATTTAATATATGATTTTTGTATGTATACAGGTTTACCTAATTATAATTGCTATCTATTACAAGCAATAAACTTTGTTATTTTATGAGCAATACATTCCCTATCATATTCATTAAAATTTATATATATATATATATATATATATATATATACATGATTTCTCTTTTATTTTCAATCGTTACGAATACGTTAGATATGAAGTTTCCAAACTTGATGATAACAAATCATTTACATCGCGATTATATAAAGAGTAAATACATATTATGAATGTACTTTTTTGCCTCAAACGCAGTATTATATAGTATTGTTCATTCACATATCTCCTGGCGTGGCCCAGTATATACAACTGTGCGCCAAATTTTTAAGACCTTGGTAGCTCCTTCTTTTTCACAATTAAAAATCCCCACCTGTTCATAAAAGAAAGTAAAAAAAGAAGTTATTTTCAAATTTCAAGCCAGCCTCTCGTTTCTGGCATGAAAAAATCGAGCAAAAACGAGTTCTCCAAGTCCACTGAAACCTCAACTAAATCGAATATCTTTGGTTTTGCGTTACAGGTGAGTCGAGAGCAGCAGCCTCAGAGCAGGAGGAGGAGGATTGCACGCAACGATGCGCACCCCAGCTGAAACGGAAACGCTCGACCGGCCAGAAAGTTACTGCGTGAACATCGGTAGTAATGCCGTCGTAGCGCAGGACGAACAGCCAGAACCCGTCGGTCAGATAGTCTCACAGCCGGAAGTTTACACCAACAGGTGAGAGAATAAAAGGGAATTGAAGTTTAAGGTGTCCTTTGTCTGGCCAAGGATTTAGTTTTCAATTTGCATTGTTAGTTATATGGAATGAAACAATGCTGTTGAGTTTGATGGTATGAATTACTGTTATTGATGGTATGAGATTAATAGTGTGTACCAGTAGTGATAGGGAATTTTTCTACTGGTATGCGAATGATGAGAACGGATCAGTTGCAGTGGTGGTATGATGGATTTGAATTGAAGATAAAATAGTACAGTACCTGGACTAGCAAAGTTTGCTGGATTCAAGTCATTCTAGTCGCTTCTAAAACCTTGCACAACTTAAACTAAACTCCATCGTATGATAATTTGACGAAATGTACTACACGCGATTTTTAGAAATCTGATCAGAATTTTGGAACAGGAACACGGGTACAGCTCTGGTTCTGATGTACTTAACAGAATCAATAAATATTACAGAATCAGTAAAGTATATTTCTCAAGTATTTGCTCAATACAGTACACTATAGCGCATGGTCTCGTATTATCGCTTCAGTATTGATGGAATTCTTGACAGCAGTGAATCAATAATTACAACAGTTCCACAATACTGTAAAGTATACTGGCCTAGTGTTCAATAAAAACTGGAGTAATGAGTCAAGTACTTAAAGACAGTTCTGTATTCTTTTTGAATTATGTGTACCAATCCAATACCCGAAGCCAGTGCAGTGCCAATGTTGCTGCTTCAACATTCTAATTAGATTTCAATCATCTGTATTTAAGTTTATTTATGCACGAGACACGTCAAATTTTCATAAAATGAAGTTCACGTTCTACAAGGTTGCAAACGTGTCATGGGTCCATTAAATTTTATTTGGTCAGTACTGCTGTGCATTATTCAGGTACTACGCAATTTTATCTTCAGTTCACATATGATAGATCGGCATTGGGCCAGTGTATTTTATCACAACACTTTATCACACAAGGTTTCATCGTAAACTATGGATGAATCCTTGTGTCTTTGTTCGCTGTAAGCACAGTGAACTACTAGTAGTAGCTCGTATGTATTGTACACTGGCAATTTTGACAAAGGAAGGGTATTTAAATTGTATTAGAATTTTGGAGCAATATTGAATTAAAATACTCTACTAGCAGGTGCATTATAGAATAGGACACAGTATACTCCTCAATGCATACATTACAGTATCGCTCACTTTGATTATTCCACTGTTGATTGAAAACGAGGTAATTGCTGCCATTATCAATCTATTATTAGGAATTAGATCCAGTCTTATTAGGATTGTCGTATTTTTCGTTTCCATGTAGGTTTAATTGCATTGGTTGCATTTTATTGGGGATGTGTGCGCGTGTTACACTCCACCTCGCGTGTGCGTGTAACGATCGACCTTAGCGCTTGTCGAGGTTGCAGTCCTAATGCAGTTTGCGAATACGGGGACGAGTATATAAGAGTTGTCCGCATATATATGTATTTTTGGACAATCGGCCTCTCACGCGCTTGCGAAAGTGTGTCAATGTGTGGGGCGTTTCTTCTTCTCCAGGGTTTCGGATACCAAAGAATTTCATAATCGATTGTTTCTTCGGCATTTAATATCGACTTTTCATTATGTTGTCTTCAATAACATTTTTGTGCGCGTTTATCTTCTCTCCGTCGCATTAATTATTTAAAATTCTAGTATTACTTTTTCCCTAATAACGTAAGCCGCAAATAAAGCGATTACATGATCGAACCGACTTCTTGACGATCTTAATTTATTTCCTTTAAAAAAAAAAAGATAAAAAAGAGGAAAATAAAAATCCCACTTCCTATACAAGAGTCTCGAAACATAACGAGCACAATGAATTGCCAATTACGCAATTCGCCTTTAATTCCATCGCACTCAAACAATATATAATGCATTCCAATAAAAATCTCGCGAAAAAATTGTAAATTCACTTCGCGCGCGTAAATGAAAAAACAAGCTGTATATATCCACAGCGCGAGTAATTATTATTCTCGCGTGTATTCACACAGAGGCGAAGATTTTTCAAGGCGAAGACGAAAACCATGTATATATAGTTACACAGTGACGCTGGTGTCCTTGATCCCTTCTTTCTTGGCGCAGAGTGAAAACGAGCGAAGAGAGAGAGAGAGAGAGAAAAAAAATCAGTTTGGAAAGAAAAAGAGAGACAGAAAGAGAGAAAAAACGGGTTGAAATAAAAGCAAAGTCGGGAGGAGTTAGTATGTAGTTTTTTCGTTTTTTTAAACGACGGATGGGTACGTATATATATTTTGGATCCTCGAAGCGAGTCTGTTTTTTTTTGAAAAAACGACACAGAGATTTATCTTTCCTGAATTTTTGTCTTGAAATAAATTTTGAGTTAAACATTTCCTTTTGACTATAATAGGAGTTAACTTGGGTTTGTTTATTTTCCGAACCAATGGAATCTAATTTTGTCCTATTAAATTACAAACGGTAGGTCTTTTGAAATTGCCTACGAAATATTACGAATACTGAACTTGAAAAACTTTCGTGTTAAACTCAATAACACGCGCTATCTGAAAAGATTAAAACCGCGCGCAAAACACTCCTCATAACAGAGTCTCGGCTTAAAAATACAGGTCATTGCAGTCGTCAGAGAGGAGCGGCTGTGCACCAGAATCAAGATCGAAAAACAAAGCCGTAGGTACAGTTCATATGAATTAGCTTCGTTTACTGCAAATCTCTTGTAACGTTTTCTAGAGCAGATAAACGCGGTAACGTTATTGCAAATGCAAGAAGTCATGAAAGTTCGAATTATTTAATGGGGAACTCAGAATTGCTTGGAATAAATTACATATATCGTCCAAAGTAGGAGCTTTATTTTGGTTAAATAAACGCGACGTGAAAAAATATTTAAAAAATACAATTTGAACGTGAATGAGAAAAAAAAAATGATTGCTGTATGCGTATAGCGAAAAAATAACGTGTATATCATACGTTAAGGATATACGAAAAATAATCATTAGTTTCAGTCACTAATGTAACTTGTACGAATATTGTTAACATACATTAGCAATGTAATGCCGAATTTACGATACGTATACACCAGAAATATGTATATTCTGTGACTGCAATGGAAATGCCTTTTCGAGATACCGAGGCTGAAACGAATCTGAAACGTTCATACTTCGAGTCAAAACTTTGCGCAGCAGCCAACAAATGCACTCTCGTGCATGCTATCGTTTCCCACACTCTTGTCTTCAGTTTCTCTCGCGCACGCGTTGGCCGTTGATTTGCACAAACTTTTGCCGTTTTCAACGTCTTAATTAAGAAAATTATCGGTGCGAATCTGTTTGTAAATAAAACTTTCACGCTGATCGAGTTATGTCCGAAAGTCCGATTTCGACTATTTCATAATTCATTTTGCTTCGTTATGATTTGGAAAATAAAAGAGCGCGCAGACGATTATAGCCGTTTTTTCCGTGTATTTCTTTTTATTCTTGAATTTTTAAATCAGTTTTTGCAGAACGAAAATAAAACGAGTTTGCGAGTCACTGCGCGGATTTTCTCTGACTGTATGAAAATTTATTTATAACGCATTTTTACGAGTACAAGTTGGTTGACGGTAATGAATAACATCATTTGGGTGTTATTTTAAATACGATATTTTATCAAGTTATCAAAATAGTGAACAATGACATGTACGTAATTTTTCGTCTTGTCAATTTTAAAAATGACTGTAACGATTGTTAAATGTTCATATGCACATGTACATATATATGGAATTCCTAATTCGTCTGGGCTAAATGCAATATACAAACAGATACACGCAGACAATTTATACTTACATGTGCGCAAAGAAAAGCAGAACATACGGGTCGTATATATATAGCTAAGCGAACACCTGTCCAGAGACCAGAGACGTTAAGTAGATACGCAGAACAGAAAATTGTTTATACTGTATCCATCGTTGTCTTTCTGTGTATGCGTATATTTTATAACGGGTCCGTAACGGGATTTTCTTCGAATGTTTATATGTAGTTTAATTATTAGCGGCTGAAGCTTTGATAATGTTAATTACAAATAATTTATGTTCGCCTATCTATAGAGAAGTTTTATCGTACAGTCGAACGATTTTGATGCTACATTGCAAAGAGGTTGAGGTGAAATTAGCCATTAAAATTTAAAAGTACGCACCAGGTGCACATAAATCTCGCATATATAGCTTGAAGCGCACGTATATACACTTATCGTTAGAAAAGTAGCGACATTTTTATACTTCTAAAGAGAAACCATTCATAATTCAACTCGTTACACACGCTTCAAATCGCACGTGACCATTGCAGATAAAACTTGCTTCTCTCTCTCTCTCATTCGTTTAAGAGCTCGTATCGACGAACGCGAGAACGTGCGAAAAAAGCACGTCCAATGTGTGTCCGGATGCGCGCGCGCGCGCGCGTCTTTGAAAATCCCATTCCATAGGCTTTTCAATAAAATCAAAACAACAGTCTCTTATCCAGTTTCCAGGAAGCGACAACAGCTAACGATTTTTTTTTATTGCGAACCGAGTTATTCCAAACGCGATGCGCATTTCGCGTCCAAATAGAATTCGAGTGAAACCACGTAGATTACCGAAACTTCCCTCGAGAAAAAAAAAAATGATCGTTGAGTGCAATACTCGGAAAAAGAAGTAAATAAATATAGCGCGACAACAAAAAAGACATCCAACGGTGTTGATAGGCCGAATAATAATAAGCCGATACACAGAACGTTTCCGCTTGCGTAATTTCAGCAATTTTCTTCGCTTCTCAAAGCAGAGCAGAGCTATGGATTTGAACTTTTCTCTCTTTCTCGCTGTATACTTATATTCTCTGGCAGCGCACAGCTGTGCGGCGCGAGCGCGGCGCGTTTATGCTCGCGAAAATTCCTCCCTGTATACTCGATATATCTATATACAGTAGTGTAATTACGCATTCCGCATGAGCCGCCGTCGACGAGGTAACGAACTGGCGTAATGTGTTCAATGCGCATACGTATTTTTGCCCACACAAGTTGAGTGAATGTGTGTGTGTGTGAGTGTGTGAGTGTATATATATATATATATATACACATATTGTATAGGTATACTATATAGAACAACGCAGTTGTGTACACTGGTTATCTTTTACCGCTGTAAAGTGGTCTCGCGCCTTGGAACGTTCCTTTAGTTATTATTTATTTTCTTTATTTTTTTTTCGGCTGTGTAATGGTAAATTGACTTTTGGTAATTGGATCGCTCGAAGTGTCTCTTTTATTAGGGAAAGATATAATCGTATCGACGATTCGAAACTTAGGAAAAATGTCAAGCCCACTGAAATCGATATTTACTTCATTATTGCGAGCTACGGACCTATCGCAATACACCACTTAACACTTTTACGTTTGGAGTCTTGACAAATACATTGACAGAAATCGCACAGCATCGCGCCGTTTAACTGCTGGAACGTTCGTTTACAGCCTATATCTGTATATACATAATACTAATATATATACATATCTGGTATGTGACGTGAGAACCGATAATCGAACAGTCTAGCAAGATTATCAGAAAGTTTCGCGCGCTCGCGTAGACGCGTGTGTGTGTGTGTCTGTATATATATAATATATATAATCATAATTACCTAGATACTTAATTGCTTAATACATCGTCAAAAAGTTGTTTAAAAGTAATAACAATTATGACATATTATTACGAAAAGTTACTTTTTTGTAATTGCTCTCACACCATCTACGTCGAGATTCGTGTTGTTCAACCATTAAATTTCTCAAGTTTCTAATCGAACGTGATAGATTTCGAATACATATCGGCCGTTATCGTATATCTGATAAAATCTAGATTTAAAAAACTGCACCGTTTAGCTATACTTATTAACCGTGACGGAAAACACGTGATCTTGAGTTTCCGTGGTTATTTGAATTTTCCTATTTTACAGCCGTACTTATGAAAATCGAGATTTTGTTATTCGATTGTATCGCAATAAACAAAATCTAACCTCAAATCTGCAGAGCAGCTGGTTTTTCTCTTCAGATTCACCAAACGGATCGTCGGAAAATATCAACGCTAACACCTCCTATAATGTGATCATAATACACTCCTTATCTCTTTCTCTCTCTGTCTGTCTGTTTCGCACGTGCCTGCCCTCACACATAAGTTATCCCAATATATACTTACTATACATATATATATGCGTCGAGCAAGACTGCAAGAAGAGAAAACATCAACAGTTACATACATATACGTGTATCTGTGTGTACGTGTACGTGTTGTATACACGTAGAGACTTGTATGTAGGCGCGTGCAAAAAAAGGAGAGAAAGAGAGAGCGACTAAACGCTTCAGTAGTACGTTCGATGTCGCGGCGCCAGCAGCGGCAGCTCGTCGATTTCACTGACGAGGACGTCTTTGAGTGCTTTGCGCCTCTAGCATCACGGTGTTGTCGTCGTCGTTATCGCGTCGCGCGTTCACCACGTTCTCCTGTCTGCTTTGCCCATATGTTAAGCGCGGTAGGATGGTGCTGGCGCGCTTCTTCCTCAGGAAGCCCGAGGCTCAGGAAGACGAGCAGCATCACCACCACCTCGACGCTAACGTCGCCACTAGGTGAGCGTTAAGCGAATGTATTTCTCTCTTTCTCTCTGTCTCTACCAGGTTCTTTTTCTCCTTTGTCGTTTTCTTTCTCTCCCTCGATCTCTCTCTCTCTCTCTCTCTCTCTCTCTCTCTCTCTCTGTTATTTCTATTGTACAGTTCTATATTCCCTCTGCGTGCTGATTATGGAACAGAGGCTGCGAGATAGAGATCGATGGAAGTTGATAAGTGTACTACGATGTGGAATGGAATGTGCAGTTATCAACAGTTTCTCTGGAGATGAGAGTGGGGGGATGATTGTGTATTTTGTTGTGAGAGATATTTTGGAGGAGTAGTTAGTTGAATATTGTTTGTATAACGATATTTTCTTTTATACCGTTTTATGTAATGCTAATTACTGTAATAGCTAATTAGTGTAATTATGCATACGCCAAATATAATCTGGTTGCAGAAATTACAAAACAGTTCATTCTTTTTATTCAAATGTACCAATTATTCTGGAAAATTGATTTGATACTCAATTGTATAATTGAGTGGAGATTTATGCGCATTCTAAGTTAGCAAATTTGATTATGTAAAATTTGATAATTTAAGCCAATACTGTCATAGCCTTACATTCTCACTAAAGTTTCAGCGGATGTATTGATGTAAATCTCATACAATAATACTTAGATATTATTTGTATCTAAAAATAATCTGTGTCAGTCCTTTGGTCAGATTAATATAGGGGGCGCATCTAGAAAATTGATATATATAACTGACAAACTTAATAAGATATGAATTCAGATAATACAAGTTTTCCAATTATCGTATATCTAATCGAAATTATTTTTCATTTTCAGTATGATGTGCATCCAAGAAGAGTTAGGCCAACTTAGCACTATAGGAGTCGATCCGGTGCTCAGTGTATCGCATAAAGTTCAAATGCCAAACTGCAGTAATATTAATTCGGAAAGCAATACAGATTCTAGTGAATCAACGACTAAAGCAACTATTGCACCTGAAACTGTCTATTCGCAGAGGCCCTTTGCTTGGATAGCAGGATGCATGCAGCCAGTAGTGAACTTTATAAATAAAGTTACGTTTAGTGAAAAAATAAAAGGAAACCAAAGTGAGTTTTCAAGGGAAATCTACTTTTCATAAGAAAAATAATTCATCTTTACTTAACAATTAACAATTGATATTCTAATACCTTTAATAGCTGATGATTGGGAGATACCATTTGAGTACATCAGTGAGCTTCAGTGGTTAGGATCTGGTGCTCAGGGAGCAGTTTTCAGTGGAAAACTTAAAAAAGAAATAGTAGCTGTTAAGAAGGTGAGAGAACCTCGTGAGACTGATATTCGACATCTACGGAAACTTAATCACCCAAACATTGTGCAATTTAAGTGAGTACATACTTATGCTCAAATTATAATTACTATCCTAATAAAATGTACAATACAATTAAATAACAATAACTTTTTTCTTTCAGGGGAGTATGTACACAGGCTCCATGTTATTGTATAATAATGGAGTTCTGCCCTGCAGGGCCTTTGTACGATTTACTGAGAGCAGGTGAAATAATCCCTCCTTCTCGACTATCATCTTGGTCAAAACAAATAGCTGCTGGCATGAGATACTTACATGATCACAAGATCATCCATAGAGATCTAAAAAGTCCAAAGTGCGTTTACATCCTTTTATTGTACACTACATTTAAGTAAATAATAGAATTAAAGTTCACGATATTTATTTAAACTTTTAGCGTTTTAATCGGTCGAGAGGACATCGTTAAAATTAGCGACTTTGGAACAAGCCGAGAATGGAATGAAAAGAGCACTCGCATGACTTTTGCCGGAACGGTAGCTTGGATGGCTCCTGAAATCATCAGGAACGAGCCATGCTCAGAGAAGGTGGACATTTGGTCGTTTGGAGTGGTTCTGTGGGAACTTCTCAGCGGCGAAATCCCGTACAAAGATGTCGACTCATCTGCAATAATGTACGGTGTGGGTAATAACTCACTTCGTCTGCCGATCCCCAAATCGTGTCCAGAAGGCTACAAGATCTTGGTTGAGCTGTGCTGGGCAGCCAAACCACGAAACAGACCGTCCTTCAAGCACATTGAAATGCATTTACAAATTGCTGCTGTAGAACTTGAAAGCACTACGCAGGATGAATATTTTAGAGCTCAGGTAAATAAATATTTATAATTTAATGAAGCTATTGAGTGAACAAGATATCTTGTCCATCTAAGCAATAAAAACCGTGGAAAAATAGTGGAATAGAAAAAGCTTTATTAGTTAATATGAAAATTTGTATTTATTCGATGTTTGCATACTGTTTATGTTTAGCAAACATGGAAGGAAGAAATAAGAGAACATATGAAGCAAATACAGAGTGACAATTCGAGTAGCCCCCGTTTCGAAGCGGACCTGATACGCAGGCGAGAGGATGAATTACGACACGCTCAAGACATCAGAGAACACTACGAACGGAAACTGGAGCGAACCAACAATCTCTACATGGAATTGAGCGCTGTTCTGCTGCAGCTCGAGCAGCGCGAAAGGGATGTGATGAAGTAAGTGCGCTTTTTTGCGTTTCGTGTTTACTTGATTCAACGAATAACTCGTGACATCAGCAATGTAGCCTTACAAGGCCGAACGTTACGCGTTCTGGTTTTTTACTTTATTTTTATGTCTTGCATGGTTAATATTTATAAATTATTTTGTAATAAAATCTGTTTGACTTTGATGTATTATTATAATGATATTTTCACTTTTTTTTAATCATTGTCGTTTTGTTTTTTATTAGGAGAGAACAACAAAGTGGACACAAGCAGAGTAAAAAGCGCATAGTGCATCCCTTATTAAAATGTCAAGAGCGACTGAATCGTCGTCGGAATAATTCCACGATCCAGTTTTCTTCATCGAGCCCTGCGTCACCACCATCTCCTGGAGCCGATTCTCCGCAAACTCCTGTTAAGGCCACATTGTATACTCAACTCAACGATTGCAACAAGCCAGAAACAGTTGTCGTACCGAGTAGCAGTAGCTTTAAGCAAAAGAAATATCGACATCGACGAGTTGGTTCCGGCTGTGGCATCAGTTCTAGTCCTAGATCCAGTCCGCAGCGAGAACGGAAGGTTAAATAATTTCTTAAATTTTGACTACAATTTATTTTTAGTAAGAAACGTACAGATTTTAACAGCTGATTATTGTTTTGTTAGGCTGCGGAGTTATCGGCTAGTCGGCTAGTGGACAACCAGACGCAGACTGAAGTACCAGGTTCCAGTGATCCTGATAGTCCAATAAAGGACGAGCTTCCCCTTTCGCATCAACAGCAAACAACTTCTCAACCACACCGACGCCCCTCAATTCAAGAAAGGTACATCTTCGAAGTGTCATCTAATAGACTGTATCCGAAGTCGTCTCACGAATGCTCGAACAACGGCAACAATCCTGAATCTCAGCAGTATCATCATCGTGTCAGCAGTCCTTGCTCGAGCCCTGAGCTCATCAGTGACAATCGCCTCAATGGCAATAGCGAGACAACGTTGAGAGATTGTAGTGACGATGATCACCTTGAAACACTAGGCAGGAAGGTGAACGAGATATTGAATGCCAACAGACTCATGTCACCAATGGACAACGGAAACTGCTGCAACGTTTCGCATGGGTAAATTATTTATGAAACTGTTTAAAATAATTTTTATGGTATTGGTGTGGATATATAATTAATAAATGGTATATATTATTGTAAACATTTTTGAACTTATTTTGTGCTGTCTAAAAATAAACCTGCATGCTTACGGTTGATTTAAATAATACTAAAAGTGGTTATTTCATGTTCGAATTACAAAACAACGTTTCATATACGATTTTCGTAAATTTAGAAGGATCAAGGATGATCTGCAGAAACTATCGGGTCAGTTATCTGACAAAACTTCCGAATCTGATCTAAGGCCTGGTACAGACGTCATTGACGCTATGTGCACTGAAGACGGAGACGGCGACGCCGGCGAAGAAGAAAGTTGGTCTGACGAAGACGGAGAAGATCCAAACTTTACTTACAATTATTCCCTTAGAAGAAGAAGGTACCAGCTGATTCATAATAGCGTTTACAAACAAAAATTATAGTACGATTAAGGAATATAACAGAAACCCTTTCTACTGTTTAGTCTCGCCCGAAGACCTATTGGCCCTGGTTGCCGACATAGGCGTACAAAGCCGTCTCTCTGCAGCACAGCAAGCATCAAACGAGCTCTAGCATCTGATGAAGAGAACACATCAGAGTACTCACACCCACCGTCCAGTCAGACCTCTACTCTGGAGAGTAATCCAGACGTGCAGCGCGCTTTTCGCAGAGTTGGATCGTGCGAGTCTACACCTCTTGGCCACCCGAAATACATCTCACGTAAGCGTACTGTGTCTACGTGCAATATTATCGCTATGCGAAAGGGTACGGATGACACTAGTGACGGCTCTTCTTCATCGGCCAGTCAATCCGAAACTGATGAGGTCAATGAATCTGCTATCACTTCTCAGTTAGCTAATGCCTCGATCAACTGTGAGAGCAGAGTGTAAGACATCGTTTCAAGTTAATATCTTTTTTAAGAAAAGAAGGGTAAATTGGCTATATTGGTTGAAGAGTTCCATTAAAAGTAACCGATTTGATTAAAATTGTTTTTGTGTGATATTTTAATAACGTTGTTACGGTGTTTCGTGAAAAAATGTTATCATTGAGATCTGTGGCTACACAAGGAGGCTGTCTTAAAAAGAATATGTTACTTTTTAAACTTGGATCTATGTAAAATATAAATTTAATAGGGTTTGTTGCTATAGGTTGGTGCAATTATTTCTTCCAAAAGTAAATTTTACACTAATAATTAAAAACTAGAAAACGTTTATATGCATTACAAAGTATTTTAATCTCCTTACGTTTCTTAATGGCATTCTGTAAACAGATATATTTTACATCGAAACGTGGTATTTTTAACGAATAGATTTATTCAGTTGTTGTGATAGTTTGAAGTTATATACCCTGTTAAAAGATATTTTGTTTAGAACAAATTTAAAATAGTAACGCATTTTGTATTTCTGTAAAAAGAGTAAGATAATGTTAGATCATTTCAAGTTCTTTTTATTTTTTAACGTTGAAAAGAATTTGAGTAGATCTAATCAAAGCGCAAGTTGCATATCATTGTTATTATATCTCTTAAAGTAATTATTTTTCAAACAAAAAAAAATTATTGTTTGCTATGAATCGTTTTTTATCAATGGAATTCATCAACCAATATTAATCACTAATTCGTATCTCACGTATAATGATGATTGGCAAAAATATGCCACTCTCAAAACGTTACTTAGCGAATTTATTTTAAGTATTCTGTAAATAATTGTCCGTGCGTGTGTACAAATTGCTTGATCAACGCAAATCGTATTTAATATATGAGATAATTAGGATTAAAAGTAATATTTTAGTTTTGGCGGGAAGTGATTTATTTATCTTGCGAAGATAACAAATTTCACTAAGGATAGGCTGCTCAATCAAAAAACATTGCATCTATTTATTTGAGTTTTGAATATGAGAGATGATTTTTGATGTCATTATAAGGTATATTACGACTTATGTTAAACAGTGCAAAGAAACAAAATCGGTTTCGTACAGGAATAAATATTGTTAAGTCTAATATAGTTACGTCGCGATCGATTAAAGTAGTATAATAATCCTCATACTCTCATTATTAAAAACTCTTTCTAGTACATACATAAAGAAAGATACTTACGTATTCATTAATGTATAAATTGCCATTTGACAAATCAACTGCTACTTTCAGTTAGGGTACGTTCTCCATTCAAATTGAAACTATTAAATTATGAAAATTTCTCGAAATCCTTAATAATTTTTGTACATACAACAATACATCACTACTCAACTTTTTTACGGAAAAATTGTATAAAGCTTCATTAAGTTTCGAATTATTTTGTACAGTTCCTTATAGCAAGTACGTATGGATATTACTATCGATATTACTATCGTAAATGATATAGCATTCCATATAGTATCCACAATGTGGATAGTGTGATGTATAATTTTTTTACTGTGAATGTGTATGTGTAGCTTTAGAAAGCGAGGATTGTAAAAAATAATAACGTACGTCCGAATAAGTACAACAAAAGAAAAGAAATTGATCGTTTTTTGAAAAATTTTATAGTAAACATTGCAAAAGAAATGTAATTGTAAGCTATTTGTTGAAAGGTTTTTGGAGTTGAAACAAAAAGTATTAGAGATAAAACCTATACGTCCGCCAAATTGTGAAATTATGTCCAGTGTAAACGATTAAAAGAAAGAAAAAAAAAACAATATATGACGAATTACAAAGAGTTAAGGATGAAGAACTGAATTAGTAATTTAATGAAAATATAAGCTTGAGCGTAGATTATAAATCAGCACATAGACGTGGCACTAAAAGGACGATTTACACAAGCTTCTTTGTGTACCATATTATTTAAAATTAAATAAATTGTAGTGTACACGGTGCCTAAGCATGTTCGATGTAAGGCAATGCAATATTTTTCAATATTCGATATTTAAAAATGGCAGCTATTTTTCGGTGCACTTGTATAAAGTCGTGCAACCAGACACGCATTCGGAACAGAGTCCAACATCATTTAAATACCATCATCGCCGTCACTCTAATAAAGACGGCGATTGAGGGAACGTCATTAATAATCGTATAAATTTAGCGATCAATGCACAATGTAATGCGACATAAAATAAATAATAAGAAAAAAAACAATGCTATTAGGAGATTTATATACATGTGTGCCTTGCGGCAAATTGTAATATGGTAGATTGTGTTCTTGAGGTATAAAAAAGGTAACTAAATCGTTAGAGTACTTATAGAATGAAAAACTTCTGTAAAGCGCAATCTGGTATTTGTAACGATTGTAGTGATTAATTAAGACTACATTCAATTTGATACTCAATTTCAAGCATGTATTAACATTATTTTTTTAATTGACAAAGAAACGGTATTAATGAAAAGTAAAAATAATTAAAATATTGCCATGAACTTACACCAGAATGAAAATGTGGTGAGCTATAATTTTTTTCACTATTTCTACGGAATAAAGGATAGTAGTCCGGTATTGTTGTACCTGCTTGGAAAAAACTCAGATTGCCTTAATGACAATTATAATATATTTGTACATATAGACAATACAATCACAAACTGATTGAATTTACGAGTTAATTGTAAAAGTAAGCCTGTCAATGTGCTCAGACAAATGGTTAACAATAAAATTATAGGTTACTTTGCAAGAGGCATACCTTCGAAAAAAGTAATTCATACATACTGTATCCATTATAATGATGCAAATAGTAGAATCGATCCTACTATGCATACAATGACTCCTAAACCGACTGGTTCTGTAGTTGATTGTAGAAGATCTACATAACTTTTGTGTTACTTATATAACTTATTAGTATATAATAAAGTCTCTATATAGATTCATTTGTATACATTTTTATATTCCTTAATTTTCCCTTTGCTAATTGCATTATAATTTTATTCATTATATTATGATAACTTACCTACGCCAATACGTTCATACAATATTTTTACGCGAAGGTACACATATGCAACATAGATTTTTATTTTTTAGATGCATCGATCGTGATTGATATTGTATGGCTGTTTTCGGTATTCGTTGAATAAAATACTCATAACTCGAGATATTGTTGTTTGGATGGAAATAATAATTTGTACAGATTTATTGTAATTTTTAAAATTAAATAAAACATAAAATCATTTGCAACGCATATTACATTGTACAGACAAGAAAAATAATAATTTTTCACTTTGATAAATTGCTTACAATTTCATAAACTCTTTTTTAATACGTACATACATAACATATTGTGCCAGAGACAAAAAATATGGAACCACGCGTGATATATTTGCGATCGTTTTTACCGCGCCTTCAAACTTTTTCCAACAGTACTAAATAAACGTTTGTCATTTCACTCGACGAAATGTAAGAGATAACGTGTATATAAAACATTTATTCGCACAGCCTCGTGATTGATGAGTATAACAAAATGCTTAAGCCCATCGCATTCAAAGACGCACATTTTTTCATTCATATATTGATTTTATAAGATTAAAATGCTAGAAACACTTCTTAATGTTAAATAAAAGTGACATATGTATAAATATGTACATACATAGAATTTACTTAGCTACGAGACATCATAGGTCCTTCAATCTTTGTAACATTCAAGTTTGATGGAAGTCCATGCGATAACTTTCAATAAATCTTCGATTTTTCATTTCCAGGAAAAATAATAACGCTTATATTGCAGCACGCACACTTACGACATTTTAAGGTAATTCTGATTAAAAATTAATTACTAACAATTAGGTGAGAATACTAATAATATTATGAATGTGAGTGGCCGAACAATGATTTAATGGATATAAAACAATAATGTAAGAACAACTTTTAAAACTCATGTATCTGACTAAAGATCTTCAAGGAATAGAGATATTAGAGTCTTTAAGCTTAAAGACATAACAGTTAAAATTTATAACTATTATAATCTACAAATTCAAAGAAAAAATCTCATGGAGTATGAACTATTTTGGGTAAATGCGCAATTCATAACGACTATTCAAAATGCGCTTGGGAAATAAATAAGAGTTCCTAGAAAATCGATTCATCTTTTCACCAGTAAAAGGAATTGCTTAGGAATTCAGCAGTGGATTTATACAGTGA
This sequence comes from Apocrypta bakeri, assembly GCA_018906985.1. NCBI lineage: Eukaryota > Metazoa > Arthropoda > Insecta > Hymenoptera > Pteromalidae > Apocrypta > Apocrypta bakeri. The sequence goes on from JACCIA010000005.1 coordinate 9,345,545, forward strand.
TGATGCACTTTGTCTCAGGCCAGTAAATAAAGAAACAACTCCTTCTTTCTCCTCTTCCGGTTCCTCATCTTCTGGTAAGTATTCCGGCATATCGTCACAGTCTCCAGCTTCTGTATTTACCTAAATTCAAAATTCAACAATGTATCAGACAATTTTAAAAATACATTTATGAAACTGAAGTGATTTTTACTTACCAATTTAACTAAAAATTCTTGGTTATACTTATTCTTAGTAACTAGTCTAGCTTCCAAAGTTGGATTGTTTTCACTAATAGCTTCAGCAATTTGCTTTGCTGTTACATTAGCTAATGTTCTCATTGTTGCACGTTGATGTTCCACATCAACAACCAATGAGATTAAGCCTTCGATTCTAATTAATGTATACTCTAACTCTGTTCTCGTTTCCTAGATAATGAAGAAAAACATTAAAATTATCAAATATCCATGCTGATTCAAAAGGGCTTAACCCTGTACAAGAAACACTAGCTTCATCTATCAATTGATCAACAAATAAATAGTTATTCAAACTTTTTTGTCCAAACAATGCAACTTCAACTTACCGGTAATAAACCATGAACATGTAGAACAATAACGTGAGTCCTCAGCTTTTTAGGTTCTATAACCCTTCTACACCTACTACGCAGATTGTAAATAGGCGGTTTCATACGTTCTATGTCATCCTTGATCTGCTGTGCTCGTTTCGCCAATTTTGGTTCATCTAAAGTATATTTGTTAACAACTGCATCCAGAGCCTCTCTGACCCCAAAGGTCGACGTTATGTGATTGTAATTCTGTACATTTCTCACAAACGCCTCTAGAATATCCAACGCCAAGTGGATGATCTCGTCGTCAGGATATTCCAAGACTACAGCTACATAAGAGAGCACCGTTTTGTCCTGAGGAAAAAGCGATTTCAGTGAAACTAACGTAAAGACAGAAAAACATAAGAGAAAGCTGAATTGAATCGCATACCTTTAAAATAGTATCATGGTTAGAAACGTCTTTGGATAGCTTCTTGTACGTCTCGAGGGTAGGTCTGAGCTTCGTTGGATCCAAAGTCGAGTCTTCATCCATGGCTCAAAACTTTAACATCTACTATTCTTTTCCGCGCTTAGCTAATTTTACGCAGGTGCTGTATATACGTATACATATAGCGCACGTAAACTTTACGCACTTTTTCTTTACTCGCAAACTGATGGCTACGATGTCTGATGTCTCTGTTGTAGGATTGGATATCACACGTCTAGTTATATTTTGCGTGGAAAACAAGAGGGAACGACGGAACAATGCCGTTTCACCTGCAAATCGCCATATTGATTTTCAGATAAAAGGATCGTGAAACAGTCACTTGCGTTCGATTTTAAAATGCATAGTAATTATTTATTTTATCTTGTTTTTTAATTTATTTCATGACTATTGATTTTTTTTAACACATTCGCAAAATGCCCTCACTAAAAGGGGTTTCAATTCGTTCGGAATAGTAAAGGCGCTAAATTTTTAAACGTTCGATATTTGTTTAAAAATTGTGTATTCTATAAAAAATAAATATTATTCTCAAAAATGTAAAAACCACACTGTAATACGTAAGTGGAGCGTTTAATGAGAAATCTAGTAAAATAACATTAAATTCGATTAACAGAGACTTTCACAATTCATATAATAATTTTGACTTTTTACTCGGAAATCGATTTTATCGATTATTTCTCATTAATTACCGTTCGTACACATTTCTCAAATTACAAGTAAGAAATATACTTCTTAAAAGATCCTATATTTACATGAAACGTATCGCCTGTATTATATTTTATATATAATACTTTCCATATATACTCAAGAGCATAAATAGCACCCATATAAACATTGTAACTTATGGGCTGTATATCTAAATTAACCTAACCGCTTTCCCCCAGAAGTAACCATTCGATAAATATCTCAGACGCACAAGAATCCGGATTTCGGAGCACAATGTAGCGTAAAAAATGGTGGGGAGCACGTAAAAGCGACGATTCCCGGGAACATGGCCGACATTTAGCGCAGCGATTAGCTGCTGCAGCACACTCTCTGACACTTGGCAAATCGATGAGCTTTCTCGAAACAAACGTTTTCGCGTATACTTTTACATTTCGTTTATTTTTTTCTCGATCTATCGGATTGACACGCATTCATTTTATCTAAATAGGAGAAAAGCGATTCGTTTAATTTATCATCGTAGAGAGAGAGAGAGAGCGAGAGAGAGAGAGGCATATAGAGAGATATAGACACAAGAGAGAGATAGAAAGCGAGAGAGAAAACGTAAAGAAAAGAGCGCATAAGTTAGTCATTTTTGGAAGAAAGAGTGATATTGAAGCTTAGAAAAGAAGGTACAAGTCAGAATGGAATTCGTGTTGATCAAGGATATACGCCCCGGTCAGAAGAATATCAACGTATTGTTTATCGTCCTCGAGGTTGGCCACCCCACCATTACCAAAGAGAACCGCGAAGTTCGAACGTTCAAAGGTCAGTATTTAGAAATAAGGTTTTTCGTTATAATGTTTAACGATTATTTTGAAGTAATTGAGTATTTGCATTAATTGTTATACTCTGTTAAACGTTATTTTATATTGGTGTATTATTTATTTCAGTGGCTGACAGTACTGCTTGCATAAATGTATCTATTTGGGACGAACCAGGAACACTACTAGTACCAGGTGACATTGTCAAACTGACGAAAGGCTATGCATCGGTTTGGAGAAATTGTTTGACATTGTACTCTGGTAAAAATGGGGATATTCAAAAAATTGGTGATTTCTGTATGGTGATAAATGAACAGTTGAACATGAGCGAACCAAATCCAGCATTAACTAATCAATTGGTTGGTCAAGGATCGAGTACAACTGGCAGCAATAATTCTAATAACAATGGAAATGGCAATAATGGAGCCTCAGTAAGATCTTCACTGGTAAAATAGAAGATGCTTATTGTTTTATTTTTATTTTTTTTTAACGCTTTAACTTGTTTTTCTCTTCTTTACAATTTCGCTTTGAATGAAACGCAATAGCTTTATTACATTGATACAAGATGTTCTATTTAACTACCTACCTTTAAAAACAAAAGGATATTCTATCTCACACTTACGTTCAACAAAAAAAAACTTATAGGCCTTTAGAAAACAATATTATACAGCAGTTTCAAAAAAGTTCATAAATTCCAATTTACTCTTGACTTCTTCAAATACAGAAAAAAAATTCATTGTTCTTTTTCCAATCGCGACCCCGATTCCTTCACTTTTTCTCTTCTTGTTCACAATAATGGCAGCTCAGCAGTAACATGTAGACTGGCGCTAGCGTATCCGCCAATTATTTTATTCTCACGAAGCATTGTTATATTCGTAGACCACGCAAGCATCGGCGCCCACGACTTCACCAGCATCTAGCAGCAAAGAATCCGGCAAAGGTGGCAACGGAGGCGCTAATTCTTCACAGGTAAAATTGTCTCTTTTACGACTATGTAAGATGTACATTTTTTATCATATTATTTTTATTGTTTTGTCATTAATTGTGTAGTACCTTCAATTATACTCCATTTACTCGGAATAAAAAAAACATAAATCGTCGTTACAGTGACGTGAAAATACTTACCTAACAATTAATCTAAAATTAATTTAACTATTCATCGTTAAGCAATGTTATTCGGTCTACTGTAAAAAAATGTTAGAACTCGTTTGAATGTAGTACATTCGTAACTGGCAATTTTTATTACAGAGTACAACAGGTTCCTCCTCGTCGACAACGACGTCGACAACGACATCGTCCGGAAAATCTTCGGGCAGCACAAAGAGTGGGCCTCGTGGCCGAGGTAGTTACAGCCGTAACGGTAGTCGCAGTGAGCGCAGATAACACTCGTCTACTGGCAAGTCATCTACTGCCTCGACGAACAGTCCACCGCCAATCGATTCCTGAATCAATCAACCGGCAAAGCTCGCGGCTTTGACACCAAATTTCTCTGTAATATACCCGTGGATTATTTCTATTTAAGAGGGTATTTAATTCTTAAGTTTGTAGATATGAATTGTCAAGGTGCGCGAATCTTTCCGTAGATATTAGACGAAGACGGACGCGTTTGGTTGTTTATGGTTATTGTGTGCAGAGCATCGATCTTACGAATATTGTTTATTCAAAAATATCGCGTAGATCGATAATACTCTGAAGTACAGTGTTTTGATATGATAAACATTATGAGGTCTTCCCTTCGACGCGTGAGTAATGCTAGAAGTAAATTTTATTTCTTTAACAACTGGGATTCGGTATAATGTTAGCTATATTAAGATTGAAACAAAAAAGACGAGACGTTAAAAACTTTTTTGTCCAAAGTGAAACTTCAAGCTATTGTTCCAGAATTTCGATCGATAATCTTTCGTGCTTGGCAAATTTCATGAAAAGTGCGATCGTAAATAACGCAAATGTAATAATAGCCTTTAGTTTGTCACGTGAAATCTTGTATAGAGGAGCATTATGTGTTACGTGATTCGACTCCGCAAGCGTGATTTTTTATCCGAGGGAAGCATATCTAGTATAGTCTAGTGGCTTCCTTTGCAATAGTATGAACTACGCATGTAACTTTTTACTCGACTTAACGTTATTTTCATCGACTGCGAACAGTCATTTTTTATTTCATGGATACATTTTTTTACGATAGTTTTACGACTTTGTAAGGAGAGCTGATTTCAATGCTCTACGAATAACTTTCGCTGACTATTTCAAAGCAACGAGTGATTTTTCAATGTTATTTTTAACAAACGCATTCGTAAACATCAAAAAACTACGTACTTCTATATGTAGTAATGTAAATAAACGGGTAAATTTATCGTAGACGTAATACATTCGCACAATAAAATACGATTAAAAAGCATATTATATACATACATTAAATAAAGAAATAATGATAACATGATAGTATTACTCACAGAATTAATAAAATCGCGATAGTGTCCTCAGTATCGAGGATTTCATGCAACGATGGAATGTAAGTAATTATTCAAAGAATAAAAGCCAGAAACGCTTACAAATATCGCGAAAGACCGCGGTGACAGTAACGAAAGCATTTTCTGTAACTTTCACCGAACGTGTACCGTAAGTTTTATAATAAAATACCATTTCTTCCCAAAAGCTTGGCAAACAGTAATTCACCTCTATCACATTACCTTCGTCACTTCCATCAAACGCATACATTTTAATTAGTCATTTTACTGTGTTCTGATAGTAATCTAATTTATGGGTTTACAATCGAACGTTCAATTTTTCAAACACGCATGCTTAACAGCAATAATACAAGATTACCTGTCCAGTAGGAGCGGAAAAATCATAACATTAATCGTCGATCGAATTAACAACCATAATAAAGGTGACCTTCGAGCTTCGAGCACCAAAGGATTGCATTTGCATCTGAAAATAACATTTGTATGTCGTATATAGATACGCATAAGACATATAGATATAGACTGTATAGACGCACGTATACACACACACACACGTACATTATATGCAGCACAATGCACTAATGCACATATCTTCTGCTATTTACGCGCGAAAGGCTCACGGGCACGTCGCGCAAAAATTCAAACAGCCATGTATGCGCAACATACATTTCGCTACAAGTAGCCGTGTACTAATCGAGTAAGAACATTATTTATTTCATTCTCACTGGTACACGTGCCACACTGCTTTTTCTCATGTGTACGTATGTGCGCATATTGTATTCGAAAATCCATTCGATAACCGGGCGTTCGGCGACTTCGGCGAGACGGACTCGGGTCTCCGCACACTTGCGCGCTGAGATATATACACGACAGACACGACAGCGAGAGAGTCGTATTCGTAGAGTAGACGTTGCCACGCGCGCACGGCGCAGCTTGTCATCTCGCCGACGCGCACTAAGTACACATAACCCATGAAAGATCGTCTGTTTTCTCGATAAAGTTCAGCAACCGTTCTCGAACTTGGAGAGTCGATGCTAACTCCGGGAAGCCGGTCTCGGAGCTGCTCCAGTAGCTCATCATCGAAGATCACCTTCGACTTCGAGGTTATATTTACTTTTCGCTTTTTCTCTTATCATTTTTGCCAACTCCTTCCGGGTATAGGAATAGAGTTTCATTGTACTGCAGTTATTATATAGCTGGTGTATGCTTATGTTCGAAAACAACGATATGGGCTTATCGCACGAAGACGTAGCATGGTTAGAGGTATTTTTTCATTTGGATAATCGATGGAAATCATTTTTTTTCCTAAACTACACCGAGGTCGAAGATTTTTTAATCGAACGACAGCTTTATTTTATCGTAACATATGTATAGGTGCGATCCGTTGCTTTCAATATGCCTGCCGGAGCTTTATCTCGCGGGGACTGTAAGATATTCCAGCTGTAACGATAATCGAGAGGTTTTAGGTATCGTTTTTTGCTCGAATTGATGTACTTTTTATTCATGATTGATTATACATTTTTATTCGTTGATTGTAGTTTCTTTTTTTCTGTTTTTTCTTCTTAAAATGTTAATTATTGAGATGCGAATACCAGGAGGTTAAAGAAATTTTTAACAAGATTTTTGCCTGTTATTGTTCACCGTCCACTTTAATTTTCAGTCAAGAGTTGGGACACTATGACGCATACTTGGATGTGGCTAAGATTTCACAGGTGATACTAGACAACTAAAAAGCAGTTTATCTATGCTAACAACTGCACACCGATTACCCTCCACATTTTTTAAATGGACTGAAGGTGATTACTCTTACAATTTATTTTTCTGATATACAGATGTGTTAAATTTTTGTTATCTATTGTACCGTACTGCCTAATACTTGTAGTAATGCTTTTTTTTAAAGCTGTTGAATTATCCAAGCATAGCAGTACCTAAGTATTCAAAAAATGCTACAACAACTTTTAAGATGTATAAAAATATTGCTCAATTCACTAAGTGTAAAGCAAGTTACAACTTTATTTTTTTTTTCTTTTATAAATAGCTTTTAATGCTTCAGCTATTATTAACAAATAATTCTTATTTACAGACGTTGTTTTAAAAAAAATATGCCAAGATCGAATGTTAAATATGAACTTACCAGAGATGATGAGGATACAAATGATTATTACCTACAACATGGACAAGAATATCAAATGGTTTCTAAGAAGGCCATTTTTTGGCGAAAGTTGATCCAGACTATTACATTAATAGCCTTCTACTTTGTATTATCTATTGGACTTACCTTTTATCAGAAATGGCTTTATGGAGATTACGTAAGTAATGTAACTGTTTAATAGTCCATAATCAATAGAAATGTTTACAAAGTTATAATAATAAGATTTATTGGGTAGAAATTTGACTTCCCATTGTTCGTAGTATGTTGTCATTCCGTATTGAAATTCTTTCTGGCCAGTCTAATAAGGCATTTAAGAAGATGCTGCAAAACACAGCAACAAATTTGTCGATTGTCATGGCAAACTATTGTTTGGACTATTGGTCCTCCAGGTATTGCCAGTGGTTTAGACATTGGATTTTCAAATTGGGGAATGTCTCTTATCACAATGTCTTTGTGAGTATCTATTATTTTTATAGTATATTGTTAAAAGATGAATATATACATCATATACTGTAAATTCAATATGTTTAATATTTATTTTAAGATACACCATGACAAAATCAACTACGATCATTTTTATTCTTGGATTTGCTCTATTGCTTAAGCTAGAAAAAAAGGTGATCTTTATATTGAAATTCGCTTTGGAAATAACACTTGCGCATCACTTGCTTCAACTAATATAAACATTATTTTTTTCAGTCATGGGTATTAGGTGGAATAGTCTTCATGATATCTGGCGGTTTAATAATGTTCACATACGAATCAACCCAATTTAATTTATTAGGGTTTTTGTTATGTCTTTTAGCATCACTAACTAGTGGTATACGCTGGACTACAGCACAACTGATAATGCAAAAATCAAAACTTGGACTTAAAAATCCAGTTGATATGATGTATTATATGCAACCTTGGATGTTAATATCCATTCTTCCAGTAACTGCAGTTATTGAAGGCGCAAAAATATGCAATGATCTCTCAAACTTTAATTGGAATAATAGTTCAACAGTACTTTCGACGATTGTTGTCATTTTTTCGGGAGCTGTTTTAGCGTTTGGTATGGAAGTCTTAGAGTTCTTGGTCGTTACTTATGGGTCTAGTCTTACTTTGTCTATAACTGGAATATTTAAGGTAAGATTATAACTAAAAACTTAATATTTTCATTTAAACTGAAAATTAGACTATTATAATAACATGTTTAATTTTCAGGAAATATGTATTCTTGTCATAGCATATGTATGGAAAGGAGATCAAATGAGTGGCCTTAATTTCGTAGGTTTGCTTATGTGCCTTGGCGGAATATGTCTGCACGTAATACAAAAGATAATGATAAGTAATAAAGAGTCAGTTAACGAATTAGAATTACAAACAAATTCAATGGCCACTACTTGTTCAAAGTCCAACGAAGCTATTGATTCAAATCCGCTTATAATGCAGAAATCAAGCTCATTGACGAATTTACTTAATGCTAATTTTAGTTCGGACGAAGAAGATGACATACTGAGGCGAGAAAATTCAAAACAATTATTATCCGATATCTTGCAAAGAAGAGAGTAAAGACAAATCTGTTATACTTTTTTAAAGTCATAACCACGTCGTGATACATTATTATTTCATTTTTAATAATGTTGTGAACATTCCAGAATGTATTAACATTTTTTAATACCTTTCAAATTCCGGCATAAAATGTTATCGACAAAAATGTTCATTATGTAAATGATCTACATAAATATTTGTTTCTTGTTTAGTCACTAGATACTAAGATAAGATAAGATAAATGCATAATATTTATCAAAAGCATAGTAAAAGCATTCCCTTCCATTAGAAACCGAATGCAAGTTATTACCAATGATTATATATATTATATCGACAGTTAACTATGTTGCATATTCCATAATATTCTACAATTTTTAGTAGAATTTCATACTTTATAGTCAAGATTCTCTAAAACCTTGTCTTACCAAAGTTGAAACATTGTTTTCAACAACTTCTTCTAGTGTCAAAGATGCCATAATAAAAATCGAAACAGTAGGCACAATATATAAATACATATATATGTATGTACAAAAACTAATTTGTTTATGCTTTGCTTGATTTATTAATTATTATGATTTAAAACTTGGAATGCAGTTATATGCATTCTATAAGCTTATTATTACAACAACGTGTAGCCGTATTTTCTTCAGAAAATAACTTTTTGCCAATTTGTATGTTAACGTTACCTGTGATTACTTTTGTCTGCCTCATTGTTTTACGATACACAGATCAATCATGTAACTATTTAATTTCCAATGTAAAATATTTTGTAAGTATTAAAATAATTGTTCAACATAATATATAATCATTTTCATAATTTGTACGAATCTTTGTAAAGAAAAATTGTGTTTCATACTATACAGGATTCACAAAATATATTTTTATGTATATGAGGTATTTTAATGTACATACATTTTAAAAACATATTAATTTAATGTGCACTTTATGCCACAGTTTTTGTATTTGTTTCACGAAATAAATAATTGTTGTCATGAGACATAATGTAAGAATGCACTTAATATTTGTGAAAAGATATTTTAATACCAGTGGACAGTATTCTGAAAAATCAACGATTGCGAAACAAATTTTAATGTATTGGATATAAATAAATTTGATTTATGAATTAATAAAAGTATATAGTCAACTGATAAGTTTCAAGCAATTATAAAACAAACTCATCATAATAAAATTAAATAAGTTTGTTGTTGAACTTTTTTTTATTGTCAAATTATTAACAAGGTCATATTTTAATCACTTGGAAAAAATGAAAGAAGTAAAAACGTCCACAAAAGTTTAGCATAAGGTCTGATGTATTAAATATTTGAATTATAATAATTATAATAAAAAGCCGTTTTTGTTAATCATAAATCATTTTATTGATGTATAGATTGTATAAATTTGCGTTTTCCGAAATATTCGAAATTTAATGACAAGTACGAGAAATCATATACGAATATAATAAAATTTACGCATTTGGCATCAATATAATTTTCTTGGAAAAGAAATCCCTATCGATTGAAATGTTTTCAGAAAAATTTGTTAGTTAAAAAATCATTACAGTGAATTCTTCCCACTTATTGTACAATAGAAATATATAATTACAAAGAATTATCTTTACACCTATAATTAAAAGTCTTAGAAATAAAATCTTAATCTCACTAATAATACAATGTGAACTTCCGAATGTACAGACAAATAAAAATATCTTCACAAATTTACTACACATCAGACATTTTAGTGACTTACTTAAACAAGCGGCAGTGACGAATTTCTAAGTTTCGATCACACGACTAATAGGCAGTGCGTGAGATTGGTTTAGAAGTATTTGAAAATCTTACCACAAAATTGACTAATACATACATAGAACGACTATGCTTTTAATAAGACAAGCAAAATCACTTGCCTCAAGTCTTTCTTCTAAAAAGTAATATTTTTCTTTTGTAACAACAAACCTCTCTAGTTTGTTTTTCTCTTTATCACTGCGACATTAAAATTGTCCGCTACTTTTAAATGGCTGTCAAAAATCCCTAATAAATAATCTCTTTTGACAAGCGTACATTTTTCTGGTATAACTACCTAAAAACACAATCTGATATAAACGAATTTATAAATACAGTCACCTATCAAATAAATAATTCGCGTTCTTCTATTTAGCTTGTTTTGTTTGATTAGTCTTTTTAGATTTGGCTTCGATCCGGTCCTTCAGCTTATGAATAAGATCATTCAATTGACTCTGAAAAATGTAAATACAACATATTAGAACAAATCAGTTTTTTCAATAATGATAAGATTTATGATCCATTTACCTCACTGTACGTGTACATGAGTGTACAATTTTTTAGAACTTGCTTTTTCTTTTCAATATACTGAATGGCATGGGTCAGGCAAAATATGCTTTCGTCTGTGGGATTACTCACTAGAGAAACAAACAAGTTTGCTCTGCAAGTATCACATTCGTAGTCGCCTTCATCTTCTTTAACTTTTTTAGCCTTTCCTTTTTTGTCATTTTCTGGCAGTGGCAATTTCTCGGTGTTAGTAAGACCTAACTCCTTCAACTTCTTTCGGTTTTCCTTTTCCTTATCACAAACTTTGATAACAGTAGGTAAAATCTATAATGCAATTAACAAGTTATTTTATGTGGTTTTTAATTGTCATAAATTATTATTATTTAGAAAAAATCGGTACAAACCTGCTTAAGTACATCGATGTGAGATCTAGTGTCATTGATAATGCTAAATAACAGTCTCTCAAATGAAAAAATCGAAGGCTCGCAACTGTCGTGAATGTCCTGAAACCAAAAAGACACGTTTATTAATTTTAATTTCAGCATAATATAAAAATACCATTAATTTAACCATCGCGGAAATTGTCGTTAATAAAACTTACCTGGAAGACTTGCTCAGCGGTCTCCAGCCAAGAGGCTTGGGCGAAGTAAACGCTCTCAGAAACAACGTATCCAGTACAAATGCTTGACGTAAAAGCCTTAGGGAAGACGACGATGAATTGCCCAGGCTCCTGAATCGTTTGGCAGAGTGGTACATTGTTCTCTACTAACATGTCGGGTGGAACCATTGCTGTGTCCGATGGCAACCAAATCCGCTTATTCTTGCAGTGTCGCGGAAACATCGAACTCAGTGCCCGACGGAAGGATGCGTTTTGTTCATCCGGGATTCCATACCAGATCTTTTTAGCACCTGTATGCAAGTACTCGATCCACGGTAGTCCATGAGGATCTCGATACCAACAGCATGCGCTGAATAGCATTCCAACGTGTAACGTTGGCACTGTGACACCTATACGATAATATAAGTTGAATTATTTGACCTTTTATCAAATAATAACATTTTTAAACAAAATCTTACCCATTTGAGGCCCAAGAGCTCTAAGTACTGATCCAGCATTGTTAGTAAGAATCTTAAGATTCCACGGGTGACGAGCGAAGGGGCTGTTTTTAGCAACAGAAAATCCAAATCCGCGGCCACCAGAGTCGATGCTCGCAGCATGCACGCAAACATGGCGCTTTTTTTCGACAACGTGACGCCAGAAGGCAGTCTCAACTTCATCGGCTGAAGCACCTTCTGTTTCACTAGCAGATCGCTGCGGCTCTCCAAACCACATTCGCTGTGTATTACGGGCAATTCTGTAGAATGCATTTAGAGGCATGTTGCGACCCTAATATAAATATAATAATAAATTAAATAAAAGTTACACTTAAAATTTTCTCAATTTTGCTTAATGTTTATTCGACAAGAATTTTACATACCTTCACAATACATTCTTCAATTTCTTCGGAACTGTCTTCATCTTCATCATCCTCTGTATCGTTTGACTGCGTTTCTTGCCTTTCTCGTGTTTCTCTCTTTGTCCAATCTGCTTCTACATCCTTAAACAGCTTATCTCTTTCGTCTATATTATTTACAAGAACTGCATTAATTTATTATGTTTATAAAAATAAGCAAATATTAAAGTTAATGATTGACGAAATACAGACCTTGTGATAAAGTATCATAAGGAAGCAAGTATTTGCAATAAATGTCATCTAACTTTGTAACCCTGTCTTGAGCTGATCTGGGAATTTTCATACCATCTGCTACCTTTTGCCACTTTTTCTTTTCAATGACTTCTTTCAATCCACCTAAATTTTGCACAGTCTGATACAAATGAGGGAGATCAACTTCCATACCACCAATCTAAACATATTAAAAGATTGTAATATTAATTAAACGCATATATAAATTCACTTTAAAACTGTTAATTGTCTTTACCCATGGAGGCTGCGTTAACGTAATACTTTGCGTAGCTAAATATTTCTTTATTGCCATCATCTCCTTCACGTTCGGACCCCATCGGCTTAACATACGATGAACGTAATGATTGTAGGCAGTGAACCGCATATCATCGGATACTTTACATTCGGGCTAAATGAAATTAATTAACGTTATGAAACTTTATTCTTATTTACGGAAAATTTTCGACAACCGTTACAATAACTTACCTTGAAATTGGAAGGAGGAACTACTTTGCATATACCGAACTTTTCCGCTATCGGACGGATCTTATCGATATACTCCAACGGATCCTGAAAATCTTTTTCTGTTGGTCGAAAGGTTGGTGCTTCCACAAGACGAGCATTTTGATTTCCTTTTGGAAAATCCGTTTTGTTCGCTGGCGAGTAGACTTCAAGTGGTTTCGCTTTACCTCCGCCTTTACGACCTTTCGAACCTTCAGATGCCATTTTTCGCTCTCTAACGCTGTTCTTAGGTGATTTAATAACCTTTTCGGTACTCGATGTTTTGTGCTGTGATGGGTTTGTTAATTTTTTCTTGATTAATGCGAATAAATAACTTTTAAACTTAAATTATAAATATAATTAAAATAAAAACTTACAACTTCCTTATTACTACTAATCGTCTTGGTCACCTTATCGTTAGGAACCTGAAACTTAAACCCTTCATCAACTTCAATCGACGAAGTTGATGGTAGGTCTGTCTGATCAACACTAGCATTTTGCGGTGCTCTTGCCGTTGGCTGAACAGTGCCAATGGGCGGGCACCTTGCGACAGAGATCGGTGGCTTTGTTACGAGTTTTGCCTTGAGAAGGACTCTTTGGTTCGGCCCCGTAGGTCCTTCGGTACCTAATTTTACAGCTACACCTTGAATGAGTTGTTGACCTCCTTGAGCTGAAGCGTTACGCGTGACGGCTTGCAATGGTATGTAAAATAGTTGTCCACTATCGTCGTCGTCGTTATCGGTGTTAGTTTCGGTCTGTGTTGAAATTTCAGTACTTTTCTGCGCTCCATCAGATTGATCGTTGTTGCCTTCCACTGTCATTGATTGTGGCTGATTTACTTGAGCTTGTTGCTGCTGTTGTTGCTGCTGTTTCTGTTCGTCAAAACTAACTTGAACCGCTAAGGAAGCGCTACAATTTACATTGCTCCAACTTGTTGTTAGCTTGTCTAGTGGTAACACCTGCACCGACAAAAATGTTATTAAAACTTCTGCAATTACTGTCCTAGTATTAAAAAATTGATTGCAACATCAATTACCTGTATGTTTGTTAAATCTGCGAAGTTTTTCGGAAGCTCGAAGTTTTTCGGAGTGGTTTTTTCTAACAGTGGTGATGATTTTTCTCCGTCTTTTCGAGCTTCCTCCGACAAGTTTAAAGGCTCGATCTCAGTTTCGTCGCCACTTTTGTCCTTTGCCTCGTCACTGCTTGGTTTATCATTTGTCGATTTATCTTTTTCGATGACTCCTATAAAATATAATAAAAAACACGTGATATTTTATGAATCACGTTAAATTCAAAGTACATGTAGACGAGCAGCATTACTAACCGACGCTATCTTTTCCAGCGGCGTCTTTTGCCTTTCTGCGAAAGGGCGTGCTTACAGGTGCTTCGGCTTCGCTCTCGAACGCGTAGACGCTGCTCTCGTTCTCGGGCGAGAAAGCTGACGTGCTGCTCGATTCCTTTTTGCGTTCTTTGACCTTTGGCAGAAAGGGTTTGCGCTGGTGAAAAAAAACCTTCTTCTCTGGGCTGCTCAGTGACTTTTTTTCCGATGAATCACCAACTGAATTCGCGTCCGACTTGGATACAGCGTCACTATCGACTGAAAATCATGATTATATATTTCAGATAATAGCCATATTGTCATTTTGATAATTCATTTTTTTAATAACATTCAATATAAATGTATTAGTCGAGGACGATCGTACGGCTGAGTTCTGATGATAGACGAAGACAATTGACACATAACAGAATCACAACACATAATAACTTCTGGAAAAACTTACTTGTATTACGAAAAAAAGAATGAAATTTCGTGTTTGATTTGCACGTCTAAGGCTACTACTTTAGAAAACTGGATCGATGGAGACTATACAAAACAAGCTAGCTGACAACAATGAAAGCCTGAGTTACCGTTAGTACTCATAAGCTTTTAAATTTTGATTTATTTTTACGCTTTGAGCTTGCTAAAAAGAAAAGAAGATTGCGAATTATTCCTCACGGTTATTATGGTCGTGTCATTCAGGCACTTAGAGAAGAGATTCTTTTTTTCGTACGTAATAAATACATACTAGTATTACACAACTCTGAGGCGAACAAAAAAAAATATAAAAAAAAGAAGCATTTCTCCAAGCGCATAAAAAAATATATATTAAGGTAGAAAGATTTTTCGTCAACGTTTGAAAATGGCTCCTCTTGTTAAACTATAAACATAGCCGAATAGTTGCGGAATTAAACCATTTTTACAAATCAATTAGTATTTTATGATGGATAGTCAAAATGTTTAAATAGAAAATTACATAGAAAGAGTAAATGTTCTTAATTTTTTTAGATATCTAGAAACCATTTAAACGTAGTATTATTAAAATAACAAAAACTCGATACAAATGTTAATGATTAAAAAATTAAATGAATGTGATTTTAATAAAAATAGTTGATGAAAAAATCGAATAAAATTAGACTTTTTCTTGTGTTTAATTCGCGTCATAAATTATTATTGCATTCCTTGTTGGTCAAATCGTTTCTTAAATTAACCATAATTGTTTACGGCAAAAGTAAATTGAGAAAATGCTTGTACATTTCATTTGGTTTCTTGTTCAATTCTGTCGCTTCATTTAGTAGATTAAATATTTTCAAAAAGCTTTGCGATTCATAAACAAAGGCAAATCTTAGGATTCTCAGGAACTATTTGGCTATCTTTAAAGATTCAAAGAGGTAGAATTTTAAAAAATTAATGATAATTCTGTCTTCCTAATATATATTATCCAGATATACTAAAAGTAAATTTCCTTGCACATATCAACTACAAAACTCACCAGCATCCTCTCCAAAAGACGAGTCCTTACTCATCTTCCTACTAGGTGGTGTACTCGGTGGATCCTTTTTTTCCTTAGCAACGGTTTGTACCGGACTCTCGCTAGTCTTCGCTTTGCTAGCTTGGGGTAACTTAATAGGTGACGTAAGGAACACTGTAGGCAGCTTTGTATGAATAGCAGAGGAAGCTTTCTTCAATCTGTCGGATAGTTTCGACAGTGTGACATTGACAGGACGCACCAGGTGCTGGATCTTAGGAGATATCGACAAGTGACCATGGGTTGGCGTTATTGGTATCTCATGATGAATCTTGGGTTTTTCCAGTGTCGGCGAGTCGTACTTAAAGTTGGAGACGCTTTCCATTTCCACTTTACTCTCTTCTTTGGCGAGTGAACTCTCGTTCAGCCACTTTTCAATTTGCTCGGTGGACATATTGACACGTTCCTTGCGACCGCTCAGATTCTTCGGCATGTCGATTATATTCAAAGACGCTGTTGTCGGGGTCGATATCTTCGAGTGCTTTGTAGGCTGTTTCAAAAAGTTTCATTTAGTTGTTAAAGACAAATCGCTACTATCTTAATCTTACATCGCTACATTATTACTTTACTAAAAAATAAACAAATAAATAAATACTCTTGCTTATCGATCAAAATAAAATTTATTAAACATTCAACAACATTCTCGTAGGTACCTTCAAGTCTCCGAAGTCAGGCTCCAGCTTAACCGAAGCATTCACCACAGTGCTTTTCATTTGATCCGTCAAATACTTTGTACAGGAATAACTTGATGCTCCAGACTTGCTATCTGTCTTAAGTCCCGTCGTAACTATATTTAATTTATCTTTAGTTTCTGCCAACTTCAATAACGTGTTAATTTTGCTGTCCATTTCCTCCAGGGTACTATTTGCCAGAACGTGATTCTGGCATGTATTCAGTACTTTTGAGACAGCTTTCTTCGCGAATCCTCGGAACGATCCCTCGTCATCGGATATTTTAGCTGTACTTTCGATCTCCGCCTGACTCTTGAGTGCTTCCACTGTCGTTGTTTTGGTTGTACTCGTTTTTACAGGCTTAGAATCCGCGACTACTTTTTTGGCAGTTGGTTCATTGCTGCTTTCTTCTTTTTCCTTCTCGTTCTCCTTTTTCTTCTTAAGTTTATTTAAAATTGTCCCTAGACTTTCTTCCTCGGATTCGGCTTCAGCAATGGCAGCCTTGCTCTTGTTCTTTGTTGCCTCAGATTTTTGTTTATTCGAAACTTCTTTTTCATTGGTATCACGCTTACGCTTACCGACAACTGTTTTCTCTTTAGTTACTTCCTTTGTCGCATCTTTAGCACTATCTTTACCCTTGGTAGCAGTTTGTGATTCTGTAGCTTTAGACGACTTGGCGGTATCATTAGTAACAGCTTGTTGCAACTCACTCGCCTTAGGTAAACTTTTCCTTGGAGCTAAGCTACGAGTAGAGCGAAGACTGCGATTCTCTGGTTTCTTGTCTTTTGCTGAAACTGTAGCAGGTGCTGATCGTCTTGTAACGGCACCTGTAGGTTTCATACTCTCAGCTGATTCTTTGGACGTAACCGATTCTGCTTCGTCTTCGCTGTTCAATTCGCAGTACTTTTGCACCTTCATCAATCGTTTGTTCTTCACGTGAACTGGTGGGGGCTTAACTACGTTCTTCTTCTTTACAGGTTTGACATTGCTCGTTGACTTCTTCTCTTTATCCTTAGCAAAAGATTTACTATCGACAACTTTTTGTGATTTGATTTTCGCCTTTATTTCGTTTTCTGTTTGTGCAATCTTCCTCGCATTTGGTAGTTCTGGAAAGCTGTCCAATGACAGATTATCTTCGTTCTCCAACTCTGGACTCACTAGTTTCCTTCCCAGAATCTCCATATAAACAGCAGCAGCTTCCTTGGTTTTCCTTGTAGGTCTTCTAGCAGGAGGTGGTGATGGATCTGCCGCGGGTCGAGACCTAGTAACCCTTCTTACTTCAACCTTCTTGTTCTTCTCCAAGAGTTTCTTAGCGATATGTGTGGGCTTCTTCACCTCGACATCTTTAATCTTCTTTTTGGCTAATACCGTAGGTGGCTTCCTCAGAGGTAAGCTCTTTTTCTCACTTTCCGGTAGACCAGTACTACGAAGTCCATGTCGACGGTTTTCCTCTTTACTAACGAGCTTCTTGGCTGGGATTTTAGTAACGGTAGTCGTAGTGGCTCCTGATCTGGTCTTCATGCAAGTAGGCTTGAATTTACCTAGCCGTTGCTTAGCTAAACGCTGTTCTTGATATTTCTTTTTCAGAGCCTGGATAGCGGTACTCGTCGATTTTAGTTTCACCGGCTTGGCTGCGGGAGCCGTGGACTTTTGTTTGGAAATAGGTTTTTCTTTGACTGATGTAGGTGGTTTCTGTGGTGAAGCTGATGAAACTTGAGCTTTAGCTGTGTGGTTATCAGCTTTGGACAGAGGGGGAGTCTTGCCACATGTCCCATTTGTTTTAGAAAAAAGACTTGCTGGAAACTTAGAAACATCCTGAAGCTTATCCTTTTTGTTAGTATTGCTGAAGAAATTCAAACTTGGAGGTAGTATCGATGTACCTAAACAAACATTGAAAAATGTTAATGCAAAATTGTGCAGCGAAAACTTAATTTAGATTGTATATGAATAAATTTTCATTAAAATACCTCGAAAGCAAAGAAATGTTAAAAAGTCTTCCGTATTAGGTCGCTTGTGCGTTATTAATTCTCTGAACACAGTAGGCTTAGTCTTCTCCTTTTCCTTAATCGTCGTACTCACAGGACTGAACACTGGAGTGGCTACACCATGAGCAAATTTTCTTTGTGCATGGATTTTTGTTCTGCAGAAGATGAGTTTACACAAGAATTAATACAATACATAATTACAAACAAATAATTTTATATAATGCAATAATCTACCTTTTTGGAGGTTCCGCAATGGGATCCATGAGATCCACAAGATCTCCTTCCTTCCGTTTTCTCTTGTCATTTCGGCTTAGAACCATTTTTCAGCTCCAAGGACTCACCAGTCGTCTATTCCATTACGTAGGATTGCCTGTACATAGCAAAAACAAAAATGCCTTAAATAAGCAACGGAAATGTAATACAAATATTCAGCTGAATAAGCAAACAAAACAAACAATAAAAATCCGCATTCCAGAGCACAAGTAAGATAAAAATCCCATCCCCGAACACAAACAATCTCAAAGGACAATGTCGACCACGACGCAGGTATATATACATATATAAGAGTTACCTACACTTCTTCCTTTCACACTATCCTTTTTCTTAATTAGCGAACAACACCTGAAAAGGTTTTTTAATATTGGCTTTTTACAAACACCTCAAATCGGGCATACGCATACGTGACTAGCGAAAGGGGCAGTGGCTAGGCTTTCCGCGGAAAGAAAAAATTCTATCGTAAGCCATGTCTATCGGTCCGAAATAAGCAGAAACTAAGAGAGAAGCGAAGCCTATGTACCCCCCCGCACAGACACGCAGCTGCGGCGTATGCTTTCTATCTCTTTCTATCTTTGTCTTTTTCTCTCCCCAATATATATATACATATATATTAAATCTGCTATCCCTGCATTAGAAGAATGTATAATATACCCCCTGTACAACAGGGACGAATCTATATCCTCCTTCGTTTATCCCTACTCTTCACTCTATACAACCAAACTAGATTTTACCTTATCCATAATGTATATATATATATATATATATATATATATATATATTCTACATATTTTATGTACGTACTTGAGTAACCTTCTCTCACTCTTTCTCTTCCTCCGATTCTCGTCCTCCCTCCAGGTTGTACCGATTATAAATACGTGTAAATGTATACATGTACACTGATTCGTGTGTACATATATATACACACACGTATACAGACGATGCAGATGCACAGAGGATTGTGCGCGCGAACAATTCGCGCGTATGCGGCAATGGATTTATGAAGAGAAAATTAAATGCCACACTCTATGTAGAACGCTGATCTCCGACTCTGGAGTGTTTTACGTGTTATATAGATTGTACTGTTCCCCCTATGCCCTACGCGCACCCCACAATGCTTCTCGATCGGCACTCGGCTGCCGAGTGGATTATGCGAATGCGAAGATGTGCCTATGTGCATGTGGGTACGCGCGCGTGTGATGACCTACGGCTCCATGGCTGTGCTTTCTTTTATTTATGTTTTCTTATAGCTATATACATAGATTATACATTATAAAAATTATACAGCGAGTACAACGCCGCCAAGCGGTGCCGAGAGATAACGTGCGATCGTAGATGGCGTTTACATAAGGAAAAAGGGGAAGGTATAATAGAGCGTAGACACTGGCGGCCAGTGACTGGCCTGACACGGCGTCTGCTTGAGGTTAGTGCTATCTGCGATTCCGATGAATATGCCTGGATGTTTTGACGTTGGATATCGATGAATGAAAGAAGTCCTGAGAGTTTTGTGTTAGAAGTAAGTGGATTGATTTATTGTCCTTATTGATGGATTGATGATATTAAATAGTTTAATGACTTTTCAGTAATCCGGTTTCAATAGAACAAACTTCAAAATGAACAACATGAATATGCCAATGCAACAAGGTGGGCCAATGGGTATGAATCCAATGGTCCCAGGGAATCCTGTGCAGATGGCGAATCCTCAGCACACGATGCATCCCACTCAAACTCCCATTCAACAAACTATAGAGAAACAAGATAACATTTCAAAAGTAAAGTCTTTGATAGGACCTTTGAGAGATTCTCTATCGGTGGCATTAAAGACAGCAGCTCAGACATTGCATCAAAATAGTCTAGTGGATACTTCTAAGGGAATAGATCCTCCGGATCATAGATTTAATAAAAATATGGAAGAATTTTATTCCTTTTGTGATCAAATAGAACTGCATCTCAGGACTTCGATTGAATGTTTGAGTCAAAATTCCAGCTCTGTCAGATACATGCCTGTCTCTGTAATTCCTATTAGACCTGAAAACATTGGCGTTCAAGAAGCTTTGAATTACTCTCAATATCTGATGACTGTAAGAACACAGGTTCAGTACATTAGAGATGTTTACGAGACTCTTAATCATGCTGCCAGAGCAATTTCAGCTACTGATTGATCATGTGTAAATATTTTCTAAGTTCTATACTATAATATTTTGTATATACTCAAGAAAATCGTTTTCCTTTCCATATTGTTAGAATACACAATATATACAAATATAGTAAAATAAAAAATTTATTTAAAAAATACGTAACAAATTCTTCCTTATTATAAATATATATGGATTTCAATCACTTAATGTAATTAATTAAAAGGAATCAGCTAGTTAACATGCTTCATTAAACTGTGACAATAAATGTGAACACGTCTGTAATGTATCCATCTGTAAATTGCCGATTGTTTCTTCAACTCTGAAAAATAAAACAATTGAATTAGCATATTAAAATAAATTAATGTATAATACATAGGATTTAACTAACGTTTTTTTAATACTAATAAAGTCAGTGAATATTTTCACTAATTCTACGTAGTTCTTAGAAAGATTTTCCAAATCATCAGCCTGCTTTGGATTACTTATTTGTTGCAATGCAGCAGAACAGTCCTTTAAAACTTTTTTAAACTCTGTCACCTCTTCAGCAGTACTTGGTAATAAAATATTTTCACACTGCAAAATATTAAATCGACTCAATGCCTTTTCCAAAAATGATAACTTTTCCATGATTCCATCATTTTTCAATTTGTCTGCAATCATTTTAAATAGTTAAAAATATTATAATATGCAATCTTTAATTACAATTTAGAATTCAAATTTCTCACTTATTAATTCATCCATGTTTTGTGTGAGAATTTCTTGGTAATCCTCCAAAGCAGAATAAGCTTGAATATCCTTTATTTTTGTTTGTAATGCAACACACGTCTCTAATAATACTTTTGATTCTTCGCAAAGACTAAATATTGTTTTTCTAAATGATTCTTCTCCTTCGTTTGTTTTCTTCTTTTCAAGAATTAATTCTGCATGCGTTGAAATATATTGACTGTACATTAGTTCCATTTCTAGATTCTGGTTATCCAATTGCATTTTTTTTAACTCTGTACTGGTCGTGCTATCTAATACTTTTGATAAACCTGTTGAATTTAGTGAAGGTGGAGGCATTGCTGAAAATCTTGATGAATTATTGGTATGCGATGTAGTAGGCATCATCGACATTCTTGATGTGTGAATTTTTCTTTTCGGGGACATCGCTAGAATCAATTAAAGTAAATGATAATACACAGATTATATATAAAGCAGTGTTAAATTAAATAATTAACAAAAATATTACTGCTCATCGTGCTCAAGTTTAAGCTACGCACATCTGTCCTATCAGGTGTACGACCATTTCGTATTCTGAAATTGTAAAAATTATAGTTAAAAACAATAAAAGAACATTTTACACCCTCCAATCTTTACATATCAAAATAGTAATAGATTGAGGACAGTTACAAATTTAAAAACTGACTAACCTTTCCGCCTTCTTTATCGCGGTAATTTTTATCTGATCACTTTGCATTTTCGATCTGAAAAATTATTAACAATTCTTAAATGAATTTCAATTATTTAAAAATAAATCCAACACTTTGAATATTGTTGTTATCGGAAAAGTCAAATTTGTAACAGTAGCATATCAATCGAAACCGCAGATGTGTATAACAGCGCCACCTAACATTCTTCATCGATCGAACCAATCATCGTAAGCGAAGTACGGACATCAATGATATATGAACATTTAAACCTCAATAAAGTCATATGTTTACACAAAATTAAAACACAAAATATTACAATAATTTTATAACAGTAGTTACATTTAACCAGAAACAAAAATACAAACTTTACGCTCACGAACGGTAAGAGGAAAACGACGAAGTACCATTCGATTAACGTAGTAGTAAACGGAAGAATCAAAGCAGTGTAAACTGACAGGCTTATGGCGGCCGCTATAGCTATATATATATATATATATATACATTAGTGTATGCGGAGCACATGAGCCCGAACTCGCGTGGCTTTTAAAAAAATATACGGCCAAGTGTCTTGGAATTAGGGAAAATTATTGTTTTTCGATACGAAAATGGCCTCGACGGTGCTCGAGTGTTTTCCCAAACTGCTCCGTGACAGCGCCGGCGAAAGACTGGACGGAGGTTTTAAGCTGATCCAGCATCTGTCCCGAGAAGTTCAGGTGATTATTTTTGGAAGACACGTTTAACCTTAAAAAAACACATTTTCATCATTTTTCGATTGGATGTATTTGTTTCTTTGTTCTATTATTTTTAAATTTAGTTCATTTATTTGATAACTTTAATGATTTTTTTTTCTTTTGGATTGTAAACAATAGAGCGGAAATAAACAAAAGAAAATTATTATTGCAAATAAAAAATTTTCTTTTATTAAAATTGCATGTGTACTTCGAATTTATATTGTTTTTATAACTTTTTATTATTCTTATTGCAATTATTTATTTTAATGAGTTTTGATGTTTATGAAATGTAGGAAAATGGCGAAAGCAAGGAGCTTAATCATGTGCTCAATAGATTGGTTAGAGGTCTGGGATCATCAAAGATCTCTTCGAGAAAGGGATTTTATTCCACCTTAACAGTTTATTTATCACTTAATTCTGATATTAAATTAGAAAGAATTTTTAATATCATGGATAATGAACTAAAAACCAGCTCAAGCAACAGTAAAGGCGTAAGAATTTCAAATAAAATTATTTTTAATATTATTTTTATTATTCTGATAAATCTTAACATAAGTGCACTTTAATATTCTCATAGGAATTTGCTGATATTAGCAACGGCCGTATTTTAGCTTGTGGAGCGATTATCCGTTCCAAAATGATTAAGTCATGCTCAGTCGATGAACAGAAAAAAGTGTTAGAATGTCTTATACACAGCGGAAAACAAAGAAGTTATTTGAGTTTCGAATCTGTGTCATTCATAATTGAATTCTTAAATCTACTAGAAGATGAGGAGTCACTAAAGCCTCTTTGGCCAATATTTTCGCAAGAAATTTGTAAACCATTCAAAGAACAAACTTTGGATACTTTTTATACACTTTTGGTAATACAAGAAAAATTTCCGGGAGTTCTCACTAAGAAAACTCTGAAGAAATGCTTTGGAAATGAAAACATCATAAATGAAGATTCTATAAAGGATATTTTAAAAATATTAACAGTACGTAAATTGATTAAATTAGTTGATTTCATTGATTTTTCTGCAGAACATTTTTAAAATGTATTATTTATTTATTTTTTAGGATATACCAAGAGTCATTAGTCATAAGCACCCAGTTTACAAAATATTTTGTGAAAAATTAGTAGCTACAGAATACCTTGAGCAATTTTGGAATGGCATTGATGAATGTTTTAATAAGCCATCGAAAACAAATGAGAACTTAGGTGTAGAATTATTTAACTTGTTACTTGGAGTTATAACAAATAAGTCAACTATACCTAACCTGTTAACTCCCAACTTTTTAAAATACATGCTAAAAAGATTCTCAATCGATCCAAAACTAAAAAATGATGATGTAGCTCTCGGATTTAGGAAAGCGTTCACGCAATTAGTAACAGTACTTGATAAAGATGTAAAAGCAAAATTACACATAGCAGTCATTAAAAAATTAATCTTAAATCCTGGTGATTTAATGATTGAAAAGATAACCGGTACCAAAGTTCTTCAAATGCTGACGAACAATCTCAATGTTGATGGTGTGAAAAAACTATCTAATTTGTACAGAGATATAGCTGCAAACACGAAATTCAAAGAAAAATCTAATTCAGAACCTGAACCTTGGACTAATAATGAAAGAACTTACGCTATGCAAATGCTTAGTGTCAAGTAAGTTAAAAATATCTTTAAAGTTACAATAAAATAGTTTATTTTACTTATTTTAACATATTCAAAAATTGTTTACAGATTAATGAGCCACTCAGAAATTG
The DNA here is from genome assembly GCA_018906985.1 of Apocrypta bakeri. Taxonomy (NCBI): domain Eukaryota; kingdom Metazoa; phylum Arthropoda; class Insecta; order Hymenoptera; family Pteromalidae; genus Apocrypta; species Apocrypta bakeri. The sequence goes on from JACCIA010000005.1 coordinate 9,370,492, forward strand.
CATCCGATCAAGAATGGAGAATAGAACAGCTGAAATTGTTGTTTAAACTTGGTTTATGCGAAGTGTCCAACGTTGGTGTGGAATTAGCCCGTAAGTACATAAACTAAAAATCTTACATCATATCTTTTGTTAGTCGGATATGAAATACAAATTCAAACAAATCTTATAATTTTAGCTCACGCAAAAGAAAGTTTCTACCGTGGCCTTGATCACAAGTTACCAAAGCTGGATGATGTACGCATGGTGCTCAGCTCATTAATTGCTCACATAAATGAATCGATATTCGAAAATTCATCTCTAACACTTAGATCGCCATTAGACGAGGCAGCGACGGAGGCGTGGAAAAAGATGATAAAACACATAAAGAAATTAGAAAAGGATTCTGACACCAACAAGATCAGTGCTGTTTTTCACACAGTAAATATGCACATGGGTCTTCAACTCTTTTCTGATCCAGAGATGGCAGTGTCCTCAATCGAAGAATTGCACAGCTGCCATGAGCATCTCAAGGCCAAAAAGAAGACACAAAAGAAGAACAACAAATCCATGACGGATGACGAACCTGAATGGGTAGAAGTAGTGGTAGATTTGTTACTGTCTCTACTCTCGAGAAAAAGTCATCTCCTTCGCTCATTAGTCGGCTGCGTATTTCCTCATATTTGCCCTCACCTAACTCCAAGTGCCATTCATCAAATTCTCGCGATCCTAGATGTAAAGAGCGGAAAGAATCCTTTGAGCTCATCCAAGGATGGTGACGAGAGCGATTCAGATGACGAATCTGCCGACGAAGAAAACGAGGAGGAAGATGATGAAAATAGCGACGATGAAAATGCCGAGGATATCGCAGAGGAGAGCGATTCAGAGGTCGAGGAATCAGATTTCGAAGAAGACGAAACCGTCACAGACAGATTAAGACTTGCCGTTCGACAGGCTCTTGGTGATGCTACAATGCAAACCGATGACGATGACATAGATGTCGACAATATTAATGAGGAGGAAGGTAAACGTCTGGACGAATCACTCGCAGCGGCTTTCAGGATTTTAAAAGAAAATCGCAAGAATCAAATGAAGAAACAAGAAAAGAGCGCAGAGGCACTTACACACTTCAGGATTCGAGTGATCGATCTTCTAGAGACCTATTTAGATACAAGCCCGTGTATGGCTCTGGCATTAGATATGTTGGTGCCATTGTTTACCCTTTTGGAATTTGCTATTAAAGACCCGCACCAGAAACCACTGGAAAATAGGGTGAGAACCTGTTTGAAAAAACTAGCAGGTGTAAAGAAATTTAAGAGCGTTGAGGATGTTGACGAGGAACTTCTGACGACCGTTCTCAAGGTAACACTGTGAAATTGTTAATTTTTTTAATGACAAAATAATGAAAAGTTTTATATCATTCTAAATTTACAATTTAATTAACAGGCCCTGATAGAAAAAGGAGAGCGATCGGCATCTATATGTCAAGAAATGGGAGACAAATTGGCTGAGTGTTGCGTATTCCTCGTCAGATGCTCGCAACAGACAAATATCTCGACCGACGCATTTATTCAAATATTCGGTGAAAATTTGACGGCCTTTTTCAAAAAACGTGACTGCATTCTACCAGCAGTTTTATTCAAAAATTTACTACAGCTCTGTTGGATCGGAAACTGGCATCTAGCTCCTCTTTTGGTAGGTTTTAACAGAATACTCTTATGGAGATATAAATTGCAATCGCCTTTGAAGACAATTTATTTTTATTTTTTAAATTATAGGTGGACTTTGCCTTTGACGAGTCTATCAGATCTTATAGAAGAGGACAAGCTTTGGAGTTTCTCAAAGTTTTCTACAACAATATCAGGACGATCACGTCCGACGATCACAAAGACAAAAGGCTTAAAATGGAAAAGAAACTCTGTAAGTCTAGCATAAGTGTACTTCTTGAACAAAACACTGCGCAAGGAACTGAAAATGGAAAAATGGCTACTAACGTAAAGAAAGAAATCAAACAAAAATACGTTTGCTACCTCCTGACAGTTTTGTTGACGGTACACGCACACCATATACCTGAAGCATGGAACTGGAAGGAAGTAGGGGAAAGTATGGCTAACTATAGGTCTTTAAGTAACTTAGCAAAGGATGCTAAAAGTGCTTACAACAAGCTAGCTAATCGAATTGGTGCTCCTGTTGTGTAAGTTTTGAATTAACTATTTTATTTTGTTTTCTGTCACATTTGTGAAACAAAGTTTGACATAATATTATCCAATCGCAGAGTTCAAAAGAAACAAATCGATGAGGAAATTAGACTGAGCAATGGAAAGCAAGACTCAGAATCAGAGGATGACAACGAAGCAACAACAAACGGCGATTCCAAATCACCCGATAACAAATCAAAGAAGAACGACAAGAAGAGGAAAAAAAATAGTAGCAAGACGAAGGAAAAGCAGAAGTTAAAGAAAGAAGCTCGTGAATTGCGTGCAAAGGCCATGTCGGAAGGTTTGGAATCATTCAATTTTAGTAGTGTCAATATACAAAACGGTATAAAAGAGGAGCCAATGGAAAATGGAGATTCAGAGCAAGAGAATAGCCCCGAGAAAGCTAAGAAAGCTAAGAGGCCTAACTCAAACATGTCAGATGTTCCTAGCAAAAAGAAAAAAAAATCTGTGCAAAGTGGTGATTAGGCAGAATAGAGAATTTTTACAAAGTTTATATTGATACAAACGAACTGGAAGTGAAGAAGCCTTGATTGTTATTTTTTATATACATTTATGTATCAAGTATATCTGTACATAACACAAACGAATAAACAACAATCGCTATTAAATTTCATAATGAAATAGTCCATTTGTAAACCGCTACAAGTTTTTTAAAATTTCTTGTTAAAAAGATTGATTTATAATCTTAGACATAACTTGTTTTATGTATTTACTAAATTACTTATCCAATACAGTCAAATGTTTTTCATGTTTTAACAGTTGGTTAATTATCGGAATTTTATATGGATTTAAAAAAAAGAACATTTTCGTCAATAAGTGCACACGTTTATTTTTAATCTTAAATTTCTTATTTATACATGTATAAGTATGATATATTAATAAAAAATTTACAAAATAGATGGAGCTACCAGTCGATTCCTTGTTTCCCCACGTTCCCAACGCGAAAATATACACGCTACCATACGCTGTATGCATATCCGTGATCCCACGTGATGATATATATTTCGACTTGAACAAAAAGTAATCAATGCGTTGCATTGTAATTGAAGCGTAAAATTAGTTTAAAATGAGAATAGCAAGTGAAATATTTTTTATTAAGCTTAATATTATATAAATTTATATATTATTTTATATTTTATACGGAATATAACACTTTTATTCGAGAAATATATCAGCGGTGAGTATCTAACCTAATCGAGCACTTCTATATAAATCATTATTTTCATATACTTTCCAACGACAAAATTGTTGTTACATCGGTTAATTTATACGTAATTATCAATTTTTCAATTTGTCAAATTTAATTTATTCGTAGAACTTAAAAATTTCCTATTTGATTTATAATTTATATTCACGTTTATATTTGTATGCCTAATTATAACCTTTTTTTTAAATAAATCTTGATGCCAATATTTTATATTAACTTATTAGTTTGAATTTTATTTATATTTATCTAAAATTATTTCAGATGAGAAAATCATTTGATGACGGCATGTCTGCCGTGATAAAAAAGTGGTACGAAGAGAACCCAAAAGCAGAAGGACCAAGTAAACATGGCAAAAGTGAAATGGAAGTAATAGAATTAAAATCTGAAGCAAAGAAATGTCTTGATTCAGAAAGTACTGCCTATCACTTGAGGCAGTCAAAATCGAAAAACACCGACTATTCTTGGTTGAAAACTGCTTTATCAAAGGGTACAATTGACGATAGAGTAGCTGCTGGAATAGTTTTGGTGCAGAATAGTCCAAAACACAACTTGAATCATTTAACTACGTTAGTATCTCAAGTAAAAGTTGCTAAACATAACCAATGCAGTATGGTTATTACAGCGATAAGAGATTTATTTTTGAACGATCTTCTTCATCCTGAACATAAACTGCTAAATCTTGAAGAACAGGATCTAGATCAATTAGATAGTTTCAATCAATCTTTTAAACCTGATGAAGATTTCAATGCTCAAAAGAGGCCAACATTATCAAGGAATAAATTGCTGGCTCTCTGGTATTTTGAAGATCAGTTAAAAGAGATTTATGAGCGTTTTGTAACTTCGCTGTCAACTATTGCTAATGATACGGTAGATACTAACCGTGAGAAAGCTGTAGCAGTAATAAATGATTTGCTGATGGGAAACGCAGAACAAGAGCACAAACTTCTTGATTTTCTAGTTAATAAAATTGGTGACCCTGGCAGCAAAGTTGCTTCAAAAGCTGTTTTTTCTCTCACTAAACTCTTACATGAACATCCCAACATGAAATTGATTGTTTTAAAGGAAGTGGAAAAACTGTTGTTCAGGACAAATATTGCTCAGAGAGCTCAATATTTTGCAATATGCTTGCTGACACAGTTTGTTTTATCAAAGGAAGATACAGAGGTTGCAACAACCCTCATAGATGTATATTTTGCATTCTTTAAAGCATGTTTGAAGAAAGGAGAACCAGACAGTAGAATGATGGCTGCAATATTGACTGGTGTAAATAGAGCCTATCCCTTTTCAGATATAAGTTCTATAAAATTAAATGAACACATAGATTCTGTATATAAAGTTGTACATATTGGATCGTTTAATGTCTCTCTGAATGCGCTCAGTTTACTATTTCAGGTAAATTAAAATTTTCTTCAAATTCCAAAGCATTTTTTTAACTTATATTTATTGTTTTCAGGTTGTTGGAAAGGATCCTAAACAATCTAACAGATTTTACTCTGCCTTTTATAGAAAATTATTTGATCCACGGATTGGTACAGCAAATAAGAGAGCAATTTTCTTAAACTTGCTGTTTAGAGTTTTACGTAATGACCAAAGTATACTACGATTGCATGCGTTTATTAAGAGAATTCTTCAGGTCTGCTGTTATTTCCCTGCCAATATGGTTTGCGCCACACTTTATGTTGTGTCGCAAGTTCTACAATCCAAGAAGCTCACCAACAAAGCTTTGACCCGATCTGTTCCTATGGTCAAAAGTGACCAGAATGGCATGAGCGAGGAAGAAATGGTTGAAACTGTTAAAGAAAAAGATAAGCCTAAAACACCAGAAAGCACACTTATATTGTCCAATGTTGTAGCCGATAATCCAGATGATAAAAGTAAAGATAAAGAAGAAATTGAAGATCTTGATGTAAAATATGAATTTAAGGCAAAATCATATGATCCATTCCATCGTAACCCTTTGCATTCTGGAGCAAATCTAAGTTTCTATTCTGAACTAGCAGCTCTTGTGAAACATTTCCATCCCAGTGTTTCACTATTTGCTCATAATATTATACAAGGTTTGCTTTCTTTTTAACTCCGAGTAATGGTCTTTTTTATATTGGCACAGGTAACATTTTAATTTTTTGTTTTCACTAGGAAAACCTATCGATTACACTGGAGATCCTCTGGAAGACTTGAGTCTCATTCGGTTCCTAGACCGTTATGTCTTCAAAAATCCAAAGAAACTGGAAAGTAAACGAGTGGTTAAAAATAATGATCCACTTGCACAAAGAGCAGCTTACACACCAAAAGGAATTCGATCAATCCCGGTCGATAGCTCAGCATATCTGAATGAAAGAGAAGAAAGAATACCTGTCGATGAGCTCTTCCTCTACAAATACTTGACCAAACGTAAGGAAGTCAGAGGTATCAAGGATGCCGATGATGCAGACGACGAAGACGACAACGAAAGTGTTAATAGTGAGGACTTTAATGCAATGATGGATTCATTGAGTAAGAGCAAAGACTTAGATGATATCGAAGAACTGGATGTAGCAGGTGATTTCAGTGCTGGATCAAAGAAAGCCAAGAAGGGCAAAGTGAAAGGTAAAAATTAATTCTTTCCAATGTAATCTGATATCTAACATCTAATATAATAATAACTCAATATCGTAAATAATCTTCAAATTTTTCAAATTAGACGACGATGAATTGGGAGATGAAGACGAAGATGCCGATGACGAAGGCGATGAAGACGTTTCCAACTTTGATGATGACAGCGAAATGGAAACAGGTGAACTCGATGAAGAAGGCGACAACGACGAGTTCGAAGATTTGGATGACATGGACTTGGATGATCTCGACGATGATTTGAGCGATATGGAATTCAATGACGATGATGACGACGATGACGAAGAACTCAAGGCTACCTCGTCGAAAAAACGCAAACAGAGTAAACCAGGTGGAAGTAAAGCTAAGAAGAGTAAGGGCATTGATGAAAACACATTTGTATCAGCCGAAGAATTTGCAGAAATGTTGGAAAAACAAGGGCAAAATAAATTTAAACACGGTGCAAGTCGAAGTATGAGTGATCGTGATGGAGCTAATGCAAAGCAATTGGATTGGGAAACAGAGCGCAATCAACGAATCTCTGGCTTTCGTGGTGGAAAGAAAGGCAAGAAGACATTCAATAAGAATTTCAAAAACAAAAAGAACTTCACGAAACATCAAAAGCCTATGAAACGAAAAAAATAAATAAATAATTTGTACAGTTTATGAAGATTTTTTTTTAAATATAATGTTAACGTTTAATTACAAGTAGTTGTTTATTGGAATTAATACTAAGAAAATAAACGAGACGAAAATCGTTTTACTTTTTTTTTTATTTCTAATCATCTATAAAAAAAATATGAGATTTGTATCTTAAATTTATATTCGTACAATTAAAGATTTTTTGATCTATTTTTTTTAAAAAAGTTTTTAACTAAAAGATATACATAACGTTAGGGAACAGTTGAAACATTAGAATAAAACCCAAATTGAAAGAGAAATAATCGAATCTGTGAAAATTGTCTTTGACAAAAAACGATTTTAGGCAACGAGATACTCTAATAGTATATATGTATTACTGTTCATTTTTACAATCCTGTGTATGTTGAAACATTAAATAATGGAGCGAGCGAGACCTATTGTCTGCACCCTTGTTACCGCAACATTGCTGACAGTTACACATATTCTTTCACCGAGTTTCATTGCAGTCATAACTTAGAAAATTAAAATACTTTTATGCACCAGAAATATTTGTCATATAAATGAAAATTTTCACTTGTTGATCACATGTTCATCACAAGTATCCTTGTGCATCCTCGACAATTACTTCAAAAACTACATTATACATTGAATGTTGTATTATATTATAATATTACCATCAAATTATCTATTTACTTAACATAACTACAAATGCCATACGTTTAAACACTCGATGTTGTATGAAAACATGCCCTTAAATCTAAAAATTCATAAGAAAAACTTATATTATCAAAACTCAAGTGACACCGAAGTTATGCTTTACATAAGTAGGGTAGCATAATGTTTTTCCGTTTTTCTTTTCTCAGACCATTTATTAAAAAAATATTAGGTCTGTGAGGTCAGTGGCACAGTAGGTTATGTTATGATAATAGTTGAAGAAAAAAAGAGTGTACGCGCAAATACAATTTTAAACGTGACATAATGAGAAAAAGACTGTGTAATTATGTCGAAGTACATAGGGCTACTCTGGATCTGGTTTATGTCCTCCTTCATCATCGTGAACAGGGTTGTGCCACGTTAATCTTTCCTCATAGAATCTAATAACTATTTGCGGACACTTCTCGTTGGCAATTCGAGCAGGCACAAGATCTGCGTCATCAGTTCCCTTCCATTTCATTAGGAACATAAGTTCTCCGCTCGAGTCAGTTGCCCCAATGATGCGTTCTGGATCCAAATTCCTGTCAAAGCCTGAAAATCACAATAATCTCATTGCATCATTCAATAATGAAATTAACTAAATTTTCAAGAATGTTAATTTACCTTCAGCTTTCTTTTCTTCGGTTGCTTTTTTCTTCGATTGCGTAGGAGTAGGCGTACTAGCACTCTTCCTCTTTTTCTGTTCTTTCTCCTCGGTTCTTTTGCTGGTAGCAGCAGCCTCTTTCTTCTTTCTTGCCTCTTCGAATTGGGCAATTAAGTCTGGGCAATCGAGGTTCTCCTCTGGCTCCCAAGTATTGTCCTCAGCCGAATATCCCTTCCACTTCAGATAGTACTCTACCTAAAAAGTTACACAATTCAATCTCAATTTTCGTAAACAAAAAACGAAACCGGTTTTCAATTCATCCTCTAATAGCAGACCAAAATGAAGCTTCCTCTCGTTCTTTCCACTTATTTTATGCAATAGATTCGTACACATTCGATGTCACGCCAATTCCGCGTGTTTCTACGTACAGACAATATAAAGTACATAAAAAAAAAGAAAAAAGAATATGCAAATTACCTTGCCCTTAACAACTCTCCTGTCCAGGACCTTCTCCACCGAATATTCCTCCTCAGTTTCTCCCTCGGTCGACGGCGAGTCCTTGCTCTTGCTCATCTTGTGTACTCGATTCAGTGGAATACGACGAAACGACTGGAAGGAGAGTAAAGCGAATAAAAGCCGTTAGAAAACAAAGGAGCAAATCTTTCGAGGCGGCGTCTCCGGCCTCATGGACGGCGGCGTGGGGAACAAAAAGGAAGAGGAGTAGCGCTCTCTCGAGCGGGAAAACGCCGCGTGACCACCGTCGCACGAACACGCATAGACACACACGCACACACACACACTTATATATCTCCGCGAACTCTGTAATTCAACAGTAAATAATCGTTAAGTACCTTAAAAATTCGAAAACCAAATGAAACTATTTACTGCAGACGATATACTCTCGAGCAGTATATATATATATATATTCACACACATATATATGTACAGTTTCTCGAAGAAAAGCAGCAAAAGTGCGCGCGCGGACTTGTGTGTACAGAGAACTATCCGGCCGGCGGCGCGTGCTTTCAACGGGGAGAGGTAAAATGGCGGCAAAGCCGCGCACACTTCATCGCCGCCGGCTTCTCTTCCCTTCTCACACTTACACTTTTTGTATATACTTAATGTATAGCATATCCTTGCGCGTAACGTAGAAAAAGCTCGTTTTCTCTCGAAGACTCACCTTCACGTGTGCCAAATACTGCTTCCACTGCTGTTAACAACTAAACGACTTTTCACCTCCGCGCCGACTATTATTGCGGATTCTATCTTATAAACTGCACATAGACAGACTCTTGTGTGTACGAGAAAGAGAGGATGGGAAGGAGAGAGAGAGAGACCTTCCAATCAGCTCGGACGCGCAAGACACAATGCGCGCGCGACGCGCCTCGCACAGCCTGAAAAATATTGCCCGCGCGCGCGCCGCTCAAAATTTCGCTCTAAATGCAGTGTTGCCATACGACATTGCCGCTTCTCCCGATCTCCCCACCTATTATATATAATTCGCTTCTTTCCTCCCTTTTCTCGATCAACTGCGAATTCTATGTATTTTATATATATGTATATATATATATATATATATATATACATATTTACTCCCCTACGTGCATTGCTATAGGTATACTGGTTAAATATGTAATCATAATGGGACTTCTTAAAATTGCATGTGTGCGAGTGTCCTTTTTCTACAAAGAACCTTCCATTGTTTGCCACATGTAAACGATATAATATCGAGTCTGGCCCGTTCTTACATATACATATGTGTAGAGAGAGACTTTTCTAAGGGTATCGTCATCGATGGATTTTTCAATGTCAACGCGCGAGCTCAACGGATTCATCATTTTTAACGGAAAATTCGACGACACGCATGCATATTCATACACAAGCGAATACGAAAATCTCTCGAAGCTATACACAGTCGAACTTCGAAGACTCAGACTAGAAAGCCGTTGATTTAGATTTTGCACACATGGTCGCACGTGTGTACATGTGTAGACATTCGCGTATACGAATCTACATAGACGATTATGGGTTTCCATGTGTACGCGCGTTTTTTCCGTTATTTCCGCCCGTTGTGCGCGCGCATGTGATCATCGTGATTGTAAACCGTCAACGTATATGTGTGTTGTATAGGTATGTGTGTATATATATAGGCGAATTGCGAAGTCGAAATATCTGCCGAAGCCGGCCAAAGTCTGTATATACGTTGATCTGATGGGTGTATAGGGTGACGACACTTATGCGGGAGGATACACTTGCTCTTATTGTTTGGGGTCGTTAATAAGACGGAGGATAGACGGAGAGATATATTGATCGGGTTGTTTGGGATATCTAAAGAGAAAAGCTGAACGTTTTACTGTAAAGCTTTTCGGCAAATTTTATAGAAGATTTCTGATGTATCCTATGAATTAAAGGGAAAGTAGAAACTCAAGACAATCGAGTACGCTATGATTTTGAACTTATTCGAATTCATCATCTGTATCTATTATTATCTATTATCGTAAGAGACGGTAAGTATACGTGTAGCTTGTTTTGACTTTAAATCATATTTACTTATGTAAGTGTACATAAAAAATATATTACATTCGTCAAATCATTAACTGGTTGAATGTGTTTATCTATATATCGGGCGATTCTACACGAGAGTGTCCGGTCAAAAAAATGTTTTCACAACTACACATGTCACAGACTTACAGAGAATCAAAGTTGACATTCTCAGTATTTTTGTATTTTATTCCTGCTTTCAATAATCTGTTGCTCCCCAAAGGAAGCATCTTTCACTAAAAACACAAGAGGAAGCTCTCTCTCTCTAAAATATTTTCAAATAAAATATTTTCAAGGTCGGATACATAAGACACAATAAACGCACAAACCAGCCAAGTGCCGAAATGACATTTTGCAAAGGTTCGATTATTCGAACAAAATACAAAATTAGTGAACGTACCTTTATTATTTACAAAACGACCTTTATTAGTTATTGGAAGTGAGAAAATTAAATGAAACAAGAACTCAAAACATTTGAAATTGAAGAATATATTATCTGAGCTGAGAGTAAGAAAGGGCACGTCCGAACACTAGAAAGATCAGGCAAGAACTGACGGCTAGAACGAAAACCATAACAATGATTCTTTTTATACTATAAGTACATGCGTACTTCAGACGTTTAAACTGTTCGTAAACATAACGCTCAAGCATTGTGTCGCATCACGCACCGTAGCGAACCCGAGCCGCCCACCATCGTAAAGCAATAAAAGTGAGAGAAAGAGTCTTTCAAACTACCGCTTCATAAACATACATCTGTTCAGGATTTAGTTTTTCGAACAATAATAACTAGTTGTTATAACATCAAAGTATAAATAACAGAAAAAAGCAGTCGTACCTTTGAAATCGAATCCTCTTCTAAGAAGAAATAAAGACATCGGTCGAATCATCTCATATATATATACCTATATACCATAATGTAAACCGTTTGTCGACGGTGAAACACTCGATATGGCCAGTACGGTTGGAAAAAATTTTAGCTACGGAAAATCAGTTTGATAAAATTGTAGGCGTTCACTTTCAGTCCGATTTTTACGATTCTAAATCTGTTAATGTTACTGTTTTTTTGTTTAAGGAAAAATATTGGTCTATTATTTATATTATCCATTTGTTATGAATTCTTTATTACAAGATTGTTCCACTATGGGATTCTCTAGTAAGGCCAAATTTGTTTATAGTGCCCTTAAACAATGTCGGACTTCCTTATTACCGTCGCCCGTCATAAAAGTAGGTCTTGTTAATAAAATTATCAGCATTACAAACTGTTTAATGATATATAATTTATAATATGTTTTTATACTTAATACAATATCACTGATCAAATCAAAATTTGAATGGTAAAAATCGGACCATATTTGCTATACCTAAATCATATGAAAGATTTACAATATTGTTACCGAAATGTTCAAAAATTTTAGGTGTACTTCATCCGATTTTTCTCGCTCAAACTTGGTTATAATCGGTACTTCGCATAGATAATAACGCCGTGATCAAATATAAATTTTGCCATATATTTTTAATGATATTTCAGTAATATTCTTTTTTTTTTGCCAATAGGAGGTCTAAATATTGTCATAGGTCTGGATTCTTATTACGAGTCATAAAATTTCGGTAAACGCCTACAATTTTTTCAAAGCGATTTTCCGTAGCCAAAATTTTGTCTAACCGTACTGGCCACATCGAGTGTTTCACCGTGGACACATACCGTATTTGAGATAATTTTACCTACGTCTAAATTGTTAGTAAATGCATTAGAAGGTGTGTCGCTACATTATTTATTATTTTATTATTTACGATACAATTGTATAAATGTTGAATTAAGCCGCAAATTGTTAATTTGCGACTTGTCTTACTCCCATATAACTATATATATTTTTGATTTTTAGATATTACAACATAAAAAATGTTTAAAAGTAAAAGGTAAAGAAAAGAATAACAAGAGAGAGTCCAGTTAAGAACGCTGTCATTTGGTAGTAATTTAACATATGTGATCAGATCTATGTTATAACCCGAGAAATAATCTGGCGGCGTTGTACGTGGCTCGATATAAATATATATTGATAAGACGCGCTGTATATATTATGCACGATAAAGTTTGATACATCGATCTTCTCCTTTCGACGACTTTATATAAATCTATCTGAGCTAAGTGTTCCGTGTTTGACAGTACCTATTAGGATCAAATATCGTTTCTATCAATATGTACGTAGTTCTATCAATATACACGTCGATTTTGTATTAACGTTTTTAGTATTTTTCTGTGTAGTTTAATACCGCAGTTACGTATAAAAATGATAATTTTTAATAACAATATTTATATACACAAAGCGTTTATATTCTATCTGTACGTGTACCTACTCTAACAACCAGTTAGTTCAGGAACAAATATCAAGAACCAGCTGAATTTGTTGTTGAAATATTTTTTTTAATTCGCGGGTGTACACAAAACGCGAAACAGTATGTATTCTGTATTGCGTGATTTTTTATTCAAACACTCTTACTTTCACTTCGGTAACAGATGCATACCAAACGTTGACTCCTCGTCTCCTTGAGTTGTTTGACAGTCAGGTGAGTTTTTTCACGTTACGCGTTTTCGAAGCTGTGAGCAAAAATTTTAGTGCTTTTTTTAAATATTTTGAAAGTATTGATTGACATCGGTCAATGAGCTTGATATAGGTATATAAACTATAGTAAAAATTAATTGTTTACGCTTGTATATCAGCCGAAATCGCTCGTGAAACTTGAGCACACGATGAATAAGCTGAAATGAAGCTAATGAATCTGAAACCTGAAAATGAACTATTAAGTGAATATATGTACAATTTACATAAATATACGTGTATATGTGTGTACGAGTGTATGTGCGTATTATCTACTTTATCACGTTAAATAAATCATTTTCTCGCAGGACAACACGTTTGTAAAGATAACAATATCCACACAGATAACAACAAGATGACCACCACATTGGCAGGAAAAATGTTTCTCGTAGTGACCGGTGCGAGTCGCGGAATCGGAAAACAGATCGCGCAAACTTTTGGTTCCCTTTTGGAAAATGAATCGCACATCTTACTTTTATCTAGAAATTCAGAGCTTCTCCAAAAGTGCGCTGACCAAATGCCCGAAGGTGTTGTCACATCGTACAAGAGCATTGACTTCAGTAAAACCACTACTGACGAATTACAAGGTTTTTTTATACATATATATGTATCTCGACGACTGAATAAAAAAGCAGACAGTTCACAAAAAGTTTGAAGAATCAGCCAATTCAGAAATCGAGTGAAAAACTAGTTAATTCAGCATTATACTTACATATATAACATATACATCTCGAACTCTGAATAGGTTGGTTTTCTTCAAACTTTTTAATTGTCCAATTCTTCAACTCAACCATCGATACTGCTTACATTATGATAATCAAACGTACATTTTTTAAACGAATTTAAAATAAGTTTGTAAGGTTTAAACTTTGCCACAGTAGCATATTATAAAATGATATATCGGGAATGTAATTTCAATGTTCAATTCAATGGACTTATTAAGATTCAAGCATTTTTCTTTTTTCTTTTCTCTCGACTCAGTCGATAAAAGTCGAGTATGACACTCCCTTAAAATACCCCTGACAAAAAATTACCGATAAAATGAGCTTACTTGTCGATAAATTCAATTTTTTATTCATTCCAGGCGCCCTACACGAAGCCTTAAAAAACGAAAATCTCGAAAGCTTCAAAAAAGCCATCATCGTGCACTGCGCGGCTATGGCCAACTTTGCTCAGGCGACGAACGACATGACCGATTTCAACGAGTGGCACAAAATATTTCATCTGAACATGTTTTCAGCTGTAGTTCTTAATGGATGTTTCATGAATGCTTTCAAGAATAAAGCAACCAAAAAATACGTAATCAATATTAGCTCTTATTGGGGACTCAAACCTGATGCTTACGTTGGTCCATACTGTGCCGTCAAATCTGCAAAGGATATGTTCTTCAAGGTTTTGTTTTTCTTTTGTTAATTTTTCAAATACTCTGATTAATGTTCGATACTTCATTGTGCGCTTGGTATTGTTTTAGGTATTTGCTTTGGAAAATCCTGATGTAAACGTGCTGAATTACTTGCCTGGATTTGTGGGGACAGATATGTTTTACGATGCGTTGAAAATGAGCAAGAACGAGGAGTTAAAAAATAAGATTAATAAAATAATCGCGGAGAAATCGTTCATTACTCCGGAACAAACTGCTCACTATCTTGTTGAGGTATTGAAGAACCAGGAGTATCGATCTGGTGATCACGTTGACTATTATAACAAGAATTGAAGCATTTTATAATATATTTTTTCTTAATCACGATGAAAAAGAAATTTTATTAAGAAATTTTGGAAAACAATATTGAATGATAAAACTATTAATATTAATCAAAATTAAATAAGACTTAGAGTTTTACAACACGTAAACAAACATTTGGGGATTTACAAAACAAGTAAACAAGTTTTTAAATTTCCCGCTATATTGGACCGACTTTCTTCCATTGGTCTTGACTCCCTTTTATTTATTTTCTTACATTTTCAGGGAATGAATTATAGTACTAAGAAGTATCTCTACAATTAACAATTATGTATGTATTACTATAAAAACTTGTAATTTAAAACTGTCGAATGTTCGCGCGCTCAATCGAACAGCCAATCCGTGCGTTAAGTACTGTGAGGATGACCAGAGTATGACGTAATATTGTCACGGTAACAATGTGACACTTTGGCAATATTGATTTCTTTACGTAAAGATATTTCTACTGCTAATTGTGCTAAGCAGGTTGAAAAGATCATTTTGAATTTTAAATATCATTTTTTATTTCGTAATAAATTATTTTTAATACCTTATACAAATCGCACCATCCGATCGAGTATCATAAATTACAGTAAAAAAATAACGGAATAAGTGAATGGCCATTGTTCAATAACCTATTTTGTCCTTGACATAACAAGAAAGTCTCTCGTTTACTGCAATAGTGAATAAACGAGATAATCTTACTTTATCGGAAAGACATAAGGTATAAGTAAAACTACACCTCCGAAGAAATATGAGGACAAGTCTCGCTGATCCGTGGTCAAGCATTGACTCTTGTGGGAACGGCGACAGTGGTAATAACGAGGTGTCTCAGGCTACCACTTCTACACAGGAGAACTTTGAGGACTCATTTGTTGATTCAACTACAAGTGGTACAGAAGATCCACAGAGATTACCTGATTCCGAGCAATATTTAGCCAGGCTACGTTAGTGATTATATTTTATTATATATTTAGAATTGTTATTTAGTAATTAAAAGTTGGACAAACTATTTCATGGTCTTTTTTGCTTTTCAAAATTTGATTTTTAACTCATTTAAACATTTGAGGTGTATTGGTTTTTCAATTTAACAATACGTTTTCAATAATATAGTAAATATTAAAAAAATAAATATTCAATAATATTTATTTTTTTAATAATAATGATACAGAAAAAGATAAATTAACATAACATATGTAAAGGACTTAAAGATATTTTGCATAACAAGTTTATATCACAACTATAGACAATTATATAAATTGAATGTATCATCAATACAAAGAATCTCTTTAGATAGAAATTAACGTGACATTAGGCTAAATTTATTTATTATATTAGTAAACAATTATAATTCATAATCAGAAAATTAAATAAATTAACTTGCATTTAATTCAAAATCTCTTACAGAATCTAGATTGAAAGCAATTCAAGGTGGAACTACAAAACGTGATTTAATCAATTCTTTGTCAGAAGCAAAAGAAGATTGCATTGCTAGATTAATTACCGCTGGTCAAAATCTTGACACAGCTGAAGAAAGGGAACTTGCTGCAAATCCTGTTATTAGGCATATTGCTCCTCATTTACAAGTAAGAAATGATCATTAGTGAGAATTGATATTAAAATAAAGTAAAAAATTGTTTACAAATCAAACATTTTTTAGGCTCTTACTGCAAATGAATTAGTTCATTTGTTAAAAGCTGATGTACTTCAGAAAGTTGTAGATGAACAAAATAATCAGTCTGAAACCGAAGACACCGAGAGCAAATCGACTGACAGTCAACCAGATATACATAATCAAGATAGCAACGGATTGTAATTTATGATTATGGCAAGCAAACTATTTTCGGGTAAAGTGTTTCTTCTTGTAACTGGAGCTAGCCAAGGCATTGGCAGAAAAATTGCTCAAGTTCTTACAGCATCCTTAGAGGAAGGCTCACACGTTTTGTTAATAGCGAGAAATGAGAAGAATTTGAAAGAAACAGCAGAACAAATACCAAAGCACGTAATTGTAAATTGCAAAAGTGCCGATTTGAGTAAAATAACAGCAGATCAACTTAAAGGTCTGTTTTAATATATGACAGCAGACTTAGCATATTTTTAAATAATATTTTAAACATAAAGTAAATACATTTTCAGATATGATAAATGAGAGTATTGGGGCGAATGGTCCTGATCAATTTGATGAAGCAATAATTGTACACAATGTAGGCTCTCTTGGTGATATAACAAAGGCTACAGTTGATATGGTGGACTTTGCAATTTGGAATGATTATTATAATTTAAACGTTTTTTCACCAGTTATCTTAAATGGTGTTTTTATGAAAGCATTCAAGAATGAAAGCATTAAAAAACATGTTATTAATATTACTTCATTATGTGGAATTAAGGCAACAAAATCACTTGGATATTATTGTTCTGGAAAAGCATCAAGAGAAATGATTTTCAAGGTAAGAAATTATGAAAGTAAAATTTAATAATATTAATATAAATTTATTTATTTTCCGCATAGCATCAAAACATGTTTAACAAGTATAGTAAAATGTTTAATTATGATATATATTCTATGTATATACAAAATTGATATAATAAATATTATTTTTGTATTGCTTTTAAAATCTACTTATCATGTAATTATCTCTTATTACAGATTTTTGCATTAGAAAATCCTGATGTTAATGTATTGAATTATTCACCTGGACCAGTCGAAACAGATATGTTACAAATCTTAACTGATAAAATTGATAATGAAGAATTTCGATCTTTCATGACGAAATTAAGAGGAGACAAGAAAAGTTTAACTACAGATCAAACAGTAACGAAATTGATTCAAGTTCTTTCAGAGAAAAAGTATCAATCAGGAGATCATATTGATTATTATGACGATTTGTGAATTTCTTTTTAAGTTATCCAGTGCTAAATTTCAATAAATAGCTTTTTTTCCGTATCACATTACATACTTACAATTTTTTATTATAAATAAGCCCATATCACATCATATGATACAAATATATAATATTTCTTAAAAACAACATCAAATTTAATATTTCGGATTTTTTATCACAGTCGGTGAATATAAATCTAGATCTAGATTCATCTAATTTTGTGCTTAATATTATTCCATGAATAATTATATTAATTTATAAATATAACTAAACTGGTACAAGTAAAAAAGCTATAAATTTACGTGTTTACTCTTAATACAATAAATAAAAGTAAACTCAGTAGATCTACAAATGATATGTATTATTCTTGTTTTTAAATTAATATAAAATTAATTATAAAATTATGAAAAATCTAATTTCTCAAAAATGTAAAAATACTACATTTCTAAATTAAAAATATTCATGACTAATAATTTAAGTATTATGCTTATTATTATAGCACTTATTAATTTATATTAGCTTCAAAGGGCATATATTGACACTCTTTAAGTCTTCTCCATCTACGATCAATAATAACAGCTAATATCATAATAAACACTGGTAATACTGCAGATATAAACCAAACTGGACAAGGATAGAATTTCAGTGTGTGTGAATAAATGTATATATATAATGGCGTTGTTGCAAATGGTAGTGTCATTTCCATTGTTGTTATCAATGAGAAAATTTTACCTAATTTAAATAAAGTAATATTAAATCATCATACATCATAATAGAGAATTTCAAAAAAGAACTTTAACAATATTTACCTAAATCTTGGGAAGGTACTGATTTTGATACAATAGATCTGATTACTGGAATTAATGATGAAACAAATGCAGCAACGCTTGATGCAAAATACATGTGCCATGGTTTGTAAGCAAAAGCTTTAACAATGGAACCCATGCTTATTGACAAACAAGAAACAATAATCACCACTGCATCTGGTAATTCTGAAAATATTGCGTATTAAATTTTGAGTCTAAAACTGGGAAATTAAAAAAGCAAGAACACAAATTTTTTAATTACTTAAAAGCGATCCAAACATTCTGATAATAAACAACATTCCAGCAATACTCAATAATGTAGTAACTGCAGAATATGTAGAATACTGTGCAACGTTCCATCCTAATTTTAAACTGGTGAAGTAGAAACTGATCGATGCATTGCCTTCTAATATGACAACGTGCAGAGCAATTGCCAAAATGCAGCTCCATACTAAACCTCTATCAAATCCCTCTCTTTTCTTAATAACAGAGCAGAATAGTTCTTTAACTAAATTTTTGTCAAAAATACTACTGAATGTCCGCTGAAATATAAAATTGGCAAAAAATTTATTAGAAATAAATTAAATAACAATAGATTGATATCATTTTTAAAACATAATGCTTACCGAATGTTCAAATTGAATTGTTTCTCTTATAAAGAAAAGAGAATGCAATAGAGCAATGAAACATGCAGTTCCAGATATACTAAAGACTACAGTGTATCCAAAGTATTTAAATACAACAGGTCCTATAAACAATCCTGAAAGAAGTCCCAAAAGGAACATCGTTTGTATGCATGCTAAGTGCCAAGCTCTATTTTTATTGTCTGTTATATCAGTGGTATAACAAAAAAATGTCAGTAAAAGTACTGGAAATCCACCCAGTAATGAAGAAGGTAAAGAGGACAATAAGAACCAATATGGAGAAATTTTCAAACTGCTCAGAACTGCTAGTGCAATGTAACTGAGTAAAAAACCTTAAATAAGAAAATTAAAAATTATTGTTTTGATACATTTCAATTTAAAAATGATTATTTTGAAAAAGAAAATGTACCCATAAATGGAAAAATTAGTAGTGGTTTCCTTCCATTTTTATCGCTCCATGGGCCAAGAAAGAGTGACATAATCGTTGGAAATATTGTTTCGATACAAGACTTTAAGATTAAAATAAGAGTCGTATGCGGCTGAACTAATTTTTCAATGTCCTTAGCACGTTCACTACTGCTGTTATTATGCAAAACATCGCAATCAGTAATATTCAATGCTGGTGTTGATTTGCAAGTCTGATATACAATCAAGTCGGTCATGACATTATCTGAAAAAATTAGAAATGACAAAATTAAAAAAATATCTTTTAGCTATTTTACGTTTAAAATAAATTTTTTATTGATAAATGTAATTATACATTACATTAGAAATAGTCATACATCAAGGTAATGCAATGATAGCATACATTATTATATTCTCATTATCAATTACGACTGTACATTTAGCTTTCAAGCAACTCTCCAGCTAAATAAATTATTGTAACAAAAGAATTTTGAAATTCATAGGATAGATGTAAAATAATATTCTGCAATCCATAGATATACTGGCAGACAGTCTTGCGAAGTTGACTGGCAATTAAAACATTCATGCTTCCAAGAAAAATCATTACACTTAGCCAAAGCATTTTCAGCTACAGCTGAACAAAAATTCATAAAACCAAAATACGAACCTGACACCGAAAAGGAGAACAATAGCAAAAAGGCCAAAGGCCCCATAGAAGCAAAGCGTCTCCATCCTGCTATAGTATCATCAGCCATGTTTCTGAATAAGGCACAAAGACTTCTGTCAGCTAATTGCCAGCTTTTCCGCCAGAAATTCTTCCAAACATCGAATACACAAGAATCAATCGAAATTCACCAGAGTTACAAAAAGGTTGATAATATCAGTGCAGTACAACGGGTCGTTGTACATTTTCGATAACGATTTTTTCCAGCACAAAAAACACAGATGTCCGGAGCGCGCAAAGACTGTCAGACTGCCTTACTCGGCGTCACTTCGAAACTGTGAAATGAATGGCTGTCCATAATTGCAGCGGATAAGTGTACGGCTTTGTTTGTTCGAAGTAATTGCGTCATCAAGAAATTCTCACGACTGTCGATGTTTCTCTTTTTCGTTTGGTCCACAACGATCTTCGAATACATTCACGTGTCGCGAGATTAGACAGCTGACTGTTACATTTACTCCTCCCCGAATCCTCTATCTCTATTAACTCTATCGCTCAATGACACTTAAACACCAACACCACAAGTCACAACACCAGCTGTTTCTCAATATAATTATGTATAGACGAACGTTCTAGAGATGTTGGTGAGATAGTGATTCAGGTCTGTGTGTGTGTTCGTGTGTATACCGATCATGACATTCATAACAAAAACACTGATATACTATAACTGAACCTGTAGCGGCACAGTATGTGTGCGCTCTCTTTATGCTTTTCTCTCTAGTACTTGCTCTGTGCTCTGATCTGATGAAATTGCTCATTGTCATGCTACAGCTGCAGCGGAAAAACTTGCGTGACAATATTGACTAATAAGTATATGTGGAGGTATGCACGTGACGTTGTGACTTTTTTAAAAAAAATGGTGTTCGGTGCAAGCAGACTCATTGAGTTTCAAATGTATGTTTCGTCGTAGGTTATAGAGTGGAATTTCAGGAATTTCAGGAAGGTAAATAGGTATATGCTGTTCGCGTTGGGTTTTAAGAAGTATATTTGGATTATGTTCATGTAGAATATGTTATTTATTGATAATGATCGCGATTATATACAAACTGAATTCAAAGTTTATATCAATGTCAGGATTAAGAAGAAATATAAACAAGACCAAAAAATTATCTAATCTCTGTGTGTAAATACCGATTGTATACATATGAAATTTATATGTGATTGTTAGGTATAACTTGTCAATTATAGCAATCATTTTGCTAACATCCAATGACTGCATCCAATACAGATTGTGAGAGAAATGATCGTCCATCGACACCAGCAGAGGAGGACTGCTGTGGAAATGGTTGCGATCCATGTATTTTTGATATTCATAAGAAATTGTTAAATGATTGGGAGAATAAAAAACTCAACAAATTAAAAGTATCCACTGATAAGAATCTGTTATCTCTTATTAAATATAGTAAGTTTGTTATCAGGGATATAATAAACGCATCTGAGGATTGCATTTTAATGACATTGCATTGTACACCTGGTATTGTTCTATTTTTATTTTATCGAGAAACTAATATTAATTATTAATGCATGAAAGATACCCATAATACTTTTTTTAGACAATAAAGATGCTAGTCTTTATTTAAATCCTGGTCAGCACATTATATTAAATTTAAAATTTACGTCAAAACCGTATACTCCTGTGTTGTGGACTCAAAAAAGTTTAACTCTACTAATAAAACTTTACCCTACTGGTAAGGCCAGTTGTAGGATAAGACAATTGGAGAAAGGTGATGAATTACTGATCAGAGGACCTTATGGAGATTTCAAATACCAACAAAATAGGTACAATTTATTTTATACACATACTATCAAGTAACTGTATATTATTTTAATACATATCATTTTTAGTTTTAAAAATGTCATCATGTTAAGTATTGGTTCTGGAATTGCTGCTATCTATCCAATAGCTATTTCAATAGTTGCAAATGAATTAGAAGATACAAAAGTTAATATGATATCAGGATTTCACTCTACATCTCATGTGCCATTAAAAGATGAATTGAGACGTTTGTCTGATTATTGGAATTTTGAATGCACATTATGCATACCTCAAAAGAGTAAGTTCATTACATTAATTTAAACTATTTTCTAAAATCTATTAAAATTGAATTTTGATTCTTTTAATAGGTGTTGAAAATATTACTGGTATCAAAATTGTGAATAGTCACATTAATGAAGATTTAATTAATGAAATATTAAGCTCTTATAGTCCTGAATCAACTCTGATTTTAATTTGTGGAAATACGAAATTCAACAAAACACTAGAACGAATAATAACGGAAAAGGAATTTTCACAATATCACGTATTTCAGTGAAACTTGAACAAATTCTTATCATTTACTCTTACACTTTCACACTTAATGTACTCCGTACAATTTCTTTTCTCTAACTCTTAATAACAAGCAGAAGTTGTGTATAAAGATACATAACTCTATGCAATATTATTTCGCGAGAGTTTTATAACCATTAAGGATTTTTTTTAAATCAAAGCAATCTCACTGTACAAGAATCTAACAAAAAAAACATACTGAACATTAAAATAATATTAAAAAATTAATAATATCTGCTCATTCTAATTTCTCGTTAATGAGCTAAGCTTGTATTTATTATTATAAATTGAAAAACGAGATCATTCATGAGACTCATAAATTAATCATTTAATTTCTACGAAGTTTTTTCCATCTTATTTCTACAATAATCACAAGTATTATGATTATCAAGCTTAAACCAAATGGTAAAAACCATACTGGACACGGATAAGTTTTTAAAAAGTTTGTTTGCAACAAGATAAAAATGGGAGTTGTAATGACTGGTCCTATTTTTTCCATTGCTGTAGTTATCGCGAAAGCTTTACCTGTTGAATATAAAAATACAATGTTATTATTATTTCATTAAAGATATTTTTTTTTTCTAAAAGTCGTGAAAATACGTTTTGTGTTAAATTTAAGTAACTTAGAAGACTGATCGTTGATATATTAGTGTGTGGGTATGAATGAGTAGTCTTTATTGCCGTGGGGCCTTGGATGATTTTTAAAAACTCAAAAACAAAAAAATAGCATTTTTCTTTAATCACTCGATCTTTGTCAGAAGGGTGTCATCGATAACTAAACTTAAAACAACTCAAGCTTTTTTAATTAATCAAAATGTAAACCATATAAATACATATATTTGTTTAGCAATTGTTATTTAAGAAAACATTATTTTAGAATTATTCTAACCGAATTTTCATCCTTTAAATTTTCATCCTTTAAACTATCAATTTCAACTGTAAGCTCACTCTACATACAAAAGTTGAATAAAAAATATTTGCAGTTATTGATGAAACACGATTGACATGCAGCCGTTAAATGTAAATACTACAAATGATGAAATAAATATCTTTTTATCGTCGAAAATAATGATATAAGGCTCATTCAAGTTTTCGCTGCCTTTCAAAATTCAAAGAGTTGCAATTTTCAATAGAATAGTTGTATGCGCATAAAATTCGTATTCGCGATATTATGCGCTGCTACGGAGTTTAAAACTCGAACAGATGCGAAGTGTAAAAGTGAAAAATTATTCTCACCGAGATCGTGCGGATCAATTGTTTTTGAAATAATACTTCGGACCAACGAAGCAGGAGCTAAACTGAACATTCCAATCCCTGTTGATAGATACATGTGCCATGATTCACGAGCGAAAGCCATTGTCAGAGAGTTTCCAGAGTTCGATAAGCTTGCGATGATGATGCTTATCGTTTCCGGAAGTTCTGCGAATCGTTAAGATTATCATTAATTTTAATATGTTATTACGATTTGACTAATTTACAATGCGCTACTCACTCAAATACTGTGCTATAACTTTAATAAGCAACATCATCCCAATCATATTGACAGATAGCTGCACAACCGAATAATTGGCGAAATTCGATACACTCCATCCGAATCTTTTCGTGAACAAATAGACAATAGTTGCTGTGCCCTGCATCATGTCGTCGTGAAAAGCGATGATCAAAAGACAACACCAAAACAAACACCGGTCGAAACCATTGCGCTTTTTCGTGGATGTTACGAACGAATCCTTTATCAACGTCAGATTAAAGATGCCTTTCACAGATCGCTGTAACAATTATCTATGGAATGTGTTTGCTAACTCAGCACTGTGACTGAATTTTCGAGAAAGAAATACTAACGTTCACCCCAAGACCGGTGTATATAGTCTCCTGTATACAGTAATAAGAATAAATAAATCCAATAACGCAGCTGATAGCTGATGTGGCAAATACTGCTGGGTATCCGAACTGCTTGAAAATCAATGGACCGACGAGATATCCAACCAATTGCCCTCCAAAGAGAACAAAATCCAGGAATCCCAAACGCCACGATCGATTATGGTTATCGGTAACATCGGCGATGTAGCAGAAGCAAATTAGTAGTATCGTCGGGAAGCCACCCATGAGAGACGATATGAAACTCGGTAATAGGAACCAATAGTGGTCAATTTCAAAAAAGCTTAGAATGGCGAACAACGAGTAGTAGATTGCGGAACCTTCGGTGAAAAGGATGTTTTAGTTTCAAATTTTTAGGGGGGTTCCTTACTCCAAATTTACCGACCGAGTCGATATCGGTAACTCAGTCGACAAATATTACAATTTTGTTGATTGTAGCGATTTTCGACGAGCTATGGAATAATTAAGGATCATATATCCTTTTTTAAATTTTCAAACTCAAGTATTCGTGCGTTTATGAAAAAAGTTTGCGCGGATATTAGCACTCGTGAAAATTTTCATTTCAGATTTTTGCTTAAATGTACTGTAAGTATACCTTGGCTTCACGCGACTCATTATATTTATATATATGGGTCATTATCAGACAGATTGACCGGATAAAAAATGTTTTTTCATCAAAAGGCAACTTCATGAATTTTTGCATCTCGATACCAGTGAATAAACCTTTTCAAAACTGACCCAGAAGATCTAAATGACTTTCAATGAAAGACTTTGGTGTTATTGTTGTGAAGCAGTGTAGTTATTGTAATAGTGATTGATTATTCTGATTCATCATCAACCTGGACTAACTTGTAAGATTCTTGTTAGTGTATTTAGTGCAGTTTAAATATTTGGGAAAGTACTCGAATTTTACGACTTCGATGACATAGGAGATTGTTCAGATAAACGATGAACTTATTTCAGAAGAAAAGTCTCTTTTTGTCTTCAGTGACAAATGCTTCCCTGAGAAGTCTGAATTTAAAAAAAAAGACAGAAACTGTCAACTTTCGTGAAAAAATTGTAAAAAAGAACACATGAAGGTAGTTACAGTACCAAGGTACAGTTTAATAATATTTCGAAGAAAAAACATTTTTTGACTGATAAATCTATCAGAGAATGATCCATAAACACATCAATATACTGAATAAGATTTCTATATTCGTCTACCGTGTCACAACCCGATTGCCTCTGTCGGTAAATTTCCATTAAGAAACCCGATTAATGAATGAAAGAAAATAATAAAATATATATATAATTTAGAGTAATGAATACATGAATACATATTCACCTGTAAAAGGCAACATAAGAAGTAGTTTTCGGCCATTGGTATCGCTCCACGGGCCAAGAAAGAGAATGAGAATCGTCGGGAGTAATGTTTCTATTAACGATTTGAAAACAAAAAATGTAGCAGTATGAGGCTGGACTATTTCCTGCAGTGCTCTAGCAGCTTCGCTGCTGCTGTTCTCGTAGAGTATAGTGCAATTTTTTTTATCGGAATTGTCCATTATTTTGTTACACGTTTTGAAGATTATCATATCCGTGATTAGACTGCCTGGAGAATAGAAAATAATATTAATATTTGATCTGTGCCGAGAGTATTTTATGCTTATCTCTGCATAATTGAAGCTGAAGCGGATACGCGTTGCGCGATAAGAAGAAAAATGATATTTTTAATCCTAGTTGAATTTGACGAGTTGATATTTATCAAAAGCGAAACCGCTTACCAGAAATACAAAAGGAAAACATGATGAAAAACGTGACCGGCTCGATATAAGTCAATCGCCTCCAGGAATTATTCGATGAATCCATTTTTCGAATACAAAATATTTGTTTGCGGACGCAAAGCTGCAAAACTCGAACTAACCGGGTGCTCTCCAAGTGTTCGACTTGGACGATCAGGGGAAGTCCATGCGTCTGAAGCTCGCGGATGTTATATGGTTATTGCTAGCGCTGCGGTAGCTTTCCACCAATACCACGCACCCCCCCTCCCCCTCCCCCATCAAGCGCACTTGGAATAAATATATTCGGTTTACAAGTTGTATTACAAAGGTGTATCCTCTGTCCAAACACTAGAACTCGGTCGTTCGGTTGACTAAGCAGTACAAATAATACGATGCGACGAATACTATAGCGATAGAATCGCGATTTTTAACATTTCGTGCTAAGATTCTCCGATAATTCCGAATATCAAACTGATTTTGCGCAACGGATATTATACACTGCGAAGGTTCAGCGAACAGCGGGACACTCGATGTATTTTTGAGATTACGGTATGCAAAGGTATTTAAGGGCCAAGACACCTGTGGAATGCTAATTAGTAAATTCTAAATTTCAAATATTTAAACTATGCCATTATTATTTACACTTATTCTAATAATGGAAGACAGTTTTACCTTGAATTTGAAAGGTCTTGCTCTTCCACAAGTCCCTTCGATAAGTAGTTGCAATAGAAAGTTGAAAATTCACTCACGACTGTGCGAAAAGATATAAAAAAGAGATTTTCTCCAAACAAACTCGAGAAAACAAGCGCTATTGGCTCGTATTAATTGAGTTTTCATGCGTACAGAATTGACGGGAAGTATAGCTGCAATAATGCATGTGCGCTAGTATATTTTCATTTTTGTCAAATAATATCAACAATGATATTTTATGTATAGAAATGTTATTAGTACATGCTTGCAGTGTCGTGTATACATTTACAAACTCTTGTTAATATATGTACATAATGTTTTATTTAATTTTTCAATTTAACAATTGATGATTACTTTCCTAATAATTTAAATGAGTTTTACATTTTATAATAATGTACAAATAAAAAATATATTATACAACAGAACATTTTATAGCATTTTATAATAATTAATCATAGGATACAAATTATTTCTTTTCAAGTAATTAGAGGTAAACAATGTTTAGGTATAAAACAAATGTTCTTAACATTGAAGTTTTACATATCTTTGATTAATTATGTTATGGCTTATAAAATACAGTTTTGTTTGTGCTCATTCATTGCTCGAAAAATCAGCTAGAAGAATGAACATTACAAGAAACTGCTTCTCCACAGTTAGGGCATGGTCCAAAAATTTTGTTAAATACTATTTTGTTTGTAGCCAATTCTTGTAACCACTGGAATAATACAAAGAAATCATTAATGGTTTGTAAAATTTAATAAGTCTTTCAACATATTTTGTATACGATTTGTATTTGTACCTGGAATAAACAAGACGAATGAAAACGTCTTCTACATTTTTGATTGCTACATATTTCATCAGGTAGATCTTCATTTTCACTGTCAATTGAAAAGCAAATGCAACATTCTTCATCACCAACCATGCCTTCTGGTTCCATCGATTCATCCCGTGTTGGTGCTTGAGGAAATTCATCAATATTCAATAATGTCAATAAATTTTCGTATACAGAATATTCCGAATCCCATTTCTAAAATTTACAAAGAAAAGTTTAATTTAAACAAAATTAATGTATAAGATTATTTCTTAATAAAATATTAAATACTTCAATAGTATCTTCGTTTTGTATCATGTCTCTATATTTTTCAACTTCATTTGTTGTTCCAAGAAATTTTATTATTGGATATCCTAAAGGATCTATGGGATTTAATGTTATTAAAAAAGAAAGTGATGGTGAAAGATAGATTCTGCGATATAAATGATAAGGTTTTGGCTGTATTGGATCCATTATCCAACAGTAACTGTAAAAAAAGTTTGTATGTTACTTTATGTTATACTAATTTTTACACAATTGATCATACTATTTTAACATACTTATCGATTCTTCGTAATTGGTCCCATACACTTTCCATGGCATCAACTTGCTTCTCAAACAAATTTCGAATACTTTTTAAGGGAAAAGATTTTCTTTCATTACCAGTGTACCCAGGCAAATCAGGTAAATCTGAATTAACAATTTTCCAAGAATGTTCATTAGAATTAATTAGAATTGGCTGGACAACTATAGAAATATCATTCATTGTAAGCTTTATTACGCTCAGATCCTTCGTAGATGAAAATTGCACATCCTGCACAGGTAAATTATTTAATATTTATGGTAACAAACAATAAATACAATTTCAATCTAAGATTTTTACCGTATTTGATGATAAAACATTGCTAAGCTCTTTTAATATTTTATCTCTGGTACTTGTTTGTACAGGATCAATGATCGTTTCACGCTCTTCATCATCTGACAACAATTTCTCCTATAAAATAAAAAATTTACAATAATTAACAATAGAAAGATAAAATGATGTTTTAAATACTTACAATAAATGTTATCAATTCCCGAATAAAAGAAGGTACTGATTCTGATTTTTTCAACAACGAATCTATTTGTTTGTTAAAATTCATTCCAAACAGACAAGCAATACTGCTGCCAAAATGAACAACTGCATTGTCTAATTGTGGAAATGATGGCGCAGTTAGCTTTAATTTCAATTTTATTTTACAATTGATAGAGCTCTTGATCGAGATTACACCTTTCCAAATAGCTGGAGATTTTGAAAGAAGAATCATTTCAGGAAAAGATTCAAACATTTCGTCAAAAACCTCCATAATCTACAAATTATTCAACTGTTACTAAAATTCGTTGTAATTGGAAAAAAAACACTCATTCTCGTTTGAAAAAATAAACAAATAAGCCAAAATATTGAAAATCAACACACTCAGTTTTGTACAGTTTGTGCAATCCATCAGCTGATATTTTTTCGGCGGGTAAAAGACAACTGACAGATTGATTTGAAAAAATACATCCTGTAGATGTCGCAACATTCGACGAATCCCATATCAAAGTTTAAAAGTGTCAATTTCCAAACAACAAAATTGAAGTGTATTGTGTATTGTACATCAAAGTGTGTATATTTAACAATATTTGATATTTTTATGTAATAGATAATTATTGTCAAGAATATAAAATAATCTGAATTATTCCAAGGAATTATAGTGAAAAGTTATCCAAACTACAATCGAAAATATTGAATTCGCTACAGTAAACTTATGACCGAATCGTGTTTATGTTATTTTCGAACGAAAAAACACGTGCACAAAGCTTGTATTGGATATTATTTAATTAATATATTTTTGGTAAAGTGAAAAATAATTCGAATTTAAAAAAATTACATAAATCGAACATAAACGATCAATTTAATAAAAAGCAGAACAAGTTGGGATGTAAGAAGCTGCAAACTTTGATTTAATAGTAAACATATCTTGTTTAGACTTTCGCTAGACTTTTTTAAAATTGAAAGATTACAAAAAAACACTGGACTCCTCACTGCTTAATGGATTAACCAAATGAATCGAACTCGAATTGGACCATTCGACAGATTAATAATAATGACAATATCAATTATTTGAAAGTTGGCAATTTCAAATGTACTTTTTGAAACAATGAATTTTGGTGCTCAGCTGTACTTTGTAAATAATGAAAAATGACGAGCTATTCTTAATTTTCAAAAAGCCGCAACAAGTTCGAAGTATCATAGCGAGTTAGCGACTAGCACTCGAAAGAAGACAGTCATAAAACCGTAGTTTATCGAAAAAATAAAGAATTCGTCGGAGCATCGGTCGAAGAGCGCATGCGTCGAGCATCGTTCGCGTTTCGCGTGTTTCTCGGTTTCTCCCTCTTTTTCCCTTCCTCCACCACCCTAGTCTCGTATACAAAGAGCCCCGAGCCCCGAGCCTCTCTCCTGTGTTATTTTCGAACGGGTTCTCTTCTCGGTGTATATCTATATTATACATGTATGATATATATATATCGGCGTGTAGAGAGAGAATACCAGAAAGCCCGAGCGAGAGCAGCAGCAGTCTCTGGATGTGAGTGCCAGTCGTCGGCCATATTAGTTATCCGCGAGAGGCCCTCGCGCCTTCGGTCGAAAAAACATGGCGTCGGCAGGCGACATTAATATGGCGTCCTCGGACATGATAGCCGAGGTCGAGATCCAGCCGGACATACAGGAGGTCGAGATCGAGGCCATCCCCGTGGATATGCCTTGTGAAACCGTCGAAACGACGATCGTCGATACCGACGAAGAAGAGGAGGAAGAGGATGAGGAACTCGACGATCAGCAGCAGCAACACCACCATCAGCAGCAGATGATTACTCTACAGGCTCTACCGGACACGGGTCGCGAAGAGGAGATAATCCTGCAGACTCAGGAAGAGATAGTCGGTGGTACGGACCCGTTGAGCGTCTACGATCAAATACCCGTACCCGACCAGGGCGCAGCCGACATCTACGTCGAGGCTAGTCCCGGGCCATCGTCCAGGCCAGCGACCGGCAAGAAAAAGGCAAGGAAGAGCGCGGCTGGTGGAGGACAGCAGAGATTCAGGCCACAGGAACACGCGATCTACACAGAGATGCCTGGGGAGAGCAAAGCGAGAAAGTGGGAACAGAAGCAGGTTCAGATCAAGACGCTCGAGGGCGAATTCTCCGTCACCATGTGGGCTTCGGGCACCGATGATGGTAAGTCTCTCTCTCTCTCTCTGTTCCTCATTTTTCCTTTCTCCTCATCTGTATCTACTGCAATTTCGAAGCAGCTTCCTGCATACGCGCATTGTTGCATACTTCGAAGAGCAGTTTTTTTCCTCTCTCCTTCTCTATCTCTTTCTCTCTCGCTCGCTCTATCTCTCACTCGCTCTATCTCTCTCACTCTCTCTTTCTCTCTCTTTGTTGAAAAGAATCTATGCCAAGTGTGTCTCGAAGCAGCTGCACCGATCGTTCGTTGCGTACCATCTGTCAAAGTTACTCGGTGGCAGTCTCCTCCGAGACAACGATATCGCATAATCGTATCCCATCCTGAAGACGAAGTAGGAGCCAGCAATACTTCTCTCTCTCTCCCCTATATACAAAAGGTAGTAGCACGACGCGAAGAGAGACGGAAATCCATCGCGATCGCGCACTTCCGGGCAGGGCATCGATCGGACGCTTCGTCGTCCAGAGCCAGCTTGTGCTACCGGAGGCTTTGGGACAGGACCGAACTGTCCGGGTGGTAGTTTGACAGTCGGCGGCGGTTTGTTTGTTTTGATCGGCGCGCGCGCCGCGCAGCCAGGGCACTCGCGGGGGCAGCCATGTTACGAAGATGGCCTCCTCGCCGCTGTCGCGGTGTCCATCTTTGTTCGGCGCCGCAAAGAGTCGCCGTAAGGGGGTATAGCCGAGCTGTCATGGCATCGAGGTGAGATTTCAAGATTAAGGTCGGTTTACGCTTTCGATTCGAAGAGTGTTTGTTTTTTTTTGGTTATTTTCTTGCGTTTCGAACGTTGGAGAGAAAACTTATGAGAATTTCTCGATTCCCATCGATGAAAAGCGGATATTGCGCGTAAGAGAACAATTATAACGCTGTGTTCGCTATTTATGTTTGTATAGAGTGTAAAAAGGCTACGTGTACTGTTGCCGAGGATGCGACGTTGTCAGATTGGGAATTTCGTTTTTTCTTTATTTTTGAAAGTATTTGCGGGTTTCATCTATCGAGTTGGCGTGGAATTTATATTTTATCGGAATTTCTAATATTTCCAATTTATGCGACAGCCGTGCAGAGATCCCAATGAACTTTCTTTCCCTGCATCCTGATGATCCCAAACGATTTCTTTCCCTTTTTGTTCAGCACGTATTGATATTGATAGTTTTTGTTAGCTCCTTTTTCTGATCTGGTTTATTTTCTGCCTCGCAGATAATATGGAAATTAAGCTTTTATATGAAAGAATGATTTAAATGAAAAATTCTTGAATGTTGATTGTTATAAAGCGATGTTTAAATTTAAATCATACGGTAGATGTGTGGGATCTAAATGAACAAATTTTAAATATAAATGTTGAAAGGACAAGCAATTTTTTGTGTAATGTATCTATGCTAATGATTAATGTATCTGTATGTTCTCTTTTTGATTATTACATTTTGGCAACATTGCAAAGGAGGCAAAAAGGAAAAGGAACAAAGCACTTGTAAACTTTTCAGTTTGGAAAATTCGAAATGTATTTTTATTTTTATTTTAAACTTTTTTTCTTACAATGGGCATTTTGAATTTTCAAAACTTCTCTACACTGAAGATTTAGAAGATTCAAGTACTAACACTTATATCCAATGATAAGTAAAAATTAAGGTAGATTGTTCATTCACATAAATTTATTGTTACCTTCAATTTGAATTGTGAATCATTTTTCATTTGTTTTTTGTTTATTAAGTTTTTTTTATTTGTTTTTGATCAAACGACCAACCTACCTTGAAAAAGAAGCTTACTCATCATTCAAGAAATTAAACAAAATGCATCATGCTTTAGTAAAGAACATTAACAGTTAAAAAAATAGGTTTGAATAAATGAAACTGCGGTAGTATTTGTTTTGGTTTGCTTGTTTGTTGCTGTTAAAGGGAGTGTCCTATTAGCGTCTCACCTGGTGGATGTTCCAGATGAAGGCTCTAATCCTGAGCCTGATCCAGACTATGCAGAATACATGAGTACTAAATCATCGGTCTCGATGGTCAATCATTCTGGCAGCTCGGTTTCCGATGGTATGCCAGGCTTGGACTTATCCGACCCTAAACAACTAGCAGAATTTGCTAGACCTGGTCACAAACTGAAAGTACGTAAGCCACCCATCATTGATGGAGTGGAACGTACAATTGCCTGTCCACATAAAGGATGTACAAAAATGTTCCGGGACAATAGCGCAATGCGCAAACACTTGCATACCCATGGTCCAAGGTTAGCAAATCTTATATCTATTTTAAACCAAACTTTATTTCGTGTAAATAGTTGACTAATAATGTATTTGTCTAATTTAGGGTACATGTGTGCGCCGAATGTGGAAAGGCTTTTGTGGAGAGTTCAAAATTGAAGAGGCATCAGCTTGTTCATACTGGAGAAAAACCATTCCAGTGCACATTTGAGGGCTGTGGGAAACGTTTCAGTTTGGATTTCAATTTACGTACTCATGTAAGGATTCACACTGGTGACAGACCTTACGTTTGTCCTTTTGATGGCTGCAGCAAAAAGTTTGCACAATCTACAAATTTGAAATCACACATATTAACACATGCAAAGGCCAAGTATGTTTTTATCAACCGAATCAGAAAGAAACAAAATTGAAAACAATTATGTTGTAATAATATTTGTATTATCTATTTTAGAACACGAAACGCAATCGGTCGCCAAGTACAACAAATCCAGTTGCAGCAGCCACAATTTGTCCAAGTGGAAGTAGCCGATGTGGATAATCAGCAATTCATTGTCTACGCCGATTAGCCCCCATCGCCGGCTCGATCTCCCTAATGTGCCCCATCATCAAATTTGGAAACCATTAATTATCGACCCGAAGTGTACATATTTACAAATGATAGCGAGTGACTAAATAAGGACAGGAGAATACTGAAAAAGAAAACTGATTATTGCTTTGAACGATTCGTTAATTAAATCGGATATCAATCTCTACGCTTAGATTCAAGATGAACATACGAAGACAGCGAAAACTACACTTATCTAAGATTTGCACTTAATATAACGTGAAAACAACAACTAATCTTTACTGCAAGTTGCAAAAGATAAAATAGGGGATGAATGTACGTGAAAAGTTAAGATTTAAAAATTTGATATTTAAAATTCATATTTAGATTATTAGGAGTGTTGAATTTTTAAAACTAAACTTTTTATCTAAACACTCGAGATATATTATCCATTAACAATGGCAGACCACTTTCGCGCACTGCTCAGTTTTTTCATGTCGAATTTTAAGATGTGTCCTAGTGCGTGACTCGTTATTCACGACTGTATATATTTATAAGTGAAGTAAAATATTGTATACGGTATATTTTCGAGAGAAATTCAAATGATGACTTGAACCCGAATAAATTTTTTGTCTCCACATGAAACACAACACATACACTTACATATGTATCATGTATACACACGTACGCAAAGCTAAGGATCGTACGATATTTTACGATTTTTCACCGATTTGCTTAAATGACTTTCGACTTCGCTATCGCCGAAGAAAATAATAAGTGTATCGAATCTACGAAGAAAAAAAATTGTAAGGATCTCGACTATGTATTGTTTTGTAAATTTTGCAAATCGATTCTTATTAGTTAAGAGATTCACTGAAATTGTAAATTGAAGGATGCACTAAGTATCTTAATTTGTGCGCCAT
Organism: Apocrypta bakeri; assembly: GCA_018906985.1. Classification (NCBI taxonomy): domain Eukaryota; kingdom Metazoa; phylum Arthropoda; class Insecta; order Hymenoptera; family Pteromalidae; genus Apocrypta; species Apocrypta bakeri. The sequence continues at coordinate 9,405,132 of JACCIA010000005.1, forward strand.
CAATATTTTCTGTGTTTATTAAAATTTTTTATTAGTTTATTATAAAAACAAAAACAACAAAAAAATTACAAGACATGCTGATGTTTGTATTACCAAAAAATTGCTTGAAGCCATATTTTCCTATTGATTATAATAGAGATCATTTGTGTTTAAGGTAGGTTTTTATCGATTTCAATCGGAGAGTGTATTAGATTTAACGATGAATATATATTTCTTTAAAAAACAAAAAAACAAAAATCCTACAAGGTATATCTGTCAGAGCCGACCAATGATTTAAATAAAGCTTTCTCACACAAAGCAATACCACGTTACGTCCGATAAAGAGAATAGTTTAAGCTCACAACAGTGGCAGTTTAAAAGATAAATAGGAAAGAAATATTGATGAATCAACACTTATCTCAAACGAATAATGAATTTAATTTTTAGTTTTTACTACGATTAATGAATATTCAGACGCCTAATGTCTGGAACGTCATTAATTTTTCGACAATGAAAGACGACTACGCCCGTTTAAGAGCAGTAAATGTCTTCTAAAGAAAATGTGGTTTTGTTGGCACGTCGAGGGGTTATTTAAAAAAAAACTATGAAACAAAGTCGAAGTATGTGGCAAACCTGGCCTATTGTTATAGCAGTACGGAATATTTCTAGAACTTCATAAATCGATAGGAGGACGCTTTTTGTACATCAACATGATTTTTCTTGTCATTTATATTCACGTTTACGAAGTATAAAATAATAATTCTTATAATTATTCTATTTCCTTGCCTTGCATTTATTATTTTTCATTATAATAATATTATATTGGCTATACAAAAATCGGTAAACTAAGCGAATAGGTAAATTCAAGAACTCGTCAGTGTCTTGTCATCCGTGTTTGCGCTCATTCATGAAAAATTGCGAAATCTCATTCGTATACATAATAAAAAAACGAAACTAGTTGCGCGAACGATCTTTTATTATTTAGTATATGGAACTTATATTACTGTCAAAGCTGAATGGTAACGTTAAGTTAGTCAATTTATATGAAAAAAACTGAACGATGAAGTAAATACAGATATTCTATATTCCGGTGATTTTTCATTTAACAACCCCTGTTCATTTTTTATTTCTATCTTTATTTAGGTACATATTATTAACTAACAAGTTTATTTATTAACAAGTGATTGTAGTCCTTAATATTTCTTAATTGCAAATTATATTTAATATTATAAGTAATTTATACATCAGATGACAAATAGAAGAATAACAATGAAAAATTTTTGCATAAAAAGTTTGGAACTATGACATAATTTTTTATTTTATTTTCTTCGAATCGAATGCCAATTCATATCATTTCAATGGTACATAGCCCTTCTTGAATCGACTCAATCGCTCTTCGGTCAATTTATTATTTGAACAATATAAAGATTTGTTTTTAATATTACATTATTGAATTTCACAAGCATATATTTCATTTAATTTATAAAACATTTATCGTAAATTGATTTAAAATATGCAACGTTATTGCGTTAGATAATGATAATGTTTTTAAAGCATATGCTCTCATTTAAGTATAAGTACCGCACAAATTATTCTAACAATATTTATTTTATAATCTATGTATAATTAGTTACAGCTGACCATATCATACGTATACAAAATCAAATTCATACTATATAATTTCGTTATTATGAATTTGTATGCATTTAAATTCATTGAAACGAGCTTCAAAAAATTAATGCTATGCATTATAAATTATACTATTTAAATTTCCCGCTAACGATAAACTCTTGTCTGTAGGTAGCGCTACAGTCCCTGAAAGCACTATTGCATATACACATCGGAAATAATGAATGAAAGACTTACGGAACTATAGCTCTATGCAGTGATGAATCGATTAATTCATTCAGTTTCAAGTTCACGAGTAAGTATTTCTACTCGCGCGGCTACAGATTTGTCAAAGTTCAGAACTGAATGCGAAGCGAATAGGTGGTTTAGACAATAATGCCGGATATCGTTGGAAATTCCCTTGCACTACATGGCAGAAAATCGTTCGATAGTACACTCGGAATAATGATTGGAATCTTGATCGGTAGCTCCTTTTAAAAGGAAATTACTTGCTATCTGTTGCTATTTTTGTCTGTTGGTCTTGACGATTAATTGTAAAGTCGATTAGTTACAATGGATAATATTGCTGTAACGGAATGTCTGACCCTGGATTTTGGGCCTTTCGAGACTGTGCACCGATGGCAGCGAATGCCTGAGTGCTGTGAATTTGTTGGAGCTAGGTAAGTTTCTATAGGTGATTATTATTTATTTATTAGTTCAATGGAGTAAGTCCACGATATCATTTTGTTTGTCTTTTGAAAGAACAGTTTCAATGTCGCAATGTTAATATATATAGCTAAGGTAAAATTGAGTTTTACTTATAATTAATAACTGTTTTTATAATGTTTTATGATCAAATATAAAGTAAAGTTATAATGGTTCAATGACTCTGAATTCGAATAAGACAAAAGACTTAATTAATTGAATTTTTAAGTTGTACGATTTATTGTATGACAAATAAATTTAATATCAATACAACTTGTCTATAGACGAAGTAAGCATACAGTGGTTGCCTACAAGGATGCTATCTATGTTTTTGGGGGAGACAATGGCAAGCAAATGTTAAACGATTTATTGAGATTCGATGTGAAAGAAAAAGCATGGGTACGAGCTATTGCCACCGGGACTCCACCAGCTCCCAGATATCATCACTCAGCTGTAATCAATGGCTCTTCTATGTTTGTATTTGGTGGCTATACAGGAGACATTCATTCCAACTCCAATTTGACTAATAAGAACGATCTGTTTGAGTATCGCTTTCCCAATGGACAGTGGACCGAATGGAAGTTCTTCGGAAAGTACGTGAATTAAGAGCAGTGATTTCTATGATGATGCTAGTGAATACATTAATCAATTGTTTATCTGTCTTAGAACACCAGTTGCTAGATCTGCTCATGGGGCTGCAGTTTACGATAATAAATTATGGATATTTGCTGGCTACGATGGAAATGCTCGTTTAAATGATATGTGGACTATATCACTGCTTGTAAGTTATGTTCCAATCGATCATGTATAATGTAAATTATTTATTCGTTACTCAGCTATTTATTCTTAGCCTGGAGATCCAAAAGTTTGGGAAGAGGTTGTCCAGTCTGGAGACTGTCCGCCAACATGCTGTAATTTCCCTGTAGCGGTAGCTAGAGAATCTATGTTTGTATTCAGTGGACAAAGTGGTGCCAAAATTACCAATAGTTTATTCCAATTTCATTTTCGTGAGCGGAGGTAATTATCGAATTCAACAATACGGCATAATAGAGAAATAAAATGCATTGAACATGTTCTTATTGCAATTTTGAAATTTTAGATGGACAAGAATTTCCACCGAACACATTTTACGTGGTGCACCACCACCACCAGCAAGACGTTATGGACACTCAATGGTTAGTTTTGATCGTCATCTCTATGTTTTTGGTGGGACTGCAGATTCGACATTACCTAATGACCTTCACTGTTATGATCTTGACACTCAAACCTGGCATATCGTCAGTCCATCTTCTGATAGCGAGGTATGCATCCTTCAAAATCAATACTAACAATCAATTAATTTTTCCTTGACTCTTCGGTTTTAGATTCCATCTGGACGTCTTTTCCATGCAGCAGCTGTAATTGGTGATGCCATGTACATTTTTGGCGGAACAGTAGATAACAATGTGAGGTCAGGTGAAACGTATAGGTTCCAATTTTCATCGTATCCCAAATGCACCCTTCACGATGATTTTGGCCGTCTATTGAATTCACGTCAGTTTTGCGACGTCGAGTTCATCGTTGGCGAAGACGACACAAAGATTCCAGCTCACATAGTAATGGTTGCAGCTAGATCAACATTTTTAAGACAAAAGATTAGACAGGCTAAGGAAAAACGACAGAAACATTTGGAACGAGTTCACGGTGACTCTAAGATTCCATCGAAAGACTTGCCAATACTTCAAGTGATATTGAAGGATGCTGTGCCAGAGGCATTCGATATGGTCTTGAATTACATTTATACTGACCGCATTGATCCAACAAAGAAGATTGAAGATCCGCTGAGCAACAGAATAGTTTTGCTTATGATGGATGTTTATCGTTTAGCTGTACAATTTAACATGAAACGCTTGGAGCAGCTTTGTGTTCACTACCTCGAAGCTACGATAAACCATGCTAATGTTTTAGAAGCTCTGCACAATGCTGCAAATCTTAAATTATATTTTATTAAAGAGCTATGCTTGAGTTTTGTTGTAAAAGATAGCAATTACAATCAAATAGTAATGAGTCAGGAGTTTGAGTCTTTGGATCAGCCGTTAATGGTTGAAGTAATTAGAAGAAAACAGATGCCTCAAGCAAAAAATTTCTTGAAGAACTATGATTTAGGAACGGATTTGGGTAAGAAGCTTTTACACATCTTTGAGAAAGTATTTAATATGGATTTAATTAGTTGTTATGTTAAAAAATGAAGGAACGACACTTGAGCAAGATATGGAAGCATTTTTAAAAGGGATAGGGCAAGAATTTTGCGATATTACATTATTACTCGATGGAGTACCAATACCTTCCCACAAAGCAGTACTGGCAGCTCGTTGCAGTTACTTCGAAGGATTATTCAGATCATTCATGCCTGAGAGCAATACCGTGAATGTACGAAACTACAATACATTTATTTAACTTATTCCGTTACCCTTGACAATGAAATATAATTGAATGTACAAACTAATTTTTAGATACAAATTGGCGAATTGATCCCATCGTCAGAATCGTTTGGTTCACTTTTACGTTACATATATTACGCTGATGTATCTATGCCTCCAGAGGATTCTCTATATCTCTTTACAGTTCCAGTTTTTTATGGTTTTACAAACAATCGTCTACAGACTTTCTGTAAACAGAATCTGGAAATGAACGTAACATTTGAAAATGTCATACAAATCCTAGAGGCTGCGGATAGAATGCAAGCAGTTGATATAAAAAAATATGCTTTGAATCTCATCGTACATCACATCGGAAAAGTAAAATGATCAGATTGTTATCGTAAAGAACATACATCTCTGTGCTTTCAATTTTTTACCAATCGTTCATCTCTCTACAGGTTGTGCGTTTGCAAAGACTAAAACAACTGAGTCGAGAACTTTTATTGGATATCATAGAAGCCATGGCAGACGAACGCAGCGAGGCAAGAACTTGTCAAGATATGTCAAACGACTGCTGACGTATCTCTTTCACGTGTCAACATTGTTCTCGTGATTGGAAAGTATCAACGCCCACGACTTTTCAAGTTAGTGTTTCTAACACATCATGTCCAACCACTGATGATATCTAAGTGTAAAGTGAAAGCAATTGTTCAAATTATTTATATATTTATTTATTAATCCAACGGAGCAAGTTCATGATACATATTCTTGTTTTTTATAACATACAGTTTAAATGTCGCTAGTAAATATAGAGATCTAAAGTAAAATTAAGATTTACTTATAAATAAGAACTTTTTTTAGGATAGAAATGAGTTATAAAAGTTTATAGACAACTTTATAGACAAAAATTTAGTCGGTTCTTGTTCGAATCGATTCAACCCATTATTGATTATATTTGAGGTATCTGATTCATTGTATTGTCTTACTAAATCTGAAATAGTGTCTATTCATTGTTTGAATAAGTGAAAATTATTTACAAAAGGAAGAGAAACAGTTAAAGTACAATTTGCATTAAAAACTTTTAAGAGGAACACATTCGTCATTTAGATTACTGAATGGAATGTTTTCAATTCAAAGATAATTTTTAGAAAATAGTAAATCATATCGTTATTCACTATTGATAAACATGTACCCACCAATGAGTATGACATTAGTTTCAATTCACTGAATACACGGCAGGACTTTAAAGAAAATTCTTTGAATGCGATTGATATTTTCATTGAGTAATAAAAATAATAAACAATTATTGATCCTAAAACGTACAATAATTGTTTTATTGTTTAAGAATCAGTTCGTGATTAAAAAATTCTGTATCGTTAATTGCACAATAATAGTATGGAAATTTCGTATTGTATAATTAATTATCTACAAAAGAACGCACAATGGAATAATCAATATTCAATTATTCAAATTGCGATATGGAATATCTGTATAAAAATGCACTACATCAAACAACGAATATTCACTGTTCAGTGAAATAATTGTTTTCTTTCGTTCTGCTTTAATAATACGTTAAATAATGCAGGAGTACATTTTCTACAAACAGCACAGAATATTTGAATCCAACATGATAAACAGCTTAGAAAATGCCGTAAACACCGTCAATGATCAGCAGAATGTTTCATATTGATCGACTAATAAATTTGAATCGTTACGTACTATAATTAAACGAAAAGTCATTTTTGACTAGGAATATTATAAGTGAATTAGCTCCGCTTAATATTGTAATTAATTGATAAGTTTTATTTTTTTTTGAATATGCAACGACACCTTCTACGATCAAATTGTATTTGGCCCGAGAATAACCGATGTTACCGTAAGAAGAACGTAATCGACAGAATTTCAAACAGTTGTGTTGCCAGAAATCCATGAGCTTTCACTTTACACTCAAATGTCATTATCTACTATTCGACGGAGCTTTAAAGCTCGAGTTGAGAGAAAAATAACGTTTCAAATTTGTCCTCGTGTGACGCAGGAGCTCTGCAGAGTGAACTTTACGCTGATCGGCCGAACCATCCTGTTCGTCGGCGACTGTTACATGAATCGAACTGCATCGATGACGAATTGCTTCGCGAATGCTCAACAAGAAGCTCTGAAAATGACGACTACTTTGACGTCGAACAAAGCGCACAAACAACGTCCCATCGATCATTCCCAGCGGTCGTTGAGCGCTCAGCGATGCTCCGATAGGCAAGGAACTCTCAGACGCACGTTTTACGCTTTACCGGATCTAGGTATCAAAAAATTGTTCTTGTAATGTGTTTTTTTTTTTCGTCTTGACGCTTGTTTATTGCGAAGCTCGTTGTGGGCGTAATTGGATTCTCGACGATCGGCGCGCGAGTTTTTAGTTCATCATTCCTAATGCTCTGTATACTGGGTATGTATTATTTGAAGAGATTGAGTCGACTGAAAAATTGATATATCAAATTGACGATGAAAATGTGGACTAATTAGTTTAGATTGATATTAGAATATAATACTGCGAATGAAAGTTAGTCTAGGTAAAAAGTCCTAATTGCGATTAATCTATTGAATAAGCAAACACCAGAAACGTAACTTAGGTACTTGTACTCCGACGAGTTCCTTTCCTGTTTATTTTTACGTAACAGCTACGTTTGTATACTTGATTCGATAAGTCGACGCTGTCGTGAATGTTATTTGTTAAAATATTATATTTCTAATAAAAATTGCTTGTATATTTATTCTTATACAAATGTATAAATATACATAGTATTGTCGTAATTTTGATTATATATACAAAAAGGATAGTGATTTATACAAAATCTTTTTTTACCAATCTATCGATGTAATGTTAAAAGAGTCGAAGTTATTTCTAGAAAGTGGCTGTGAAACTTTTGCCGTTTAACCTTTTATTAAATCTCATAATTCTCTAGAATTACAGATACTAGTTACTCCGAGGACTAATATATTAATCGATACGCAATATTTCAATAATATAAGCTAAGTTCGATAGAAACATTACTTACAGTTATCGTATGTATAATTATCCACACGACAATGTTAAATATAACAATAAAATACATATTGTCTGTATAACATAGTGAGTCTTTCTTTAGAGATTGAACTATAGTAACTGGATAACTCCGTAGACGTAGTTCTGTCAATTCCGTCGATCAAATGTTAAATTACACGACTAGATTTCGATTTCGCTGTCGCGTTCGAGTTCGTCACTGGCATATATATACTAAGTGAGTTTGTTAACGAAAAATTATATTTTTAAAAACGTCATAATTTTAATATCTCTAATAGCAACATTATATGCATTGTGTAAATAAAAAATTGTTCTTCTTGCCAATCGAACTGATTTGTGTTCACTTACGTATTTACGTCGAACACATTGCACTGTTCACACATATCCTTGGATCAAGATTAGGATATTTTGAATCTATTTATAATGAAACTAAAAATTTTCTGTAAATAGATAGGATACATGTGGGGATGCTTTATAATGTTTTGTTTAAACCACGACACTGGAGAGGCATCAGTTTTGAGAGTTACGGTCAACGAGAATAACCTTCTTAAAAAATTAATCAATAAATTATTATTTTTATTTTGTGTGATACGCAATTATGTTATTCAATTATTTACAAATTCTTATTAGCGCGTTGAACAATTGATAGAAGGAATCTGTGCTTTAAGTGCTCCATTGATGAAAATTGGACAGCTGTGAGGCTAAAAAATCTGTGGCAAAGCTCAGAATGACTATCTATACATGTAGTATATTTACGGAGTATTCTTTGTTAAAAAAGACACCGCTTTGTCAAAAAATTGGAGCAACCTACAGGCCTGGTTGATACGTTATTTTGGCAAGTTGGCAGATATCATAATTCATAAACTAAAAATATTTATTCGAAAGAAAGTTTGTTTTTTAACCATCTTTTGTTGCCCTTTTTATACACCAGTTTAGATATCCAGGACACTTTTCAGATAGATACCGCTAGTGGATAACAAAAAAAAGGCAAAAAACAGTCATTTTTTTATTTGGTTTTTGAAGTTTTAACGGTCAGTCAGTCTGTTTTTTTGTTCAAAAGGTCCACAGTAATAAAAGCTAAATATTCATATCTAAAAATGACGAATCAATGTTTGACGAGTCAAAAGTTTTACGTTGATTCAGTTTTTGGACACGTGACGTCTATACTATAATATAGATTTATTGTAAGGTACAAAGATCATTTACTTTACACATACTTGACGTATAAAAAGTTAGAATTACAGTTCGATATAAAGTTGTCTTTTTTCTGTAATCCATAAATATATGATATATTTTGTATCAATATATAATAACGATACCAAATATATCAACTGATTGAGCTCATCTGTGCCTTGTCATGCAACCGTAAGAAATTGCGAAATTTCATTTATTCGTATAATAGAAAAACGAGCATTTAATACTATATAGTCTTCGAGTCGGTCAATTTAATCGAACAGAAACTGAAGAATCAGTGTATATTTGTAAATACAGGTTTCATTCTCTATACTCATTTATTTCTATTTTTATCGTACACATATATCTAGTTTAAATAATCGCAGCCGTTACGACAACGTAATTACAAATAATACCCGAATCGCACAGTAATACTTTCGATAAGAAACATTAAAACAATTTAGCCAAAAGGAAAGCGTTTCTGTAAAACAAGTTTTAAACTCTTAAAAGTAACGGTAAAAATAATTCTACGTATAAAAAAGCAGTAAAAATGAAGACAATAAAAGAGCGCTTTTTATTCTTTATTAAGGTCGCACAAGAATCCGTATCCGTATAAAAGTTCTAGATCGTTCTCGAATTGTTTTAGTCATTGATCGATGAATTTTCATAAACAAATTACAGATTTTTCATGAAAAACAGCACCGTCGAAAATTTAGGCTGACTTTTCGTCGAAATCTCCTTATAAATACCGAAACATACTTCTTGTCATCAATATATATATATATATATATATATATATATATATATTTGTGTTAAAATTATAAAATAATTTTCATGTAGTTTATCCGTGACACTATAGAAGTATTTTTATCTAAAATATTGGATGAATTGTTGCTTTAAATAATAATAATAATAATAATAATAATGTTTTTAAGGCATATTCCGTTCATGTAATAGATATCAGTACCAAGTCACCGAGAATTTCCTTTTTTAAAAAAAACAAATGCCTCTATTACGAAATTTTTAAATCTACGTCAGTAAATTAAACCTTATAATTGAAATTTGCCGCCAGCCCAGGATCGTTCAGTTCGGGCGAGCAGACAACTTTCTATTTATTATCATTATTATTAACTTCGTATCTATATATATTATATTTTATGTATATATATATATAGAATCCTGTGAATATAATTCATGTCTCCGCGTCTTTCACGAACCAGCACGGGACCTGCGCGTGAAAGTCAAGTCATCAACAGTCCAGATAATACATATATGTATACAAAATGCAGCACATGTAATAGGTCTCGCTACAGCCAGTGCCACATTGGCATTCAGTCTCGGGCTCCTCGCATAATACGGAGCAACAGTGTCTCAGTTCGCGGCGAACAGCTGTTGTTGTCAGTTGTACCGTACGTATACGTGGTATCATTTTTATCGGATCAGTTTCGCGACATGCAAGTGCGTCGGAAAAAGAGGTCATGAGAACCGGACGATCCCTCCGAGCGGCCCTCATCGTGCCGAGGTAGTAGCAGTAGGTCTACCGTTTGCTCCCTGTGCCGTTGAGGAATTGCAGCGATTTTTTTTTTTATTTATTTTTTATCAGCGCTTTCGCCGTGGGCGCAAGTGACAGGGAAAGCGAGAGAGCGTCGAGAGAGTTGGATACTTCCGGCTTTGGTGTGCATTAGACATTCGTGGCGAAAGGTTGTGATTCTTAGGGTTAAATCGTTTTTTTCATCATGGACGAGACGTCGGTACTGTGGGTGCTGTCCCTGGTGATGTTGATCGGGTCGTACGTCGCCGGCTCATTGCCACTTGTTATGAACTTGTCCGAGGTAGGATTTGTATAGCTATTTTTATTCGGTTTACGACACTTTGCGTCTCTTTTTCCCTTGTGATATACAGATTTGCGATTGTTGTGGGTGAATGCACATAACCTGTTCTAGACTGGGAGTCTTGTTGATATATGTATACATATATATTACGAGTGTGTTCGCGATACGTACCGAATGGATTTGTTGATTATTTATGCGATGATATATTTATAGATTTTTTTTTAAACTGATTTTAAGGATTGGGCTGCTAACATTGCGCAGATCGAGTGCAGATGTTAGTAACCGAAAATTTGATAATAATTTTGCGTTGTTAATTTTTTTACCTTTGCGGAAAGGTGGATTGGTGGAGCTGTTTCCGAGTTATTGTGAAACTTTGTTATCTGTTATGAATATTTTCGTGAAGATGCATAACATTTGCTATGAAGCTGAACGAAGTTAACTTTTTTTTAGTTTCGCAAAATTTTGTTTGTCATTTTGAAAGTTTCATGAAAATGATATCATTGCAAAGTAATTATGAACAAATATTATAAAATATTTGTCAATGTTTCCTCTTGTATTTGAGTCGCATATACTTTTTTGTTCGATCACAGGAAGTAATAAAATACTATTAATTTTCTTTACTCTCGATAATAATTTCTATACCACTTGAAATATACATCTTTTACTACCTTTTTAATTCTTAACATTATTTGTTTGCAGGATAAACTACAATTAGTCTCAGTCCTTGGTGCTGGATTACTAGTAGGAACTGCATTGGCTGTGATCATTCCTGAAGGAGTTCGAGCACTGTTTAATGGAGCTACGAGCACTGCAACTACTGCACACGATGTCAGCGAAGAACATCATGGTAAGTTAACTTAATCAAATGACTGTACACAAATAAATTGCCAAAAAGATTTCTATCGAGTAAATTCGGTTATAAAACCTTGTTACGACATATGATCTATTTTCTCTTTTTTTTCAGCTGACCTTCATAGCTTGATAGGATTGAGTCTGGTATTAGGCTTTGTTTTCATGCTGTTAATCGACCAATGCTCAACAAAAAGAAGCGGAGGAAAAGAACGAAGCATGACCGCGACCCTGGGTCTCGTTGTTCACGCCGCAGCCGACGGAGTTGCTCTCGGAGCTGCTGCGACAACGTCACAGGCTGACGTCGAAGCTATTGTGTTTCTAGCTATTATGTTGCATAAAGTGAGAAATATCCTTTTTGTTCGTTTTTTCAAATTTAATTTATATTAGATTTGCAATAACATATTTAAAATTATTTTTAGGCTCCAGCTGCTTTTGGGCTTGTATCTTTTCTTCTTCACGAAAATGTGGAAAGGAGAAGGATTCAGAGGCACCTGCTGATATTTTCACTGTCAGCTCCGTGTTTAGCTCTAATTACATACTTTGGAATTGGAAAAGTAAGAATATTTTTAGTTGTTCTTATTTATTTATATACATTATTTAAGTTGACAAGAGAATTTAAAACTAATGTTTATTTCAGGAGGGTAAGGAGACTCTTAACAATGTGAATGCCACTGGCATAGCAATGTTGTTCAGTGCTGGTACCTTCTTATATGTGGCAACCGTACATGTTCTCCCTGAGTTGATGACTAGGAATAATGGTAATTACTCACATTTACCAACGGACTCCGTCTCATCGGCACCATCTTTTGGTCTAAAGTTCAAAGAAATAGTGGCTCTGGTTATAGGTTCCTTTTTACCTGCTATCCTTACGACAGGACATCATCACTGATGTTTCAGATTTATACTTGGTTTTCTTTGAAAGCTCAAAACCATCTATCTCTTTTACTTTTATTTGCCACTTAAAACAAGTGAGATTCTCAAATGGACGACATGAATTTATTAGATTAATTAAGTGTTAATTGCAAAAGAGATGGACTGAATGCATAAAATTTGCATTTGTATATAGATCTAACGAAAATACACTTTGTACATTCTAAAATGATTTTTCAAGATTTTGTTGTTTTTCGGAAATCGTTGAATACATTTTCTAGATAAGAAACATACATCTAAGTAAGGGCAATAATGCTCGAATTTGTATAAAAGTAAGAATTTATGATAACTTTATGTTTATACGAATTTCTATGATATTTTTTTGTTATTCAATGCTGTAATAAACATAAATCTCATAAAAATAATAAAAGGAAAATTTGTAATTTGCTCAAAAATAGATTAGTTTTATACAAGTATATTGTAAATGAGGTATTTTAAATCAACAAATTAAACATATGATTTTTAAAACGTTATTAAATTATAGTTTATTACGTATAGAATCTCGTTTTTCGTACAATTACTTTATTTATTTGGTTGTACACTTGTTAAATGTTTCCAGAAATGCATTTATTTAGAAAAACCAACGAAAAATCGTAAATCATTTCAATATGTAGCTTTTACAGTTTTTTCTATTACCCTTTTTTCGTTGAACAAAAGAATGGTTTAAAATTTATGACATGTTTTAACTGTTTGTAAATAAACGTGAAATGTTTTAAAAGTATTTTACTACTCTTTATACAGAAAATCAATTATTTCAATACAAATTTTTAAATTCACTATTAATCATGTGGAATAAATTTTTTACAGTAATATTCTTATTGCAACATTTCTTTATCAAATTAATTTTTATGCATACACTTTGGAAACAAGAAAAAATCCATTTCATTACATACTAACGCATGTTATAAAACGATTTAATGTTCAGTCTATAAATGAAGTCTGTGCTGAATATCTTTATTGCACATTCTTAATAGTGAAAAAGCAAGTAATTAACGAGCTATATCATTCTGAGAAAAGAGTTAGTAAAAATTCTTGTAAATATTTGTATAAACGAATACAAAATATTCGTTCTGAATAGCGAGGCAGTTTAAAGTGTCAGTATTTCTGTGGCCCGATTTTCTAGAAGACTTTCCATGGAATTTACGTCCTTGCACCAGCCATCTAAACGTTGAATCATTCCTGAGATTTGCGTGCGATCCAGAACCCGTGGTTGTACCCATGTCATGTTAACGGTACCTGCAACTTGATCAATTGCTCCACGAACTAAACCTTGAGCAAGAGCTTTCATTACCAGAAGTTCGACTTCTCCAATTGGTAAATGAGTCTCTTGAGAAATTTCGGCGAACGTTAGTTGTCTATGAAAAAGAATTATTCACATTTTTAATAAACCATTAAACAACAGTAACAATTAAAATTATCTTTACGTAAATTTAACTGATCGTATACCTGTTGTTTGCTTGACGTTTGAAAGTCATTTCCATGAGACAAAGGAGAGAAATTTTCTGTCGAAGTTTCAGTTCTTGTGCAGCTAAGTCAGCTACTTTACTCCATTGTGGCTTTAATTTTTCTAACGCAGCTATATCACCAGCATTGAATGCTTGCAACAAGTCTATGAGCCAAGAGTTTGGTGTGCCCTTGAGTGATTCTAAAACTGGATGAGCCAAAAGCTCTCCAAGATTATAAACACCTTCTCCTAGAAGAGCTGCCAAGCCCAAGAAAAAGGCATGCTGTTCTTGTTCAGCCTTTGACAAAGTATTTATGTCAATGCAACCTAAGTACCTGTTAAATTTACAAGTGATTATCAATTATTCGTGTTGAAATTTTGCATCGGTATTCTAACAAATCGTTTATACCTTAACGCTGTTCTATAATACTCTGCATGTTTCCCCTGTAATCTATACAAGCGACTGGCCAAGAGGTAAAATCTGCCATGAACAGCAGTGACACCATCGCTCGATTCAAGCATAGTTTCAACATCTTCGATGATTTTCTTGGCTTCATCTTGTATATTCAATTCATCTAACAATATCTGTCCTGCAAGAACTTTACACAGTGCAACAGCTTCTTTGTTATTCTTAACCTTAAGTTCAGTCTTTTCCAAGAAGTTGATAGCGCCGCGCTTATCCTTAAATTGTTTGATTACGTGAGCCAAGATTTCTACCAACGACAATGGATTGATCCTAAAAAAATGTACTTCGATAATAACGACTTTACAAAATAACAATAAGAATGTACAACTGTAAGTTTCACATCAACACAAATATCTATCCAACCAGGCATTAACCTACGCAATATACACGAAGTGAGGTTATGTTGACATTAACTTAGCAAAACAGTATAAAATTGAACTTACTTGCTCTGGAAGGTGGACAGAAAGTTATTGTACAAATCGACCAGGTTTTCATCCTTTCGTAGAGCCGGATGCAGGACAAACGTCTCCAATTTGAGGGTCAGCTGATGCCAAAGCCTGCAAGTCACCGGGTGATGAGTCGCGAATTAGACATTTAAGGCTAATCGTGATCGTTTTTCATTGAATTTTTTTTAATCACTTACTTTTTCTGGTAAAGCTCGTCGAGTTTCGTCCATTCCTCGGCGAGTTCCCGGTCGGGATCACTACGCTTTTGCAAGAGATACGCTCCAACGTCCTTAGCTGGATTGGATGCCGCCATTTTTCAGGATAAACTATAGTACAATACAAACTTCACCGCAAGAGTATACTCGCAAACAGAGTAGCCGACTGAGCAATGGAGACACGAGTTCAGACGACGAGATAGACATTTGCGATTCGCGAAGTGTATACGTAGTATGTATATAGTAATGCAGTATGTTTAGACACACTAATATATATATATATATATATATATATATATCGGCGATCTCTGCCTGTAGCGCCTGTTCTGTTATATATGGAGACACAATTTGAATAAATATAATGTGATTTTTCAAATAAAAGCCATATATGTATAAGTGTAAAACTGCTTGTAAAAGCTCGAGTGATAATATTAAGTAATTAAGTATAATCTGTGCCGTGATTTTATCAAAAATTCAATGTATAGTGTACGCGCTATAATAATATTTTAATAATTGGAATAAGTACTTTTATTTTTATTGTCAAACATTAGTATACATATTGTACTCTGTTGTATTATATTATGTACTACGTAATCTAATATGTAATAACAAATGCGAATAGATTTAATGTTATGCGTGGATAATGAGATGAAAAGATATTTAAATAAAACTCATTTATGAAATAAATAACTCGTTAATTTTAAATACAAGTGCCAAAACGTAAATGTAATATTATTTTAGCTTACTACATATGAGAAGTATACTTTTTACAAAGAGAAATAGTAGACACAACGAGCTTGACACAATTATAATATAAGATATAATTGATAGAATATTACACTATTACTTTGAATGTACTTTATTATATATAAAATTCAAACCGAAAATTCATACGCGACATTACCTCAGTCGATAACATCGTGATTCAAAATGATATATATATATATATATATATATATTATAGAGTGTATTTAATCAAAATTTGTTTCACGCGCGCAAAGAGCTAGAATCAGTCAGGTTAGGTTATTTTTTGGCACCTAATATATCCCCCGGTTCTTGGATGTCGCTGGCGCGTTCCTTCGTCGGCGTCGACGTCTTCGACAGCATGTACCGGTGTTCGACCTTTTTTTACAGTCCATCTCGTTGAAAATTAGGCTACAGCGGCGTTGCAACGACCATAGGTATATATATATATATATATATATATATATATATATATATATATATATATATATATATATATATATATATATACATATATTATATATATAAAATAACACGCTTAGGTGTGCGCATAAATACCTTAGTATAAATATAATAATATCTATCCTTGTATCATAAGGGCAAAGGGTTAATGCAGGTTAAAAAAAGTCGAGCGTATTCGTATAAGCCAGTGTCAATCAGTCGCGCGCGCGCTGACGTTCGTCTCTTCTTTTTTCGGAGCTGCAGTCATGTGGAGACATTGATTTCGGACGTGTGGAATATTTTCGATTTTCAAGTAACAAATAAAGAAATTTTGGAGTTTTTCAAAAGAAGACAATCTTACTGAGTGTGATATTACAGATTTGACATGGGGACTGTACATGCGAAGGTGCGTGTGTGTCTGTGTTTGTGTTTGATATCTTGTAAATTGCGAGTTTAGTGTTGTTCTTGTTCTGGAGTGTATTGTATAACCTAAGCGATGAGACTCTATGCTTTGGCCTGCTTATGCATTTAGCACGTGAATAACGTAATCGCCTAATATTAGTACGATTTTCGTGGAAGCCCATTGCTTCTTGGAATTTAGGGTTATTTTCATTTTTATTACTGTTCTTCTTTTTTTATTTAACCTTTGCAGCGTTTATTGCTGGTGTAAGATCTAGCGAGGTTTAATAGACTTGACTATTTTTTTTATAACTTAACGTGTGCATTGATTGGTTGATGTTTCATATGTTTTGTTGATTTATGCGTTAGAAAGTTATTTGAGTTACATTTCTTGTTGGTAATAACATTTTTTCATTCAGATTGTGTAATGTTGAGTTTAGTAGCTTAAGGACTAATATTGATAATTCACTTCAAGGTTGAATGTATCTAATTTCTGTGGATGTAGAAACTTTGCAATAATTTTTTTTGTCCTTTTTTCTATTTGTTAGAGAATGTATGACCTTGTTTTGTTGTCGTGAATTTTTTCATGATTTAAAATAGCTTGGGTTTTTATTACACATCACTTACGGATAATTTACTAAATGCTTAGATAGAAAACGGATAATTTACTAAATGCTTATATATGTTATATGTTTTCAAAAGTATTAATTGATAAACTAACTGATATTAAATTATAATGAATTAAATTATTTATTAACTTCTATTGTTTTTTGTATTATAGGAGCCAGAAAAAATAAAAAATTTAGGCGTTGTACAAAAAGAGAACAAAATGAGGGATAAAACAAAATTTCCAAATGACGACGATCATGTAAGAATAACTTTAATATTATTTTCAGTTATAAATCATGTTTTAAAAATTCTAACCTTGTAATTATTTTTTTTAGTTCCCATTTGGGAAAAATAAAACGTTTACTGCAGATGAAAATAAAACTGCAAAACCATTGGATTTAAAAAGTGTTAAAGTAAGCTGATAAATAATTGTTAATTGATTTTTGTTTTATTAGATTGTTAATATAATTATATCTTTATTTTTAGGTAAGAGTTGATAAGATACATATTGATGGGTTGAGCCGTACAAAGCACGATATAATTAAAGCACAAGTAAATGAACTATTCAAAGCTAAAGATTTTCAAGATGTTGTTGTAAATGCCTACACAGTAAGAGGAAAATTGGAATCATTAGGATGCTTTAAAAATATTGGAGTGTATATTGATACTAGCAATGGACCTGATGCCACACCAGAGGGTGTTGAAGTAAATTTGATATTCATAATTTTAATTTTAATTATTTTATAAAGTTTCCTAATACAAAATATAAAGTCACCAATTTACACTTTTAGGTCACATTTACAGTACAAGAATTAAAGCGAATAATGGGAAATATAAATACTATGGTTGGAAATAATGAAGCATCTCTTCTCATTGGAGCTAAAACTCCTAATTTATTTGGTAGAGGAGAGAGACTCCAAGTGGATTATACATATGGTCACAAAAATTCTTCCAATATTAATATTTCTGCCATCAAGCCTTTTCTCACTGGTCGACTTAGTAAAGTGTGGGTAAAATTATACATATAAATCATCTAAATTATTATCAATTCATTCTTTAATGTTTTCTTTTAGATTAACTTCAAGTATTTACACTACAACGTCAGAGTTTCCATGGTCAGGGTACAAAGAAAATGACAAAGGATTTTTGTTGGATTTTGCATTCGACTCTAATGAATCTGGTACATTCAAACACAATATTCAATACGAAGCTGTTGTCAGAGAATTAACAGCAACAAAACAGGCAACTTTCCGGGTTAGAGAACAATGTGGACCAACTCTTAAGTCTTCCCTTAGACATATCTGTAGAGTAGACAAAAGGGACGAAAAAATTTTCCCTTCTGCTGGAACTCTCGTTCAGTGTACAACTGAGATAGCAGGTCTTGGAGGCAACATTGGATTCGTTAAAAACGAATTAGCTATACAAAGCAATTGGTCACCTCATGAATGTCTGGTACAAATATTTTTTAATGATTACATTTTGATGAAAAATACTGGAAACTGCATGTAACTTTGTTTGTAAAAAAAAAATTATCTTTTACTACAGACGTTTCAAATAGCTGCTCAAACTGGTTTTCTCAGGGGGATTAACAACGATATGCAAATCAGTATTGCCGATAACTTTTTCTTAGGTGGTCCTCTAAATCTCAGAGGTTTCGAAATGAGAGGTGTCGGACCTAGAGAAGAGGGTCATGCTTTAGGTGGTAACACTTACTGGGCAGCCGCATTGCATTTTTATAGCCCACTTCCATTCAGACCTGGCAAAAACAGTTTTGGTGATCTATTTAGGTTGCACGGCTTTATAAATGGAGGAAGCGTTAATAATGCAGCATTGAAATTAGGTAAATTAAAGTGATTTGAATTATTTTCTTTTTTTTTAAATTAAAACTTTGACTTTTCTATTATAATGAAATAATTTTTTCGTTTGACAGGTGGTAATTACGAAGAAAATATGAGGGTTTTGACGGAAAACATTCGGTGTACAGCTGGTTGTGGAATCGCAATGAAATTAGGAAATATAGCAAGAGTAGAATTAAACTTTTGCTTGCCTTTTAGGTACATACGTTCTGATGTACAACAACAAATTCAGTTAGGATTGGGTATCCAATACTTATAATATGTAAATTACATACCTAAATGAAAAAACAAAATATTCATCGCATTTTGGTTCCTATTTGACTCTCACACGAGTTATTTAGGATAAATTTAAGTAAAACAGATTATTTGTTAAATCCTCAAAAGCCTGTTTTATCTTTAGTTTCTATCTTTTGTTAGATTCAATATCAGAATAGTCATTAGAGTACGTAGTCTTAGACGTTTTTCTTTTATGCGTTTTCAAAATCTGAGTAGCGGTGTTGAGACTATTATGCATTTATATATACGTTTATTGAGATCATCCTCAATAAATCTAAAATACCGAGTAATTTCCTACGACCTAAGAAACGCTTTTGAAATTTCTTTAACGAACGAAACATCGTTACCATCGGATTACTAAGAATGTTAATGAGATACGCTGACGATACTTAATACTGTATAAAAGAATGTGTGAAAATTTCCTAGTGCGCATCCAACGAAAAAAAAAAAGATTTTATTTCATGTTATTGCACAACTGTTAAAGCAGTAAATGTCGTAGTACAAATTTACTGTTCCATGGAGATTACTTAGGATATGAAAATTGTGTTCTAATTGTAGAAGACTTGTATGAAGTGTTTTATTGTACTGCGCGTTGAACGGAAAAAATCTGTACAGGATTTAAAATACATGATATATTTTAAAAGTGTTCTAGTTATTATTATAATTCATCGGGAATCAGCGGAACGTAAAAAAAGGCCGCATCACGAATTCGACGGTCTCTATTGCATCATGCTGTGGTAGTCACAGCTGTCAGCGCGTGTAAGAAACGAGCGTGGTCGCAGTTGTAAAAACGATTATCCAACGTGAAGCATGTCTTGCACCTTGTTACATTCTCTTATCTCCAATGGATAGACTTCGAAAATGTCGCGTCTTCGCTAAGGGCAGGAATAGCGTTTCTGCTTATATAGGTATCCGTTATACAGTTTCTTTATTCAATTAGAATGGCAAATGTGTGTGTTTTTTTTTCGTTTCTTTTGCCTTGAGAAAACTCGTCAAGGTTTTTCAAATTTTTTGAGCTGGTGCTTGTGTTTCACACTGTTGCCAAATAGTCTTATGTGCTCGATGAAGATAAGCGGGAAATTCGAATTTTCCGACTTTCTTATCTATGCAATATTGTAGTGTATATTTATTGATAACGAAAAATTGTTAAAAGCACTTAATTCAATACACGTACTGTATCTGTTTTGACAGTACTCAATCAGCTCGATAAGTTTGTTACTTGCGATGAAACAAATATCCATTCTACTGTATTAATGTATACATTATTTCTCATATGCTTTGCAGTTATTACCGATGAGGAATCGAACGCTTATTTATCAACGTAACCTCGTTAGGAAAAGTAACATTATCTTCGTTAAGTACGATTTGTTCTATCGTTATCTACTGCACAAATGTTTCAACTGTTTTCTTTACATCAACGAAAAAATACACTACTCGTTTAAGTCTCGTTGGAAAATTTCCTACGCACAGCGATGGCATGCTGCCTTTGTCCAACGCGAATATTTCTTTTGTTGCGCGAGTATCGCTAATAGTATCAGCTAGTCCATTGCATTCTTATATTTACGTACGATAAAAAATGATAACTTAGCTGTTTTTAAAATTGGATCGTATTCACGCGACTGCATTACGAGGAATCAAAAATCTCAGCGCGTCATCTATACAGTTTCCAAATAATCGCAAACGTACATCAAAACTGGTTATCCGTGTAAAAAAATCAGATCCGCAGTGACTACGATTTCTTGGAACGCAAAATAGCAGAATATTGAAGATTTTTCGGATACTTTTCGTACAAGGCGACTATGACATTTCTTTCGAATTCGTAATCGACAATAATCTTCGCTGAGTCATACTATGTCCATTTAAAATTCGATGGTTAGTAGACTGACGTAAAATGAGACTGAAACTAGAAATGCGATGATATTTAAAATAATTATTCATTTCGGACGAGATATTTATTGGTAGAAGCGTCGATTTCAAGTCTGAGGTCCAGGTTCTATGACAAATCGTCGTTTGTATTCAATCAGAGCGCAAAGTGAATAGGATTTTTTAAAATCTGCATTTATCTCTTCATTACAGCGGGGTTTTCGCGATTCATCCATTATATTCGAAAAAATAAATAAAATTTTATTTATTCTCGATTTTGATAAAAAATATCATATTTATGGTATTATTAAAAAAAAATGTCAATCGATATTTTAAACAATTTTCTACTCGTCAAGCTTTTAACGAAATTCCGGCGATCGATCAAATCACGCTGGCATTAAATTCATTTTATTCAATTATGCAGCAGAAATACGTCCCATACAAAGCGCTCATTCAGAGCACGCGCGATTAGCACACAAACCGTCTTTTTCGAACTAAACGTCCAATACAATAATAATAATACAGGCTTTTATTTCAGTTATTTACCATTAAATTTCCAGAAAAATCGTCGTATGAGCGAAGAAAAGGCGTGAAAATCGATAACACGGAAGAAGTTTCCGTAGAAAGCTGAGCGCCAAATTCAAAAATACCTTCGCCCACCTCCGGAATCCGTCCATCGACGCGACAAGATTATCTCCCAGAAGAGCGGAATTCGGATCGTTGCAAAAATATAATATAAAGAAAATGAACAAAAGCGTGGAAGCATGTCGAAAATAGAATCTCTCTTTTTCTCTCAGCTGTAAACAAACGCGCTGCAGTAGCGCGTCGATTTGGCAACGTCGTACCCTACCTCTCTCTCTCTCTCTCTCTCGATCAGTCGAGAATCACGTCGTCGCGCAGTGTAACAGAGTTGAATGAGAGCGAGAGAGATGCAACGTATAGGAAGAGGGGGGGTGGGGCAGTAGCAGAGGCTCTGGCGCAGAGGCGCCGCGCACGGTTCCCTCATTCTCTTTGAAAATGGCCGCTTGAAAGTACACGAAGTATCTCTGAGATCGAAGTGTTACGTCTGTTTTCTCGCGCTAATCGCCGAAAAGTTCAACTCAGTATAATGCGCGCTACTACAATGGAATCTTACGTATCATCATCAGCTGGAAATAAGAAGTCTGTTATTGTTTCGTCGATCGAAAAAAAGGGGAAATTATCATCGAAGAACCAAGTTATTCTGCTCGCCTGCTGGAACAACGCCTCGACGACAACGAGAAAGTCTCGCTACTGCTGTGCGTTATCCCGCGTCTTTGTTCACGATAAAATTCAGCAACGAAACGTTTTTAGAAGACATCGTCACGCTAGCAAAGGCCGTCCTTGTCGTAAGTCTCGATCTTCTGCGTCTATGTCTCTGCGTTAATATTATAAAGATAGATTTGCGTCGTGTGCATGCGAAAACGAAGTGGAGGGGCTTTTCTTTTCGCAACACACGCGCGCACCGCGCAGCTGAAGTCTGCTTCTCTCTCGCGGCTCTCGCCTCGTTTCTCGAGCAGCGCCATGACTATACACACACACAGGCACACACACAGTTACACGCGTTGATTTTCGCGCTAAAATGAATCACGTTGCGCGTTTAGGAGATGATCGTCTGGGATTGCCCCCCTTTTTTTTCTCCGTTCCCCGATCCTTACTTCTTTTCGATCAGGTGCGTACATCGAGTTAGCTTCTACCGACGGCTCTATCGACTGCGTAAACATTGGTTATCGATTGGTTTCGTTTGGATTTTTATAGTTTAATGACTCGTGCGCGTGTTAAATTATCGATCGGAAAGCGTAACTTTCGTACATAGCTACGTGACTATCTGTAGCTGTTTTGTTTACGTAAATGACATGTGCCATTTTTATGTGCACTGTTTTATTTTCTTTCGTGTATTTACGGCTCTACGCGTAGGTAAGGCGTTAGGTAAGGCCGATGGTAATTCTTTTTTTTCTAATTGCGAGAATTCGCTGATAAGATTGAGGGGAATTCGTTGATAATTTCTGCGTTCTCTACGTCACGGGCGTTTTTACGGTCGACGATATCGAATAGGCGTTTTCGTTCAAATTATTGTCTCCTCGTGCATGAATTGAAATTGCTCGACCAGATTTATTTCACAACTAATAATTCGGTTACATCAGTGTATACTTTCTAGAATCGAGTAGCTCGTAGCCGTGATCGCATAATACGTTTAGCCCATCATTTCTCAACGAGGCGCGCATTCGTTTGCACTTTATTAAAAGAGAGAGAAAAAAAGAAACGGCCAGTTCTTTCAGCACCGTTAAATCAATCCTTTCGATACGTTAGCAGAAACAACAACGCAGTAACCGCGATTGGGTGCAACATCTGTCAACCGCAATCTATCACCCTCCCTTTATAGCGCAATCAACACCTCACGCGTATCGGAAAAATTAAATACTACTAAAGCGTCTCGCGACGTAGGAATGACGTAGGACTACGACGCAATGACGTAGGAAAAAACAAAAGCACTATACGTTGCGAAACTTCCCCTCGAAAGACAACCAACGTGTTGCATCTGCTTGCGCGCACGTAGTCACGCACTGTATATAGATATATTGACGTCCCGGGCGTAGTGGAGGAAAACTACAATTGAGCACGTTTGGGACGAATATCGGCACTTCTATTGGTTTGAATCGAGAACATTTGACTTTATTTACGTGTCTCCTTAAAACTATAAAAAAAAGAGGCCAGTGGAAAAAAATCAACTGCCACAAATGAAACGTAAATTTCTCCTCAATAACCGTATAACAAAATAGAGAATTATTGAATTGATTTCAATTGACAGAGAAATATTGTTTAAAACGAAATTTGAATGGAAAAAGTCGCGTGATATTTGAATAATCTACGTAAAGCAAATTTCATTTTAATGAGTATTATTCGACGAACAACGCTCGTTAATTAATTTTTAACGTTTGCGATGCAATATTATTCTTAGCGAGAAATTTTTTTATTTACCCGACACTTCTTTTTTTTCCACTGACTATCGCAAACCTGACCTTTCTTTCGTCGGACTTGTCTGCGCAATAGCCACATATGGTAAGACTTCAAAAACGAGTCCTGATTTTTTTCTACGCGCAATTTTATTCAAAGGCTGGCAAATATACGGAATATTATTCGACGGACAGTTTTCGTTGTTATTCTTCATCCGGGACGTCGATATATACATGCGCATTCATAGCAGACAGCGACACTGTACACTTTACTACAGAAAATGCTGTCTTATTCCGCGACCTAGTGATTCACGGGGGTTTCCGCTAACGTTATTCCAACAGTTTTTTCGGGCTTCATGTCATTTATGATGCAGATTCTTTTTCGGGACAGCATATGTTGCATTTATTTTTTTTTATCTTTCTAATTTTTTCCTGCACGTGTTTGCTCGTTAGTTTCCTCGAACGTCAACTTCGATAATTTTCTATTTGATATTCATAATCTATAGATAGCAAGTCGATTGGTACAGTCGCGAAAATCGAGTTCACACTCGAGACACACTAAGACGCGCCAGTTTACTTTATCCGAGCGGAAATTTTGGCTGGAAATGTTCAGCTGTTGTGGCGACGCGATTAAACGTATTTCTTATAATCGAATTGAAAATTCAAACGAGTTTTTACGTTTGCGGCTAATCTTACGTAACGTCCCGAGCTTCGCTGCGACTATCTGGATTGATTTTCAAACTACGCGACCGCTCATGCTGTCGATATCAGTGAAAGCGAGAAAATGCAACTTTCTTCGTGTTTTATCTCTTTAGAAAGTCATGAGTGCATTGTTTTAAAAAGTAAGATTGTATATGTTGAGAATAGTCATGTTTACTTTTGGAATCGCGTGCATTGTATTAGGTAATAGAGGTTTCATTTGCTTATGCACTGAATTTTTCAAGTGAAAAATGTATAGTTGCGAGCAAATTAATTACGCTCATTGTTTTTTTTTTCCACTGATTTTAATTTGTAAAATTAGAGAGGCAGTTTTGAATTTACGAAGACACGTTTAGTGTTTATTATTGTGCAATCTCTAAATGACGTTGTAAATAGTTATAATCAGCATTCTTATAAAATTCTTATCATAACACAGGTAATACGAGTACGCAAATCCTATAAAATGCTTTCGTTATATGTTGTAGTGCCTCACAGTAGTGGAGTCAAGTTTCGAAACGGTGTTGGGGGTATACCAAGCTGCTGAGTAGCGTAGACCAGCAGAGATGGACTTCACACCGAGGTATCCAGCTCGTTCAAGTTCAGAGTCCTCGACGGCTGTGTACGCCAGCTCTCCTGAATGCGAATATAACTTCAAAGCTTATTGGTACAACAATATGTATTCGACACAGAATCACGATTCCTCGAACAAGCAACAGCTCGTGAGGAATAGTCTCAATGAAAACACAAAAAATTTAAATTCCAATAATAGGTGAGTCAAGTGATTGAGTTTCCTGTTGTTTTTAATTCTGCTTTTGATCTCTAACAATTATGAGTCAGCCCTTATTAGAGACATAGTATTCTAACTGAGGAATAAGCTTATGAATCATATACACGCAACTAATGTAATGTTTCAAACATATTTCACATCCAGTCAAGAGATTGATCGTTGTTAATATTGAAATAATTTCTAAATTTATATCAACTAATAGACTTATATATAAACAGTTTAATGAACTTGTTATTGTATTTTTATTAAGAAATTGTAATGAAATAATCATACTTACAAATGCAAATATATATATATATATATATATATATATTCTTTTTTAAATATAATGAATCTAATCATTATATTATTTTGGTTCTTAATGTCAGTTCTTAATTTATATTATCTTCAGAAAAACATGTAACAAAATCATTAATTAGAATGATGACCATAAATTAAAAAAATTTATTAAAAGCTTTCATTTTCACAACATATCCGATACTACACTATAAAAGTTTTATCATTGTAATTTATGAGAATAATTCAGTGTTTTATTACAAAAGCACGAGCATAGTAATGACATAAAATATCTTAAAATTGAAAAACATATAGCTTATTTTAATGTAACTGATTTTTAAGAATTGACAAATTTTCTTAGCACAAAGTATATTAAATTATAATAAAGTGCAAGGCAATAATGCAGTAATTATAACAAAACCAATCAGGATCTAATTAAATAAACTTTTTTATTTGATTTCAGTAGAATGTTTTCGACAAAGCAATCTTTAAGCGTGGACAATATGGCAAACCAACCGAAGAAGACGGTATGGCAGAACATGTTTCGCAGCATGTCGAGTTTAGTAGGTGATCATATAAGTCGCAGTCCATTCTCTTTTTTGAATAAATGGTCGACCATGAACGCGCCCCTATCAGTGACCGTCGTCTCAACCGACTTCTATAAATCCTTGCAGCGAGGCAAGGACCATCAATTGGTCGATCCCGCCTTGGATTTTTACACCCGTGCCTGGACCAAAGACACTCCACATAGCAGTGACGAGATGTCAATACCGAATGTTTTATACGCTAACGAAATTCTGGGTGAAAGTGTAAAGCTAAGTTGTAGTGATCCCAGCGATAGTGACGAGAGGTGGAAGCAGTACAAGTGTATGTATGTGAATTGTAACGAGACTCAGGGTAAAGAGCAGGTGAATAGTAAAGTGACGTGGGTGGAAAAAGTAGAAAAAGTGGAAAAACACTTAATTACGGACGATAAAATTGTAAGTAGTGTAAATATGGGCGATTGCAACGACGAAGATTTTGAATCGCATTTTGATACCGCCAACAGTGTTACAAAAGGTATTTTGGTCTTGACACAGATATCATAAGTAGAAATGTGCGAAAGAATAATTGTATCTTAATTATTAAACTATTGTCTATCATTTTCAGAATTAGATAGGTCAACGAATTTCAGCAATACGCTACAAGTAGACGACGAACCAGTTATATTAGAAAAGCCCGGTTCTACGCCAAAAGAAACGGAACAGTACCAACGATCAGAGTCGCAAATGACTTCTCGCTTACAACAGCCAACAGTCGTCGCTACGATGCTAACCCAAGCTTATAATAAAGTCGTCAACAGCGTGACAGATTTATTAAACCTGAGTAATATTTCTGAATCGGAGCCGTCGTCGCTTTTTACAAAGCGCGCCTGCTCACCAAAACTGAGACCTAAACGAGTACATAACATCTTGAATGGTCGTGGTCGAGGTCGAGCTAAGTCACAGTTACGCCGTTCGGGTGTGAGCCAGAAACGACACCGAAAAGAGCGCAGCAGATACGACTGCAGCGAAGACATCAAAAGTGACATCGATAACTGGGAAGAGCTCGAATACTGTCATAGCAGCGACGACGACGTTGGTCAAGACGTTTGTGACTTTGCTGGTTCGCCGGGACAATTCGATAATGCCGATGAAAATACGCAATACAAACGCTCATCCAACAGTTTTACTCTGGCGGATATGAAGTTCAAGAAGAGGAAATCAAAAAAATCGAAAAAACACGGCTGGGCAAATGTTAACGTCGACTTTACGGTATCCTGTTTGGACGAGGATGGTGGAATCGATCGTAGTTTCGAGCTCGATTTTAGACCTAGATTGGTATCCGAGAGCTCCGTTGACTCAGAGGACAGCTACTGTATTGTTTTTGAAAATGACGGGGATAGCACTGAGTCAGACTATGAAACTGATGTTGAGAGCTGCCCGATATCCGAGACAGAGACGGACTCCGAGACGGAAGATGAAGAGGAGACGGTTGTCGAGGTACAACCCACAAAGGTGATATATAATTATCCGCAATTTAATTAATTTACTATTAGCTTGTTGGTATTAATATTTATTATATGCTGTATATTATGAATATAGGAGGGAAAAATTTAGTATTGATTGTTTGTAAACTCATTGTTATTGACATAAATAAATTAGAGTAAGATAAGATACAAATGTTAGATTCTTGAAAATCATGTAGTATTTGTCAAATTTTGAGATAAGAGGGTTTATGTTTGCACAATCAAAATACTTTGCTGGAGTTTAATGCGAAAAAATAATAATTATTAATGTTTGTTTCGCATCGATAAAACATACGCGTACATCTTCAATAGTTCAATGAACTTAATTCTTTGAAAATTATCACAACGTCTTAGCGATTGTGCGAACAAGTTACTAGCGTGAAAAAATCTGTACGTTGAAAAAAAAATTCCATCGAAGTTGTTACGATAACGAGTCAATCATTATTTTATTTACCAAGTTTACTGACTCTTAATGTGGATACTACTAAAACGATAAAACAGCGTCTTGTTTACACATTATGATTCGATTACTAATGTACATAGTATCGCAAATTATGTAAAATATTCGCATCTTTTGTAACGAATCATTTTATATTATAGGTAAAATTCGATCTGAATCCCACCGTTCATCGGATGATTAAATGGAACTTCGCATACAGAGCAGCTCGTCTTGGACCCTGGGAACAGATGGGCAGAGATCGGGAACGTTTCAACAGTCGTATCAAATGCATAGGTCGTGTCCTCGATCCTATTCTTTCCAAGGAACATAGAGACCTTATTTATAATCAACGATTCATAGAATAATTTTATTCAAAGCAAGAATCCTATCTTCAACGCTGTACAAAATAAACGCGTTACGATGGAATTTATGAAATTAATAATGGTTGCTTCTTCGTACAAATCGAACGAGACAAAATTATAATTCAAATGTACAGAACTGCATAATTAATTGCAAGAGAGAAGACTGCAAGATAAAGTAGACACTGCAGGGTGTATAAAGGATATTTAGATCGATAAATATGTATAAAAGGGGAAAGCAGTTTAAAGGGGAGGCAACGCTTGTTACAAAACTGAAAATGAGCAGTTCCTTGAGTAAGCACTTTTTTGGACGCTGGCGTAATTTTTTACATTTTAATGGCTGTTTGAAAGAAAATGATTTAGAACACCTCTGTTATATTTCACCCCTATTTCATTCTCTGCACAAAGTGCTTATTTAATGACGCGTGGTATGTCGTCGTGACATCGTTTATCCTTTTTTAAATTCCCTCGACCAATAATGTTTTGTTTTATGCATATGTTATGCGGTTGATTGTCATTTCATCGTTCACTACGCGTGACTGGTATACGCGGTCTATAACGCGTGGAAAATCATTCCTAAAAGTCGATATGTAGAGTCACAGCTTTGTTTCTTCGCTGTTTGTAAATTCGCCGCACCGCAATGGTTTTACGGCTAAGAAAAATTATTAGTATCTTGAAATTCGAGTATATTCGATCATGTACATATATATACATAGGAAAAGTGTAATGTTGCAGATGATAGAAATGAAAAAATCCGAACAGATTTTTAGGTTTGTTTGTAAAACAAGAAAATGAGTATATTATCGGAGTGGCAATTTTGCGTACAAAATTAGCTTCTTTTTAAATATTTTCGATTAAAAACCGAAAAAGGAAGTCAGATATTTTTAAATCAAAATAATACGTTTCGACGTCCCTTGTCTATAGCTTAAATGCTATATGTTTCTGTCTATTGCTAGCAAATTAAGATGTCTCAACGACGCTTCATTTCACATTGTACAATGTATAAATATAAATCAAATGTAATTAGAAAGAATTAAATATTGACTATTTACTATATGTATATAAGTAAAAATTAATACTATGTATTTACGTATGAAAGGAAAAAAACTTCGACGGCTATATTTTGAAACTCACTTAGATGCGATTTTAAACGTTTTACAAATTTGAAGTAACAAATTAACTATAATTCTGAACGTCCCCCGATTTGGTTTTTGTTTTTTTTTCAATTTATTATGCGTAAAAATGCTCTTTTTTTAAAATATTATATGTTTTTGCGCGAGTTTCTTGTTTGACGTCGAATAGGATTAATACAGTTTATGTCTATAGAGAATTAATAAATATTACAAGTACCTATTAAAACGTAATGTTTTTTACCATAATTAAAATACCCCGTCAGTCCTGCAATGCACTACTGGAGAACATAATATTACAAACTTAAAAGTAAACTTAAAAAAAATCCGCAATGAAGAAACACGATCTGTATTATATACAAAATACAGAAAGTAAAAATACTTTCTTATGTGTACCAAAAGACCTTCGGTTTCCTTGTAAGTTTGTACCATGAAAATTACTCTCGACTTTGTAGTGTAATTTCTTTCTTTAAATTAAAAAAAATTGTATTTTTATTTTTTTGTAATTTCTCTGCTTGTCGATATTCTAAATACGACGATCCATATTTTTAGATAGATTCTACGCCAATCATTTACGAACAATATCTCAAACCTTATTTAATTATTTATTTATTCATCTTTTGTTTTTTTTTAATAATAATACAATTAAGTCGTCGCAAGTTGATATAAAATTAGAGTAAAACTGAGTATTACTTATAATTAAAAACATATTTTTTTAACGTTATAGAGTTATAAAGGTCCAACCACACTTTGAATTTCAAAAACGACTCAATCTATGTGAATTCGAGTAATTGCCAATATCAATATTATTTATGGAATCCAGAAAGGAAATGGTTTTGCATCGAAGCAGGACAACTGTCCTGGTACAGAAAACATTCAACTACAGGCAAATGTTAAATCAATACTTGTTCGAGTTGATTCGACTGATGATTTGTCAGGCTGATTTTCCTTCCAACTTTATATGCTTCAAATAGTAAGAATTTATGATTTAAATACTTGATAAAAATTAATTTGGTATAGTAGATTTCTACAGTAGATATATATACATGTGTATTCAATTATGCAAATGCTCATGCACAAATTTTCAAATTAACGCAATGATAATTAAAATCAATAAATATTTATAACTGCGAATCGTAAAAAATAATTCACAAGCGCAGATCTGCGTTCGTTACTTATATGTACAGTGGAATGTCTCTCGCCACGACGCCACGAGCGTTGCGTCTGGACAATCTCCGGTGTATCTACTTACAGTAGAATGCGTCAGAGATGGGTACGACAAGGTCTGTACACGGATACACGGATGATTTGCGACTTTACCGAGATATACTTACCGAGAAATTAAGTTAAACTTCGCAGTTTACTCGCATCTATATAGGTATATTTTATTTAATGACGCAGCAACAGTGTTTAAAAAAAGCTTCTTAAAAAGGTCATTTCCGAGATAAAGTATAGAGTGTACAAACGTAACTTCGTATACATCTATATAACGTGTTTTAAACGAAAAATATATTTCTTAAATACGCGATACGTGTACGTAAATTATTTTCGCTCGTCACGTACATTAAACAGAAGAAGAAAAAATTAAATCCCGTGCCATGCGTAATAATTCAACAATTGATAATAAAGCCGAAGTAAAGAGGCGAATCTGCATGCGCATTAGCGCGCATCTTTTCGCGTGGGAATAAATCAACGGTCTCTCGAAGGAGGAAAAAAAAATTGCAGAGCAATTACGCTGTATCTCTTTCTCTCAATTGCTTGTTATATATATATATATATACACATACATTTACACTAAGTGTACTTGTCTACTTAAATATGCCTCTCGCGCGGGTCCGACGACTATACGTCTTTTCGTAATCCGACAATGCGCTTAATGACGTGTTCGGAATCATGTCAAGGGCAGTACCGCTGCCGCCTCCTTTTTTTTCTCTCTCTCCGGTGTATATGGGTGTGTTGTGGAGTACGTAGCTACACCGCCACTTTTTTTTTTCTCCATTGTTGTGTCGAGATGGTCGACGCGTGCTGTCGTTACGCGACCTGGGATTTCGCGCGGCTTACGCGTGAATCGCGAGGTAAATGTCCGCTTGAAAGAGTTTGGATACGTCACTTTTTTACGCATACTTTTAGGGGAATCCCCCCGTAAGATCGAGGAATCATCCACAGATTACAACTATTCTGAGATATCTGCAACGGAAATAATGAAAAATGCACTGGATTTTTCATGCACTATTTTAGAATTTATTAGATACGTCACTTTTCAATCGAAGAGATAGATTAAATTACGATATCGTTTGGGGTTCCTTAAAAGCAATAACAATCTGGTTACGAAACTCAAAGGTATTTTTATTGTTTCGACTTGCTAGTGAGCTGCTAAGTTTTCTGGCAATGCTGGATTCAAACACCGATACGACTGACAATCTCAACGAGAAATAAAACAGAACATAAAAATCGTTTCCTCAATTTATGCAGTCGTAAATATTCGTGGATAATTTACAAAAAGATTTCACTAAAAAAATCGCTTCAGGAAAGTAAACATTATCAAAGTATCGTATCAGTTTATTCTTTAAAAACATTGGCATCTGTCCTTTAGTTTGTCAAATGCAATTTCTCAATTTTAATTCGAGTCTTAATACTACAATACCAAATTTTTTGTGGAATATTTTTTTTCTATCGTCATCAATGAGTTGAAGCAAATATAGGTCGTTATTCACAGGATTTTTACTAAAATTACACTTATTTGTTGTGATATGAAAATTAGTATTTTTATCACTTTTCTTTGATTGACGCTTATTTGCTCAGTAATATGAAGAAGACATTTTTTGTTGAAAAAATTATATGGTTTGAAGTAATGTTAGTCTCCATTCGAAGACTATGAACCTTTGATGTGAATAAATATTTAAAAAATCTATAGATTTGAATTATCCGTTTTTACTTTATTTTTTCCTGGAATTGACTAAGGCCAGATTATGGAGACTGAATAACTCAAGTGTGCTTAGAAAGAAGAATCGAAAGCATAGAACTTTTGATTCAAAAGCTTATCGACTGCACCGATCGACCGTTATTTTCTTACGGGTACACCCAAAGTGATGGAAAATTGGGTTACCGCATCGGTACTTATAAATCACTTTGCAAAAGTTCGGGGACAAATTAAATTCTGACAGTACTGTAAGACACGCGGTATAATCGAAAATTAACATTGGACGTAGTTTGTCTCAAAGCAAAGTGACTTAAATGGGGACATTTGATTAAATACGCACGTACAGGAAAATTATGAGCAGTTAATTTTGAAAATATACATTCTTTTGTAAAATAACAATTCACTTATTCAATTTAGTCTTGGAAAACCAATCGAACAAAAACTATAAAAAAATTGTCGGAATAGAAAGAATATTTGATCGACGCCAACACATTTCTTTGGGTAGCCTGGTAGGAATATATTTATTTGAATCTAATTTTACATATTATCTGAGTTCAAATATTAATTTGAATCACAATAAAAATTTTATGACTTTCTAAAAATATTTTTAGAATTGAAAAAATTTAGATTTAATAAACTACTTACTTCTAAATGGTGACATATATGTACATTTCAATAAACTCACCTTTCGATTTTCATTCATATGCAATATGTAACATTTTACTAAAAGTAATTTTAGTTTCAAATCGATATCTTTTCAAGCCAAAGTATTTTTTAATGCAAGTAAACATTTACTTATTTCAAAAAAAAACGTTTTAACAAAAAAGTTTTTCCAATTACACAATGCTTTTAATTGATAATTTAATTTATTATTTGAAAAGCAATGAAATAAAGAATACGTTTTATTAAATTCAAAATTAAGTAACACATAGTCATTCGATCTCGGAATCTCTACGCAATTGAGCGAATCTCTTGCGAAAGCGGAAAATATAACCGACTGTACGACTACACGAATAAGAAAAAAAAAAAAATATCGCAACGGCACTCGTAGAAAAGAAAACGTCGCATACGACGAGGACGAGGCTATAATATACTGACGAAGGCGTGGAAAATAGCAGATACACGCGTATATATATATATATATATATACACGAAAGCCAGACGAGCCTTATCATTTTTTATCCCGTGTGTTTATTAGCTATCTTTTTGCAATCCACCGTTACATAAAATCGTAACTTCAAGATCTTGAATAATAAAAAAAAAAAAAATTCCAAATATACATATATCAAGCGAGAATGTTGGATTTCAGCGTATCTCCCGTGCAAACGAGTAAAAAAAAAAGAGGAGAAGCACACGCTTCATTGAAAAAAGGTCATTTGCACCTGGTGTCGGAGACAGCGGAAGAGGATGGGCTCAAATGTCGCAATTGGCGAGTGTAGTTTACGTTATGGGCCGTTGACTGGCTTATTGGTACGTTGCGTGGTATACGACACTTTTTCTTTCATTTCGACGCGCTTTCCGAGAGAGAGGCTCATTTTAAATATTTCGTATTGTTATCTCGCGTCGCTGACTTTTGTTGTTACGAGTATGGGTTCATTGTTTGCTCGCGAAGAGTTAGTTATGTAAATATTTTTTTTTTTATAATATTTTCTAATAGGTTGTATTCTTCTCGTTACACAAAGCCCGATTCTACTTCATTAGTGAGATTTTGGATTTTTATTGAAATTTTATTGTAAAACAATTTTCGTATTCACATTGCGTCGAGGTCGCTGTTAAATTAGTCTTAGAAGTCCGCAGTTTTTTTTGGTAAAACGAATTTTTCCGGATTTTCTTCGAGTAGACAGCCCAATACTCTTGGAACTGAGAGAAGAGTTCCCGTGATAGCAGCTGGGAAACGAGTATTGTTGGATGCTTGATAAGTGATCATGAGTCTTTTGCTGAAGTAGTCACCGCAATTCGAGACATGGCCAACTTCTATGTATTGATTCGAATGTACGGACCACATTTCGAAGGAGACTCTCATGCTTTCAGCTGCGTGGAGTTCTTTGGCTGATCGGAGAACAATTCTATAGTGACATTCTAGTTCGTTGTAAATTGTTGAAGTAGTTTCTACTAGATTTTCCAATTGGTTTTTATAATCTTCGCTCTCTTTACTGGGAACTAATGTTAGCGCTTGTACGGTTGATGCTTGACAAACTGAAAATAGTCCGTAGGATGTTGTTGTACTTGGAAATGGAGAGTACTGCCTTCCAGTGGTGAAGAATTTTATTGGAAAGTTTTTAAATTTTAAAGCTACTTTTGTGAACATAGCGAGTAGCGCTGGAAGGCTGGCACCACCGACCAAATGCAATTTGTTAATTAAATATTCCTTATCCACATTGTCCATTTGTTGCAAGGTAAATGTTTCCATAGGGTTTTCATGATCCATGCCAACTCCCTCGACAAGCAGGCTTCGAACAAAATCTGGTCCTGCTATTCGCGTAACATCACATTTGTTTAGGATTCTACTTGCTGCAGCTATGACTCCTAACTCGAAGAGTACTGCCTCGTTGCATAGATAATATTGAACGGGATTTTTGTACTCTAGTAAACCTAATTGCTTTCCAATGTCTAAGTGACTTTGCCTTTTGCTTTCACATACATTTGGCTTTTCACCAATGCTTTTAAGAATGATTGATGTCTCTGGTGTACGAGGATCTATTTCAGTAGGTACTTTTAAAATCTGCGGAATCACAGTTTCCTCAACATCCCAAATAGCTTGCTTTATTACCTTTAGATCCTGTTTTAAAAGTCTAATTTTAGTAACCATAGCTTCTATTTCATTCTTATCTTCAGTAGAAAGATCTTTATTTTTATTGATCTCTTTTATACGATTAGTTAGTTGAAGCTGGTTCTGCTCTAATGTATCCTTGTTCGAATGTAAATATTTGTGATATTCCCATGATTTCTTCAAATCCGTTGCGCTGATTGTAGAGCCTCGCAGACTCAACTCTTTTTGAAGTCTTTCAATGTCAACAATACGATTATCAAAGTCTATTTCTGGCGACAAATACGCAAAACTTTTGTGCGCTTTGTTGCCAGGAACATATAATGCAGATGTGTAAGTTCTTTGATTTGCCAAAATCTTTGGCAGAATATAAGGCGTCGATGCTTTGAAGCTATAACAACTTCTGGTGCAAAAATGTTTCACTACGAAACTTGCCATTTTGCACTTATCAAATATATTCAAAATATATATCTTTACAAACAATATGAATTCGTAAACATCTATTCATTATCATCAACCTTCATAACTTTAGCATCTTTATTAATATCCTCTTCAGTCGCTATGGTCTCAATCTTACGTTTCTTAGGTTGCGCAAAGTTACCTCTACCAGCAGCTCTCTCCGAATCTTCAATAGTATAAGGTTCTTCTTCCAGTGCTTTCAGTCGTCGCTTGTGTACTTTTGTTCTAAAGTGATCGTGCAGAGCCTTCTGATCAATGAAATAACGTCTAGAAAAATGCAAAACCTTATGAAAAAAAATTTTCCCTCGAATTTATCGACGATTGCTTATAAAAATATACATCACTTACGCGCAATGAATACAATAATTCTGAGCTGCTCCTGGTTTATCAAAGTCGACTTCTTGATTTATTAGTTTAACCGCATTTTCCTCCTTCAAATCCTCGTCGATCTTCGAGTAAAAAAGGTTAGCTTTTAACTCAACAACAATCGACCACGCGGTAACGTGTACGTAATATAGGTTAGAAATGGCTCACCTCGTCGAGATCCTTCGTCCTTCTTTTTGTCCTGTGTGACTTTTTTATGTGTAGGTTTTCTTTGTGATGCTTTTTGCGCCTGTAAACCATCTCACTATCTTACATTAATCGAAAGCAAAAGTTTTATAAATGTTAATGGTCTAAGAACTACTGAGGCGGGATATATACGTGTATATGTTTGCGACTGTGAGTCGCAGCTAGGTTATGTCAGCTGCATTACCAGACGACTTTTGGTTTCTGCTAGTGTTGTAGCAGACGGAAAGCGCTGAGTTTAGTAAATCACTCTACTTTACTATTTCTTTTTATTGTTTACTTCTGCTATTGCAGTAACATTAAGTGCAGCAGTAGTAAGGATTGCTTAATAATCGTGAAATGTGTTTAAAAAATACATTTGTATTATTTATACGTAAACATGCCAAAACAACCCATGATTTCATATCAAAACAATAATATTTCTCGAATAAATATACAGTCTATAGAAGTGCTATAATAAAAATATACTTGTACATAAATCTTCTTCTAACAAAATTTTCTTTCAACTTGAGATGATAAAAACAGGGTTTGAACGAGCTAAAATTTTATAGTTTACGATAATGATTAATTATACGAATTTAGTAATTATCCTTTCATCAATGTTTTCCTTTTGCGTTTAAAAACATACATAGTAAACAAATATATAATAAATGTATTTGTCATTTTTGCATAACTAATTTAATACAGCTTTTTGAATTTTTTATTTTAAATTCAGGTTAAAAGTTAGAATTTTAAGATTAT
Source organism: Apocrypta bakeri (assembly GCA_018906985.1). Classification (NCBI taxonomy): domain Eukaryota; kingdom Metazoa; phylum Arthropoda; class Insecta; order Hymenoptera; family Pteromalidae; genus Apocrypta; species Apocrypta bakeri. Next base: position 9,442,584 of record JACCIA010000005.1, read on the forward strand.
AAGGTAGTTTATTAAATAACAGGATTACGATAGGGTCGCTATTATTTGCCATAATATAGTTTTATAAATTTGCGGCCGCTTTTAGTATAGAGTATTTACTTACACTACATGGCAGCTAATAGCGTATTTATTATGTTAAAATGAAAATGTTTATTCATATTAATCTTCGTGATCTATAATACGTCGATTACATTGTTATTTGCATCAATAACCTAGAGCATTATTATATCAATTAACGTATTATTAATATTACTCAAATATCATTGTATTTAAAATAATATACACCACATCAGCATTCTTCTAAGTAAATAATCACAGTTATTTCGATGAAAAAAAATTCTAACCATACATCGATCAATTCTTTATTATAAATTTCTGTTATCAACAAGACCTTATTCATAATAGCACACACACATCGTGAGTATTTCAGAACAATATATCACTTCATTTTTAACGATTTTCCCGTACAATTAACGCATTCAAGAGGAGAAGCGGTATTGTATGTAAGTGAAAAAATACAATGACACATATTGTCCAAAGTACATTAAAATCGCAGCAGATTGCCGCCGACGAAACCTCTAATTTATTGTATTATTCATACGTAATAATTAGCTCATCGAAATGTCGTTCAACACCGCGTAATATGCGAACGGGTGATTTTTTTTTCCAAGTCACATTGAAATAGACCAAATAATATACATCATATATATTCTTGTTTCCGCAATGATTACTGTTTACTCTGTTCAAATTGCCCCATTGTGACGTCCGCTTTTATCACAGGATCAAAATGAACGGGAAAAAATTTGAAAAAGATATTGCAGAACGAGCAAAGATGAGTTTCTGGAAACGCGACGTTGAGTGAAAGTGGTATTTCACGATGAGGTGTTTGCGCACGTGACGAAAAATAAAATTCGTAGAATATACGCACGGTTTTATAAAAAAAGAAAAAGAAAAAAAAAGAACCGGAATCGCCCATGATCGTCTTCGAGAAATGACGAGTTGTCTCGTCTTAATGGCGAGTAATGTTACACTTATGGCCTTTTCGGGCAAAATTTATGTATCTGGTTTTATTGAGTGATCTTAATCTTGTTGGTGTACGTATACGTGTGTTATGTACGTTACCGACGTGTTCACTATATGCGATCGCGTTAAATAATCAATCGCGTTTGCTTTCGACACCTACAGTATAGTGAAATTTGTATTTACTTGGGCAACGCACGTTATAAAAGAAACATATTTATTTCAGTTGATAGTTATACATAATTTATATCAATAATATTCGTATTTTTATTTGGGGAGATAGAAAAAATTGATTCGTATCACAGAACAACAATATCGGGGAGTCAACAAAAGCCCATTTCGAAGATCAAATTATAATCTTCCCATGAACGAGCTCTGCGTCATCTCCATATTTTTTTCTTTATGGTTTCGATCTTTCAAGATCTGACTTGAAAAATACAGGTTCTATTCATCTAGCGGAGTTAGGCATTTATTATATTTATCACATATACAGATATAAGATAGGAGCATCAGAAAAACAAGTTCGTGACCAAAGCTTAATGGATTAATACCTTATACACGTATACAATTATTATTGTTTTGTTTTGTGTTGTGTAATAAAAAATGTAACTTCATAACTCTTTTTAACTCACAGGAATCGTTCGGTAATTTCTTGTTCTGTAGAATTTACCGGTATTGGTGCGTGTACGTACACGTATGTGTGTATACGTTGAAATTTTTTTTGTATATTTTCGGATCGTTTTTTAATACGGCATCTGGATTCTCTGAACATGAACGAATACATCAAAGTTTTTAATGTTTAGTTTTTGCAAAGTTTTTAAGTGATTTATTATTTTTTCAAGCTTCAAGATAATTACTAATGAATAAAATTTCAAACGTATCAAAAGAGTAATAATCGTTACTTCGAAATCCAAAAACTTCACACTGATACTATTCAATGCAAAGCCGTTCGTGACTGTAAATCATTTTTGCGAAATTAACCAACAAAACATTAAAATGTATACGTAAGGTCTGTCAAAAAAGGACTGCTAGATTAAAAAGGCGTATTCAGGTTGTTTAATAATGAGTTCGGTTAGTTTTTTCGTTGTGAAACATAAAAGAACATTTTTGGACTAGTAAAAAATATAATTGTTCGCTATAAAAAAAAAATGGTAAAATACATAAAGCCCCTCGTGTTCGCATAGAAACTCATCTATTCGCGTCTTTGTAGCTTCGCAGATATAATCGAATGAGTACGCGGTCGAGATTATTTAATCGATTAAACGACAAAGCACACGACGAAAAAAAATAGCCTATTTTAAAGAACACGAGTAGGTACAAAGCGTAAAAATTATATAAAAGTATGTCACAACGTGGTTCCAAGAACCGAGTCGTATCCGTAGCACATGGCAATTAGGAAGTAATAATCGTAACTCAAACCATAGCCGAGGAAGTTAACTTACTTTCTTTCACCTGCCAGTACGACACAGGGAAAGAACGAGAAAATCGTTTTATTATTAATCTGTTCGTCGATCGACGATTCGATAATTTATGTATGCGTATTAAAAAAGAAAAAAGAAAAAAAAACACAAGAACAAAGTGAAGAGAGCACATCGAGCGAACAAAGAGTCGCGTCCTCTTCGTCGTAACGGATCGAGTACCTGGAAGACGCGTATAAAAGACACAGATACAGCCGCACCAGGTGAAAAATATATATAAGCGTATCAAGATCGCGGTGCCACTGCTTTCACCATTGGGACGAAAGATCAAAAGCTACTGTAACAGCTGTACTCGCCGTCGCTTATCGTTATTTGTCTCTCGTTCTCTGAACCAGTTTCTCTCGCGGATGACGAAAGCGATGCTTCTTACTGTATATTAAGACGCAACGTATAATGCGTACGTGTATTATTCGTCGATACCAAGGCGTGGGTGGCTTGTCTCGAGGATATTCGCCCGCTCTCGCGCAGCTATACATCAATAGCATACGTATATGCATAGCTTATTTGTCATTTGGTTTTTTGCAGCGGGTGCTGTGTCATTTAGTTTGTCGTTTGTACGCGTTAATAGATATACGAAGTTTCGATGTTTACGATCGCGACGCGGTCGTTTTCCGCACACCTCGTCGTGCACGGGCGAACTGGCCGAAGTTTGAGAAAAGAAATACGACGACGAAGAAAAAGTTCGTTCATCTTAATCCGATCGTGAAACTCGATGAGGACGAATCAACTGTCCTCGGTTTCGTGCAACGATGAGTCACTAATTGCAAAAAGGAAGCGATAAACGAAACCGGAAAACAACTGCATTGTGCAATAATCGAGATCCGCAAAACTCGCCTAAAAGAAAAAACGAAAACACATTCTCTTACGCGTGTATCCGCGCAAAACAAAACCATCGGCTGTGTTTGCGTTGCCACGCACAGTTCCGCGGTGAGAGACACTCGACTTCTCGAACGTTCTTCTCTCGATTAACACTGGCTGACCCTTTCGTAAAAAGCGCCTCGAGAGACAGTCTAGTTCGCTTGTGTGTATATCTGTAGCTTGTTTCGCATAAATTTCTTCTTATATACATATATTATATTTGTGTGTTTATATCTACGTATATATTTATATACGTTCATGCGTACATGAATAAATCCAAATTTAATATAGCAACTTATTACTCTGTACATTGAATGAGTGAGACTTTATTTGGCGGCATATTTTCATTATCGAAAGATCGTGTGAATTACAATATTAAAATAGGCAATTGTAGCTTATTTATGAAGTGAAATTCACTTTTTTAAAAAAATTGAGTACTCAAGTGTCTATCGATTATATATCGCGTATAAACACTATAAATTTTAACTGTAATAGTATGTAAATTACCGGAGTTAAGATTAGTGGACTCTCACTTTCAAAGATGTCACTTGCGCATTATTTATAAAAGAGAAATTTCTCTGACAGAGACCGTATATTTTTAATTTAAAAAATTAAAAGCGCCAACGCATTTTCTCTCGAACTGCGATTTTCCATTGTAAAATCGGGGAATTTATTTTTTTTAATAGTGCAATAGCAATTTTTTTTTTTAAATAAAGACTCAAACGTTTTCCAGTGTAATAATAAATATACACTTGGTGTAGAACGTACAATTTCAAATTAACGATTATGAGTTCTCGATTTAATTGTTTCCGAAACGGAAATTGGGTCGTTAGTAAAACTATAGAAAAATTATCTGTATTAGTTTTAAAGTACTTAGCACTCAGAGGTAGATAATTTAAAAAATATAAATAATATTTTAAAAGGGCATGCAATGGATGTATTAATCAAAGATTTAGTAGAAGGAAAGAAATTATTTAAACAAAGCTTCGTTAACGAGTAATAAAATGTTATTTTCATTAATTTCTATAACGCACAGATGACTCTTCGTACGTTCCTTAACTCTACTTTATTCTTACCAATGCCAATTTTTCATTCGCAATTCGTAAGTATGAAATTCACACAATTTTGTAATAGACACTCACTGCTCATATTATTCGTTTAAAAAATACCGTTCGATTTCTCGTTTTCATAGTATAACCATACACCGCACAGGCATTTACCAATATAAAACTGGTTTACATACAGTATATACACACGTATACGAAACAAAATTTTCGAACCTTTTTTAAGTACCGATTAAATTAGGATTTCTCCATGTGTAATGTGTATACATGTGTACATACAGACACCAGGTACAAGGCTTAGTTTCGACACAAAAGCTGCTGCTGCCGCTGCCGCTGCTGACTCAGTACAGATCCTATTTTTTCGGGTCAATGTATGCCGTGTAATGCCTATATATCATTGGCCTTATTTTTCGACTCGACGCTGAAGCGATGCGCGCCTGGAGATCTGATTTAAAATGCATAGAAATGATGCGACTGGAAATTTTTTTTCTGACGATTATGCAAAGGTTTGTGAACAAATGTACATTGTTGTCCGTATAATACGTGAGAGGCGTTTGATTGATTTAAAGAGACGTCGCGTTACGTTACAAAACGTTTATGATGTAGATGTATAAGTATGTAAAGTTATGGAGGTAATTGGCTCGTTCGTATGGGAGTAGAATCAAATGCAATTACAATAGTGTAGATAGTCGGCGAATGAAAATATTTTCGTTCTAATAGTTTCGCAGAAATTTTAGGCGACGGCAGTGGGTCAAGCTTCTGAATTATACGTTACATTGAAAAGTACGTGCACATAATTTTTAACAATTCTAGAGGAGGAGCTACTCATAATTGCTACATTTTTGTTTAAACTTATATCAAATCTCTAAGAAATACTCTGGATAATAATGAAAGATAAGTGGCTATGCAAATCAAGCGATTTGATTAGTTTTCCTATGTGTATATACACACATATATATATATATATAGGAAAACTAATCAAATATATATATATATATATATATATATATATATGAAAACTAATTAATTGCAAATGTTCACCTAAACGCGTTCTTTATGCAAACTACAGAATTTTCATTCGATTATTCCTGTTTACGTTTTACTCGCGGAAAACTACAAATAATGAAGGTTAAAGTACGCATTTGAGTGGATCCAATTTTTTCACTCAGTTTTCGGATTTAAAAATGTAAAAGAAAAATGATAAATGAGCCCTTTTCTTCTTTTGTTTTATTTATATTGGATTGATAGAATGGGAGAGAAATCGCCTTCGCAGGAAAACGATTGTGCGACACTATTTTTTAGTATCTGCGTGAGAGAAATAACACGGAAAAGATAAGAAGGCAAAAAATGTCTATTATGCGATTGTATGAAATCGGTTTTTTTTCACATTATTAAGATTAGATGCTGTTTTAAAAGATTATCTTTGAAAACAGTAGATTATCAAAACACCTTAGGTTATCACGGGAATTAATTACTTTTTCCTTCATTTTAATTCCCATAACTTTCCATCCAAATCCTTTTTTGAGACCTCGTACAATTAAAAAATGTTTGTTTTAATTTTAATTATAATATCAATTACCATCTGATTGTGATGAATAAAGAAATAAAAAAATTATTCTAATTATTAATCAGAATGTTGTTGGCTCCCTAATGACCAATCCATCCGATTTTTCAAAGCTGTACTATTTCATATACTTATATGGTATTTTTACAAAAAATATAACACTTATTTAAAAAAAAATTTAATTTAACAGATCGCTACTGTATGAGTATAATTGAAAATAATTAGATGCTACCAAATTGTAATCGTAACTGTTTAAAGATACGAATTTTAAGTAGCAGTGAAGGACAAATATCAGATCTACGTAAATTGTTCATATAGAGTTGATGCAGTACATAGCAAAATGTACACAGTTGATAATAAAAACATTGTCTAACGAAGGAACGGATAAAAGCTTCGATGTTTCCATCGAATTCACCTCGAAAAGTTCGTTGCAGTGTCTCAACGAAGATGGAATAAAAAATTAGTGGTGTGTCCCCATAACATTGTAAACACGATAAAGTCCATGTACACGCGATAAGAATGCAAAAAAAAAAAAATCATCGAAATCAACGCGCAAAGTGATTCACGGATCTACACTCCATCACCTTGACGTCTAAAGGCAATTAATCGCTCGAGTACACATAGGCTTTTTTACCATACGTATATGTCTTCATCTAAAGGAAACCTCCATTATTTATATATCGCAATGGAATCCTTGAATTATGTATATATATGTATATATGTATTTGATCGGTGCACCGAATCTCAAGAATTCTCACTCCGAATACAAATTCTCTTCCGCTACGAGTACTCGTGACACGGAAGGAAGTGTGCGAAACAACTAAAAGCCCGAGTATTTACCAAAATGATCAAACATACACACCTCGCGGTGCAAAATACATCTTACGACTGTTAATTACCACTATGCGAGAGCAAAAAGAATCGATTACACTTCCAGGTCGCAGTAAAATAAAAAGGAAAAAAAAAGAAAAATGATCGCGTGGGCATAGGCGTGGTGTACTCGAGGTGGCAAAGACTCATTTGTTCCTTGTTTAGTTGTGATTCAGATGTTTTGAAATTGAGTTCTACACGGAGGCAACGAAGTTTACTGCCGTTTGATTGCCGTTATGAGCTAATGACTTTCATCTTCTGCTTGTATTTGTGTATAAAAACCGATCTTGGTTTCTTTGCAGAGCGGAATGGATTTTTTCGTTGGTCCGTCGAGCGGAAATTTTGAAATTTCAGAATACACCGCGAGGTATAATACGAATGACCTTCGAATCTTTGGAATATAACGATGTAGTCTGTGTAAGTGTATATGTGTAGTGCCGAGTCAAATATTTACTGCAAGAATCGGTATTCCATGTAAATATTTCATTGTACAATGAAAGACGTTTCAACGTCCACGTTGAAGGAGCTTGCCATTTTCGCGAAATATTCATCGCGCGTAGAGAGGAAAATAATGCTGTACTTTTTCGTTTCAAAGTGTTCCTTTTATATACCGATTTTTGTATTCCGACTGCATCGAATCGCTTTCTTAGAATTCAATTATACCATACTTAAGACTATTTCGCGAGATCGACGATGTTTATATATACGAACCTGTCATTCGCAAATGCCTGTAATTGTATTCATACTTTCCAGAATTGGGTTAAACGTTGATTCGTCAAATGAAGAAATTATGTCAATGATAAGTTTTCGCTTCCGTCTGATTTTCCTGTAGGCGACAGTTTTAATAAAACTATGCTTTGGACTATTTCAACACGGAACCAATATTTTAGACGAAGAGTCGCGTGTATAATATATGCGATGAAAAGTGGACCAAGCAATTTCTTTTCATTTTTCTTTGTTAATGTAAAGAATGTATAAAAATATAGTCGTCACGTGACTATATTTTGACATATTCCATAAGTTGCAACTCAATGACGAAGCATCGCAATAGCCAACGACTGTCACACTTATGCATTCAAGAATAAAACAATATGAATTTGATTTCTCTATATTATTTTTATTTTTAAATATCAATAGGAGGCCTACGTATTGATAGAATGCGTATTCTCGAAACGGAAATTAGTTATAAAGACGTATGCACGTAAGCGCATTGTCTTTCACAGCATTCAGAAAACTACTGGTTCGATGCAAATTAGTTCAGCTAAGGCAGCATGAATTAATAATATTGTTTTTCACGACATTCAACGTTGCACTTCTCAGTAAATAAATTTTATATCGGATTCAAGACTACGGCCACTACGAAGGACGATTCGAAATTCGATTAGAGCACAGGCACTATGTTAACTATTTAACGTTTCTTTATTAATTTTAATCTTTTATTATTGTAGGTAAATTTTAACGTTTGTACGCATATATTCATTAATTTATAGAAATACGTTCATTTTAAGGTATGCCTATTTTTTAAATTCTTCGCACGAGTATTAACTAAAATTTCAGTTAAATCCAAAAAAATTGATGTCTACAAGTTTCGTGTATTCCATGTACTTCGATACTTCAATTTTTAATCAATTTTAACCGTTATTTCATTCACAGGAAACATTCAATGTAAAATTTATTTAATTTAAAAATCAATTTAAAATATACTCGCGAAACATCAAGAACAAGCATTAAGTTGGTGTGTTTCACTCATTTACATTATATAAAACATTGCACTTTGAAAACATGTACTTCAATTTTGTATATTAAATTTGTTGTATTTAATATTTAATAAATAAATGTTCATAAACGTATCGAGTTTTTTTTTCGATGCACTTTAACAACAAAAATAAATAATGGTTCGATGTACATTTACGCCGATTTTTACTTCGATTTTAATAGCATAAATACTCATGTTATCTTTAGTAGTATATATATTTATATATATAAACTACCGATTCTCCATATCAACTGGCTATTACACAAGCTGAATGCTGAAATATTTTTTTGCATAAATCGACCGATTTCTCCCTTTCGTCTTCGAAAATTTAATGACAAGCATCTTTTAACGCCTCCACGTCGTGTCTCAAGCATCAAAATCGAAAAAAAATCACACGTCGCCCAGCATTCGTCCAACAGCGAGACAGAGAACGAGAGAGAGAGAGAGAGTGAAAGAGAGAGAGAGAGAGAGAGAGAGCGACAGAGAGAGAGAAACTCTCGACTGCACAGAGGAGTATACACATACGATCGGCACAGAAAGACACGAGTCGCGCCGTTGTGTGTGGGGAGGAGAGCAGCAGCCTCGCAGCAGCTATAAAAGCCGGGTCTGTAGCTCCGGCCCAACCAGTCCTGAAATTAGCGGTCTTTCCGACGCATATACATACGCGGACAGTCCTCCTTCGCCTCTCGTCTTCCTTTACAGTACGCGAAAGTACTCCTAACGATACAAAGATGAAGTTCTGCCAGGCTTTCATTGCGATTGTTGCCATCGTTGCCGTGCACGCGGCCGATGAGAAGGATGGGGACAGACCTAAGACCTACCGCAGACTCATTCCTGCCGATGTGCTCAGGGGTAAGATTTATTATTTATATAAATATATATATTGTTTTTTTTTTTTGGAAAATCGGTTTGCTTGCCGATTTTTGTTCTTTATGCACTTGTTTGCCTCTCTCGTGGTTTGCGAAATGTACATAGAATGTGGCTTGTTTTAAAAAGCGATGAAATCTCATGTGTCAGGTCTTGGATCGGTTGGTAAATAAACCGGCACTTCGTTAAGAGCGTCGCGAGTGCGAATTAAATAAAGCCGGCCAAAACGGGATGTAGAAATCGAAAGCTATACCGTTTCCGCAAGTTACAAAAAAAAAAACAGCCGGTGTCGATAGCTTTCGCTGGTACAGTGCAAATGCATTGCCATGACGAGGAAATAATCGGACGAGAAAACCGGAAGATTTTTGCGGCCATGCTTTGTATCATTTTCGATATCCTGATTTACGCGATGTCTTCATTGTTTAGCGCTTTCCTTCTGAGAATATAATGTTCGGATCTAAGAAAGTTGGACAGGAAAGTCGTCGACGTGAAATTAGGACATAGAAGATTTTTCGATTATGTTCCTTTCGAAAGTCTCGCGGATTTGTTGATTTACCGATTTTTTCTCCTTTGTTTGTACAGCGTCTGGGCTATTTTGAATAGATATAACGGGATACGGCATAAATCATTATTGAAATCGGTGTGTACAATGATTAACGTAATTCTGGGCGAGGAGCGCAATCGTTGAGTTTGATGAACTTCGATGAATTACACAATTTTACCGATTGCGCGATCATTTTGCAGATTATGCATCTTTAATCGTAAGCGAGCGGTAATAATTCGATTGAGTACATCGCTTGGCGAGGTAGAGAAGTAGCTTCTGGAAGCTTCGAAGACTATTCCTTTCCCCGTCAATTGAAATCCCAATGCACTTGGACAAAGAACGAAGATCGGTATTGAGAGAAAAACAATCCGTACATACGCGTCGTGACTCATGTTCAACCTTAGACGTTAAATTTACAACATAAAGGACCCCACGAGTCTAGAACACTGGCCCTATTGACCAACTCTAACGCGGAGAAAAAAAAATCGAACTTCGCAATACCGATCAATTAGCGAGGTCTCACCCGCGCAACCGTACTCCTGTCAATATCTATACAGTAACGAAAGCGAGAGAACTATAAGTACTAAGTAAATGATTCAGAGCTCACCTTGGACTATTATGCAAGTGCATGATTTAATTGCGGGATGAGGGAGAGAGCGAGAGAGATCGTGATCTTGGAGGATGTTTTTTTTGCTACTATGTTTTACACCTATTGCTCTTGTTTTTTGCATTGGCGAGATGTGTGTCTCTGTTTTATTGTTCCGTTGATTCAATTACAATAGCGTGAGAATATAGTGGCTAACTTTTTAGTATGTTTGCAATTTCAGGTGAAATCGGTAACTTTCAAGAGCATTTGTTCTACATTATCGCTAATGTGTATACATTCTGTTGAGATAATTATAAGAAAAACTTGCTAAGTTATAATCTAATCTCCTTTTCACTTTTGCAACATCAACCTCATAATATTACACATGACTCAGCTACAGAGAAATGAACTAATTCCGTTAACGATAATATTCATCTTCTTCTGAAACCGATTGAGCTTAGAATCGGAATTTCTAATGACTCTCTTAACGTCGCAGCATATTGCTACAATCTACAATATATTTTCATTACACAGTTACATCACACTTTGAATTTTTATTACAACTTGAATGATTTGCATCGTTGCACTAACAGACAGGGCATTATCTCGTTTACCGGTCTCAGCTGTGATTAAATAAATTTCCGTAGTTTTTATACGAGCTCACCGAAGTGGTATCCGTTAAAGATAAAAAAGAACTGCTACACCGTAAATCAAGTTGCTTTCCGGACTAAAGAATCTCCGAATTCGAAGGTCGATCGGTAATCGCACCCCCCGCCAAGCGTATAAGTCGAAATAAAAAGAATCAGGCCACTCTTACCAATGTCGCGTTTTGACTTCACGGCTGCTTAGCATTGGGCTCAGCACTTTCTCGCGTCGCGAATTGTAAAAAAAAAGACTTCGTGGGCGAGTGCGAATATCGAAAATATACGTATATAGATAGGAACGAAACTATCGCGAAGTATTACACATACATGCATCCTTGTCATTCTTGGCATCTCCTCGACACGTACCGATCGCCCTGGCCTACTTGTAATGAGCTAAGAGGTGGTGGGAGTATGTTTATGTATATCGATCTAGATCACGAGTCAGTTCAAAGGATTCGCTGAGAATATAATGAAATCGTAACGATGGAGATCGGTAATCGATAATCGGTATTTCCATATACTGTATACACATGAATCTGATCAATCATTGATCATAATCATCGATGAAGCGTAATGAGATCGGTAAAGCGCGACACATTATTCGTATAATGAGCAAAACTGTTGCATATGTAACCTCGCAAGCGACACGTTTGCATTGAAGTCTCCAAGGATGAGAGTATATTATAATTGTTGAGTTTCTCTTCGATTTTATCGTTCTTTGTGCATAAATCTATGTGAGTTTCCGCAGCACATGAGTTTCGCGATCGAGATATGCGTTAGTTTTACCGTCTGATTTACGAGCGAAATGTCCCGCGAACCGATTTGTATTAAAAAAATCGGTTAAATTTCGTGAAGCTATTTTCACCTCTTTCAATGCAATTCACATCAATACTATAACGCAATACTATATTACTATATTGCATTATAGTATTGATGTGAAATAAATTGCGCTCATCTAACGATTCAAGATGAAAATAAACATACCGATCTTCAAGTCAATCTCGATCTCTCGTTTTTTTTAATGGTACACTGAAATTGGTAACGGTTCGCGCGACGCGTAATTCCATTTGCGACTGCATACAATTTTTTTCATTCTCCTGTAGATAGAATCGACATGTGAGACAACGGGAGATTAATGATTAATGAAATCACGATGTGTACGAGAGTCACACGCGTTGAATTTTAAATCGACTAGGTGGAATGAACCGATGAACATACATACACTCATACATACACTCTTCGTTGATGTAATAACGATCATAGCAACGACATTAAATTAGCTATATTATTTCATAACGGCTATACAGAGACGAGCATTGCGTTATGTACGTCAAGGCGATTTTATTTTGAAAGCTTATCTCGTTATTGCGATTAGCCGATTCGGACAATTAACTTACGGATACAAGGTGGTGTATGTATTACTTCGATAACGACTATTTTCTTCTTGGTTTTGAGAAACTATCCGTCGATCGGCTTACACAAGCATCGAGACTTATCGGAGGCTCGACTCGTGACAGTGAAAGTGTCGATTGCCTTGACTCGTCTGAAGCCAGTAAACCCTAGTTTCGAGCTTGCGTGTGTTTTATTTAAGGGTCGTTGTACAATTTCTTTTTTCTTCTTAATTAAAAACAAATTCTTTTGCACAAGCTTCGCCACGCATTAATACGAAAAGATCGTAAATCACGTTGAGCTCATAGAATTTCTAATATACGTTTAAATTATTCTTGTATACGCCTCTACTAAAGCATCCAACGCGAAAATTTCTCTCGTAACTTATGCGATCCTTCGAAAACGGTGTATTATAGACTAGCGTTAAAATAAGCGAATCACGTCGCGTGTCACTGTCCCTTCTGAAATGGACACGTCTATTGATGATCGTTCCATTGAATCTCCGGACGGCGAAGACAATGGAACAATTGAATCGTACGCTCGACGCGCTTTATTTGAATTAATGGATTCGTCGACAAGCCGAGCATGTTACAAAGTGACTCGAGTTTGACGGTCAGGTAAAAGGTATACAATCGATGCCTTTGGAGAGTTTCGATTTAGTGTAGGTTTTTACTTGCTTTTTGTATTGCGTTGAGATGTTTGAACGGTTAATGACTCTATAATTATATGGTTCGTTGACAAACTGTCGGAGTTGCGACAAAAGAGGCTACTGTTCGTCTGACTTCTTTTTTTTTCTTTCTCGAGTATGATGAAATTGAAAAAAAAGGATGAAAGGGGATTGTTTGTTCACTTTTCCACTCTAGTTACCTTCGGCTATGAGATAATTACTGTGGGTCGATTGCAAGTTTTTCACTTTGAAAATTGTACACTGAAACGAATACACATTCGTATACTTTGTATGTTTCTTGTGATGAAAGCTTTGAATCCCTCGTTAATAAAGAAAGGGAGTCGAAATTAATTGAATTGTTCTGAAACTGTTTTACTGACGCACATAAAATAGTAAATTATATCAGCAAATGTATTTGCTCACGTGTTTGGCAATACCGTTACGAATCATTAAATACATATAAACGTAGGCATCGCTCACTGAATTGCTTAATTTACTACTGAATGTACAGTCGGTAAAACAGTTTGAAGACCCCCCAAAAATTCAAAATAGTTCTCACTTCAATTTTGCACTTCTTTTTTGCAACGCACGAAAGTAAAGGTAAATTTGAATTTTCTACTTCCAGACTTCCCCGGTATGTGCTTCGCCTCGACCAAGTGCGCCACCTTCAAACCCAAGGAATCCTGGGACTTGGCCCCCTTCTGCGGTCGTTCCACCTGTGTCCCAGCTGATGACAACAGCGGTCGTCTCTTCGAACTCGTCGAGGACTGTGGACCCCTTCCCAAGGCTAACCCCAAGTGCAAGCTCAGCGACAAGACCAACAAGACCGCTCCCTTCCCCAACTGCTGCCCAACCTTCGAGTGCGAGGAGGGCGCCAAGCTCGAATATCCCGAAATCCCAACTCTTGCACCCCCAACCGCCGAGGAAGCCGAGGCCATCGCTAAGGCTGCCGCTGCCGGTAAACCAGCTCCTTAAGGCAATGATCGTTAGTCACATCGGCTCTGATCTGTCTTCCCTCTCGATTGTGCATTAGCTGTGATTTAGTTTTTGGAGGTTATGACGTCTGGTAACGCCTCGATAGCAAGTATACATAGTAGAAGACGGGTTTTTATGAAGTCAAGAGGGAAGATGGGATGGAGGTTGGAAAAAAATGTACACATACTAAATCGCGACTTTGAGGGTCGCGGGTCGATGCATATACTCTTATGCGAGAGCAAAAAAAAATGAAGAAAAGATAAAAACCTCGGTCGCTCGTGCGCGAACGACGACTTTTTTTATTATTATTTTTAATACTTACTATTGTTTTTCTATGCGTGTATTATTATTTTCTGAATACGATCACTATTTCAGCTGTGAATATTGTTTTAGACACGCAAGATATGTGTAGCGAACAAATCCACTCGATATTCAATGCCTTAAGTGTACACACTATTTGTAATATTTTATAAATAAATCGATGAAACTGTGTCGAAGAAGCGTTTGATATCAAAAAAGAAATTATTGTTGTATTTCTACGCATTATTATTGTATACACAAAAAGAAAAAAAACCCACGTGTGATTGTAATTTTAATATGTGATTGAATTAAACTACGTATTTAATTCCAAGAAACGATTTTGTTACTCTTTTTTTAACCTACTCGTCCCACTACTTCCATCCACATCATTTTTAAAAATATACTTTTGGAATTTAAAAGGAACATTTAATAATGCACCCGAATTAATATTACATAATGCAAATCAGATCTTTTTTATTATCCATAAAAAATCATTGGTTGTGCTAATTTTTTTGTTTATTAGTAAATTATTATACGCAAAATTATCTCGTGTTTAAATCGCAGATTATATTCTAGTAATTAGATAAAAATTATCTTTAATTTTATGAATATCTTATTAAACGTTAAATTAATCTTAAATTCAAGTTGGATAACATATAATTTTCTCTAAAGTTTCTAGACAATTTTTCTATCAGACTGATATTAATTTTTACGCAGTTCAGTAAAAAGCTAGTTTTGTCCGTATATGAACAACAACATTACCAAACGTTCAAGTAAATTTTCTGATGTGTACAGAAAAATGCACTACAACATTTCTCTCAGTGTACCAATGGAAATGTTATTCAATTATTTCGAATATCACTTCTACTTTACTACTGCGATTAAAATTTCATGATCAGCCCTTTCACTGGAGTTTGATTTCGTGAAAAAGTCATGAGCCAATCACATTCGTTACATCCGTCACTTCTGTCTTCGATAGTGTATGCATAGAGCGGATTTACGTACTTACAACCAAGTGAAATCGACTTGGATCAAGTGTAAATGGAATACCTCTAACAAACACGATTTTTTTCCTCCATATATTCACAGACTATTTTATGCTAATTAAGCTTTATATATATATGTGTGTGTGTGTATATGTCTGTGGTAGGTATATGCATTTCGCTTTCTTTTACGGCTGTAGCCGTTAGTATGCAGTTGTAGGTCGATGTAAAACAGGTCTTTGAGAGTCGCTGTTGTAAAGCATATTTTTACAACAGTGGTTCTACTACAGCTTCGAAAAAGGACGTTTCTCGAGTTTATAATTTTACTCTCGTCTTTAAAATACGTGTAAATAGATATTAAATTAAAATGTAATACTTATATATGTCATTAATTTTACGGCAAAGTAAGAAAATGTCTCTGCAACCTATTGCTTGCCACACCTCAACTGAAAATAGTCACAAACGCATAATAGTTGCTGTAAAACGTACTTCACCGCATAATAATACCGGTCAACCGATTTTATATATTTACATCCTTATTTGGTATCGTCGAGTTGATTTAATTCTCGCAGCCGTCCGTTAATGAAAAAAAAATCCGTTTATAAAAAAGTGCGTACATACACACTCGAGATAATTTTTTAATTCTCTAACGATTTTCCCGATATAACCGCTTACGAAACGTACACCTCCGGGCGCGCGCACACACACACACACACACACACACACACATATATAAATAACGATTTTACAATAACAACTCCTTTACTCTACATTCTTATAAATTTTTTTGAAAAATATACAATCCACGTAGAGAGATGCTGTAGAAGCATAAATAAACATGTATAAATTATCGCGTCGTGAGTCAGGTTTAATTTGCTCCGCAGCCTTGTTACCGATAGGCCTGACAGTTTTCAGTTCCCAAGCCGTGAAGGGGATGCGTTGCGTCGTTGCCGCACAATAATGCAAGTTTATTTCTGCGAAACATTTGCACGAATATAACTCGATGGTGTAGCGAAGTGTATGTACACAAAGGGATATTTAATACAGCTCGTCCCACGGAAAACAATCGGTTGTGAATATATATATATATGTATAGTCGTGAACACGCGAGCGAAGTAATCAGCATATTATTTGTATCGTTCCGGGGATTATATTGAGCTGACCTTTGATGGTGAGAAAAACATAAAAATTATGTTAATTTTTTCGTAAGATTAGCGTTTAAGGATTTGATTTACGGTGGATGCGTGTGTATTTTTTTATGGCTTCAATGTTTACTGTGCGTTTACGGCGATTGTTTTCGAATTAGAACGATATTTTTAGGCGAATGAGATGGATAAGACGAGCAAATTGTCTTCTGATTAAATATAGATCTTATAGGAATATAATTCTTGAAAAAAAAAATTTTTACGATTTGCTATGGTAATAATATTAGTATTTTATTGCATTCCTATAGAGTAAACTAGCGCCTTGTGTGCCGTCAACGCTCGCATACCACATTATTGTTAAATACAATTATTCCATTCTGTAAATAATAATTTTGAATACGATTTCTCTTTCGCCGCCTCATTAAGGCAAATAGAACAACAAAACATATACAAATTAAGCGTACGCTCGTGATAAAAAAGAAAATATTACGTATTTTGTATATGTGAGAGAGAAAAGGTTGTATTTATTAATAATCTACAAGTTTTCCGCTTATCTTTTTAACGTTAAATGATTGGAAATTAATTTATTGTACAAACTCTCTTTTTAGCGATTTTTCAATAAAATCGCAATTCGTTTCAATGAATTTCAATAGGTCACGATGTTGGGATAAGGGGAATGTACCGAAAAAAATTTTAACGTACGGTTGTAATCTCTTTGAAATAATCTTGGCAATAATTGTGTTTATTCAATACGGGGAAGGGGCGAAAAATTGCTCCCATTTTTTATGTAAAAAAATATCAAAATACAAATAAAGCACATTTTTGTACTTACGAAAGGCACATTTGTGCAAAATTTCAGCTCGATTGATCGATAATCGTATACGATACGATATATATAGTTTTACGATGGTAAAGATATAAGGCTCCTTTATTCTGAAATAAGCAATTTCAAATTTCCCGCTCTTTGAGTGCGGCTCGGAAAACGTCACAGCCCTTACCGATACCTGCGCAGATGTAAAGGACGTTAGATTTCTCGTAATTAGAATGCTTTGGCTCTATTCTATTAATTCCAACTTCCCATTATAGCAACTCCTACATTAATCCATCTGCCCACGTATTTATAATTAAAGCAATCGAGCTGCTCTCTTCATCGATCGACTCTTGCTTATTCTAATAATACATTTATACTTTTAAAACTGTACTAATGCATATGTACAATATAATACGTATTATTAATTGGTTTTTATATTATTACAAACAATGTACTCGATGAAAAATTAGCTTTACTTATATCGCAATGCTTATTTAATTAGCATAGCTTATATATATAATGCACGCATATATATATATATCGTGTATGTATATATATATACAGATATACATTATGCATAGTTCCGGCAGGACGCATACTTGAGTGACCGACTGCTATTGTTATTTTACCGCGAATCGAATTGCAAAAATTAAGCAGACTTTTGCAAATAAAATGGTAGTTTTGAATGTAAATAGTCACTGCAGGTATAAATAATAAATATAATATTATAATAATAATAAACTCACGATTGAAATTCGCAAAGTTTAACCTCATCGTTGAAAAAGCCGTTAAATCGCAGACATTAATACATGTATGTGTGTATTATGTATGTATAACTTAATTTGTCATTTTCCAACATATTGTGATTTGTGACGCATCCTGTACTTCCATTTTCAGACTTTGTATATCCGCTCCAGTAGTCACACATACTCGCTCTATACGACTGATATTGTATATATAATATATATATATATTGGAACGGATATAAGAGGGGGAGAGTCAAAGCCGACAATTAGAACGAGTGAGACGGAGACAGTCGCAGTGTCGCCGTCGTTGCGTCCGCTTTGAGTGAGAAAAATTTCGTACGTGTTCAGTCTCAGTGTTGTCAGGAGAGACTCGTCGTCGGCGACGAAGGCAGATAAAACACCGCAAGGATGAGCGAACTCAATCAAAATATCGTCTGGTCGATCAAGAACGGCGACCTGGATCAGGTTCGCGATCACGTCGAGAACAAGGTAAGTTTTGGGCTGCTTGTTTGTAAACGATATTTCTGAAGTTAGAATATTTCTGTATGTTCTTCCATTTGACGTTTGTGTGCGAAACTTACGCGGAGACTGCGAGGACTCCTCCCGTTTATAACCTCTTTGTGTGCGATGGATTATTGCTTTTCTTTGATTATTGTGGCTTTCGTAGCTTTTACAATGTTTATTTTATTTCATGTTGCTTTCTGCGAGTGATCAGTGGAGCTGATCGAGTTTACTGATTATTTAAGTGACTGGCTAGTGACTGAGCGACTGAAGTATTGTCATGCGTATGAGATTTCCCATGATTCCTTGTGCGTGGCCAGTGGGTGTATAGGGTTTGAAGTGTCTTTTGGATTTTGTTGCATTAAGTTTTAAAGGCCTTGATTATTTTTTTTTATGATGCTTAAATAGAAGAAGATTGCTTGCTAGAGTACTAACGACTTAATGCTAAGATCAATGTGGAACGATAGAGTTTGAGAAGAAATTATAACATATTAAACAACAATTTCCAGAACTTGGATGTCAATCAGATGATTGATGGCAGGACACCCCTGCATTATGCAGCTGATTATGGTCAGAGCGATGTGGTTAGGTACCTTCTGGACAAGGGTGGAGATGCTAATGTAAGTTATTGTATTGAAGTGAATAAACTTACATAAGTTTCTGTTAGATTTTGAAACATTACATTCTTCTCAGGCAATGGATAAGCATGGGATAACAACGCTGTTAGCAGCTATCTGGGAGGGACACACCAGCTGCGTAAAGCTGTTACTAGAAAAGGGAGCAAAACCAAATGGCTTAACTCCAGATGGTACAAGCTACTTAGATGCTGCCGAGAAGGATGAAATCAAGGAGCTGCTAAAGCTTCACTAGCACCAAACCAAACGATGCAAAGAGTTATATCAATTTTGTTATTTAAGAACTTTCATGTTCCTTATAGGATATTTGCAGCTGCTTCGTTATTGATTTTCTGCGTGTATGGTTAGAGCCACTGGACTTGTGTACATTTACATAAAAGGTAGTGAGCTGACTGTAGTTTTATAAGAAAAAATGCTAAGAAAATCAACAGGAACTAGAGTTTGAATTGAGTATACGATCAAAAAAGGACTTTCATATGCAACAGTGAGATAAAAAATCTTTTTAGACCCTTTTAACCACTAGGTTTATTATTTTTTAAAGATTTTGTACTATCTCTTTATCATGTGTCCAGATTTATTTGCTGGTCCATTATTTGTCAGAATTCCAAAGATTTCTGAGAAATAAATCGAGTGCTTGAAAGCACTACACACATAACATGTGATTATAATAACAGATAATACTTGTACTTTCCATGTCTGAATAAGCATTGCTTTTAACTCTTCCATTTACATTATAATATTACTATTATATACTGCTCCAAATTCCTGCAAACATTTTTTAAATGTTTTTTGTAATCCATGTACGTTATATGTTGTAATCTTATATTTTTATGTGTACATCAGTGACAGTTTGTACCAATGTCGGTGAATGCGATGTTGTCCGCACATTTCGTCGGCGTTAGAATAAGAAATCAAAACGAACGAGTCAGCTTGCAAGCTGCGTATGAATTTAATGTAAGTGCTAGTGGCAAAAAAGCAAAAAAAGAAAAAGAAATAAGAGCAACAAAAAATTGACAATGATTGAAGTTATTGCAATATGTATTTCGAATTGATAATTTACTCTACCAATTCACGAAGAAAAAGGCCCATGTAAAATAATAGAGTATAAAAATTATATAATAACGTATTTGTTAGAGGCATGAATAAAGGATTATTTGCTAATTTTTGTAAAATTGAAATACCTTGTTTTATATTTATAAACTCCTCTTTATCATTTTTCATTTTTAAAATAAATATTTACAGATAAACAAGTGTCAGGGAGTGATTAAAAAAATTAAATTAAATCTTACAAATGGAGACTCGTAAGAATTAAAAAAAAATTTGGAGTATTACAAAAGACGTCCTCTACAATTGCTTGCTCCACATTTACAAATAATCACCTTTCCAGGGATACTTCCTACATCATAACTGTAGTTCCACGTTAATTCTTGACCCGCTCTGATATAGCTCAACGCAAAGAAGGCCACCCAAGGAAATCGAACATCATGTGTATCCACAAATACATTTTGAACGAATACATTCGGGTCACAAGAGTGCTGAAAGGAAAGTTCATTTATATTTAAAAACTCCGTATGTATGTCGAAGCTAGCGTAGTCTCGTTTAAATTAAAAATTAATAAACATACGTTGAGATAACGTCCTATATTTCCTGTAGTCTTGGCATCCATAATATACACAGCTTCATCCTCGCCAAAAAAGTCTCTGACAGATTTGAATTTTTCTCTTTCGATTTGAGTCGTGTCAACCGTTAAATCGAACTTTTGTGGTTCACGAATGGCATCCTCCTCGTCGCTGCCAGCCTTGTCCTGTCCGTCTTTCGACACACTTCCGTCCTCCGATCCTTTGTCGGAGCCCTGATTTTCACCACCCTTAGTTCGTTTTCTCAATCTACTTCTGCAAATGACACGCACAATTATGATTACTATGCAGGACTTGGTACATTGTAAGGAAACATTAAATACTCATTAAATTTTTTCGCAATAGCTATTCTGACGTAAGGCAATACAATACCGCATTGTTACCCATGATTTAGCAATTCGCAAACGTTCTTTTCTTCCAACAATTAAAAAATACTTTACCTTATAGACGACGTGGAGTCCTCATCCTCCTCGATATTTAAATTCTTCTGTGTCTTTTTACCAGCGTTATAATCATCATCGGAATCGTTTGAGCCATGCGTGGGAATATACGTTTTATCTTCTATTTTCTTATCGGATTTGTCTTTCTCAACCTCCTCCTCTTCCTCCGGTGGTTCCATTACAGGTTCGAGGACATCGCTTTCGTAGCCCTCTTTGATGCCCTCAACGACCTCGACATAGTCAAGTTCTGCCAGGTACTCGTCTCCGTAATTTTTACCGCCTTCGTTGGCTCCTTGCTCTGTCAAAAGACGACCTGCATAGATGCAGATAAAAGAACCCAAGGGAATGTCGTTTAAACACCTGATTCCCCAGCCTCGTGGTGCTGTTTTGAAGACTTGAAGTTTCAGATTCAAAGGGTGTTGGACCACTCGGTTTAGACATGTTTTTTTGGAGCATTTGCATCTGCATAGAAATTTATATCATTATTAGATAGTATAATTACTCAATTGTAGAGAATTAATTAAACGCTAGTTGAGGAATAAATAAACTAATTTGCCGATTGATTAAATGGACCAGCCTGAATTAAATGATACGGAAAATAGCATTTACTCGAAAACTTTTGTTCACTTGAGTGTGGTATAATACTACGAAACTTTACTTATTTATCTGTATCTATGTCAAATAATTTAAAAAATTATTTTAAAAATGTAATACTGAAAATATGTAACGCTATTCTACAAACAAATTTTAAGCATAATTTTAAGCCTAGTGAAAATTATTTGAAAACTCGTGACAAGCGACATGAACTGTGAAACTCAAACATTTATAAGACTTAACAATATCTTGTATTATTTTCAGCATTTAGGTCAGACTGATCAATCACAAACATTAAATACTAAATATACACGAACGAAATCTACCTAGAATTGCACTCATAGATTCCTGTTGTTACAGCCTCTGGTAGTCGTTTGTATACGTATCCCACAGCTGCATTTGGAACTCGACCACCAAGAGTTGCACCTTGGATAGTCAATTGCCAACATTGACACTTGTTCTTGTCTTGACAGTCGTCTTCGCAATCACAACTGCACAAGAAATCTGGATCAAGATTCATGTGCACATCTTCTGTTGGTTCACGTTGAGTCGTGTATTTTATCGTGTCAGGATAAGCATGATCAATTTCGTTGACACAAGGTATTGGTACATTCTCTACTCCGTAACTCAAGTCCTAGGAATGAAGTAATTTTTTTCCATGTCAAACCAATTTCAATATCCAAATAAATCGGGTAATAATGACACTTTTAAAACGAGGATCTCACCTTGATGTTGACGAAACACTTGTCAAGTACAAACTCAGCCAGACAGTGAACCCAGAAATCAAATTCGAATAAGTCGACCGACATGGGACAATTGGTCATACGAAGGTAACGATGCAACTCTTCCATATTTCGAAGACGTACCCCACACGGTGCTTGGTAAAGGATGACTTTCTTAGCTTTAGGGAACTTGCAAAGTTGCCGATTCCAACCACACAACAACGGGATGGACAGAGGCGAGTAACCGCGAAGATCATCTGGTGTAAAAGATATGCTTTCCACACATTTGGGGCCACATTTGTGAGGAACAAACTTCTTCGTTTGGATTTTGTTTTGCGTTTGGTAATACTATTCGTGAAGTTGTAAAATTAGATTATTGACGCTGTACAGTTTAAGGGGTAGAATTGCTTGAATACATACTACAATACTGTGGGATGATTTGGTTTCCATAGGTGTGTGCACAGCATGGTATGAAGTTGCAGACGCAGATTCGGGAACGACAGGCTTTTTAGAAGTACTTTTCTTGGCAACGGCTCTACTTTGCGTAGGAGGAGCTGTGGTCTCTGGCTGAGGTGCTTCATGCACCACAGCTAGTTGTTTACATTTATCAGATAGCATTGCATCCCTTTCGTCTGTCGCTGTAGAAGTGTATTCGACGTAAGGGCCATTTTTCTACAATGCGAGACATTTTAGTATTACGTTCTTTTGTCTAAAAAAAATAGTTGATTTTAATTGAAGCTTACGGTCATAGCTGAAACACCACGATGTCGGCTAGGTGTGTTGATGGATGAGTGACAACCTTGCTGTCTCAAATTAGCCTTCATTAGCTCCAGATAGAGTGGTCCCAGTCTAGCGGAGCCTCTGTAAATCCATTCTGTTCTGTTATCTGCATCAAAATGCATCTGGACCAAACTAGCATCAACTTCTCTGACTCTTGCAATCCACCATTTTCCATTCCACTCTGTTTTGACTACGTTTCCTCGCTGTAACTTTACCATAGGCCTCTCTGGATAGGACTCCATATATTTTTTAACAAAATCTTGAGATTCTACTGGTATATCTTCCCATACACGTGGTGAACTCTCGCAAACCAAAAATATATGCTTGTGTTTGACGTACTGTGCATAGCCATCGTCGAAGAAGACTAGGTATCTAAAAATAAAAATTAGTAAATTAAATGCTGTTTATTTAGTAAAGCGTCTAAATTAATAATCGAATATACCTGTATTTGTTAGTAGATTTCGGTGGCTCAGCAATAACTCCACTATAGTAGTTGCTGGAGTAGGTATCTTGGAAAATAGCAACAACACGGGTTCCAACGGGAATAATGACTGGACTTGGACTGCTCGAAGCCATTTGTTTTCCTGTTAATGATTTTACCTGACCAGCATACTTTTTTTGCAGCAATTTAACACGGCATTGCATTGGATTTTTCGATAGGATAGCTTGAACCTATTGAAATACAAATATATTGATAGATACGTCATAAAATAATAACTTATCAAAAAAGGTCTAACAAACTAACTTTTCCTTTAATCCACGGGAACAGAGGATGCTTCATTGTAAATACAAAGTCATCGACTTGTGGATTTGGTTTAACCAAGACTCCTGATGGTGGTAGATCCATAGATTGTATCAAGCGATTATCTCTCTCTACTTCTCTTAAGATTTCTGGTTGACTATCTTGCAACTGCATTTTGTTTATAGATGGACGAACTTGTGTACCTTCTTTGTTGCTACCAAAGAATAGTTTGGATTATCAGTAGAACATTCAATTTTCAATTCTTCAAGCATTGTGATCTTTGGTTTAAACTCGTAGTATAAGGTGGAGCGCAGTTTATCCAATTTTACCATACTTTGTGTAATATTTTTATCCAATTCCTTGTAGCTTGCTGTATGAAAAACGAAATTTTATACCTACAGTATTCAATGCTAAAAAGCAAATCAGATTTTTCGAGGTAAATTGATACTTACAGTCAATGTCATCCCATTCAGATTTCAATGCTTTAGATGCTTCTTGTACCTGGTAATTTATATCATATTTCTTCATTACTTCGTTCAAAGAAATGTCCACTTTTCTTTCAAATTCAGCCAATACATCTTCTAATATGTATTCATCTAGAAACAATAATATATAATTTTAATAGGAATAACATTTGTTGTTTATTTTTCAAATGAAATTAAGCATAAATTTAATAACTTACTCTTCTCTTCCTTTGCTTCGTTATCAGACTCGTCGCTATCAGAAATCTCAACTTCCATTGTATGATCTGGAAACTCGCATTTCAGAAGTGGCTTGTGCTCCAACACTGCTGTGACAAGTTGCTGTAATACAAACGATGGACGATCATTAGCACGCTTATCGAAGAAAATAAATAATAGAAAATGTTAATAACTCTATTACATCCTGGTGATCCAAGGCATCTTCCAGACAAGTTTTGCATATGTAACGTTTTTTCTTTTTAGTCATGTTAACAGCATAAAATGCGCAAGCGAACGACGGAGCAGCTCTCATCTCACTGCCGGAAGAACATTTAAAATTTATGCAATTGACATTGCCCACTACTTTTTTCCCTTTTTCCTTTTCCTTTTCCTTTTCTTCCACTTCTTCGTCCGAGTCTAAATCTATAACTTCTGCTTCTTTTGCCATTTTTCAAGATTCTGACAAGAAAATTTATTTTAGCAATAGATAACGTATCTCATGTAATAAAAAAATACTTACACAGATGTTCCGTGAACTTATCAATGAGTATTTAATTAACTAACTCAATAAGTATGAAAAATAACTAATTCCCTGGTTTTATGGAATTAAAAATATCATTTTTCGCGCTTGTTATTGTTTCAATGTTTTCGACTTGAGAAGTAGGTTATGATAATGTTATGAAATGCGGCACCTGGCGGCACTGAACTCGCGCGCATTTCTCTTGGCAGCACTGAATTAGCCGCGAAATTCAAAAATGTTCAAAAAGAAATAACAAAAATTTTAGACTATACATTTTTTTTTAATCTTTACAATTTGTTTAAGTAGAACTGACAATATTAACGACTACGTAATATTGTAATGCACATATGGACAAATGATTGTCATAACTGCGGTACGCGTAATTCTTATTGGAAACTCGAGCGAAATTCAGGTTTTTGATTCAAGAATGGATAGATGCTTGTGTTGACCCTGGACATCTTGATCTCGTTGAGCTTGTCACCTTGCGTCATCTCTTTACTACTCTTTTCTACGATTTTCTTCTTTCGAATCTCGGTAGACAACTGATATCCGGAAAAGTCTCGCGCGGAGGCACACCTTATATTGACAGTCGACGGAAGCTCAACCGACTCCTTAGGTTTCCTCAATTTTTCTGTAAAAACACGTATTTAAGAATCAATACATTTCGTGCACATTGTTTACGGTATCAAAGGCTTTTTTTACCGCTTTTGGTTTTTTTCAAGCCATCCTTACTCAAGTACTCTCTGAATCGAACCTTTCTATCGTATTTTGCGGCCACGGAGTAAATTCCTCGCTTATGATGTAGGACTAGATTTTCATCGCCGTGGTATTTCATCCTTATGAGGCATAAATACAAAATTAAGTCGACGTTGCAGTTCAATAATTTCATATTGTGTTCAAAGTGCAAAGTGAAATTTACAATGATTAGTAAATTATGAGCCTCTGAGGTGGCTGTGCGCTGTAACTAGTTTAACTTAAAACTTTAAACGCATTTTCCCATAAACGGTCACTTTCCGACATATCCGGCCTTTTCTAACGCTGCGCCTAAAAATGTTTCATCTGTGGAATAGACTATTGTAATATCGATAATATCGATATCTGGAATATTTTATTTCTTAGCGAGCAAAAAGTATGGAAAGTTTTAGAAAAAATGTTTAAATGTCGCTACTTTGTAAATTTTTATTCAAATTAATTTTTTTCAGTCTTCTCGCGAGAATTTATTCTTAACATAAACATCGATTGGTTAGCTGTTTCAAACGAATTTCAAATCCAGCATTTCGCAGAGATTCCGACTGCTCAATATTCCCAATAAATTAATAAAATTGCCTACAATTTTTTTTAACGTACTTTAAAATACTATACAGTATAAACATAATACAGTATAAAGAAATTCGGTTTCTATGTTGTTTACTTTTTCTACAAAAAATTCTCAAAAATTGCCTATTTTCGAACCGACAAACCACATGGCACTTTAAACGCTGCAATTGATAAAAATAATGGCACCTATGAGAAAATACATTGATCGCAGTATAGCGAATGAAGTATGAAATATAAACTCAATATGATTTTGTTAATAAAAGGCTTGCGAATATAAAATAACTGACTTGCACATAAGAGTTGTATAGATTTATTTATTATTAATTGTAAAATACTTTCAGTAATGCAGTTGAAAAAGTCCTGGATCTCATCAATCATAGGTTAATAGATATTTCTCAATACCATGGAATAAGTGTCATTCAAGTCTTTTGAATGGCTGATAAGACAAAATCGAATACACACAATAATATTAAAAAATTATAAACTGGACTTTCACCTAATTATAGCTAATCATATTGGAGCGCAATCCATCCATCGACACCTGTACGTTGCAAATTGAATAGCATAAAAATTGAGCGAACATCTAGACCCCATGAATGACAGACACATATATCTCGTAATATTGGAATAAGCAAATTACGACTAAAGAATTAAAAATATTTGAAATTCTAATTATATTCCTATCGTCTTTTTAGCCTACCTCCCTCCAGTCCTTTCAATGCAATATCCACACTGTGCACATTGTGCATCAATATTAAAAATATACAGATGATCAATTTGTACCTGTAGCGACGTCCTTCCCTCCACAAGCTATCCTCCATAGACTCAAGCCAGGTTTGCTGGTGCCCGATAACCGATCCAGGTCTGCAAATCCTTAACCAAGCGATAGCTTCCCTCGCCGACATTCGATAGTGTTTCATCACGTAAGCGGCTATCAACGTTCCCGTCCTTCCCAGGCCGGCCTAGAGTCGACAAAGGCATTTTCATTTTTCCCTTGCTCAACAACGGAAACCTCTTTTTAATTCTTTGGCTTTTTTACTTTGCAATGCACGGCTATGGCTCCTCTCGTGCTCTCGGCTATTTGGAAAAATTGTTTGAGCACTTTTTTTGGTGGCACCGAGCCGTCCGGGAAAAAGATGTCGTAGTGCAGTATACCGGCATTTGTAAATCTAACAAAGTGCGTACGTACAACCAAAATATGTAAATGGCACATAAGTGTAACTTAAAATAACACGAATTTTTCTACGCGCTTTAAGCGGGTTCTTCCTATTCTATTCAATATATTTGTGTAATAAATGTCCGAAACGAAATATCTACAATGATAATACGAATAAACAATAAATGTCGTTCGCGGTTAATTCGAGATTTAATTTCAAAATACATTTTCAATCTATTTATATCTGATGCAACAGCAGCTCGCGAAATCTAAGTAGGTGGATACAAAATGCGTTTCGAGTACTTGGTTGTTTTCAATGTCCAAGTACTGGAAACAAATTTTTAATACCGTCATGGTAGTTTTAATTTTTTAATATACATATAGATATGGTTGGCTGAGCAGTGCATTACCTAAAAGATTCGTACGCCTTGCGATTGAGTCTGATTACAGCTACGACGTCGTTTTTCATGAAGTAATGCAAGTACTTTTCCGGATAGTGCGTCGTGGCGCCTTGTTCGGTGTTAGGGCCGAGAAAGGCGAGGAATTTTCGAGGTACTATCCAGTTTAGATCTCCGTTTCTTATGTGCTCGTATTTTTCATATTCCTTTACGTCGAAGTCGTCGAGATTAAAGAAACCAAGGGACGATGCTTTGCTCAGCGCGTTGAGACAGTCTTTAAAAATAATGATAATCAATATTGATAAAAAAAGTATTTAAATGATTATTAGTCTTGTATGGATTCGAGTATATTCGCTTTAATCTTCGACTAGAAAAAATCTCTGAAAAATTTCACTTCGAAAACAATTCAAACGACAAAATCGCCTTTTCATTTTTTGATTTTCGAATGGCGAATCTTGCTTCGACGCCTTATATCTCTGCTCAGAATAACCCGTCCAAAGAGAAGTTGGAAAAAGTGTCCGCGTAACATTAAAGTGTTTCGTGTTAATATACTTATATATACGGAGTCAAGCTTTAAGCTGAATACTCAAAATAATACCTAACGATCTATTGGTCATAGAACAAAATGGAAATTGAATTTAAGAAACAGTTATGTTTTATATTCGAGTAAACGAGTAATGCATGATTGTTGTTCTGTAAAGCAACCCATAAAGTAAGTTTTTCATTCTTTAACCCGATTGCACTGAATATTTTTTTTTTTTTAATTATTACATTACTCGGATTGAAAAACAAATTAAACAAAGTTATATGATTTGTTAGCAATACATTGCTTTTGTATAATACGAGTCCTTTAAAATGCAAGTAACTAAATTCCAAATTTTCGACTTGAATAAATATTGTACAAATTACTAATATTGAACTTCTCGAGATCGTCAAAAAACGTATTTTTATGACTAACCCATCAAATCAATAGTGTAAAGGGCCAAACCAACGGACACATCTCGAAAAGCCTTAAGACGTCGGGAATTTTTCGGCACAATCAAATTATAAGCTTCAGTCGGTGTTTTATCCATATAAAGAAGCAAATAAGACGCAGCGAGAAAAGCGGCATTCGAGCGTTTTTCCGGATCCGAAGAAGTGAAGTGCACAATTTTATCCTCTTTGTGCTCGGGATTTTTCAGAAGTTCATTGACACCGTGACAGTACCTTTTCACGTGGAAATTTCAAATAATCAGATCATTTCATTCGCGTAATGAGATTCTACTCGTACTTGTGAAGACAGGCGATGTTGAGGGGCCCGAAATCGTGATAAGTAGTTGTTGTAAACCAGATCTTCGTCGATATCGAATAAATAAACTTGCGGTACAGCCTTGGGGTTTCGTCGACCGGTCAGAACGGCAAAATAAAATCTGTCCTTTATTATTTCTCTCACGCGGGTCACATCGGGGTGCACGTATATCGACTTGGGCGAACTGGAATCTGCTAAAATAATAATTTTTTTTTTTTTTAATATTACGTTCTTTTTCTTCCAATATTTCGTGTGGCTCGGCACGACGAAAATGTGTTTCATGACGAAATAGTGGGAATAGTACTTAGTTCGGCGTATTCTACATTGTCGTTGTAAGCACTGCTTTGCGATGCCGATAGAGATGGGAATTTCGACATAGTTGATTGATCAGGCGCTGCCCTCTTCAAGTCATGTTCTGCACATTTTTTAATTTTCTTAACTAATGCGTAAAATTGCTTGATCGGCGACGTTACGATTGGATAAAAATTCGACATTTTAAATTTAATTTCTATTCCATTACAGACGTATTTTCGTACGCGTTACAGCGAAATATTCATAACGAATAAATTAACCTCTCAAAATTCAAAGCCTCAAAGCGATACCTACATTACACTCGGCCGCAACACGTACACTGGTGTTGATATTTACATTTAAAATTTTCGGTCCATTTTCCAAATTCATTAAGCGTTTGACTTTACTTTACTCGTAATTTTGTGCTTTTACCAATGATTTTTTTTTAATTTTTTACGTCATGGTTCATTATGTTTATACATGGTAGCCTTCATTTTTTTCAAGACGGCATTATTTGCTTTTTTTTTTAATTTGAAATATTACACGCACACAAACGGCAAATAAAATGGGGAATAGGAGTCGTAAATGAGAACACTGTGCAATTCCATGGTAATACATTATGTATTGTTATAGTATAATTTTCTAAGTTCAAACTTGCGACCTCAAAGTGTTATCATTGTCAATACAAGTTAGTATACAAGTACAGATCCTCGTTGTTATATTTAATCGATTAATACAATGCATCTTGGTTTTCTATAAAAATTCACAAATATTATCAGAAGAATAGTAGAGTAGGATTGAACATATTATGTTGGAAACGAAAAAAGTCTTCATTCGTATGCTTTGCTTTTAAAAAAATATTGCGTACAAATATCTATGCGAAACTTCGCCGTACACTTTCTCGACGTGTACAGTCCGCTGTTACTTTAAGAATTGAAACAAATAAAAATACGAAAACTTGAAAAAAAAAAGTACTTCATAGCCGTCGTTCAGTGCGCGTCTAGTAGAAGAAATAATTGTAAATATAATAAATATTGAATAAGATCAAATGGAAAATACTTGTTTTTCTATATACGAGTGACTCGAAGTACATCGGTAGATAGAGATACGGAGAAAGGTCAAGTCTATACATTTTTCAAAGATTTCAAAGGCTTCGATTATCAACTTGATTTCCTTCCTTTTCTTTAAAGAAAAATCATAAAATGACAAACACTGCGCTACTGAACATCTCCATCTAAAATACACGATATATATATATATATATATATATATATATATATATATATATATATATATATAATATATTATTTGTAATAGTAATTAGCTTTATAATTCCGATCGTCGAACCGATCGAACACACCTGGCCTTCATTTGGCATAGTTTGCAAAGTTTGAGAATATTCGCGTTTTTAATTGTCCTAGCTATACATACACAGGTAATACACATGTCAAACTTCATTTTATCTCATATATTGCTCTCATTATATTTCGTATTTTCCGTTGTATATATATGCATGTATGATTTAGCTTCGATAAAAGTGTTCGCCGCGACGTATACGCGATTTCTAATAAATACAATTGCAGATTATGTAAGTTTTATTTTTTGGACGCAAGAAAAAAAAACTCAAGATTTCTCATAGAGGGACATACTTTTTATTGATAATTCGCTTTGTACGATTCGATTAATGACTCAGCATTATACATATCAATTTACAAATCAAGCCATTCGCATACTTCTAAAACGAGGCGAAGAAAGTTTCACAGAAGAGAAAAACAATGCTTACAGATGCAATTAGCTTAATACGCGCGCAGTTCATTTCTGTTTTATTCTTTCAAGTATATATATATATATATGTGTGTATATATATATATTTATTTTTTTTTTTTCAATTTTTCTCCTACTTTTTCAAAATCGCATCTCACAAGTGCAACGTATGCGCGAGTCGCATCGCTTGTAAAATAAATAATAAAGAAACTTAAAAAGTTCATCTTCACTTATAATAATGTACACATATAGATAAGAGTTTTTTTTTTCTTCTAATTCGTCGATATACATGATATATATATTTATATATTTATATGGCTATCCGTAATTCGTTGTTACTCTCAGTATCGTTTCATCTCAAAAGTTCATTTTTTGTTTCTCCATGTAATAATAATAATAATAATTCTAATAATTATAATCATAACGATAATGAAGAATTACAATAATTAATAAGTGTGGGTTTGCTGAGTGCAAACCTCTCTTTGGATTGGAACACGAGCGACAGTCTGGTCCGTGTCAATCGTGACGCACAACTCGTCGCTCAACGTTTTATTTATTATTTCATGTTTTTTGTTTAAATCGTTATTTAACCCTATTCAATTATATGTTATCATATACAAATTACACATCTTTCGTTTAATCTTTCATTGTTTATTTTTTTTTTATTACCTAAACATTAATAAGGCTCCTTTGGGCTGCCTCTACTCGTCTGCTATAATACTACTCTCTTTCGCTCTAATCGTTCCCCTTCGCAGATTCGACGAGATTTTTTTTTCATTCCTTCATTATCAATAATTTAATTACAACTTAGCGAGCTAGCATAATAGTGAGAACGCATTTTTTTTTTTTGTATAATTGCTATAAGTCGTAGATATACAATATAAGATCGCTAGACGAAGTCTGTCGTCTCCTATTTACACGATAAACACAGTAGTAGTATTACACACTCACAGAGAGATAGAGAGAGAATATTAAAGTCGTTATTTAGGGTGAGCTTTTTTAAAATTCATTATCGCGCGCACACTTTCGTTATTCATTTCAATCGGCGTAATACACTGATATGCGTATTATTTTACGTTACATGTATGTATACTCGTAATCGAAATAGATAGGGATAGGGCTCGCTCACCCGGTACCTATTTAGCGTAGGTACAACCTAAGAAATGGCATTGTCGACAGAGTGAGAGGAAATTTCGCTCGGTCGACAAGCGTTCAGCATCATTGTTTATACACTATTTGATAATCATCGCGCTTCCGGTGCTCGAAGCTCTGGTGCACCAAGAAGTGGTCGAAGAACGAGTCGAGCGACTCGGCTCCACAGGTTTACGGTATATGCAGCGCATAGAGATGCTATACGTGTGACATTTGGAGAAAATCGTTTTACTTTACGAGCTACTATGTATATGTTAATAATTAGGAGAAAAAATCAAGAAAATAGAAAGAAATGCTTGTTCTCATTCCCATGCACCCTAAGCCATGCGCACCTTTTCCTTTTCTTCTTTCTTTTGCTGAGTTTGTACAAACGTTAAAAGATTCGCGAGTGATGTAAATCATTGGACGGCATCGCTCTCTTAGCATTTTTTTTCTCTCTCTCTCTTTTATACTCAATTAAATAAGTGTATTTATATATGTCGGGTATCGACGTCGACTCGTACCGTCGCAACAAGGGCGAGTCCACGTCAGACCCGTTCGCGTCGACCGATTAAATTACTCTACAGTATAAGATTCAGCCTTATCCCGATACACTCAATGATTTCGCGCGCGTTTAGAGAAATTGAGAACCTTTTTCGTCCTTGGAGTCTCGTATCGTCGTACATATCGCGTCGAGGAGTTTATTATCATATTGTATATTAATATTTACATGCGTCAACGTTTAACGTCCTCGATTCGATTTTCGATCGATCTCCGAAATAAGTCGAGCGAATGCCGTGCCCAATTACGAGACTCACGAGTAGAGGCCTCTGCGTCTCGGTCCTCATTCGTGGTTTCCTTTGACGCCCAAGAGTTTAGCCGCATCGTCGGCAGAAGCTTGGAGGACTCGATCGATTATGCTCTTGTCCCTGATGCCAAGTAAGTTGGAGATGAGATCGTTGTCATTGTTGTCGCTGACATCCATGCCAGCCGAAGAGACTCCAGCGCTCAGCTTGCCCGTAAGGGTGGTAAGCTTATCGTAAGGGTTGAAACGCATGAGACTGCTCGGTGCCGCATCGGCGGTTGCGACACTTGCCACCTGGGGCAGAGAGGCTCGCTGCTGTTGCAGGGCAATTTGGGATGACTGCTGTTGCGAACGAGGAGTTATTGTGGGAGGTTGACTCATGCCCGTGTCCTCGTCGCCACTGGTACCCACGTACATGCTGGAGTCGATGCAGGACTCGCACTTCTTGCGATGGCGAAGCATGCTGTGCTTGAGAGTGAAGCGACGGCAGCAGATATCGCAGGAAAAGGGACGTTCTCCCGTGTGAGTGCGCATGTGGCGACGGAGATCCTCTGCCGACCAGAAACGACGCATGCAAAAAGCGCAGACGACCTGTCAATAGAACGAAGAGAGAGTTAGTTGATTGAAACATAAAGGGGTATTGATTATGCAAGAACAGTTATGAGATATGCACCTTTCGGTTGCTGTAGTCTGGGAAGCGTCGGCCTTCGCCGTCGCTAGGGTTCTGGGGAGGAACCGGTGGCGCTGGTGGCATGGGTTCATCGGCTCCGTCGAAGTCCATTTCGAGAGCGCCCTTGGCAACGAGCATCTCGTAGGAGCGCTCATGGTTGTCCTTGATATGCTCGAGGCAGTCGTTCCTCTCGGAGAAGCCGCTGTCGCAGAGATGACACTTGAACGGAGCGGCTTCGGAGTTGTTAGAACTGCTGTTGGCGCTGTTGTTATTTGGACCAGGTGACGAGGTCGGCGAATTCTTTCTGGAGATTGCGTTGTTACCGTTCTTGGTTGAGTCAGCTATCGGCGTTGAACTCATAATCTCAAGAGGATCGGCTAGGTTTTCAGGCAAGTTGTCCGAGACACCGGATGATTGACTTTCGTAACCGCTTTGGTCGGTACCTTGTTGCTGATGTTGTTCTTGTTGCTTTTCGCAGTTCCGAGTTTCAGTGCACTCCTGAATGTTGCAGTCCTGGTTCGGGAGAACGAATTCCTCTTGGGCATGGCTCTCGTCCTGAGATGGACTGCAGTCTTGGGGACTGTGCTGAGACTCGCTACAAGGTGACTCGGGTTCAGATTTTTGTGCCAGATGAGGCTGCGAGTACTGGTGTTTCGTCGACTTGTGTTTCTTGAGATTGCCCAGTGTGGAGAAAGTGGAACTGGGACACTGGTTACACTTGTAAGGACGCTCGGGAACGTTCCTCATTGCGAATTGACTGCTGTTGTTGTTGATGCTTGGTGGCTCTTGGAGCTCTGGTGAGGAGGTGCTGCGAGCTCTACGCAGCTTCTCGATCTTATTCTTATGCTTGCGCAGTAAGTGGCGGTCACAGTTGGACTTGGTGGTGAATAGAAGCGAGCAGTGCATGCACTGGAAGGGCTTCTGACCGGTGTGCGTAAGAATGTGTCGACGTAAAGACGAGGTCCAAGGGAAGGGTCGTTCGCAGTAAGGACAGATCACTCGGTTCGGTGCCATGGAGTAAGCCGACTTCTTCTTCTTTTTCTTCTTCATCTTCTTCTTCTTCTTTTTCGAGCTGTTCGAGTGGGCCGAGTTGGCAGAGTTGACTGAGTCGGATTTCTCGTCACTACCCGACTGGTTGCAGTCGCTGGTCGAGGCAACAAGGCCCTCCTCGTCGCTCATGTACTGGGACTGGAAGTGTTGGTAGTGCTGAGAAGCATTATCCAGGATCTCGGATACGCTAGCCAGATCCTCCTGGTCCTCCTTCATATCGCGAAGTTCGGTCTTGACCATGGCCTCGGGTACGATGGAGGTGACCTCATCGTCATCTTCGTCGAACTCTTCTTCGGGCTCCTTAATGTTGAGTACGTCGTGCTCGTCGTTCTTGTGTTCGATGTGATTGTTGTCCATTTCCTGTTTAATTTTCACCTTGAATTCGTCCTTGATCCTGATGTCTCTCATATCTACATCGTCACCGGCCTTATTTTCGATGTTGGCCTCCAGTTTTCCCCTGAGAAGACTGAGTGTCCTCTCGGTTGGCTCTCTGTGTTCCTTTTCCGTCTCTTCGTCGATGACGAGTTCCTCATCAGAGTTTTCCTCGGTTTTGTTACCACCCTTCAGCTGCTGGGCTAAAATCGCGTACTTCACTTGGTCAGATATGGCGTGTTTGCCGTAATCAGCATTTGATTGCTGTCCTAATTTCGGCAGCATTCCACCGTAGGATCCATGCTGCGAGTGATGATGCGAGCCAGATTGTCCCAAGTTCTGCAAAAGCGTGGGTGGATTCGCTGGTGGTCTGCCTCTGGTTGAGTGTCCTCCTCTAGGTCTTTGACTCCAGAACTGGGGATGCTGTTGCTTGATGTGTCGTTCCATGTTGCTGCGCAAGGTGAACCTGGCTGAGCAGTGTGCGCAAGTGAACGGGCGTTCGGTCCTGTAACGACGCTGTTTCTGTTTTGGCATGAGCACACCGTTCTTGATAACCATCTTAACAGAGTTGGACGACTGCGAGCTGTTGTCCAAGCTTTTATCCCTGGAGACTGGTGCCAAGTTCTTACTCATAAGCTTTGAGGACATGAGATTAGCGTAGCTAGAGTTGTTTTGATCTGGCTGACGATTGCTCTGTTGAGGGAAGGCAGTAGAACCGTAGGTTGGAGCAGGTGGTTCTACAAGGCTGCCTCCGCTGGTTTGGAGTCCACGGATCAGTTCTTTCTGCATCCTGTCTTTCATAGCGTAGTCCTGTCCGAAAAGATGTGGGTTGAAGAGGTACGGCTGCAAGATACCTGCAGCCGCAGCAGGGAAGGATCCAAAGTTTCTGTACAGCATCTGAGCGTTTGCGTAGAAGGCCTCAAGCGACGAGGGCTGCTGAGTTTGACCAGCCTTGAGCAGAGCCTGAGTCAGCAGGAGCTGATTCGTCGTGTTGTACAGGTCTTTGTTGTGGCTACCCTCTTGTGATCTTTGATCGTCTACGTTCGCTCCATTGACTTCGTCGGCTTTCATGGCTGCGGCGGCTGCGGCGGCTGCGGCAGCAGCGGCCTTAGCCTTGCGACTGAGGTCGAGCACGTCCATGCTAAGGTCAAGAGGTGCGTCCTCGGACTGGGACAAGCTGTTAAACTTCTTCAGGTCCATCGGATTAGCCTGGATTCTTTGGTGTGCGGAGTCCGCTTTGGTTTCGCTGACTAGAGACACGTTACCGTCCGATGACCTTGAATCAAGGTCTTCCTCTTTGACCACGATGTTGGACTGTTGTGACTGCTGCTGCTCATCGTTACGGTAAGTCAGTTCGAGAGGTTGTGATGGTCTTGGGAAGAGTTCGTGGTGGTTGCCAATTGCGTGGAGTCCCGGCATTCCAGGCTGTCTAAGCTTGGCCTCATCCTTGATCCTGAGTTCTCCAGCTTGCGGGTAGTGAGCCGACAGTTCCTCTCGTTCGTTCGGGTAGACAAGTGTCTTCCGAACTTCATCGCGTAGGAGAGATGGTCCTCTGGGTGAAGCTCTCTCGAGGCTGCCATCGTTGGTGGAATCCTCGCTGGGATGGTAGATGAGCACGCTCTTGATTTCTTCGCGGGAGAGCTTGCCATGACGGTTTCTTACGTGTCGCTCACAATTGGCTTTGGTGGTGAAGGCATAATTACACAGCGAGCACTCGTAAGGTCGGTCGCCATTGTGCGACCTGAGATGCCTGACTAGGGTGGCCTTGTCAGTGCTGCTGTAAGGGCACATATTGCAGGGGTAAGGCATACCCGGGCCTACACCCATATGGGCTCTATTATGACCTTTGAGAGCACGAAGATTGGGGAACACTGCGCTACAGAGTCGGCAAGGAAACTCGCCTTTCATTTTCATCTTGCGGAACTCCGCTGCGAACGCGTCTTGTGCTTCCTCCTCGTGGTACTCGGAGCAGGGCGTGCCGGACGATCCAGACGATCCGAAGCTCTGTTTGATCTTGCAGTTGTCGGGTGTACAGGCGTCCGATCGGTTGAGGTTCTGAAGTATCGGTCCAGAAGTCACGCTGATGATGCTTTGAATATCGGCAAGGTCCTTGCCCTCCTTGGCCTCCGCCAAGGCAGCCTTGTTCTGAAGGTCGAGTCCGGCAAAGAAATCATCCCGTCCAGACTGATCATCTCCATGGAGTCGGTGCTGTTCGACGTTCTGGCTGAGACTGCCACAGTCGCTTTCGTGTGCATCGAGAGCCGATCGACAGGGGAAAGCCCTGAGGCATTTGGAGCACTGGTAAGCTTCACCGGAGGCCGGTCGATGTAGGGACTGTTCGCAAACTGCTCTGGCGATGGTCGGGAATTTGTCGGAGGAGAAGTCGACGAAGGTCAAGTCGTTGAACCCAACGACGGAGTTGCGCAGGTGTTTGGCGCCCTCATTGTAATGAATCATGAATCTGTGGAGGTTCAAAGCGCGGTGGTTTTTGAAGCTAACGCTGCAGTTCTCGCACTTGGGCTGCACGTCGGGATGGCTGCGTTCCATGTGAGCCTCCAGCTGCGCAGGTGTTCCGAAGTCCTGTCGAGCGCACACTGCACAGCTGAGTATGAGAGTCGCGGGAGGTGAGTCAGAGTAGCCACCCCTGATCTC
The DNA here is from genome assembly GCA_018906985.1 of Apocrypta bakeri. Taxonomy (NCBI): domain Eukaryota; kingdom Metazoa; phylum Arthropoda; class Insecta; order Hymenoptera; family Pteromalidae; genus Apocrypta; species Apocrypta bakeri. The sequence continues at coordinate 9,480,996 of JACCIA010000005.1, forward strand.
ATTCCTGGCGTTACCCAGAAGAATTTTGTGTCTCCTCTGGCTGTCGGCTTCATCGGCATAGTCCGGACAGCGTTTCTTCCCTTGAGAGATGAGGAGCTCGGGCGAGTTTCTCTTAGCGATCTCATTGTTATTATACTCTTCTTGAATGAGTTTGCGTTTAAGCGGCCTCTCGGAGTCGCTGCTGGCCTCGGAGTCGGTACAGCTGTGTGACGGCGAAGCCGTTCTGTGAGCTGTCCTGAGATGCCTGTTCATATTGCCGTTGGTAGTGAAAGCCATGTCGCAATACTTGCACTTGAAAGGTCGCTCGCCGGAATGTACGAGGATGTGTCGATCGAGGGAACTGGCTGAGCTGAGCACCTTGTGGCAAACGCCGCAAGAATAGTCGATTTCCTCGCCGCTGCAGTCGGTTGTACTTCTGGGCGAGTTGTGACCTCGCAGATGATGAGTGAGCTCTCGCGAACTCGATAGCACCAGTGGGCAGGCCGGACACGGGTGGCTTCCTTCTCCTGACTGTTGCGTTGGGACTTGCTGCTCTTGTGCTTCGACCTTCAAATTCAAAAGGTTGTACTGTAAAAGAGGAAGAAGAAATTTCGGATGGTGTTAGACGTGCTCCATTGTGCAAGAGGTCGTGCATGTTTATTATATTATTATGGTTATTATTATTGAGCAAAGTTGCGTAAAGCGTTCGTGCAGTTTCGTTATATAAAGAGGAGAAGAGAATTTTTTCAAGATAAGTTAGATGCTGAATCTACGGGCAGTATTATCGTATCACGCGATTCTACGAGATCAGAGAGTCATAATCTACCTTATCTCTCTCTCTCACTCTTTCTCTTTCTAAAGATTGGCATTACACGTAGTATATACATATATTCGCGCAACTCGACAAAGAAGCAAACAAGTACATCATCATCAGACACTTTCAAGGCTCGAAGAGAAAAATGACGCATGACACTTACCAGTGCCGATGATGCAACATCCGTTTGTCTCTCGCCTTCGCGATGATCGGGTCCAGTCTCGGCAGTCACTGCGAACAGAAGAATACAGAATGCAATCGTTAGTTATACATCATACATCGGTCATACATCAAATAATGCGTATACAAAGTAAAATACATAAATAAAATATAAATGTAATTTCCAGAGAAACACGCGGACGTCTCGATCTTCCCGCGAGAGTAGCAACGCATACTGTGGGATAAATTCGAAAAAGGCCTCACCGCAGCCAGCATCCGATCCCGGATGTTTGCGGCTACCTCGGGTTTCTCTCGCACAAAGAGCGAGAAATCGCGGAAACGGCCTGTACACCAGCGACTATAAGGTATCGAATCATCGCGATAAGAGGAGAATTGCGCGTTATCGGAGCAAGAAACACGAGGAATGTATAGTAATATACTGCTCTTTTATCGATCGTTCGAGCAGAGGATGACCGATTCTTTTCTCTTTCTCCTTTACTCCTCAGTCTCATTCTCTGTTGAACTTGCGATCCGATTGCGTTTTCCGAGCTATTTATAACTCGTTACTGTTGCCGCTATGCGTTTCTGAAGGAAGAATAAAAAAAAAGAGCGGCGAGATATTTCTCGTGGAAGGAAAAAAGGCGTCATTGTTATCCAACGAGAGTTCGAGAGCTACATCGTGATTTCTCCGAGTCAGGGGAAGTCCCAGTGGCTCGTCACGCGACACATATTGCTCAAGTTGCGCTCTGTCGTAATGTAACATTAAGTTGCTTATACGCGCATACATACAAACACGCACACACACACACATACACATGCGTTATGGAGTGTTGAGAGGAGAGAATAACCCTTTTTCAACAGACACAAGTCAGTACATTTTTTTCCGAACCTCGGTAGTACTGACTATTGCAAAATATCGAACTGCACAGTATATGGCACATGCAGTTTACGTGAAATAAAATATCTTGTGTAAAAGCGAATGCGAGATACGTAAATACGACATATATGTGTACGCAGTACATATCAGAACGTCAGAAAACCGCAGTAGTTTTTCCAAACCATAAACCGGAAGCTCTGAGTCGTGTAGCTGCTTTATCGTGTGCACTTATACGTATATACCTATATATATATATAACTATTGCGCGGTTTTCGCGCAGACGCAGATGGTTCACGGCCGTCCCGATAAGGAAGATCGATCGAGCGAGTTTCCGGGAAAGAGAGAAGCAGATGCGCCGGGGTTTCCAGGTCGATCTTGAATTGTATACACAGTTTTCTGTGGAACAAGTTTCTAGAACGTGCAACATTGAAGCCGATCGATACACATCGGTAAGCAGTGATTTTTCAAAATTCCAATTCGAATAGCTTTATTATACACGACGTAGAAAATAAAGAGGATTCGATGAATTTTGCCTAGCTCTCGATTCTCGAGGTCGCTGACACGTACCGATCTTCCTCGAACGAAATTCAGCCGATCGGGCGCGCGCGCGAATTCGCGCCGAATAATCAGAAAATTTCCGCTTACCGATTCCTGAGCTCGCGAGTCATACAATGGCCACACGTTCGCCGCTCATTATCGATCTGTCCCCGGGTAAACAAAAGCATCTTTCGGTTCTTCGTTATCGGTTTTTTTTTTCTACCGATATACACATCGAAGCCGATCCGTAAATCGGATTACCGATTTCCGACCTACGCCTTGTCCTCCGTGCGCGTGTGCGAGTGAGAAAGAGAAACCATTAGGATATGCAGACGCAAGCGTTCTCTCTCTCTCTCTCTCTCTCTCTCTTTTCTTATTAACGTGACGCTAAAAAAAGCATCCCTAGCAGAGAGAAAGATATATAAGAGAGTAGGAGAGAACGAGAAAAATCAATACACCGCAAGATGGCGTCTCGTCTCTCCGCCATTAGCCTCCACCCTCGCAGAAGCATCCGAGAGTCTGCGCAGACTCTCGGATGCTGTGCGTGCTTTGGAACAGCAGCAGCGGGGGCGTAGCCTCGAGAGCCGGCCATTGGCAGGAATCCACCTCCCCGGCCAATCAGCTTCCGTCGCGCGCGCGCGCACAGTCTCTTCCCTTTCTCCTCTTCTCTTTCTTTCTCGCTCCGACTCGTATCTCTCGTTCCGAGTCCGAGAGATATATATACATAGATATACCCACACACACACGCACACACACATATATATAGCAGAGGAGTGACCTTTCGCGAGGAACAATTTTTTCCTTTTCCTCTATCTATATATACCTCGTCCGAGAGACGTAAGAATCGTGTATTTATGTGGAGTAATTACGTTGCCAGAGGCAACGCCGGGGAATAATCCCTACGGATACACAGACCGGAAACACACCCACATGGGAAAGATGGCGGTCGGTTAGTGTGTTTCGAGAGCTGTAACCCTGACAACCTTGGGCTCAGCCAGGTGGAACACCCTTCTTTTGGTATTTTTTTCTCTCTCTCTCTCTCTCTCTCTCTCTCTCTCTTTCTCTGTCGCGCTCGCTGTATTTTTTCGGGAGAGCCGCCAAGCTCGCCGAACGATCGAGAGGAGAAATTAACATTTTTCTCGTCGCATACGAAATACTCATGGATAGGCGAAACGAGGAGGTGGGGGGAGTTTTTAATATCGCGGGGGCTCGCTGCACGCGAGAGCTCATGCATAAGAGAGCGCATCGATCGCTTTAAGTATTTAAACTGCGCGCCCGAGCGACTCTGCTCTTATAGATAATGCCATAATCGGCCGACAATGAAGAACCGCGCGCTAAAAGGAAAAACAAACTCTACACATACGCACGTGTCGATGAGGCTACTTATTATTCACACACACACATATATATATACACAAATATACACGTACGTACACAGACGGCGTACATAGACGCTGCATCTTGGACAATATTGCCGAGGAAGAAAAATAAAAGCTACAGCCGTAAAGATCGAAGAAAATCGTGCGGCACGACTACGTATGTTACTTTATAGTTAACTTTAGTGGCAAATGCGCAAGAGCCACATCATCATCTTACGGAGTATAAAGAAAAAAAAAGCTGAATTTATGTCAAAAGAAGTTCTGGATGAACAAAAGGTCAAACCGAGAGTATCGAGAAGCTATAGGACGTCCGACCGCGTCGAGCTTGTCCTCTGCAACGAAAAGTCTCCTCTTTTTTTCCACTTCGCGGCGCTTACGTGGCCCAACCGAGTGAGTCCGCATCGGCTCTAACCGAGAGACTCTAGAGCTCGCGGACGGACAGAGTAAGAGAGCTTAGAGCTTGCGAGACGGGCATATATCGAGGTCGCGACCACTGACAAGTCTCTCATTTTCTAGGACGCGTTTAATTTTTACTATCTTTCTTTTTTTCGTACAACCGCGCGCGCGTACACGCAATTCGCTCGTCGTTTATTCTATATATGTACATCGACCTACATCTGTGCAGCTTTATTTTATTACGATAAACAATTTTCGGTGAGCTTTTTTTCTTGGCAACAGGTCTTCTCGCGATAGATCGTAGTTATACATATATATATATACGCGTGTGTGTGTGTGTGTGTGTGTGTGTGTATGTTGTACACAAAAGGGGATGAAAATTGAGTAATCGCGTACATTACGATTGCGTGTTTACATTCGATTAATAAACAACGATGTGTGTCGACGTTTGCTCGAGGTATATACGTGCCCGTCCGTGTACATGTATGTGTATATTATATGCAGCGCGCGACAGTTTGAATTTCGCGCGAAAGCTTTTCTCTAAATCACGCGCCGATTTGAAAACATAATATAACGTATAGTGAGTTTGACGCGCGCAAACTGCACTCCTGATTCCGGGAACAAAGGAAGGACGATAAAAAGACACTCGGCGGTCGCGCAGGTGTCATCGCTGTGTCGAAATACTCATCGGTACATTCATCTCTTTCTCTCGTATCTCCCATTCTCTCCTCGTGTCGCGACACTGTAGCTCCTTGGTGTTTGTAAACAGGCTCTGTATAATATAATAGATATAGGGTCGATCTTCCGAAACGAGTTAGAGCTGCACACGAGGCTTATTCAACGAGAGGATTCCCAGAAGAGATGATGATGTTGTATACGTATCGTCCGAGTGTTGTTGTCGTGAGATGAGGCTACTCTTTGCTCCGAAAATCCGGTTCTCGTACGATTCGCGTGTACAATGCGTATATATACTAGATACACAGAAGTCTTAAATATACAAGTAAGCATACTCCTAAATGTACGAGGGCGCGGTTGGATTAATCAGCGGCAGATTTTTTTTATTCCAGGGGGGAGAGCACTGCCCGTACAGCCGAAATTCCCGAAGGGGATGCGCGTTCGTGCCACGCCCTTAACTGTGGGGGAGGCTTTCTCCGTGTCCATATACATGCGTATATATATGTATATGTATATATTCGTGCTAGGCAGAAACGAGATGAGACTAGCCATTTTTACGAGGGCTTATTCCGCTGCGCGCATTTTTCCTTATTCTTCGCCGACAGGAGAGGAAAATCAGTCATTACGCACATCCTCCCGTGTATACATGCAGGTGTATGTATAGAATAAACTCCGTCGCATGAAAAAACGTTCCGGACTTTTGTCCGCCTCTCGCCTCATCTGGATTATCATCGGCGCGTCTCGGCTTCGCGCGTCGCAGTTTCCGGTCGTTAATCATAGACACTCCGTGTATATGTCTACGTATTGCGCATACATGTACTTTTGAGTCTCTCTCTCTCTCTCTCTCTCTCTTTCTACGTATATATGTATAAGTATACAGAAGATACCGGAGAGGTGGAGGTATATTGTTGGAGAAAAATTAGCGCTGCGAAGGCTTGTGATTAGAGCGCGCGACACATTGCGACACAAGACTCAAGGTTCCCTATCTCTGTGTCTCTGACTCGAGAGATGTACATATAAGCATTATAATATGTATTGTTTAGGTGGACCTTATACACGTATGTTGTACAGACCGATACATCGCATGCCGCTGCGTCGTTCGATCTATGTACGCTGCGATATATATACGTATATGTATGGAGTAAAAGCCGCGAGTCACGGAAAACCAATGAGATAAAACGCGGTATTTTTCCCTTCCTTTCGATGGACGTATTTTATTGTTGTTTTGTAACAGGTGGAAGTCGATAACTCCAGGTTATGTACGAGCATACGAAATATTTCTCTTCTAAAAGTCACTCTTCCCGAGGTGACACGCGCGCAACTTCGTCCGCGCTTATTCGATCTTACCACACGTACACGCGGATAATACATACATCGAAGAAATATATACATATACATAGATACGTATTCAAGTAAAACAGACAGGGCGAAAGAAATAGGTCAAGCTCCTTTGCAGCCAGCAAAATGAGATCCGACAAATCTCGCGACTCTTAAAAACAAAGAAACTTACGTAACTTCCGAGAGACACTATTGTACCAGACGCTAGCTCAACTTATTAGAGAAAAATGAAAAGAGAGAGAGAGAGAGAGAGAAAATTATTTATCTCCACGCCAACCGTCGCGAATATAAAAATCTCTACGTAAGATATACAAGTAGCATAATGTACGCACTCGCTCACCTTTCATGGAGAAATCCATGCCTCTTCGCGACGACACGTTATTCTCGTTCGCTGCGGGCGCCGTTGTTGCACTGCGCCGACAATAACCTCCCACTCGCGAACGACATGTCAATCTCACTCCCAGATATCGTGTATATACGTATATCGATATATACAACAGAATATCTCTTTTCGATACAATGCGAAATCCACAAAATCCGCGCGAGAGAGAAAGAGAGAAAAAAATAACACTCTCCGTCCTTCACCGCACGTCACTGATCATGTATATATAAGTAATGAAGATGCACTTGCGCGTGTAATTGCACACGACTTTATTTTACATTTGTGTGTGTGTGTGTGTGTGTATATAGTCCTTCTCACTCTGCGCGTTCTCTCCCGAGAGAAGACAAACACTCCGACGGCGCCGACTCGCCGAGGAGAAGTGACTATCCCGACAATTTCTCTCCTGCGCTCGACCGGCAGCAGCAGCGGCGGCTCATCATCTCCCACTCTCTTCTCTCTTTCTGCGGCTGCTGGAGCTCTCTCTCTCTCTCTCTTTCTCACTCTCGCCACTACCTCGACTCCCCCCTCCCCCACTACTACTGCGACTTGCTCTTCTTTTACCTGCGTGTATAATACGTGTGCGGATGAGAGGGGAGAGAGCAGCCCCCGATATCGTTTCCCCTTCGTGCCTACCCCCACTCTTTCTCAAATACGTCTGCGTATATGTGCATGTGTATGTATACTCTGGACGGTGTACTGTCCTCCCACGTATGTACATCAGAGAGAGAGAGAGAGAGAGAGAGAGGTTTTTTTGTCTTTTTTTTTTCTTTTCTTAATTTTACCGCTGATAGATCGCGCGCGGGTTCCTTCGAACATTTTTCAGTACACTTAGACGTTCGACTAAACTATTACGGTATCATTGCGTATGCACCGATGATGAGTTTGCGTGAAATTCGCGAGGTATAAATTATAGCGTCTATTTACGCGTATGATCGGTTCATGCTATTCTTACATATATATGTACCTCGAATTAATGCAAATAAACAATGCTGGAATTTCATGTGGGAAAATATTTCCAAAAAAAAAATCGAATCGAGCGAGCCGGACAGTGTCGCGTTCGTCTCGAAGGCTGCACACCCGCATCGACGTCGCCGGCGTCTACCGTTCCCCCCGACGCGCGCATGTCTCACTCTCTATACTCACGCTTTACCTGTACACATCTGCTCTGCTGAACTGACTTTCTACGTATTCTAGAATTTTTCTTTTCTTTTTCTTTTTTTTTTTGTTTCGAAAAAGTTCGTTTGTTTTTTCAAGGCTTCTTCTGTACACACACACACACCACACGTATATGTAAGTATATATACATACACGTGACAATGAGATTAAGAGACGATTTAAAAACCGATTATAAATGTATACTCTCAACAGCGATTGTTTATCCCGCAACGTCCACGTCGTCTCCCGCATTACAATATTTAACGCATCCCCCTATTCGACGATTAACATATAATCGACTCGTGTCGGTTGGAAATATTTAAGGCTGCATCTAATCGCATGTTAATCTAATTCCAATAAAGTCCATCTATATGCATTAACATACAGACTTGAAATATCTCGTCGGCTCTCTTTCTCGAGTAATACGAGAAAAGCGCGCGCTTTATACGTATCTATCTCCTGTATACATGTATATTACACCTATATATATATATATATATATGTATATTGACTGTACACACATTTTCATCAAAGAATCCGATCTATAAATAGCCGCGCGCGTGAACCGACCGTTTTCATAATATACGCTAGAGAAACTGACCTTATGCTAATCCACGTCTACCTGAGATGTATAAGAACAGAGGGTTCCATACAACATCTATCTACGTGTATACGCGTACGATGGACCATCGTATAAATTTTTTGCTCTCATCCGCAAGCAAAAACGAACGGAGATTAGAGGGCTCTCAGTTGTCCGTCATTACACTCGATCGTATTATATTGTGTTATATATACAGAAGCGCTTTATCTCGTTGACTTCTCTCGCCGCGACGGTTACGCTGACCTGCTCGCGAGTACACGTATCTAAAAGTCAATTGCGGTGGATGGATTTTAACTCCTGAGACAAAAAACACAATAGGGTCCACATCTCCGTTTCTTAACTCTTGCCTGCACGTGTATATATATAACATTTATACATCGGTATAAACGCTGACCTTTTAAGCTTCGCGCGTCTTTTTTCGTTGCGCAGTTCGCGCGCACTGACTTTGACCCTTTAAAGAGAATAATTCGTGCCGTTTTTTTACATGTATAATACACACAGGACGCAATAAGGCTCATCGCCAAGATGGGCATCGCGACTATATAGTTGTATATGTATATATATATATGTACGTGCAAACGGTAAGAGACGCGCGCGCGCGCGCGAGTATATAGCCGATCGATAAGAGTCGAGCTCGCCACATCACGGGCCAAGGCCTCGGTGCGAGCAAACGTAGTGTGCAGAGCCAAGAGTAAGAGAGAGAGAGAGAGAGAGAGAGAGAGAGATTCGTCGCAGCTTACCTTGTCGCAGGAGCTCTTTTTTCGATACTCCGCAGGACGGACACCTGCATTGCACGAGGTTGTGTATGTGTGTATGCGATGTGTAAGTGATGTCTGTGTGTATATAGTTTGGTTTTGAATGTATAGATATATAGATATGTATACATGCATAGGTGGGATGTGTATACTCTGTGTGACTTGCTTGTGGATCGATAGAGAGGAGGTGTTCTGAGTTTGTGTGGGTTTGGCATCTAGAGCGAGAAATGGATGATTGTTTTTTTTTTTGGCGGGAGATTTGTGGTTTGAATTTTTCCTATACCGAACATTGGCGCACTTAAAAAGTACGATTGTTGAGTCGATTGACGTAAGCCTGCGAAACGCGTAGACGGAGAATCGATATTATAAATGCGAAATGTATTAACTCCGAAATCACTTCGTAAATCTCTCTGCAACGCAGCTTTCTCAATCCTCGCGACTGTTTCAATTAGCCCAATTGACTGGCGTCGACGTCACCACCCGCAGTGTTGTGAGTATATAAACGCGATTTCAGACACAAGCCAATTGCTGTTGTGCATTGACTGATCAAATCAGCGGGAGGCAGATGTCCTCTTTACAAGGTATATACGGGCAACCCTTTCGCAGGTTGTCGCATTGTGCACTCATCTATGATATGCGTGTATATATAGGTATAGAGTTACGAGGTGCGGAAATAAATGGCCAAGGGTCTAGGGGGCTCAGGTAGATTTTTTACGAGGCGGAAGGGAAGGCTGGGAAGGTAGGATGGACAACTGGGGTCAAGACTCCCTAGGAGAAAGAGATGATGGGAAGATGTGAATTGTTATATGAATGACGTACAGTTCGGAACCAAACTGAGATGATGACCTCAGTGTTTACTGATTTGAAAGCTTCGCCTGAGATGAAAATATTTATTTTTGCGCCTTTCTAACGAGCTGTTGGTATTTAAATATTTTTCAATGGAATGCGTTGTTGTCGGTATTAAAATTCTTTTAAATTGCTCTGTAAAATTCCAACTTTTTTTGAACTGGCCTTCGAATGAAGAATCGCTTAGGTAACAGCTACCTGCTTTCCAGTGGATTTTCGCCAGAATTGCAAATATTTTCATTTCAAATTTTGCACGGTGAGAGATGGTACCAAGGGGAAGAAAAGCTGTGTATTGAATTAGCGCTATTCGTTGTATTTACTATGATGTAAGAATTTTTCTATCCCGCCAGGCTTCATCGACTCAGTCGATAACATTCGTATGCGAGACCCCCTTAAAATCGGAATATCGATAGCGGTTAACGAATTTAAGCCAGTTAAAAACATAAAAAATAATTAAAACTGCAAACGTAAATATTAACCATATAGGCCTGCGTATACTGTGTACGCGTACACTCGCCGGCCATCAAAATATTGAATTAATCTCACAATGTCCCCTACATTTGCACAACAGTTATATATGCTTATGGTTATGCATATAATAAGATACAAAGCGCGCAACTACCTACAGCCTCTCTTCTTCTCTATCTCTGCGTATGAAATGTTAAAGACCACGTGGAGTCCCAAAAGATGAGGAAGTGCCAAATGCCCATTAAGCACAATAGCCAGGACAAAAAGGGTTAGATGCGCGCACACGCTTTGTCATTTCGTTTCTACAATTACGAGCCTCACTCGCCGCTGTCCCTCTTTAGGGGCGAATACGTGTATGTATACCAAGGTGTGTTTGAATTTTTCTCAGGTACATGGACCGTCCGTACAGTCGGACGGTTTTCTTATACGCTCAGATGCATCCCGTACACGCCGTCGAGAAGATACGTCTCGCAGGTCGAGTGACCCTTTTTTTCTCTCAAGGGTCACGCTCCGGCCTCCTTCGAAGAATGGACAGTTTGCAAACGTTATTTTTAACGTTTCAGCGCGAGATGAGGCATTGTCGTAGCTCATTCGTATAAACATATATATAGATGTATCTGTGTGTATGTATATGTAGACATACTCTCTCCAAGGAAGAATCGTTAGAGAATCTTAACGAGCAGTAGATACCTCCGAGAATTATTGCAGAGGTACATAACGATACACGCGTATAACGTACAGTATGTATGCAGAAAACGACTATGTGACGCGACTGGAACGTATTTAAGATATTCCAATGTGCACGGTATAGTATAACACGCACATACCGATCGTCGAGACGAAAATCTTAAGTGCAGCTCGTCGTCGTGTCGTTAGACAGGTAATTAACTATGTGTTTGTGTGTGTGTGTGGGTATATATATACATATACATATACAAAACGTATGTATACACGACTTTTCGCGGCGATACGGTGCCGTTTCGTAATTAGTCATAGGAGTCGACTCGACGAGACGGAGATTTCTTTCTCTCTTAATTATTGGGATAGATTTTCTCGTCGGAAATGCAAGATATATCGGATGCGTAAGAGAGATGTGCGCGTGTAGAAAATTTTCTTTTCTCGCATTGCTCCTCAAAACTGTGCCTAGAGGCTAATGATTCGTTATAGGCACTTTGGTGCGTATTAGGTAGCTAATCGATGTAAACTGACTTTTTATATGTATACATATATGTATAGGTATATGTTAGTTTGATAATGATTTGCCAGATTATTGTGGAGTATCGAATTGTATGCTTTTGGAAGGTAAACAGTTCATCCGACCTGTGTCGAAAGTTGTTTAGGAGTTGAATTTTTTTTTTAAACACTCCGTGCTGTAAATGATTAAGATATATATTTTTTACACGAAGTACATTTACTGGCTGCTGCATCTAAAATTAATTAGCTTCAATAAAATCAATTGTACTCGGTAAATTACATTTCACAAGTCAACAAAAGAGAATAAATAACATACCGAATGAATAAATCTGTACTGAAAGAAGAATTGTTTAAAATTGAAAGAACTACGATTTTTTTATTAACTGCATTTATCCAAATGAAAACGCATACTTTTTATTTTAAATAAAATTTTTCTAATCGAACAGAACATTTTAGTAATAAATACATTATTTACCAAGAAGTTTCAAATTATATGTAAACAAAATAGCTGAATACATTTAAGAAATTAATATTTGCATCGGGTAAACTTGTATTATCAATGAAAACATAGTAAATATTTCCTTTTGACGAAAGAGCAGTTTTTTAGTAAATAAATTTTCGTAAATGTAACAAAACTGAATAAGTAACTAATACGTAGAAAGAGGATATGCGATTGTATAAATAAAGAAAATAATAAATACTCGAGATTTTTATCTTTATTATCATACAAATGTGCATACGCAAGGCTGAAAATTATATTCAAAATAAAACTGAACCAAATGAAGTTTTTTCCCTGGAATTAGTGAAACTTGTGAGAGAAAACGATAACTCGAACCACCGACTATGACTCAATCGTGAGTTTTCTGGTTTCAAAACAATCTCTCAGCCGAGTCTAAATCCCTCTTAATCCGCAATTCTAAAAATTCCTGATTGTTCTCGGTCTCCAAAGCGGAATAACAAAATGACACTAGCGTTATGGACCGCAAACGTCTACACCCCATTTCCGCGTAAAACTTACAAACACAACCACCCGAGAGACTGAGAAGAGGCCTTTCCTTAAAAGCTGCAATAAAATTGAAAGATTAGCGAAGTGGGCCGAAGAGTCACTCTAATCTCTACAACAGAGATTGTAAACAGGGCCGATGCTGCTGCTGCGGCACTTTACGAAAACATTTTCTCTCTCCGGAAAAATTTCGACAACGACGACGACGACGACACGGTCCTGGCGTGTCTCGCGACGCGACGGCGATAATTGCATACGCGCAGTAATGGTCACGTAGTTAGCGGAAAATGGATATCGACTCACATTGGCTAATGTATCTCGGTAACGACTTTGTTTTTTCTCCAGATAAGCAAGAATTTTTACGTTGTGCCTATGCTACTGTCTAAATACATCGGAAACTGTACGCTGGACCTGTCTTCGTCTTCTTCTTTTTTTTTTGAGGCAAGTTTGTACAGGAAGAGATGATCTGGTGCAATGAAAAGTCGTAAATCTGGCCTACACTACTGTCTCAGTGGTTTAATGATTTTTGGGTTTTTCGAGCCCAGCTTTAATCGGCTTGACTCAGCTAAATTTCATTGGGGTGTTCTGTTTAAGCACGTTTGACGTATTGGATCATTGAAGAAGCGTCCACGCGCGTGCGAGAAAAGTTGAGTTCCGTCATGTAAATGGGAAATAGCTATTGTAGGTATGTTTGCAGATTTGGAATCTTACAGGTAAAAGTGCCTAAGCCAATAGGGAAAAACCCCTGCGTCTATGATAGGGTCTATATTTTTGCGCACAATAGAGCGCGCATGTAAAGCCCACAATAAAATCGGAAGATTTTATTGTTAAGATTCATTGTCGATGAGTGAAAAGACCCGGGGCCTGCAGACTGTTTCGACAAAATTTGTCAATATTTATTTCGAAACTTTCTGCATGTTACACCTATTTGTTTACTGGCAACACCGCAGTAGATATAAATAATATATACTTGTCGATATGTGTTATACACATATTAAGCGTATGTACAGTAACAACTCAGCAGTTCCATGGAGTATGATTTAGTAATCTATAATAAAATCTATCACACCATATGTGTCAATATAAAGTCCAGTCCGTTTTTATCTGGAAATAAAGTGTCTATTTACTCGCAAAACTCGTCGAAAAGGGAGGACCGCCACATTTAAATAAATGCATAGTACAAAATGTATAAAATATCCGTGTATAAAAAAAATATATTGCAATGACCTAGGAGTGACGTCACGCGTTGAATACACGAAAATTACAGTCCAAAAAAGCCTTCTTACCTCGATATCTAAAATCAGGACAAAATCTGATGCAACGAATGCATTGAACTCCTACACGAGCCTTACGCACAAATCTCTACTGGGATGCACAATGCACCATAGAAGACACGGTCGTAAAATCTCTCCTTTTTCTCCTCGAAAAGACGGAAGAGATCGAAAAATGTTCTCTTACGTAAGCCACGAGCAAACAGATCTTGCTGTCGTTACGAGAGATTCGATTATCGAGAGCGATTCGACGGAGAAGGAAAAAAAAGCTGAATTCTTATCTGCAGCACTGAGCGGAGAAAAAAATCTTCGGAGAATCGAGCGTCTGTTGTTTGCTCATATATATATATATATATAGGTATATATATATATAAACGTGGCTCTCCGATGCATGTGTGTATACCTGATACACGTGCGGTATAAAAGATGTTTTTATATCCATCTATATGTATAGACATGTCAGATGCGGTATGTGCGACAGAATTCGGTGAATCTCGTCGTTTCTTATTTTTTAATTTTTCGATCAAACACGCGAAACCTTGAGCATATGATTGCGGTGTGTGTCGATAACGCAATTTCATCGATTAAATTTTCGAACTCGTATAATGTCAGATTTCCGATAAACGCGCGTAGACGCAAACTCTCGCGTCGATAAGCCCATAAACGCGAGCATAAAATCACGATAAGTTACGCGCAGTTTTTGGCACGAGTCTCTGGGATATTTTTAACATCCAATTATCTCTCAAACACGGCTATTGTAACGTCAAGCTCAAATTTCCTAGAATGCAAACACTCAGTGCTCCTAGAATTATATATATATATATGTATACCGGTACCGTTTCTTTCATATTTATAAATAACGGAGGCTGCGTGCAATAATATTGAAACTTCTCGCAGCGGCCGCTGCGAGAAACGGACTCCTGCATTCTGTTTCGAAAAAACCGTGTCTAAGAAGAAGAGCAGCTTATCTCGTGCCGAGAGAGCGATATACATATACATATATATATGTGCATGTATACGTGCACCGGATGGACCAGAGGTGGCGAGTCACTCGTCAAACATAGGCGAGGACACGAAGGATAGAAAGAGAGTTACAGAGCAAATACATCGATGCGGAGAACTCGCAGCGTCTAATCTAATCGCGTTGTGGGTGCGCGTGACGCGCAGCATCATCTTTCCTGTCACAGCTTATTATTGACTGAGATTGAGAGACGGAGAATTTTTTTTTCCTACTTTTATGATAATCCATTGAAAATCGGTGGTAAAAATGATGCTCTTACCGATCGTAACGAGAATTGTGGTCAGTGCTCTCGCATACTCTTATGAAGATGAAACGTTTAACCATTTCACGCGATCTACTATAGGTACAACACAGCAGTTATCGATTATTACGCGAGCAAGTCGTGCATTCATAGTGTCCCCTCTAATACGTGAATAACGAAAAATTATATACTTCTACCGAGATACACAGTAACTATTACATGTACTTGTCTCTCTGTATATTATGCTGTACATAAGTACAGCGTATGAAAGACAATGTATGATTACATTATATATTATATTACGTTATTGAGCTGGACAGTCGTTTTGAAACGTATCATTGATGTTCAATGATAAATTTTAATTTTTGGTCGTGTATGCAATTCACCTGGACATATCAATATTATGATAGGACAGTGCGAGCTACGTCTTGAATGCTGATGTATCTTCTGTTTAAAAACATGTATGCGCCGTTCAGGTGCGACTATCGGAGCCGCTAAAAATGTAGGTTATCCGTTTAGGGAGGAAAGACACCGGGTGATAGCCTCAAAAAAAAAAACTAGATACATGCGTGTTTGGTGTTCGGTATATATATGTATGGAATAGATAATGGATACTACGTGGATTTTTGTCACTCGAGATAAAGAACTCGGTGAAAGTATGCATCTCGACTGTATAGAAGTAATATTATATATATATATACAAGTGTGATACAGAATTTCAATTGATTTGAAAATGATAACTCAACTGATTGCCAAACAGTAATATGGATGTTAATATAAGATACTGGAATTGTATATAATAGTAATAATCAATCGATCGATTTATTTGAACTTTCTTTCTTTATGTGTTATGAGAGAGCAAGAAAGGAAGTTTAAAAAAAAAATCGTTAGATTTTAGCTGTAAATTTTAGATTATTATTCGTAAGATCTTTATTACACCAAACCAGAGAACGGGAAGGAATTTCCTCTGGTGGATTACTTTGTACTACACTTTAACAACGTAATTATTGCAATTGTCATTTGTTGTAAATTTCTCTTATTAATGAAATTAATTAATTAATTGATTAAAGAATTTCAAACTAACAAGGGAAATAAGGGTTCTTACATTTTAAAAATAACTTCTATTGATCCTATAAACTTTTTAATAACATTTTTTCCTGCTACTTATGTGTTATATACATTGACCAACGAAAAGTTGAAAAAAAAAAAATTATTTATTATTCAACGACGAAATTGCTGCAATGTCGTATTATACGTTTATTCTATAACTCATAAAACCAGATTAAAAGAAAATATGATAACAACTCGTTAAACAAATTTAGAAGAGTAATGTGTGAAAAATCGAATGGAATCGAGCGATTAACTTCAAAAAGAACGAATAAGCCATCAATTTCTTAAAGCAAGAAGTCCATTTGCTACTTTCGTAACCTTTGCTATGCAAAAAACGCGACATACAATAAAGTTGGCCAATCATCGTAGTTCTTTGGCTACACCTCTTTTTTGTCAAAAACTTTCTGAAACTCGTCACGAATATGTACGACAGGGTGAAATTGAAGCCATAATTTTTACGATGTGTTTCGTTCCTCAGCTAGTTTTCCGGTAGATATATGTATATATAAAATAAACAAAACTCGTACGATTATCCGGATCGTTACGTTCTCATGAGATTATCGTGATCGTAATTCACAAAGTTGCTCAACTACTAAAACTGACCCTCGGAACTGTTCTCGTGTTTGAACTCAAGCCCTTCTTTCCAGTTGATTCAAAAACGCTATACCACAACAGCAGTATAACCGGAATTGCGGCACGAGGCAGCGCACGAGACACGACGATATATACACAAGACTAATTTCGTGTCCACCTGGAAAATTACCTCGGGACGCGTCGCTCAAACTTCCATGTTTTCTTCTACGTTTTTGTTTATGCCGGAGAATCTTTCCGACGAGTCGAAGGATGTGTTGGACTAGTTCGCGTGTGTATGTATAATGCAGATGGTGGGGTGTAAAGTTTTATCTTACTGATTGGAAAATCGATGAATCAGACAGTTTCGGTTATTGGGTAATGAGCGGCTATGGAAGGTTTTAAAAGTTGGAGGGATAACCGTATACTGCACACCATATTGTTGTGCGCTATATACACTTTTTTTTTTTATTTTTATGATGAGATCGATTATCTGGGTGATTTATGAGATGAATTATTCAGGTGCCTGCGCTAGTTGCTAGAACTTTGGACGGAAGAGCAGAGCTGCATTGAATTATATATAAATTACACTACACATTTCGCTATTCCGGCAGCTCGAACGAACGAGCCATTGCGACTTTATCGAAGATTTCGAAAATAACAAATTCATTCACGGATTCGATGTAGCTTTCACGCGCGAAGAGCGAATAAACAAATAGAAACGCTCCATTTCCATTAACGACTCGGGCAGCGTATTATTTATACATGTGGACACACACACACACACAAACACACACGCGCGTAGGGCGAAAAGAAGAACATACGTAAGGTCGTCGTCGATGACGGTATAATAGAATATATACAAGTGGAGCAAAGACCTTCTCGTCCCGTGACAGCTGTCGAGCGCGAGTAAATATACCTGTACGGCGAAAGTCCCGCCAGCTTATATAGTTTAGCGATGTCCTCTGCCATTATATGCTCGTCAGCAGAGCAACGCGATTTTCCTCGTCTCCCGCATACGTTAGACCTGTTTTTAACTCGTAGAGAGGCGGCGCGTGCCGACTTTGGGGTTGTAGACCGGAATATAGGCTTTTCCGGTAAGTTTCTTTTTTTTTCTGTATTCAACATCGTTAAGAATGACGCGAGGTGTTTTTTTCCTTTTTTAAACGAGGGGAAACGATGCAGATGCTGCAGAGATCAGGTGCATTGAATAAGAGGTGTTTTTTTTTCCTTCGAGCGACGCTGCGGTAGTGAAAAAATTTTTCGAGGTCACCTGCTGCGCATAATGGATTTTTTTAATCGACGAATCGTACACGGTATGCGCTTAAAAGTATGTTGTAAACTCATTTTTTTTTTGTTTATAACTGAGTAAACGTATATGTCATAAATAATTCATAAAACGAAAATTCCTTTAATTCATGCAACTCTTTATTGAGCCTCGAAAAGTCGTGCTCTTTGACCGACCGATTTTTCACTCCACGCACTCGAAATCCTTAAAAAAGCATTTCCAAAAAATCCAAAGACTCTTGATACGTATAACAAAAAGGTTAAAAAGGTAAAAAAAGAGAAGAATAAAGATCCTTCTTGTCTCTGGTCCATTCGATCGGTTGTTCTCCACCTGTTTTCCAGCCTTAGGTCAACCATTTCTCTCTTTCTCTCCCGGCTCATTCGTAATTCCGTCGCGTACGCGCGTTCGGAGATGAAAGGGAGAGAGAGATAGAGAGAGAGAGAGAGAGAGAGAGAGAAGAGACAAGAGAAGACACGAAGGGCATAGAAAGCTGTGTATAAATACGACGATCTGTAATCTGCTCCACGAGTCGCTGTATACGCGCACGATCTTTTCTTCGATTCACTGAATTTTTTTATTCTTTCATTCTTAAATTCTCATACTCTCTTTCTCAAGAGAAAGAGAGAGAGAGAGAGAGAGAGAGAGAGAGAGAGAATGATACGTCTCTTTTCGTCTCGAACTTGTCTATTTCTTTTCGTGTATATGTACACACACGTTTAAGGCTTGTACGTGAATTGTCATGAATAGATATTCGAAATTTAACCTGAACATGGAATTCCATATAGTTATCTATTGAATGTCTATGTAAATAAAATTTATTTCAATACATTACTGTATAAATAAAACATTTGACGTTTGAACATAAAATATCAATCATGGTTAATTTGAACATTTTTAGTACACGGAATTAACGTAATTCATTCCATGAATTATTACGAATTTATTTATTCAATCTTGACTTATGGATTTGTAATATAGATAGTATATTTATTATGCTAATTTAAAGCTGATAATTTTAGAAGAAAAATTGACCTACCCTGGACTATCGATCAAATCAGCTTGTGCAAAGATTGGCTTAACATTTGCTTTAAATATCTGTCTTATGTATACAATAAATAAATAAATAAATAAATAAATAAATAGTAGTAAGAATTAAATGTTTTTTAGTAAAATAAACATTTAATTTAAGAGCAAAATACCTCAAAATAACTGCAAATCTTAGTATCAATGTATTGGATTTAAAAAAGATTACCATAACGATATAGCGAAAGAACTTTGGTCAAGAATAAAATTGTATAAAAAATCATTCGAAACACACTGCAAGGAGCTCGGAGTCGTACGGTGTCTCGAAGTCTAAGTGTTAAACTCGGTAACAGATCTCGACAAAAATCGACGATAACAAACTAAAGACACAAATACACACGCCCATGCTCATCTCATCGTCATTCTCATCGCATATCAGAGGTTCACTCAACCTCTCTCCGTCCATCCATCCGCTCATAACGCACACATCCTCTGACTTTTTCTCTCGCCTCTCTCTCACCTCACGTACATCTATGTACACTTGTACAGTCACATACACACATACGCGTGCAAAAGAGAAAGAGAGGATAGCCGTTCGTTGGGATGAAGCTGCTGCTGCTGCTGCTGCTGCTGCTGCTGCATCAGTCGTGGGAGACTGGTAGCTCGCTTCCGGCCTCCATTGTGCGGCGACTCGTGCGTATATATACACTCATTGCTGGAATGACGAGAGCATAGAACAAGAGAGAGAAAGAGAGGCGGTATTGTTATGTAGAGAGGAGAAAATGCGTTCGACTTTTTTGTACTACTGGAACGAGACTCCTCTCGTCGGAGCTCTGTCTGGGAATTAATCCTGTCTTTTTTTTTATCTACCCGGTTCTCTGAGTTCTTCTAATGAGCGCATATCGCATAGTCGCGGCAACGAGCGTACATACACATATACGTAGAGGGAACCGAAAATATCTGTATTCTGGAAAAAGAATAATTTTTTTCTCATCGTACGTTTTCGGAATATCAAGTGAACCACCCACGCTGAATTTACATCTTCATATGGAGACACCCCAATAAAACCACCAGTGCACAGACTCGCACTGTCTCTGTCCCTTCGTATCGTGTAAAGCCGTAAGCTGACCCTCAGCAGCAGCCACATAAAAGAAGCTTCAGACTGAAGAAGAAAAAGGAAGAGTACAGGGCGGCTCTTTTGTGTATCCTCCGCATCTCCGGAATACCTCTCGCGCGCATTACACATGCAGAGAGCTGAGCAGGTTGAACGGATCCAACATATGTCGTGGCCCCCTTTTGCTCTGTCTTCCTGTCTTCTATGTATGTGTGACTGGTGTGTATATGCGTGAATATACCTCGAAGGAACATGTCATCGTCCGGGGAAACGCAGGAAGCCTCGCAAGTGCATCAGCCGAATCTCAGCATCCGCAGGAGACTCAGCGAATATGAGAGGATCGTTGCGTGATTCTGTATGCGTGTGCATACGTGTGTATACGTGTAGAGGCTGTTATCGATTATTTCTCGCGCTCGTGTGTACCAAGAAGTCTTACGGCGATATTCCGGCTATGGTCTGCCTACTCTGCTTCTCATTCTGCTTTTACTTTGGGCTTTTTATCTTTCCTATACCAGAGGATGTATGTGCTAACTTTGGTGAGAATTGTCGCTCTCGTGGTATGGGCTAATACTTTGTCAAATGCTGTATTGTGTAGCGATGGTGTACTTTTTTTATTATCGGGATGACAAGAACGGAACAGAATTATACAGATGTAATGGGCCTAATATTGATATGCAGATCTGTACTATAGAGATAAAATTGTGTTATAGCCGCACCCTGCTATAGGAGTCACTATTACTGGTACTGCTATATATGAATTAACACTGTCGAATACTGAACTGTATGCCAATTGTCGTTATAGACAGTTAATAGAACAGACCTTAATTATAAAAATGCACCGGCTCCGATTCTGATACGTCGGATTTGATCTGGAGATACAATTGTACAGAACCTGAATCGCGTACGACGATACAGTCCCAATCGAGTTTGTCGGATTGTGGTCTGGTTTTAAGGACTCTGTTAGTACTACGAATATATACTTTTTAATAGGCTCGTTCTTATCACTCTGTTGGTCTTTTAAAAAAATCTGTCGAAGTTTTGAAAGAATTTTAATATTTCAGTTACAATGAGAACTCTGGTGTAATAGGTGTGTCGCTGAGGTATTGGTGACTGAACACCTTTAAAAATAAAAAAAAAAAAGTAGAAACGAAATGTACATGTATATTAGTTTCTCCTATAATCTATCGGAGAAATTTGAAAGCGTAACAACTATTTTATCGCAAAGTTAGCGAGTGAAATGAAAAAAGAAAAGCTGGAGAAGAATGAAAAAGAAAACTCCGCTTTATCGGACGTAACATCTTCAGAACTTTTCCTCCGTCTTCTCCCCTCGGTGCATATAACGAAGGAGGCCGTGAACCCTGCCGCAATATGCACCTATATACCTATATATACAGAGAAAGATAGAGAGAGAGAGAGAGAGAGGCAACCTGCAGCAGGCAAGACGCGCATCCTGCACCACCTGCTTCCTTTGCGGAGCGCGCAGTGTCAGTTTCTTTTGCTCGCGAGACTCGCGCTATGTATATATATATATATATATATATATATATATATATATAGGCTTTTGTGTCAGGCTTGCTTCTTTACATATACGACGACTCGGTGCATATATTTTCTGCATTTTCAGGTCTGCGCTCTGAATTTGCGACTATGATTTCGCGATGCGAACGCCGCGTAGAAAAATAATCAATGAAGCTGAGCCGTTCTAGATTCTGCTGATGGATTCTTTTTCTTCTTAAATTGCGATCGCGATACATGTTTTACGCATATGGCGTGTATATATATCGATCGGTACATGTATGTAGGTGTAAAGATGAAGAGAAGAAAATAATTAAACGCGTGTGCGATGTATGTGTATGATATCGTCGATTTGTCATAAATTATTATCGGATAACACGCTTTTTCATGAATAACCGAGTGTTCGTGTATATAGATTTCACACACATTCATATATGTCAAATCTCGCTATCGATAAACGTGCGTATTATATGCCCGTGTATATTAATGCGAAGAGTAAACACCAACATTTATATTTATAACGCTAAATTGAAATTTGAATTATCCACTTGGGATTTGAGAAGAAGCAGAAGAAGAAGAAGAAGAAGAAGAAGAAGAAGAAGACGAAGAAGAAGAGTAAAAAAGGAATTAAAGAAAAATGTCGAAACTCGAGCAAAGGAGCGAACGGAATAAATCTCATTTTTCGCCGTCGCACGCATCATAAGCCTCGTGATTACGAGGCACATACTGCATCGAATCGCGCACGTATCAGCGCTAGTCCTCAGGTGGATGATCGCTCGTGTGTGTCTCTTTCTGTATATGTATATTTCATATACATATACTTTTATACACACGTATATGCCACGTGCACGTGCCGCAAAAAAAAAACTGCCGACTCTGGAGGAACACCTTATTCTGTATTCCTCCTATGTATATGTTGTGTACATATATACACATATGTTATATTTAAAATGTGTAGGTGTGCAATACAGAGATCGATCGCTGGAGTGCGTCTCTCTCTCGTCATATTTCATTGCCGGAGACGATAGAATTTGCGCGACTGAGATGACGAATAAGGACAGATCTTCTTCGTATGGGACAACGAAGCCGCTTCAATATAAATAATATAGTCGGCAAATATTTGCTCGCCGAGTAGGAGGTTATACGCGCTCGAGATAATTTTTCTTTTCTCTCAGTTGCGTATATTGCGCGCGTATATAAAGTACACACGTCTACACATTTGTAACCTCTTTTATGAAACGAATCCATTTTCGCGATACGTAACTCGTAATGCGCGTTTACGCGTACACTGGACTTTCCTATCGATTTGCGTGTATAAATTGACGCGACGATTGAAAATGATTCGTGACTTTTATTCCAAGAAGAGCCATTGACAAATTGCCACAGATGAATTATGACACACGCCAGAGAACACATGCTCCACATTCCAAACAATCGTCGTCTCTTTCCTTCTGAGAAAACAGTACATCATCGACTAGAGAAAGAGAAGGAGAGATAATACCTCGACGGCACTAAGGTGTGTAGTACCACGAGATTGTAAAAAAAATCATTTGCTTCTACTGTACAGAGAAGACGAAAAAAAAAACTGTTACTGCGCACGATATAGATATTCGAAAAGGTAAACGCTGCAGGTTTCTTTCCGCAATGAGAAAGCGAGAGATAAGCCGCAAAAAAAGGAGAAAGAAGAAGAAGAAGAAGAAGAAGAAGAAGTTCTTTAATATAATTTGAAAGAGCAGATGCCTTGGCAAAACCGAGGCAAATTTAAAATATTCTTTGCAGCTCTCTCTCTCTCTCTCTCTCTCTCTCTCTGTCTCTCTCTGTCTCGTCACCACATCGAGAAAAGAGATTATGAATTATCAGTTGTACACGTACTCTCAAAGTGTGTCGATCGGATGACAAAGCAGCGGCAGTTAAGAGAGTCGAGTGAGGGAGAGAAAGAGGAGATAATATGGTCCGTGTACACAGCTGCTCCCTCCGAGCTGTGCGCGCAGATGCTGCACCGAAGAGCAGGAGTTACCTCAAAATTGCGCCACGCGCGAGCTGTTCCCTTCCCTTCACCGGTTCTCTTCACTCTAATATTTCAGCTGAGAGAGAGAGAGAGAGAGAGACAGAGAGTGAAAGAGTATTTTATGGATGTTGCTATACGGGTCGGAGGCACGTGCCGGCATGTCTTTTTGTTTTTTTTAATTCTCGGGAAGCTGGACTACAGGGAGACAGAGATAGAGATTTTTGTTATTTTAACTTTTGATTTCTACGGTAAAGCGATGGTAACGTCAATTTCATTCGGGACTGGCGCAAATTTCTACTGGCTCCGCGTACTTTGATTTTTAATTTAAAAATTAACCGTGTGACTGATATTTTATGCGAAAACGTCGAATTTTTTATTTGTTTATTAATATAGTATAAAATAAATTTTATTTTAATTATTGGTTTTTAATATTGAAAGAGCTTCAAGTTTATGTGTTAAGTGCATTGATATTATTGTAAATATTGTATTTTTGCTATGTAAATTTTAACGAATTTCATATTTTCTGACATGTGCAATCTGAAAGCAAAACAAGCAATACAATGTAGTGACTCCGAAAATGACGATTAAAGTACATTTTTAAAGATACATTAAAGTCAAGTGATTAAAGTGACATTATTGCGATTAGGTTTATTTAGATTTAGGTCTATGGCCTAAATCTAAATAAGGTGTATGTATATCTAATAGATATATGTATATATATCTAAATAGTATATAAGCACATAACAATATATATATATATATATATATATATATATATATATATAGTAATTGTATTAGTTTTTAAGTTTAGTTTTGTAAGAGCTGTGGATTGCGTATGTAAATGTTACTGGTGTAATAAACGAAAGGCAATAAATTCGATGAACACTTCGATGTACATTTACACCGACTTTCCAGTCCGACGATACTTAAACCCGTAATATTTTTAACATCGTATTTATAATAGTGTTTTTTTTTTAATACCTTCGTATCATATCCTCAATGAATATCACATTTTATTTAATTAAATATACGAAGCATCGTGTATTCGCAACATTACATTAATCAGTACAATACAATCGTTCCAATTATACCTTAGAATTCGAGCTCGTTTCTCACTGCGTCACGTCGGCCAAAGTAATTGCACACGCAAATCGCACTTTATACGGAAAATCGAAAAAAAAAAGTTGTCATCTCATCAAGCGGTGCAGCCGAAACGAAGCCAAGAGTAGAAACGAGAGGGCGATTTGGCTCTCGTTCGCGCGCTCGTTCGTTATCTTAATGACTGCTCGATTCTTTTGCTATGTGCTCGCGAGCGCGTGAGCCTCGCGTTCCGCTTATCTTGCGACTCGGCTCTAGGCCTCTCTCTATAGATCTGTGTATTATATATATATACACATAAATGTGTATGTGAACGTGTATGGGTATTTACGCCAGCCTCGGGCGAATTTGAAAGTGAAATGCACACATAGTTCTCCCGGGTTTGTCCGGCAAAGCATGAAGATGGGAAGCGCGGTATCCTACGCTTTTCTGCTTCATATATACATATATATATATATATATATATATATATATATATGTGTGTATATGCATGCGTACACACAGACACGCAGAGAAAGAGTTTCCTGAATTTTCTTCGTGGAAATTGATAATAAGCTCGTTGTATGTGAATACACACCTGTGGGATCAGGCTGCATTTGACCGATCTGATTGTCGATGCTAATTTTTTTTTTTGCTCCCGGCTTTTCTCGTACCACCAGCGAGATTCAGTAGACAGGTTTGATTCGACGATAAACGAAACACTGTTGCTGTCGAGTCAGGAAAAAAATGTGTTGTAAAAATTATGGCGATGTACAATTTGAATAAATTGTATTCGTGTATATATATATATATATACAGTGCGATAGTTATACTTTTAACATTGTTCTTCAAGGCTAATTAGCGCAGAAATATTATTTACGCCGAAGTATTTATTATCCATTTACACAGCACGGACTGTATACTTATTTATTTTCCGAAACTAATGCTCGTTAATCGTCGAGAAAATTTAATAAACAAATCTAACTTTTCGAGCTTATCCAACTCGATAATGGAATCGCATAATATCAATTAAGATCCAATTAAAATAACAATCGTAACCGCGCAAATACAAGTCTTTAAAAATCCTGTACAATTACGTCCATTAAGGTAAAACTTTCCTTGATTTATAAACATACAATTAGAGCGCACTAGCGCACTGCAGCTGCTCGGATGAAAATCGAGAGTCCATCTGCGCTCTCTGCCGTATACAACGATAGCGCAAACTACTTGTATAAATTAAAGCTCCCTGTGTAGCCGCCGTAAGTTGAAGACACCACGAGCGCTCGTAACGCCAGTCCGTACAATATGCTCTTCTTGCTCGTCGACGTAACTCGCTTTCCGCGAATTACCGAGCGACTCTTCCGAGATATACTCGAGCGCGCGAGCTCCACTTCCGGTGTATTTTCTTTTCGTCGAAGAAAAAAGGGAAGATCGATTGACTGATTTTCCGCGCGAAATTTCAATGCTTCTTCTTAACGCAAACAGAAATCTAGCAGTGCAAACATCTCCATTAAGAGCTCTACGTGTGTGCTACTTATGTGTATTTACTATTTACTCGAGATTTTTCAGATCTTTTCTTTTCAACGCTTTATCTGCGATCCGATGCTAATTTTCCCGAAACCAACCTCGCCGTACAATTGAATAGTTCGAATTTAGCGGCCTATTCTGCATCGATAGACGACGACGATGCACTTCTCTCGGTTGACTTTTTTAAGACGAATTCCGCGTCCTCGAAAAATCGCTAACAAAAGTAGCTACTTGAACGTTGATACTCGGACAGATTGTGAAGTTCGAATGGAATAATTGAACTCGCAACTGTCTCGAGCCAGAAGACACTTTCAACTCGAAAGGCGACTGTAGCGCGAGAGAATATAACGCATTGCAGCTACTCGGTTCGTTAATTCCGCGCAGCGGTAGGCCGACTCGCGCTTAGACGTCCGTTGCGGGAATACAAAGTCTATACCTGTACGTGTCTTCTTCCTCCTTCTGTTAACGAACTTTTCTTCCTCCCCTGATGGACCTTTTTGCCTGAAAACACATACCCGCTGCTTCCTCCGCGTACATTTGCATCGCACGCGCGGAAACATCGATTTCTACTCCTGTGCATGCGGCCAAAAAGGAAATCATTGTCACGCGCATCCGACGGTCCCAACGACAATCGCGAGAGCTTTTCGGATAAATAAAATAATTGATCGCTGAGAATGCACAATTAGAGAATGTCAAGATTTACGTATTTTGTACTTGATTAATATTCAAGGTTTCAATATTTGCTATACCGACGACGGACAAGTGTCAGAACACTGACTGTCAATTTTTATTAGTCATTTTGTTTGAGTCTACCTCTATGACATTTGTGAAGTAAATAAATAAATAAATAAACAATAAGTACGGATCGGATTGAGACGATAAGAAATTATTCGATAATAATTCATGACGACCGTATTATGAATATTACATACATTTTTTTTTTCTTCTCTTGATCTTTACGCTTAGATGCATAATACATCGGTCGAGAACCAGATATGGATATATTATACCCATACATAGAAAATTAAACGCAAACGCAATTTATAAAAAAAAAAAAGAAAAAAATAGAACAGCTCGGCTTCATCGATTATGTTTCGTTCGCATCGTGAAATAAGCTCCAATAGGCTTCTCCTACTCAACAATGAGTCAATAAAGATGTGGCAAGGATAAGATACCCATTGGTGTCACACCCTCTCTTACAGACCGAGGAGCCCAGGAAAAATGGAAATAACCTAACGTGTCAACGGAACGGGCACTTCCAAAGATTTTTCGTAACAAGAAACCAGAAGACAGACGGAGAGAGGTGCGAAAAAAATTGTTTCATGCATCGCTCGCGTATAAAACCATAAGTTTTCGTTACGTAAAGGAGAGAAAAGGAAAATCTCCCGGGCGTTCACGCCGCGCGACGGATGCATTTTCCCCTCTGCGCACTCGCACACGCATACACACGCACACACATACAAGACAGACGCGAAATTAGCGATTCCGATGTCGAAGCGCGCTTTAATCGCGCAGCGGACTATATACTACTTGACTCTCGGTGTTGCGTAATCTCGAAATACTTTCGAGCGCAAGGAAAGTGCTGCGCACACGCGCTCACGAGGAAACCAGAAACTCAACAGGCGAGACCGTCGACGTTCTTCTACGGTTGTAATCGTTCCCGCTGATGATTCGATGGAGTGGATATTTTGCGATCGAGTGCATTGATTTTTTACTTTATTTGATGCCCGAAGCGATGAGGTCATTCGTTTGGCGTATTCGTTTTTGTGTATTTTTCATGGGGAATAAGCGGTAACCACAATTGCGAACTGTATAGAGTAGGAATAATACATAGATGCCGGATAAAGATGATTTTTCTAATTAACAATAGAAAGTTTGGTGTCTGGAGGCTGAGTCTTTTGAAGAGAGAATCTATAATGGAACGAGTTTTTCATTTTCTTTTGGTTATTTAAAGTGAAAGCTTCATTCGTTTGTTTTTATTTTCTAACCGAATATTAATACAGGCAGTGCGTGGGATTTTTGTTATTAGTTTAAATCGATATCAACGGATTGTAAAGGGAAGCAAAAATGATTGTCCTATAGTAATGATGAATTTTTTTATTATTGGAAATGTAAGGACGGACCAGGATTATAATAATATACCGGGATTAACGATGGTAGGTCAGATTTGAACTGGAACTAAGACTATCTGCTACTACCCTTATACAACAATAGTCATTAAAAATTTTAGTATATGTACTAAAACAGTAAAATAGTACACTCTCTACCAATAACTGTGATTTGCTGTTTCAGATGGAAACGACACGCGACACGAAGGGACCAGAATCCAGACCAGAATGCTGGTAATCTATACATCGTATCGGATTCGAATTTAAGAGTAAATTTTTCGGTAGCTGAATAGCGTAAGTCAATACTGATCGAAGATAATGGAACCTGAAACCTCGTTAAGCTGCATTTTACATTTTATTCGATCTAAGACTGCTAAGTGCATACTCGTACGTATAATGTAAATAAATAAATTCTAATTACGATTTTGGAGTATCAACGCTGAGATAATATTATTCTCAAAAATGTCTGCAATTCGAGTACTCCATTATCGATTAAATAGTGGACAAGTCACCGGCTTCGATACTATGAACAAACGACTGTTATTGATCCAACGTTGGGTTGAAGATCCACTCGTATTAGGGATTAACTACCGTGCAAATACTTGATATTCGCAAATACGAAAACAATAATTTTCAAAGTCAAGACAAAACTCCGATCCAATCGTTGGCAAACTTCTCTCACGCCCATTACCTAATACTGCTTCCAAACACACGTGTGATCACATATACTCGAGAAATGTGGAAAAGCTATACCTCATAGTGTATTTAAAAAATCCAATAACTTTCCACGACAACGCCTTAATCTCTCCTCAAACAATGGTCTCATCATAAACAAGCGACAGTTAGAGAGAGAGAGAGAGAGAGAGAGAGAGAAACGTAGAGCACAAAGTACAAAAGCCAGCGATGAACTTTGTTCAAGAAAAATATTTACGCGCAACAATATAATCAAATCCATTGTAAATCCCCGCCCGCAACTCGTTCGTTGCAAGATCATCGAACACGACGTCATCTCCTTGCAGGAATTACAATGCAAGAACAACGTCAGCGCAGAACATATACCTACACAAGCAGACATGCGACGAACCGCGCGTTATCGCGCGATAAAAGCGCGATCGGAAGTTCGCGTTCGTTTGTGTATATGGCTGCACACACATGTACGCGTGTGTCTGTGTGAATGTGTGTATGCATACGTCGTCGACAGACAAAACGAAGCAGTGAAAAGATGACGAGCCTCCGGTGTTGGTTTGCTGATAAGGGAGCATTGCTCGTTCTGTTCTCGAGGGATACGCGAATATACATATGTACATATACATATACATATATTGTCTATATTGTCTAACACCTTACGTGCGCGCGAATGTACATATATACCGTTGCAGCGTACTTCCGGCCAGAAGGTTTTAAGGGTTCCTCACATTTCGCGAAGTCACGAAGCTGTTGCCACGTCGCATAGGTTGACTTCCACATTGGAATGCATTTAAAGCTATATATAGAGAGAGAGAGAGAAATCTGCGATGAAGAGAGAGAGAGAGAGAAAGCCTTAATCGCTCCGCGAAAGACACTTGAGCCGATAGCGCGACGACTCGTCCTCTCGGAAGCTAAACTGGGGACACCTGTCGAAGGATCGTTTCCTCGACATATGACGGATAATATTATACGTCTATGAATAATGTAAACATGTGGGTGTATAACTGTATATGCATATACATATATATATATATACCGAGTCGAGAAGGGCCGCTCGGAATGTAAAGTAAAATACGCCACGATAACGCGACTTTTTCATTCATAAAAGTCGCGGCTCGCGTGGCTCATCGAAATTAGGTGTCGCTGACACAACTCACTTCGATTCTTTTGTTTTCTCCTTTATTTCAACTTCTCGTTGTCTTACGTCTTTCCCAAGCATTTAGAGGCAGTTTCGAAAATTCGTACTGATTTATTTCGATTCTAGAATACACTTGTTGATTCTTCGATGCGGAATCCAGGGCAATAATTATTTCACTATCTATATAGAGGCACTTAAGTGTACAAAGTGAATAGAGAATTTTCCAATTTTAATTCTAATACAGTGATTTTTTGGGTTTCAAGAACAGATTCGAGTGAAAATGTTTTTAAAATAATCGCATTGACAGAGAATTTCTCGTATACCGGAGTACAAATTAAGGAATGTTTGGAGACCATCTCAGTTCCGTCTGTAATTAAATTATACGTAATATTCGAAACGAACATTTTCATTGTTCTACAGAACTGTCGGTGATCGGCAAAAAACCTATTTTCCGACATAATAAAAAATTTCATTTAATACTAAACGCATAAAAATACCACTGTAGAAAATGTGAGATTAAGCGGCATCAGTCGCGAATAAAATTAATCTAAAATTTTTATCATCAATATTATAAGAGCGCTCGTTTAAGGTTTAATAATTTTGTGAAAACTCTAACTCGAAATACTACCTCTAGCATAAACACGTGTTTACCATTAACAATTGCCTCTTATATATAAACTCACTCTCGTGGAGCAAATTGCACTTTGAAAATTTTCGCACGTAAACATATTCGAATCTGTCGAGGCGAACGAGTACACTATATGGAAATCCGAAAAGTTAACGAAAAATCTCCGTCTTACTATGCAGTCCCTATCATTTCCTTCTTCGAATCGTCGACGTGATCACGCGTCTCCGGAAGCTTTTTCGACGGAGAGAAAAGAAAAAACAAAGCAACGGTACCTTTCGGAGACGCGTGCGCCAAGCGCCGAGTAAATCAAGGGATAAACTGGATTCCGGTGTGTGAAATAAAGGACACGCGTCAATCGTGTCCACTTCGTATATGAAATACTGGTCGGCACGTGTACAGCTACCTATACACCGTTGGAAGGACCCTTTTTCTACGGACTATCCGCTTTACGAAAGAACGAGGAGTGAGCCTGTTTTACTGACCGATGGTTTAGAGTGACCTCCGGTTTAGTAACCATACCTTCCCAACCGTCATTGCCGATTATAATGTAACGAGCTTTAAATTGAGTTATGTATATACCTGCGCAGATATAACATATATATACCATATATATAGGTATACGTCGTATAACGAGGATCGCGCGAGACACGCGACGAAGTAGACATCTGCGCTTAAGATTATTTTTTTTCCAAAAAAAAAAGAAGTGTCATTAACTGCCGAACGCCATGAGTATACGTACAACAAGACAACGGCAGGACATGCCTTACGCAACCGTATGCATACGTATAAGTGACCAAATATGACGAAAAGAGAGAAAGCGAGAGAAAAAAAGAATAAATGGGAGGTGGCACATACTCGCGATAGGATCTCGCTTCCTCGAAGCTCGGCTTCTGTGTATCCGCGAGTCGTCGTCGAAAACGAGCTGCTGTGTCGCGTTCCTGACATTTTCCTCGTCATCTGTCATCTCGCTTAATTTTTTACGACGTGTCCGCGCGCGGGTACTTGTTCTCCGCAGCTCGTTTCGCACCGCAAGCTAATTGCGGATTCGGTGGCAACGTGTTTTTTTTTCTCCTTCTTGCTTTTTTCTGTAGTAATTGTTGGGATTAATTTCTGGGCGTACACATTGAGACGCATAAGGTTAATCGCCTTATAATTTGGCTTATCTCGTGGAAAGATTAATAATGTGCTTTTCCTCGCGGAGAGTAATTCGTTACACGTATAGCTCGCGGTCTTGGTTATTACCGATCTGAATAATCTATGAGGTTTTACCATAAATTGCGCTTATGCAATCGAAGAAACATTGTTACTACTTTTTTTCTCTCTCTTAATCGATTGCACCGCTTGAATTATTTATACGTATTCTTAGAGAAAAATTAGTCTTATATAGAGAAAATTTCATTTTTAAGATTTGAACGTGAATTTTATATTTTTAGGGGGACTTTAAATACTTGTGATCGGAAAACGTATACATGGCGAAGGTGCGATTACAGTTGCAGACAGAGGGGTTTGAATAATGAAGCGAACCATTTGCATATTTCATTCCAATGCATTGTGTCTTCAGTAGTTTATTTTTTATTATATATCGCAAAATAATATATAATAAGACATTGGTGTGTAGCGTTTTACGGGCAGAGGATACTACACATATCATTCTTCTTATCGAGTAGTTTTTAGACTAAAATACAATACGTGCCATTTAATACCGACGTATGCTATATGTATCATTTTTTTTATAAAAATTATATTACCCAGTTGGAGAGAATTTTGACTCTTAGAAAAGTTCAATGGTCCTCTAAAAATTGTTTCAATTTATTTAACATCAATTTAAGTGACCCAATTATTGTATACTATTCTTCGACCATAGTTTGAACGTATCATTATTGTGCTTTTTTAGTGTTTAATATTAAATGCTCTGGAATAGGCATTTTTTATAAAATAATAGCAATCAAAGTTTTATATTAGTCGTACTTGAAAATAATGTTTTAATATTTCTATAATTTTGTATTCTTTCGCCTCTAATGTTATATAATATTTATTAAATAACGAATGAGTTGTCGTGCACGAGCGGTTCTCCACGAAATAACAGCTTGAATACTTACTTTTTAAAAAGAAAATCTTAATAAATTATTGAGTACTTTTATACAAGTTACAATGTATCAAAGCTGAATATGTTTATCGCTCGAAGCACGGAGTGATATGTAACTTCAAAAACGAGTATCTTAAAGAATAACATACATCACCCGAATTACTAAAAATTCCCTCTAAGCTTAACGCTGTCAAATTATCTGACCCTCAAATTTGACTGTACAACTCTTCTAGAGTTAAAATTGAAAAGGTCGAAGACAGAGTAGTATCGACTCATTAAAAAAAAAAAAATCATTTAAGCACATCCAACAAACGACACTCGCGGACAAACTGGTCCTCTCGCTCGTCACTAAGTACCCGGTAGAGTCTCTCGAGCAGCTCGTACCGTTTTCTTTCTTTCTCTCGTTTTCTCCCCCAAAAAAAGCTACGAACAACGCAGATAATCTCGCTGAGCGTATCTGAGCTTATTATTATACCTGTTTCGTCTCGTTGTACTACTCCGCGGGCATAAAGTGTCAAATTCTGGAGCGTGGGACAATGAGAGCTGGCGTGTGCTCACGTACTCGCGCGAAAAAAGAGAGAGATGGAGAGAAACGAGTGTATAATGCATATATATAATATATATGTTATATATATATATATGCGTGGTACGCACCGGAGAAAAGTGTTTTTTTTAATAGGCTACCGGTGAGGGATTTCTTTTTTCTCGTTCGACGAATCGATCGGGTACGTGGGTATTGTTCGTTGTGTAATCGGTGGATGAGATAAGCGGTTGCTTCACAGGTGAATGTCTAATGTTTTCGTATATAAACGTAGTCGGTTGTATCGTTGAGTTGTCTGTGTGCATATATACATACACACGTATGTAATATGATAATAGTGTAAATCCAGTAGAAAAATAGAGTAGACATAATGATGAAAAACTCCGAAGAAATATAAATCATCGTTCCATCTATCTCTACGATTGTCGAGTGACTGTGTTCAACTCGATGAGATAAGGATTTTTTTTTTCGATACATACAAATCGGTGATTAAGAATGATCGTCGTCATTGAAGATTCTCGTGAATCCAGACCAATTGTCTCGACAGACAATCGTAGCACACGTATTGCAGGTGTAAGATTTTAAAGAATATGTTAAAAATTTCTTCTTCTTTTTTTTTTTTTTTGAAATATGGTATTCTGAGAAATCGGTAAACTCGTCCATACCGTTTAATTATACGAAACATTTTTACCGAGAAACAATGAAATTAAAAAAAAGTACAATATCTCCCACGAAATCCAATCTCAAATACATATACTAATAGTCGAATCATGTTCGTCCTCGCAAATATACACAATAACGTCTCTGAAATG
The DNA here is from genome assembly GCA_018906985.1 of Apocrypta bakeri. Lineage (NCBI taxonomy): Eukaryota > Metazoa > Arthropoda > Insecta > Hymenoptera > Pteromalidae > Apocrypta > Apocrypta bakeri. Next base: position 9,515,319 of record JACCIA010000005.1, read on the forward strand.
AATCGACACCAAAGCCCTCACCTGATAAGCTCGTAATCTTTCGTCGCTCCACATTGCGAACGAGAAAGAGCGAGATTGTCGTCGAGGACAACGTTCGCGATAGCATCAGCTGCTGCGCACGCGTTGGTCCATATAATCGCGAGATGATTTCGCAGAAACAATTACGCGCGTGTGTCGCATTTTTTTCTCTTTCTCTCTCTCTCTCTCGCTCTTTTGTTTGCTCGATAAGATGAGGCAAAAGAGCAAAGAAGGGAAAATTTTTAGAAAAGAAATTGTAACGTTGATCCGAGAAGGTGTGGAGTAAGCTGGAGTTAAAAATATAACTGCTGAATGTTTCTTTCGAATAAAATATATATGGTTTAAGTGCCAAGCGCTTTTATGATGCGGCAGCTGTTTAAATGATAACGAATAAAGATAATCGTCTTTCGAGATCAATGATGATGACACATCGGGTAGAGGTTGGAAAAACGTGTATTTCGTGACAATAAATAGAGAATAATCTTTGACAGAGATGCAGGTATTTCTATATAGCAGAAAAGAGACTTGGAATTATTACTTATATATGAAATGACTCGACGACGTGGTTTTCAGACGTGTAATGTATCTTAGTATGTTGAAATGATAATTTTCAGTTGATTTAACTGGATGCTATATAAGCTGAGCTCCGAGTAGATATTCAGAGGTGTATGCGCCACACATGCCAAAATAACCTTGCCTCTGCTTGTCACTGTGTGAATTCGAATTACACATGGAAGATGGAGTATTTTCTCTTGGTACATAATACTTATTTCTCGAATCAGAATTTAAATTTTTATCGAAGATCTTCGTACTGGATGTAACAACATTGACCCTGTTCGACTGTGTGAATTTGAATTACACTAGAAAGAAATAGTATTGTCTCTTCGTACGTATACTTATTTTCACAGTCAGAATATAACTTTTTATCGAAAATCTTCGCAGTAGTTGCAAAACACGATAAAACAATGATAATAAACAGCTGAAAGCAAACTAAGTATTCGCAACGATACAGTATTATTACTGAAATTTTCAAAGTAACCAGTTTAATTATCGCTAAATATTGAACGCGTATGCTGCATTTGAAGAATTCAACGATACACAGACGAGTCGCTCGAGTCGCGTGCTCATTCCTTCCAGACCTCGGGATAAGTACGAAGTTAGGGATTTTTTCTTCGGTATTGATAGAGGAAGAAAATTCTCGATCTCAGGGGAGAATTACTATAGCCAAGTATACGCGCATACAATCGTTGCTAAATTATTACTACTCAAGGGGATATTTGAAAAATTTATCGAAATTTTCTGTGGAATATTCATTACACTTAAACACGTAGTCTTCTTAATAAATAATAACATTTTTGAGAAGATGTATAGAACTTCCCGCTCGTTCACTATTTACAAAATATTAATATAAATAGCCTACATTTTCCTTCTGTCCTGTATATTGTCTTTAACGAAATGCAATAGCTACGTATATAATGAGGTATTATTGGAAAAATTCGAGTCTGTACCGAGTCGTTCGGTACACAGGTTTATTATCATCAAACACACCGACGGCATGTAACTACCATGAAGCGCGCAAACGAGGAAACAGACGCAAAATCTCACTGGATTAATACGAGGCTAATAAAAAAATCTCTTGGCTTTAGCCGAGCTGAGGAAGCGTGAAAATTCACGAGAGAGTGTTATGTATCATAATCCGAGCTTATCATACTACAGATGCACGCATTTCTACACGTATATATATATATTTATATATATATATATATGTTCACGCGTTTGGACTTTCGTGAGTAAAGAACACACGCTTCGATGAGCCGCTGACTGTATCCTCTCACTTTTTCCCGAAGTCTGTGTATGTAGGCCTCATGTCGGCGAATTATATGCCGCGGAGCGCGAAGCTGCAATGTGTAATGCGACTTATTAATGAGCGAGTTTTCTAATTTTTCGCCGAGTGTTACGTACCGGCTGCTATGAGGAATTCTGTAGATACACTGTTTTTGAAATTGATTGTAAATCACGCGAGAGAGAGAGAGAGAGATAATGCATCATTTTTAGATCTTAACGATTTTAGCCAATTTTAACAACAGTTTACATAACGCTACATATTGCGTATCAATTTGTTGTTGTCGTATTTTTTCAATACATATGTCATAAGTACGATGAATAAATTCACGCTCAATTGTCAACGTTCCTGTATGAAACTCGCATAAGTACAAGAAGACAAAAATTCCGGAAACTCAGAGTGCAAAAAAAAAGAAGAGACTCATCTTCTTTCTTCCGGCTTTCCTCTCGCAGAAACCCAGCTATCCAGTTCAGATACAAATCCACGTTTTCTCTCCGCAAGTCCGCGCTAATTAACTAAACTCTTCTCTCTTTCCCTCTCGTGCAACTCGGGCTTTTACGTAACGCGGAGGCGGTCAGCGCATTTCTTTTTTTTTTTTCGCCTTCGAGCTCGTGTGCGCGCATTGTTAGGTACCCCGTGCACGTCGTATATTAGCGGAGCTGCAACGTCGGCCTCGCGTATGTCCGTGTCTTTATGCGAGTATGTCTGTGTATTATACTGATGAAATTGGGATTACCGAGATTTAGCGAGCGGAGTGTGTACTGCGGACGCTTTCTCGATGGTGTTTAGATTGGATTTTTTTTTCCTTTTTAACGCGCGATGTTGAAGCTTTATTGAAATATGTTTGCGGTAATTGGATGTACTTGTTATATATATATAGTTGATATCGTATGATGTAATGATTTATTGGCGTTGCTCGGGTTTGCTCGGGACAACGCATTAGAGCTAATTGAAGATTTTACTCTGTGGGTGTTAATCCATTGTACGTAAAGTGAGAGATTTTGCAAAAATTATATTGATAATATTCAGTGTAAGCATTCTTATTGGACGTTGGTATATTATGAATTGTCTTGAAAATTATAATTCGCTGTGCAAACCAGCCGTAAATCACCGAACGACTCATTATTTTACTACGTCGAAATGAATAAATAAATACCGTATCTACAATTCTATATACTGAGTTTACAAATTGAATCTGGTCACATTATGAATATTAATCGAAGTTTATGAATACTCTTCAGTACAATATCTTTTTTTTTTTTTTAATAAATAATACAGTTGCTTAATTTTCTTGTGCTTTGAAAACTCATTTTATATTAATTTCAAAGCCATACATCTCGTCGTAAATGCTAAAAGACTCTCATTAGCGCAAAAAATGTACGTACAGTTTTCGAGCAACAGTCATTAGAAAAGTAACGAAGTTTTTCGCAGAATTCTATACCCATTGGGGATTTCTTCTTTCGCTCTTATTTCATTGAGTTATCCCTAAAATTTATTATCACTTTCAGCAGTATAAAGCGAAAGTTACGACGTCATTAAAGCCAAAACCCCATATGGTTGAACAAACCGCGCAAAAAACATTAGCGAAATTACGGAGGACATTGGCTTGACGGCCAATATGCAAATTTCATCGCGACTCAAGCGTGAACGAAATACCAAAAATTTCATGCTTCTCGTGTATATTACAGCTCCCTTTTGCTCACTGCTGTGCATTTATAATGTGACTTTCACTCAAACATCCCGAAAAATATTCGCGAATTATTTGATTTCAATTCGTATTCGTTGTTTTCTCTCTCACATCCAAAACTATCTTTGAGTACTGGACGAGTACTGGAAGGCAGTAACAAGTGCTGTGACCATATGAAATATTAGTTTTTAATTTTTGTTCGATTTCATTTTAGTTTGGAATTTATTGAACTGTAAGCTTGGATATCAATGTATGTACATCTGCATTTAGTTTTAAATAAATAATTAAATATCTACATAAAAATTTTGTTTAATGGAGCAATATCGCTGATATTATTAAGATACCACTATTACTACCACTAGCCAGTTCATTATTATATTTCTGTCCTATTTTTCTCATTCTAATACTAAAAGAATGCACTATAAATGAACAGTATATATATTATTGAACAATAATGCCCTGTACTATAAGTAAAGAATTTTTATTCTGTATCTTCATTATTTACATGAATTATGATATTTTATTATTATTTTGTACTGTACGTATCTTTCCAACATTTAAGCCCACATGTCCTTGATTACACTTATATCTGTAATAACATCTTTCCTTTGCAGCACTTCTGCGAATCATCTCGAATTGTAATCCACCTGTTATTTCCAAGTAGCTCATAGATCGGGATCGAAAAGTGTCGCAAAATAAGAATGAAATCGCATAAAAATGAAGTCTTGCTCTCGAGAGTCCCGCAAAGCCGAGAACGCGATTGAAAGTGCATCGGAACGAGAGCGCGTAAGAATAGTGGGGGAAAGTACTTTTATCTAAGAATTTTTTTCCATCGCGAACCGCTCGAAAACAGTAGTATAGTACACTCCTCCTCGCTTTCTAATTTATTGCATCCACATCACGAGGATGATAATGATGATGATGATGATGATGATGATGATGATAATGATGATCGGTATATACGAGCTCGGCACACGAACGAAGCGCGGGCACGGCAGCTCTTGGAATTACGTCGATTGCGCGTTCGCGATCGCGTTACAGCCTCATCTTGCGCCTTGCTGATTTTGCTGACGCTTCCGCGAGTTGAGGCTCTCCCGAGCAAGCTTATCGCGTACTGGCACGCGGATGCTTAAGCTTGGCTTTCTTATAACGTGTTGTGCAATTTTAGATTCGAGAGTCGGGTACTGATCGCATTGAGGGGAGAGATTTTTTTCTTTCTTTCATTGCTGTATGTGCGGCGTTTAAGACTAATTGCGATTATTTATGGGGGCGTCAAATGCGTGGATGACTAGTTGCTTTAAACTCGTAAGATTCACTTTTTTATTCTATGATCATTGGTAGATTGTAAATTTTCAAGTTTGTAAAATCATTTTTAGACAATTTTACAAGTTGCTTATACGCTATTTTTAACGTTTAGATTTTGTGAGGCTTTGTGGCTAAAATATTTTAGCGAATAATTTTTTTTTTAAATTATTCTGAATGAATGAATTTTTTACATTACAACTAAATGCATGACGTACGCGATTGGTGCACGTCCTTTTAAATTTTTTTCTGCAACAATTTAATAATAACAAGGTAGGTAACCATTTTTTTATATTAATTGTTTAATAATTATTTTATACTAATCTTATAAACAACCTATTCAGTTATTTTGCTGTGGTGTGATAAATATTTTTTATTAGAATACAATAATTTAGAAGAATCTTTCAATGACTATGCGGTTCTTTGAAATATTATGACTTTTAATACAGTATTTGATTTGTTCTCTAACGAGCAATATTTCAGCTATACATAAAGCGTTAATGCAAGCTAGTCAAATTATTAATTCCAAATTGTTACTTACAAATTGTTATTCCATCCAACGTTAAACGTAAAAGAGCGCGTTGCCCATTCGTATATATCATAAAACTCGTTAGGCTGTGTAAAATGAGAAAATGTAATTTTCAACATTTATCCATAAGTCCCTAAACCGATTCTCAAGGACCGTATTGTCTGCACTTCCGTTTTTCAATTTCTTCTACAATTCACTCGGCTCAGTTATTTTTCTTCGCCGCTTCGTAAACTTGCAAATATTACTGATAGGCCGTGCGCGTAATTAACAGAGCCGATTATGCATGCGATCATCGTCGAGCACTGCAAGCAGTTTATGCAAGACGCAAGGCAACAAAAAAAAAACTTCCTCCAAAGACACAACTAAAGTAATTTACATTTACGGCTATAACGGAAGGTCAAGCGCCGTAAAGATTTTTCTGTTCGTCGATACGACCCATCGATCGAGAAATTCCAATATGTTTTTTTGTGCGTACGCGTGTGGCGGAATTTCCTTTTTTTTCCTCTCTTCTGATGAGTAGCAACGTCAAAATAGAGTTGATGACTCGATGGAATTGAAAGTTCGCGATCAATGGCTCTTTTTCAGCGATTATTATCAGTCGCGCAGATAAGAGAATGTGTGCATGTATCGGCCTTATCGGATTTGTATATACATATAAATGTTATCGGATCTTTTCTTCTGGCGACTCGTTTTTTTTTCTTTTTGTATACAACAACGCAAGGAATGGCGCACGTCTGGAGCAATGATTGTGAAGTTTTTATTTTCAACCGCGGGTGGTTGCGATTCCAGGAATCGACTTATTCTTCCGAAAAATACCAGCTATTATCGAGAGGTATCTCGAGAGATGGGCTATTGCTATTTGAGCCGACGCGTCGCAACAGCATCGTATCGCGCAGCCCTTTAAATGGCTCTTGTGAGTCTGTCCAGTAATAATACGATCTAATCTCTCGACTCGCGAGTATAACGCGCGACACGTAGTATTACGTATATTTATGTACGTATAAGGTGTATGCGACATTGGTAAAAAAAAAATTTAACTCGGGAGCTGAAGACGTGTATACACATATATATATAATGATCATCCGGTCGACCGGCACGACAACCACATCCTTGCGAAATACTGTTCAGAGGATTCGTAGGAAGAGTCACGTCAGGGATCAATGTCCCGGCGTTGTGTACTCTGATTGAAAAAAAAAATTGTACTCTTTAAAGCTGCGCATATGTCCGATTATACACCTATATACGACCAGTTGTTTTATAATATCGAACGAATTTTGTTATATTACATTGTTTACGATCTCTCCGCGAAAGTAAAGAATTTGTAAAGACACAATGGACACTGAAAAAGCAGCACGTCTGTCCTTTAAAACAACGTTCGACATCGTGTGTTTTCTGTTTTCATTTTCCCGCGAGTGCAAAGAGACACCTTGACAGACTCCTTACTCTCTTCTTTTTTCTCTTAAACACTTTTATACTCATATATCCCTATATATATATATATAAACAGAGACGGATGACATTCATTGTGAATCAGCGTCTACATCTCACGGAAGAGTTTTTTTATCTCGCTTCCGCGTGTGTCTCTTGCTTCCAGACTCGCGTCAGCGAATTCTCAATCGTACTGCTACTCTCGTCTTCATCAGCGTCTCTTTCTCCCGGGAGAAAGACGTGTAAGTAAACTTAGAGATAAAAATGATAAGGAGATACAGAAGAACTGTACAAATGTGCTGGGAGAAGGGAGATAGTAATATACGTAATGATCTCTTCCGCGTTGGTAGACGGTAGGTCAGCAGGTCCGAAAGTCTTAGGACGGAGAGTAGGGCATCGGTTTTCGTCTGGGAAATTTAAGCGTCTCGGAGAGATTTAACGGAGATGCTGGAGATAAAAGAATGAGACTCGACGAGATAATAGCTGCGGAGTGTCTAGACGCGATCGACATGTGACTACAGTCGTATCATTTTCCTCTCAGTCTCATTTCGTGATAACGAAGGTAGGATAGTCATTGTCATAGTTACAATTTATACGAGTCACTCGAATGAAAGAATCAATACTTTTTCGACCATCTTCCGTGTTTATAATACAAATTATGAGTTTTCAGCTCTGGAACACATGTTTCCGGACCTAACGTATATCCATGGGTACATTTTAATGTATTTTCACTGGGAAATTTGGATATCGAGTAGGGGCTTATAAGGTACATTTATACTATTCAGAATACTGTTCCTAAAATGGAGACAATTCTATAGAAAAATGCTCCTATAAATCTTTGGTAACAAAGGCTCCCCTGGGAAATTATGAATTTTTTATTATAGCCTAATCGAACTAAGAATTCAATTACAAAAATGTGTTAAAAACTCCAGTACAATTATTATTGAATTTCATAACGCCTTTCGCAAAACATTCTCAAAATATGAAGAAACGTAAATTTTTCCAGCGACGATTTGGTAGAGAGTCACCCATATATACGTATATGAATGTGTATACAGCGTTGGCGAATTTGGATCTTGAAGATCTTTTGAAATTCTATACAGCTCCGTATGTATACGTATGTACAAAAGAGAGACGTGTGGAAAGAGATGTCAAACGATATTTCATTTCGCTGTGGAGGAAACGTCATAGAAAAACATTCTTCGAACCGTCTTTATTCTTATCAAACGGTAGAATCGAGCGAATCTTCCTAGAATCTCTGAACCGCGATCCCCGTTGTATACACAACTCGTTGAGAGAAAATTCGAATATCACGCACGAGACATTGTTTACGCGATCCGAAATCGTAAAATTCTGTTCATATAGATACAAGACTTTTCGCCAAATCTTTCGTTACTTTTGGGAAGTCGTTGCATAAAATGTTTCATTTTTAATTCAATTCAAGCCTTTTTTTTATTACACTTCAATTCGCGTTATTCATTCGACAGTGTATTAAAAATCACGATAGCCGAATTTATTGATCAAATTTTTTGATACTCTATGCAGCTGCATACATTGTTTTCTCGCTTCGCTCGTAAAGCTTAAATACTGACGACATCTTGCGAAACTTTTTTGTTCCTGTCTGTATACACGCATCCACGCATATTACAAGCGAGTTGACTCCTTGATCGTCATCCCAAAAAAAAGGGACTAGTCCCATTAAAAGAGCAGACTCGCGCGTTGCCACAGAGAAGAGGAGCGCAATTGTTGCTCCATAAGCTTCTCCCATTGTACGTATGCGTACGTGTGTGTGTGTGTGTGTGTGTGTGTGTGTGTGTGTGTCACCGCATGTTATATAGCACTTTTCGTTTCTTTTCCCAGAACAAGCGCAACGCGCAGGCTTCTGTGTCTCTCTTTTTTAATTCGGCGCAAGACTTCGCTGTCGTTTCATTTTTCGCCCGCGGAGACGCACACACGCGTACACAGAGGCGCGTAATTATCGCGATGTGCGTAACGATCTCGAGATTACGAGGCTGCGCGTCGTCTTTTGTTGTGATTTAATGCGTTGGCTTTTTATAAATTCCACACGGGAGAAGAGGCGCATAAAGCTATAGCGCATGGCAGATTGCAATAATTATTGTTATTATTATTATCGTCGTCATTTGGCTAACGATTTTTATTATTTTTATTAACAAAAAAACGTAACGCGATATATACACTCAATGTACGTGTATGTGTGCGAGGACAAAAAAGGAAATTACGTCTCGCGTTGACATCACTCCGAGAAGTGCAGTGCGCGCGTATTATTCGTCGGATTAATATCATCTCCCAGGGATACATTACACGATGCATCTATATATATATATACATGTATGCATAATCTACCGCGACTGCATTGAGTTTTTAAAGAGAGAGAGAGAGAGAGAGAGAGAGAAGAGTAGAAGATAAGGAAAACGAAAACAACGGGTTGCGGTACAAGCGCAGAAACATAAACATTAACAAGACGACGAGACGGATGACATGTAACGTATATATAAACGTTATGTCGCGATATAATGAACTGATATAGTTTTTTCTGCTCTCGATGGAATCCGAAATTAAAATATCCGTGATGTGAAAAAAACATCGCCGATTTTACGTAAATTACCAACATTACACTCGTTAAAGGAGATAAAAGGAAACGTCGATACGCGGGTCAATAAAGAAAGGAAAAAAAAACGTTAGACGTCTCGCGGGGGAAACAAGAGTACCGAGAGAAAAGCAAGCAACGCGGCACGTGTCTGTCTCGCGGTGAACTCAGAAAAAAATATAATATCGTCGCTTTAGTATACTGTATGTAATATACTGTATATATATATATATATATATATATATAATGGGCTTCGAGATACGCAGATATAGATAAGACGAACTATATATAGATATGTTTAACGATCTGATCGATGTATTCGGGGTAGTGATGTTTGACAAAGTCACGTGCATAATAAGCGATGGTTATTCGACAACGGCGCAGTTGAGCAAATTTCCTTGACTTTTATAAATTTTCGACGCGTCTATTTCACGCGAGGAAAAAAACACGAGATGTGCGTATCGACGACATCAGTCTATATGCTAATTGCCGTCTGATCGAGATTTATGTATCATCGGTTTCCTTACACAATTTCGTCACGTGAATCTTATCTCAGGGCGTATAAGCCGCTCTCGCTGCGTGTACGTAATCCGAAAAATACATTTTTTCTTTTCCATGTAAATCTTCGACTCTCGCCGTGGACGACAGCCAATCGAATAAACGCGAAAGCCCACACCCCCGCACGAGAGAGAGAGAGGGAGACAAAGAAAATTCCATCGTAAAAACGAGGCGCACCGACAAAAAGCATCCGAAAGCACCGCTGCGGTACACACGCGCACACGCAACGTCTCGTCTGGCGTCTGTGCTGCGCGGATGAATCACGTGCGCCTTCCGGACTGCGTGTCCGCACGCACATCAGTACCTGGACTTATAGTAGTGGGTGCAGCTCGCGTTTCTCTCTCTCTCTCTTTCTCTCTTTCTCTCTTCCTCTCGGCGAAGCAGACGTCTGCGTGACTCACGATCGGTCATAATTTTCAAATATGTCTGGGATGAAGAGAGAGAGAGAGAGAGAGAGAGAGAGAGAGAGAGAGGGACGAAATCTCTCCTTATGTCTGCTGCGATTCTCTCGTGTAATGGTGGGTTCGGCTATACGCAATATTATACATGTGTAGCTTTTGACTGACGTGGGGAGCGAATTGAGAATTCGATGGGTGATTTGCCGGAAAATTTAGGTGCGGAGTTTCTGTTTGTTCTATTGCATGGATGAAGATTTGATATTGAAGTTGGATGGATTTTGGGATGTGTTGAAAATTGACGGCATTTTAGATGGAATTTCTAAAGCTATTTGGAAACGTATTTGAATGTAAGACTCTGAGAACAGAGTTTCTGATTCAAGTGGTGAATATCAAATTCTAAAACTAAGCTAAAACGCATTTTCATTACACTTTTTACGTTTTACTCGTATTTTATGTGACATAGTAATTAATCTATATAGAACGTATCAAAATTTAACACCTTTATTTTAAGTAGTGTTGAAAAAGAATTGGCAATTTATTGGGGTGATTATATGAATGTATTGGGTAGCGTTAATGCATTTCTCATGCTAAATTCAGTCTATAGTGTCAGTTCTCTTTTTTTGTAGAGAATTTAATATTATTTTTATATAAGCTGTATTATTATTTATATATACAGTATCAATAATTATCCCTGTTAATTTTAATAAGGTCTCAGTACCTGTAGAGAGTCCTACTTTTACCTCATATATGTATACATACACACAAGAATTCCTCTAACATGCCAAATTCATAATACACTCCGTATATTATATTTAGCTATATTAAAATCTTCATTAGGTCACCCTCCAGCTATCGTCATTCTATTGAAATAAACACGGATGTTTCATTGACTTTAGATTGGCGTTTACTTGCCAGTAACCATTATGACTCAATACTCTGTATTGTCTCAATAATCCGTACATTCAATAGCCAAAAATGACCGGGAAATTTTCAATATATCCAAGCCACGAGGCTAGACGTAAGGGGGAAGTAATATATCTGTATTGACTCTGTATCGCATTACTCGAGGAGAGTGTGAGCGAGTTAACGTCGGCGATCGCAAATCCTCCGGATGGTAAATCGATTCTTGACCGTATATATCAAACTCGATGCCTCTGTTCCGCGTTTATCTCAATTAGCGAGGCTATTATCCTATAAAACTATTAACGTTTCCCTGCCTACACACACCCGATGTTTGTTTCTCTTTGATTTTCACCTTAAGGAGACAATAAATAGTTCGAATAAGTTATCTCGTTCGACCATTTTCCTTTCGATGAACTGCCGAGATATACTTACATACATATACATTTGTATGTTTATATAAATAGAAAGAATTGTCGTCTTCATACGATATTCCATTGAGATATTAGGACTTTTTAATTAACAATTAAAGCATCGCATACTAATCCATTTGAATTCGTATCTTAATGAACATTCTGTGAACCTGTATATGTTTATTACAATATATGACAGCAAAAATTCAAGAGATACTACGCTAATACGTAAACAAATCTTGTTTATAGCCTTTATCTAGACAAACATCAATAAATCCAAGTGTAACCTGCTGCAAGGTTGTACTCAATAAATACATTTGAATTAAAGCAATAATGACTATCAATGTTCTATTGGCAAACAAAACAATCGCACCTATCGCAAACGCATTAACATTTTCATTATCAAACCTGGAAAAACATTGTATTCCAACTCTCGTTTCCTATGTGTTTTCCACAAATTTTCGCAATGAAAAAGAGAATTCGCAAACCCAATTGAAAAATCAATCTCGAATACTCACTCTTAACAGCAGTAGAGCCCAGTGAGCCTCTCAATACGAAGTCGCGTTGACAGTGGACCCAAGATCTTCCAGTGTCATCCAAAAAGCTGTCTCCGTCTTCAATTAGCCATGCGCGTTGATGCTGTATCCACGGCTTCTCCGCGACTGAACTCGCGCGGTTCAGCCGAGAGTCTGAGAGGAACCAAACGCTCTAGTTTATTGGCCAATGGGGTGGGGCCCAACCCTTCCAACACTTCCAACACTCGCGAACTACTTTCGACTTTAACTAGACGAGTCTTACCCTCTCTTCCTCGGGTAATCAAGGGATCGAGCAAAAGGGCGAATTCGCCCTTTTCTTACCGACTTTTTAATTGATAGTCGAAAAAAATGTTCGTTATGCTTTTGGTCGATACGCGGAGGGGAGCATCCGTTGAAATGTACGATTAACGATCGATTCGCACGAGGTTCTTTACGGCGCCTATCATATTCTATAAAAAAAAAACGACGTCAATATACGCTCAACATCCGGTGAATCGAAATCGAAGATTTTTCGCCAGTCAGCAGAAGCTCGGGTCGTCCCGATAATAGAAATGTATTTTCCGAGCGGCGCGATAATGCGTCTAAAAATAGTGCTCGCTACCGTGCCGCTAATACAATTTATCGCCGACCAAGGAGAGTCGCCTATATATTGTTTTTCCTTCTCTCCAACCTGTTCTGCTCTCGATCGTTTCTATATGCAATATTTATATATATATATATACAATACATACACACAGAAATATGACTTTTTTTTCGTTATTCGGCCAACGTGACACACTGAATTCTCGTCGTCTTCCGTCCGTCATCTGCATATGACATTAAATTTTCTAGCTCGCACTGGAAAGAAGAAATGGCCTGACGCAACGAATCGAAATAATTCACTCCGAAGCAGCTATGCACACCGATAAATCGACGCAAAGCAGGAAACGCGAAGTCAATCTCGTTACCCAAGCGAATTGACTTTATATAGGAAGAAAGAAAAATTCGATCGATAGGTTATATATATGTATATATATTATATACATGTAGTTATTGACACAACGATTTTCCGGATTTGTCTTATTGTCGAAAAGAAGAAGGAAAAAAAAGTTGCATATTCCTCAGAGTAGTTGAGGCGAACGTAAACGCGTCATCGGACTAGAAGCGATAAACCGAACGACTCCATTAACGTTATATTTCGCTGCAGCGCAAACTCGAGCGAGCAATTATTTTGCACCGGCGCTGAGACGGCCTTTTACGTAAAAAGACGGAAGATAAATTTTTTTTTCTTTATCCTAGACTACTCCGGCTTGCCCTATATTTATCTACCCCGAGTTTCGTGTGTACACGTATGCGTGTATGTATGAGCGACACTTAACGCGACTTGTCTTCAAGGTTCGTCTCCTTTATCTCTTGACTGACTTACGCGCGAGTAGTTTAGCTGATCGTGTTTTCCTTCGCGAACGAGAAAACACACACTCGTATATATAACTTTAATGTTTAACTCGCGTTATTTCAAATTTTATTTATTTTTCCTCCAGTTTTTGCGAATGTCGTTCGGGAAAGTGAAAATGAAAAGAAAACTCGAACAGCAGCGAGATGTGAAACTTGATAGGAGAGGAATGAATTTCGGATGAAAAACAAATCTTAAATAACAGTCGAAATCTGTGCTTAGTTTCTAGGTAACGGATCAAACAAGACACTTGTCTTCTCGCGAAGCGCGACGAGTATGACTCAGCACAGAGATTGCGATGCTGCGTCAAGCAGAGCGAGAGGCTGGACCAGCCGGAGATGAAAGAGCACATGGAGGGGGAAGAGCGGCGCCGCTATTGGTCCGGAGCTACGGACCAATGGGTGACGCGCGCAGCCTCCGCAACTGCCCACGTGCTCCCAAGCGTGTATCGAGGATTCCAAGACGATGTGGACTATTAGTTTCAATTCGCATACGGAAATCATCAATTCAAAAGTATGTATTTCAACAAAATATCCGTATTTATTAATTATTTCCGTTCCTACTCAAATTTTTATTTAATCCAACAATATTATTTTATTACGTATTCCTGTGATTTCAAAGCTGTGCAAAAAATTTTTATTTAATCTGGAACCGTTTATCGGTGCGTCTTACAATAGAAGTGTAGAGACGGCTAAGCACAAGACCGTATCCTCTGTATATATAATACGAACGGAATCTGAAAAATAACGAGCTAGAGTATACAGCGACCCGGTCGGGAATTCAAATTTTTTTTTTTTGAGATCATCGTGCGCATATATAGAAACACGCGTACAGGGTTTTAATCTAATTCCATGTAAATGACATGCTAATCGAGCGCCGAACTCTCGCGAATATCTTAATTCCAGACTGCTATATCTCATTACACGATCGCGAATTAAATCGTTACAGCGCGAAGCTTCTCCGGCGATAAACACGCGTTAAAACGAGGAAAAAGAGGTAGAAGAAGAATGAGAGAATGAAAAAGAAAAGAAGCAACGGTTGTGTGTCTATATGCGTATATATACATATCCTATTGTCTCCGGGTGATTCAGCGAGAATCAACGAGCTCGTCATCCCGAAAAAGAGGACGTCTCGTCACTGGGGAAGCTTTATATCCACTATGCATATATATATATGTATGTATTGTGTGGTCCGTTTTTTCGGACGATTCGCATCTCTGGAGAAAAGGATGCAGAGGCATCAGGGACGAAACGTTGCTGATTATGTACGTGTGAGGAGGATAGCCCGGAAATCGATGTAAAAACGGCGCAGGGGAAATGAAATAGCGTATAGGATGGACAGACCGGAAAACGAGCTGATTTTTTGTCTAAACGACCGATAGACCGTGAGTCCGGAGATTAAGTTGCTGTTTAGGTTAGAAGTATCAGTTTCTCGAGGAAAAGAGGTTGAGGTTATAGTTTTTCATCTACATATATTATCTCGAGAATCGAGCGCGCTTGCAGATATTCTAATTATTTATAAAAAGTTTCATAAAGCATTGTAGATTCCTCTCGCGCGGAGGTTAAATGTAAAATCAAAAGACTTATTTATAAATCATTTTCTTGATACTATAAAAAGTTTAGTGCTTAGTAATTATGCATGTAAATGAGATTGCACAATCAGTGATTGTTCACGAAAAATTACAATATTTTCAGAAGTTAATTTAATTCAATGTAATGTCTATCGAGGCTTCTAATATTAAAACTACGAATTTTAACGAACGAATATACTTATTTATCTCAATGCTTACTCTTTATTTCAAACAATGCAATAATTATAAATTACTGTAATACGCAGAGTTAGTATAAATAGAAAAAAAATTATTTTCGTTAATATCGTCGAGCCTTTGTTTCAGTATCTGGTTGATAAGAACTGACCAGAAGTATATTAGTATTGTACTGGACCAATACTGGTATACCAAATTTGAACTGGAGATGAACTTGTCCGCCAATGGGTACTGGATGAAATTGACAGAATATAAACTATACTTCAAACCGTCTACTACTTGAGACCCATACTACGAAATTTTGTTGTAAATCTGATAAGTATTTTACACGTAATTTATATCTTAATCTAATCGGAGTTTTGGAGTAGGAATATTGCAGCAGCAGTGGTTTGAAACCCTCTATCTGTTCTATAAGTGTATACATATATTTCAGAATCGGTCAAGTTTTATCTTCAAGTAAATGCAGTGTATCTTGTACAAGTTGTGGTCCACTTCTTATCACTCAAGAACTGGCTTACGAAAATGCTGACAATCTTCTACTTGGACATATCCATCCTGACCAGTGATGAATTTGCTAATCATTCCGATGTAACCGAATCCATCAACACTACATCCCAATCAGACTACCTGCCCATCAGACCAGTTTGGCACGCACTCCGAGCTCCCACTGACCCCAGAAGCGAGAGATCCTTCCGTACCTTTTCACCTCGACTGGTCGCAGGTACCTGCAACACTGTATATATCTCTAGCCGCAAAACCTTTGGGACGAGGTCCTTTACCTGAGCGCCACACCCGGTCCTGCGAAACTGGACACTACGTATACACCACAGACATGCGCTAGCTGGACTTGCTTCGACGGACCGCCCGCGGATCTTCGATGTCCGGTTTTTCCAGACATGGTTTATTATATGCAGTACCGAAGGACAGACGGTAAACGCGGCTTTAACAGAGACAGATATCGCGGGGTAGATCTAGATCGGTCGAGTTGATAAGTGGTACTACCTGTTATGGATTGCAAGATTGAGGCGGTTGCAATTTCTTTGATCTCTTGGCTTTTGCCCTTTCACGGCGAGAAGTTTGATTGCTTTGGCGCACTCGGTTAAATCATGATTATTAGATGTTTATTTTGGATGTTTCTCATCCTAACTGTTTATGTAATGTTTTGACTAATCTGCGATTAGTATATGATAATGATATGGATGGATATGTATACACCTTTATTAACATTTTATTCTTAAAAATATTTATTATTTATTTATACATTTATTTATTTATTCCGGGAGTGTACAACGAATTACGCAAGTAAATATGGCACGCAACATTACAAAAAGTACTTATACTTAGCAGAAGAAAATAAAAAATGAAATAACAATAGAGTAATTAGATAAAAAATAAAAGATAAAAGAAAGCAAACATACATATATATATATATATATATACCTAACTAAAATATACTTATAGCGATATAATTAGCTTATTTACATTATCAGTGCACAACTTACAATATTATAATTGTAAATAAAGTAAATTTCAAAGTAATCCAACCCTAGTTTTACAAAGTAACGTTCCAAAGCCTCGAAAGCGAACCCATTACTCATTAAAAAACTATACATGCGTAACAATAAATTACCGCTAACAACAAGAGAAACAGTAATATGCAAAATAATCGTAATTTATCTCAGCAACAAACTAATCCCAATCATAAATCGCTCAAACTCCGGAAGCCCGTCGCACGCGCGTAAACGCGTGTAATCCCCTACTTCCTCATACACAGATACACATATACATATACACATTGCACAATCATCCACTGTCCATCCCCGCGAATTTGAAGCTATGCAAATCTGGAAAACCGGATCTTCCCCCCTTCCTCCTTCCCCAAGTTTTAACAGTACGACGCGTCCCCTCGGCATTAGGTATCACACACGCGCGCTTCGATATGAAAAATCGTGGAGCCCAGAGCGCAAGGTGCGAAGGGTCGAGCGCAGGTAGTAGAACCTACGCATCCTATTTAAATGCCCTATACGTATATATACACATATGTCCGTGTGCGCTGGCATAAGATGCGAATATTTTCTTTACGGTCATCCGTTTCGACCTTTTTTTGCGCGGATATGCATTTGCCAAGACCGTTGGCCGTTTCCTCGCAGAGAAAGAATGATCTATCGGTCCCTTGTACTCCGAAAGGTGAGCCGTCTACGCCCGTACGGAAGAGTCGTGTAGATATATGGATATAGGTATATGTGTGTATTTCGCATCGGACTCAGTGAAGTTTTCGCATGGACGTGCTACGGTTTTTATTGGTCGAATTAAATAGTGACGAAGGAGTGAGGAGAGAGAGAGAGTAGAGACTAAGGGATTTTTTATTTCTTTTGAAAAGGTTGAAGATCTGGTCGAATGATTCATTTTTATACGTTGTATATACCTTCGTTTAGGAATTACCGTTACTGACATAGCGTACTGTCCACGATTAATGGTGAATTTTCGTAGGTACGATAAGAATGTGACAGAATTGAATTTTCGAATAGTAATATAGTCATAGCTGCAGATCGAAAAATCAGTACCACGCTATCTTCGCCAGGGTTTTCATTTGTTTAATGCCAGTAAAATTTTAGTCGTAGAATCCTACAGGTCGTAACGTATTTCTTATAGAGGTGAGAACAGTTTATTTCTTGCAAATTATCTTAAGAATACTAAAGACTAAAAGTGAAATTTAAATATTGCAAAGGAATTATAATAATTAGTTATAATCGGTAATTGAGCATTAATTTTATTTTTTACTCGTAGACAGTAATTTGTGAATCTAATCTATTTTGAAGCCATTATAATGGTATTTTTATAAGCGCTACACCGCATAGTTAGAAACCGTAACTTGCAACACTCTGAAAAAGCATTTTCCCAATATTTTATAAAATAACCCGTTTTTATTATTTTTTTTTCATTATTGAATACGTAACGAATACCAGCTTAAGGTATTATCTCAGTATCCACAAAAAATGAATTCAAACCCTGATGAAAAAATAATCAGTAGCCAAGAGCTATAACTGATGATCCCAAACGTTTCCGAGTATTTTAGCCTCACGAACGATGGTTTCGCAACGAAAACTGCGCAGTTCCGAAACGAGAAAAAAAATCGAAATGTAATATACACCACATTTCGCGAGCCTCTCGCAGTAACCCGATAAAGCTAACGAGGTTCGTTTTCTGTCAACGACCGCGAAAGACGCAACGACTCTCCAAAGGAAACTAGATCAAAAATAATAACGTCGTCCAGCGCAAATATATACATATAGTCACGAGGATCGGCTCTTAGTTTAATAAAAGAAAAAAAATAGTGGAAGACAGAAGAAACCGTTATATAACAGCCGAGGACCTCGTTACCTTTTTCACTGTATGCCAACGGAAAGCTTCCTGGAAAAAGGCCGTATACGGCTAGAAACTCGTATCAGGCCAAAAAGTTCATCTTAAGCCGTGCTATGTTATTGGACGAGACTTCCGAATGGGCAGGCCCTTCGTTGCGAGAAAACCGTTTTCTGCCGCTGCTCTGGTTTCAACTTTTTTCTCTTCTTCTTGAGGGTGCAATAGTGGGGAGAAAATTCGTTGCTCTAGTTTAAACAAAATGGACATGCAGGCAAAGGTGTTAGACGTTAGGCTTTATGATGGAGGTTTGTCCCTCAAGCCGATCGTGCATATGTGCCTTGGGCGCAGGTGATGAGATTGTGTGGTACCGTTGGTACCAGGAGGGGGTTGCTTTTCGTTGGTCATCCTTTCGCGATGAACCGTGAATTTTAATTTCGTTTCGCTATTACGACTTAAGTAATGAATAATATTCGTATTAAATTAATTACCTTTAGTTGAGTAATATGGAAGTCAATTGATTTCGAAAAATGTTGTAAAAATGTTATAAATTTTATGCTTTGCATTCTGTGTATGTTAAGTATTACATTGATGAAATTTATACATGGCCACTTTATAACGTGTATTGTCAATCGCGTAAAACTATTCGTATTTGTTCATATTCGCGATTTAGAAACAGAAACTTTTGTGGTAAATGTAGAATATTTATTTTCTGTATCGTGAATATTCATTATTTAAAGAGAAATACGATTGCACTTATAATTTTTTAAATCAAGCATTTGTGGTCGAAGATAAGAAAAGAGTGAAATCTCTCTTTTAAATGAATGTTTTGTGATTGCAATTGAACTTGCAAAATCACCGTTTTATTAGTGCAAATTGTAACTCTTTAGTGTCCAATATATAAGTGTCAACTTTCGAGGCAAGTGTTATTCATTTGAACTACAATAGCTTATATAATATTATAGTTGAAATTTATAGTATTTTTAAACAAAGCATTAATCAGCACTCGTTGCAAAAGTGAATTGTGTTTATTATCCACTACTTAAATCGTATACTTAGATATTGCATATTTACAGGAGGTTTGCAAACGCGTGAAATCGTAAATCTGAATACCTGCGAGTACGAAGATTAAACCCCTAAGGAGCCTTCGCACATTACCCCCAGCATTTTCCCATGAGACACCCCACAAGTCAGAAACGGTCAGCTTTAGCAAACTCCGCGGTCAGTGCGCGGATAAAAATAGCTTCGATAAACGCATCGGCTATGACCTTCCGGCCCTTTCCCACCTTCGATGAACTTTTTCCGACCTCATTTAAATAGGTCCCGCAATGACCGTACGACGGACACTGTCCAGGTAAAAAGGTTAAAAAAATCAGCTAAAAGTCTGCAGGTATACGCAACGCGTACTCGGCCATGGGAAATTATCTCCGGACTGGCCGCTGACTGACCTTTTTCGGACCGCGATTGAGAAGAGAATCGGGGGTACGTACGTTACGTGTACTGGCATTTTGCGACTGTACTGTGTGTATTATGGGATTACGAGAGGATTCAAGGAGGATGAGGATATTATATATACTCGCGGGTCAGCTGATGATGGGTAGTTGACGAGTGGACGGTGGTGGTCCTGAGCATGGGAACTTGGACCGTCGATGGGACAGATGCGTTCCTTTGATCGAATAATCCGAGAGCGTTGCGTTGCTGAAGATTAAATAGCCTTTACTTTATACAACATTTCGATTTTTCTTACTGATTTGAGATTTGCTTGACAGTAATGGCGAGTCTTTTTTTCATTGTTAGGATAATAGGAACGGGTCAATCGAAAAAAACCGTATCTACCACCTTGCAGAATTTAATCTCCATTTTGTCTGCTATGATAAATTAATTTAATTCACTTCAATTAGCAAGTTGCAAAAACTTTAATTGTTAAATTCTAAGTATTTTCATCACTTGTCACTTTTTCAAGTTTTTGACAGCATAATTTATTTAATTCCAGGCTCAATCGTTGTCGATACATGCATTTTCCTTAATTATATCAAATCGTCATTATTAATCTGTTAATTATCATTGCACATTACCGATTACAAGGAAAATAATTGCATATCAGCGTTGAGCGGTATATCACTCCCAGGAAAACAATGTTAATTTATATTATTTTTTGAATTTTTATTTGGACCTCTTGTATTCAGTCTTTATATTGTATGTATACGTATACTGTACTGTATTGTATACTATGAAATAATAAATAGGGTATAATAAATTTTCATCGCAGTACTTCTGTGCGTTATTTCTTTATTTTTGCAAATAGAAGTGCTCTATACAGGTATAGGTATATATTACAGAGTCATCATTATTTTACAAATACATATTTTTTACATATGCCATTCTTATTACTTCAATATTCATGAAATTCTGAACAACTAGAGTGAATGAAAATACCTAATAAAAACTAATGTATTTTGAGGTAAAAAATTAGTACGCTGCGCAGAAACGGTAGGGTGTACTACCACCGTAATCAATTTTCTTGCGCAAAATTTACTTTTGTTGTAAATTACTGAACTTTGCTATAACTATATAAGCTATAGGACTATTTACTATATGTATGTAAACAGATATTCAACCGTAAAGCAACTGTATAGCAACGATTGTTCAAAACTGAAATTCTTATTTGTTACAACAAATTTTTTAACCGATAAAATTTACATTTATTGTATAAATTAACGATGCAAATTTAAAGTAAATTGAAGGGTAAAACATAGACTTGTGCCTTTTACGTAAATTTTATTTTATTTTATAGATCCCAATACTAACCTAGTTTTTGTTTTGATTCTGGATTCTGAAACGCGTTCGAATTTATACCAACGTAGAAATAAAACTAAAAAAGTTATTCAAAAGATGCATTTAGCTACTGAATATCTTAATGTACAAACTCTAGAATCTAACGGTTTACAAAAAAATTTTGCAGTGAGTGAGATTAGTGAAACGAGTGATATTAATGATAATTCAATTGACTGTTGACTGGGGTTCGAATACTTAAAAAAAATTCTGAATTAACAGTAAATGACAATGTAAAAACAAAAGAATCGGGTAATTTAATGTGCTAAAAGACAGAAATGGAAGAAATTGCTAAGTTCCTTATTCTTTGGTTGATAAACTTTTGAAAATATGAAAGAAGAGGCTTCTACTTTATGAACCAACTTTGACTTTATGAAAAAATGCAAAGGAAATCTACGTTAATTTATTCATAAATTTATTTTCTACCGGATTCACATCTTGAATATTTCAATTTTCACAGAAAAATATATCAATATTTATTGTGTTTCTTCTCTTAGCGTACAGTTCAAGAGACAAACTGTCATTATCGATCCATGTTAGATGCTGTCATCGATCACTTACAAATTAAAAAAAAAATCGCTTTTTCCATGACAACCATTTACACAATCAAAGCTTAACTATCAAGTATGGATAAGTAGTTTTTGCATAGCGCAAACCGTTCCAAAAAGTTCTTCAAGCAAAGATCCGCTTCCCAATATCGCAATCGTGCGGCTTCGTCCGAAAATTCAAAGCGAGTCTCAGCGATAAGTACGCGGTGTCGCGACAAGAACCGATAAGTCACTTTCTCACGGAGTCGACTCTGTATGGACGCTGTTGTTGCTGCTGCTGCTGTTGATGCCCGTCTCGTAGCGGCTTATCGGTCAGTCGCGTACAGTGCACACTTTGCTGTATATCTATATATACGTGGAAAATGTACATAGGAAATCAGTGGAGCCTCTGTATTGCGGTGAAATGTTATTTTTTTTTTGTTATTCCAACTTTTGTGCAAGTTTTACTGACATTGTAGGTTTGGCTTTTTATGAAAATTTAACGAAAATATCGCATTCGCATTAATAATGAGAAAAATTCGATTTTATTTACTGTATATATACAGTAAATATAATATACGACGTGGAATAAAGAAATATATATATATTTCTTTATTCCACGTCGTTTACTAAACATTCGTATTCGTTTGCAGTATTTCGGCATCTCAGATGAAAATGTTGCTTCATTCATACGTGATGTACACGTGTATAGAATGCTGTCGATTGTTGCGAATATATGACACACATGTATATATAGACAGTAAACTAGTTTTCCCACGTATTTTCTACATTGTATCTATAGAGCAAACAAGCTGCAACAAAGTTTCTGGGATATGTACATACGAGCTAATTCGTGTCAGTATACAAATACATGCGCTAAAGCCGTCATTATTTCGGAAGGTTCTCAAACTTTCGCGAAGTCTAATAATACGAGCGATCAGATATTCTAACGATGACTTACGAATCTCATGGGCAGTTTCAATTTTCTGACAATTAAGTTGTCGATGTAAAAGACGCATTATTAATCTTAACGCTCGCATATCGACGCGGTCACTTTAATTATATTCAAAAGAACACTGGTACATCGAATGTGAAAAAAATCGCCGACTCGCAAAGAGAGCAGTACAGTCGAATCAGTGGAAGAAAGAGACAACGACTCGACTTATTCGAGCTATACATAGCTGATACATTTCGCTTAGCATAAATTTAGCGGTGCGTCAGGTGTGTGCGTATAACCTCAGATTCATTAGCATACGCTTGATCCCCGGGTGTCGTCGTCGTCGTCGTCGCTGCGTGATTTTGTCGCTCGAGAGACGGTAAGTTATCATTGAATGAAAAAATAAAACAGAGAAAACATACAACCGAAAACAGCAGATTTCGGCGAGACTTCCTTTTCCTGTTGTTTAGACGATATATATATATATATATATATATATATATATATATGTATATGCTATAGAGGCTTCTTCTTGCCTGATCATTGTATGTATATCTATTATGTGACGTTTGTTATCGTGTGGCCAAGCCGAGTGCGATATGCAAAAGAATCTTGAGAAGCTTCGTTTTTCGAGCTCGCGAAACGTTTGTTTTCTTGTTGGATTATGGAAAATTTTAAATATTGGATACTCACATGTACTCGTGTATTTATTTGTACACGCATAGACGATATGGTGAACTTTGATTGTTTTGTTGTAGTGTATTTTCATTGATTTGCAATGTTGAAGGTCTCCAAATTTCAGCTAATAATCACAACTTTTTGATAAAGTCAAAATGATCAGCTTGTCGAAATATGTGAATTCCCTGTTATAAAAATCAGTAACTGCTGTATGCACGAATGGAGAAAGTGATTGAACGATTAAATGTCGAGGTATTTACTATACTTATATGATAGTGATTATTTCTGAAAACGAGACATGTGAAAAGCTGGAAGAGAGGGCGCAGAATATTTGGCACACGTACATGGAGCTAATTCTTTTCCAAATGGTCATTTCAAACATTTAGTTCTTTCCAGTTTAAAAAATCTTTTAAGATCTTTTCATGAATTTTTAAACATTTTTTCTACTTATCTGTTCGTAAAGGCTTTTCAAAATGAAAATAATGTTGACAATTGTATATTCAAAGCTTTAAAACTATCAAAAGTGCCAAGATAGCAATACATTCTTTCAAACGATGAATTTGCTTCGATAGGCAAGTAATAGATATTGAAAAAATACCTGCGAAACTTGGTTACAAAAATAAACTGAAAGTTTACAGTGATGGATACGAGTGAATTTTGCAATTTCCAACATTATCTCTAACAAAGAGATTTTTAGACGTATAGTGAAATTTAAGAGTAACCATTTAACAGTGGGATATTTAGACTGATTTTCCACACTGGAAGATGGAATATAATATGACAGGGGATACAAATATCATCTAATCGTATACTATTTCTATTTCTTTTACTATATTTATTAAATAAATCTCATATACAGTTTAAAATTTCGAATAATACTCAAATACCATTCAATCACTCGATATCCGAGTGAACTTTAAAAGGTCTTTTTTTATCTCAGAATTTTGAGTAGTTGTTGACTTTGAAGTTCTGAGATAAATCTGAATAATATATACCTCTAAGGGATCGAGTCTCAAAAAGTTATTTAAAGCTAATAAATATGGGCGGTATCCACTAATCAGTCAGTTCAGAATCTTCGAAAGATAATCATCTGTTTTCTTAGTTAGACCAATGCAAAGAAATAAACGTTGATGAATTGATAAACATGAATCTACAAAGTGTGCGATTAATCAACTTAATTTCAAATAAAATTCCTTTGAAAATGACAAATCATTTAATTAATTAGAGCGAAGAGGAAGCTCAGAATAAGTATTCTTAGTACGTAGTAAAATAAAATCTTAATTTACTCTAAAATTCAAAGCGTGTAAATAATGAATATTCACTAGATAAAATGTGGTCATATAAATCTGAAAAAGAGTCAAAAGCTACCGAGGAAATCACTAGTCCGAACTGATATCGCTCTCTCTCCTATTTCCCAAAATAAAATAAAAAAATAAAATCCAAACCAAACAGACGCAGGAAAAAGAAGTATACACAAGATAAAGAAACAATGCAGTAATACCGGAGAAGATCGAAATGTAATCTTGAAGACAAGAAAAAAAAAGAACTAAAGAAAAGGTCATTGAACTCCATTGAAAAGCCTTTGGTTTTGTCCGTTCGAGATAATGGAAAAGAGCTTCTCCGCGAGCGGAAGAGGCATCGTCAGCATCGTGTCATCTTCGCGGACACGAACGGAATATTCTCGGAGTTTTGATTGTATTTTTGAGACGTACTACCTGCATATATGTCTATATATAGCTACACCTCAAATGGAAAGGATTTTTTGGTCGGTGCCAATGAACCAGCGGATGAGCAATTTGTATGTTGATTACAGTATATGAGGGATTGTACGCGGCCATGCAAACAAATGATCTATTGAAGTCGTTATTAGAATATTATTTCGACTCGTCCACGGGTTTAAAATAGATATGACGTTCGACGCGTGTCTTGCAGTGCGCTTGGAATATTGCAGTTGAAAAATTGATAACATATATGCCTATTTCGAGAATTAACAATTCGAAACATCAGCCGGAAGCAGCTTCGAATTCACGTTCCTCGCGTTATTTCGATGAAACATCAAATGCCAACCGTCTGCATCTCTCGGGTCAGTAGGACATCGGACAAATGTATGCCAATGCTGCTGCTGTTCAACTAGCTCACAATTACGCGCCGAGTCATGCGTTCTACCGTACGAATGACGATAATCGACGAAGCGTTGATTTTTCATTGTCCCTTCGAAAAGCCAAATTGAAGGATCTCAATTACGCCTTAAAAATATCTTTGATTCCACCGAGATATATAACCCCGCGTGAAAAAATACATCGTCCAATTATCTTATCCACGATCACGCGATCAGCCTCATGACCTCTATACGTAGCGTCAGCTCACATGTATCCATATTCATTCGATCTAGCATTAGACAGTATATAAAAAAAAGAGACTCGGGTATACATAGTGACTCTTGGAACGAGCGACGACAAGGGGATAATACCTTCTTCTCGTCTGCTGATGTTATTCTCGGTGTGCCGCTGATGATGATGCCTCGGAAGAGGTCACTGCAAACAATTGCTCCCACGTGGGAAAGGCCGTGTATACATGCATACGGGATGCGACGAAAAGACAGTCTGGATG
Source organism: Apocrypta bakeri (assembly GCA_018906985.1). Lineage (NCBI taxonomy): Eukaryota > Metazoa > Arthropoda > Insecta > Hymenoptera > Pteromalidae > Apocrypta > Apocrypta bakeri. Next base: position 9,541,677 of record JACCIA010000005.1, read on the forward strand.
TGTATATATGAGAGACGTTTTTAGTCTTCTCTTTTCCTCTTGTGGAGCGACTCTCTCTCTGTCTGTACATTGAGCGCGTAAGAAACAGCGCGAAATAACGCGATGCCTCACGATTCTATTAATTTTTTAGTGACGAAGCTTTTTTTTTCGAGAAAACGCGTTTTCTTCAATAATTCACACGAGAAATCTACGTTGTAGCAACACTAGTTCTTCAACTTGAGGGAACGTTACTTTTACTACGGGGAATTGACTGTAAATGTTTAAAAATCTAATATTATTATTATCGACGATGTATTGATTTACATTTTATTTGAATAATAAGATTCGAATCGCTTATAAATTTGCTGAAATTACCAGTTCGTAAACGTAATTTGTTGCCAGTGTTCAATACATTGGTAAGTCGACGTTTGAGAAGAGGAAATAATAATGAACTTACGAGTAAATATTTTATGCAGTTAACTTCGGTGCTTAATTTTTGTTTATTTTCTACAATTTTTATTTGATAATTTGTTAAGGAGAAAAAAGTCATTAAAAGATATTCGTACCTTCATTGCTCATGCTACGCCGCCTCGAGATCGGAATAAAAAAATTCGAAATGTTTATATTACGTTTTATCCAAAAAGTACACCGTATCACTCTGTATCGAAATTGTTCTAAGCAGAACATTTTTATTACTACGGAACATTTTCAATCAATCAAATTGTAAATATTTACTTTTTCGGTAAAATGTATTTTACAATTTCTAATTTGGAGCGTATGTATATATTGTAGCTGGTTTCCAATGAGAGGAAATGCTAAAGAAATGACCTTTCAGAATAAGTCCGAGCAAAAGAGAGAGAGAGAGAGAGAGAGATAGACTCGCTTCTCCACGTGCCGCTCTAAGCACCTCGTAATAATTTATGAACGTCACGAACGATTGATTGTTCTTCTGCGCTACAGAAATTTACGTGGAGAACATTTTTTTTGTTACGAATTTATGAAGCCGTGTATAAGATACATATATATATTTTGTTATCAAAGAACATTATACACATGCAGTTTTTACAGTCTTGAATAGCCGGAGTTTTATCCAAATCGTCACTTTAAGAGCGATTGAATGAAAAATTCATTTTAATTAAACAGCAGTAAGACGAGGGAACTCGTCGGGTGCAATTGTTTCGTGAAAAATCTATTTGTCAAAATTTCTCTCTCTCTCTCTTTCTTCATCAAGGGCGATTACGTTTGAAAAGCCGCGATCGATCTCAGAGCGGCAACTTCATTTCCGGCCAGTGGCAAACTATACCACCAGCTCATCGTAAAAAATGAAAAGGGAAAAAAAAAACAGGAACGGAGACACAGACGAGAGAGAAGACCCCACGCAGATATAACCTCTATGTATGTATGTATATGTATGTATATATACATATAGATATACAATACATACATACACCGAACAAGGGGGAGTGACGTCGCTCGCGACTGTCCATCATCTCTTTCGCAGGTGTTCTGTCCCCGATAGACACACGCACACTCACACGCGCATGGATATAGGCTTACACCCACACTAATACGCGCACAGATGTGGGAGAAAGAGAAAGATAAACTCGTGTGTGTTTGCGCTGACGCCCATTACCGTAACGAACGTCGCGTCCGGCACGTGAGAGCGAGAGGACGGCTCTGTGTATTCACCGGGGTCGTCATGGAGACACGTAGAGAAACATACGTCGTCCACCCCTTCTGACCCGTGTGAGCATTTTTTTTTTCTTTCCTTTTTTTGGTTGAGTCGCGTTTTTTTTTATCTTCTTCGAGCTGCTTTTTTGCCTGTCATCCTTGCCATTGTACATACGTCTGCACGTCAGAGAATAAGAGAGAGAGAGAGAGAGAGAGAGAGAGAGAGAGATGGAGAGATGAGAACGAAAAGGTTGATTGCAATGTCGATAAAAAGAGGTGTTTTAATCTTAATATATGACTAATTGACGTGCACTTCGTGTTCGGATGTAAAGCGCGCAATTTTCTCGCGGCTTTGTACACGATGCATGTATAGAATGTATTAATGCTTTATATACATATACATATACATATACATATAGCTATTATTATTAGCACATAACGTGCAATCGTTGTATACCAAAAGAATTCGCTAAGATAGCTTAGTTCCGCAAGTTCTTTTCTTATTCTTGCTGCCGCTATTAAAAAATCAATACTCGAGTAATTGAAATTATTATTACATACTACGCGTTACTTATGATGTATCGTTGAATATGTAATACAATACGATTTACTCTAGACACTATCGGATAAATCGTTTTGTAAATATTGTAGAAAGTCCTATGCTTGTTTCTCGTATTAAAATGACTCTGTGTAGTTTTTTCGCTCGAAACTTTCTTCGACGATCCATTTTGGTACATCTTCGGAAGTCGTGGTTTGATTTAAACGTAGAGCTAAAGATCTAAATTGCGATTTACCAATAAACCGATGCTTACTAATGCAATCACCTTTACCCGACTATCTGTAGACGATCGACACGGTATAAATCACTTTATGTACCCGCACGTTATATACATATATATATATATATATATATATGTATATAACGTGTGACGTGTATATAAAATCGAAAAATCTATGAATAAAGGTAAAGGCGCACCGAACTCTTTGGATTTTTTGTTTCAACCTCGACGAACGAATCCTCTCCTCTCCAACCCCTGTTGTACACATACACCTGGACAGTGTGCACCCTTCACCTTATTTTTCCGTGGGGGAGTATACGCATAAAATAAACTGTATATACATGACTACATTGCGGCGACACATTGTGTGTATACGATTTGCTTATCGTGAGTAACGCATGTATAAGTACGTGTATGTGTGTGTAGACGCGAGAGCAGATATAGTTTGGACAAATAGGCACCCCCGCTATACGTATGCGCGGGAAAAAAAGAAGAGAGAAAGAGGGCCTCTCCCCATATATACGATTTCTCCTGGTCTATATTTAATTATTGGCCCGAGTTCGTGAGATTCCTCCAACGATAGTGTGCAACTGATTTTTCGGAGAATGAAAGGGTAGTGCCGCATGGTATGCAGTGAAGCTATTGGCAGTTCATCGGTAGGAATTATGTCATAAGAGCATTCGTTCTTGTGAGCAATATTGGCTTCTTAGAAGTGAAATTTCGTCACTAATCGAGAGGTTCTTAGAAGTACAATGAAATTTAAGAGTAACAACTTCTCTTACAATTCAGTGGTAAGAAATTTTCAATTTTACCGCTTTGCGGTTTACCGAAAAACGCATCAATCAAGAAATATATAATATTCAAGAGAACTTTGTCATCAATCGAACGTATTCCCGAAGTTGCTCGATACGTCGCACACCGAAACACGAATTGAAGGATACCTCGAGACCACCTTAGTTATGAAACATCGATATAGTTAGACTGATATTAAATAATAGCATAACCATACGTGTGTATGTAAATAGTCGTTGTGTAATTTTACATTATTTTTTATAAATTCCCCCCTCATTATAATTAAGAAATCTCTCGTCCGTAGTATCCGAGATCGAATAAAAGAGCATGAATAAATGAAATGTTTTTGTATGGCTTTTTTATCAAGTCTCAATATATATAGATCAGAATGAAAAGAGTAGGATCAAGTAAGTTTCGCCATAGTGCCATAATTTTTATAATCTAAAAATTTGATCGCCGTACATTGCTACATGACGTATACGACGTTTCTTGGTAGGTCGCAATAACAGCAAAGCAATCGCGACGAAAGCCCGCCATCCACAGTCTCGGTTGGAATGGCGAGAAAGTCATCGTCGGCAGCAGCATCGTACCAACGTATGTTATATATACGTATATAAGATACCTTGTACGAACACGCATATATACCTATGTAGGGGAGGAGGGGGAGAGAGGGAAGTAGGATAGACAGACAGACACATACACGTGGTATCTATATCTCTCGAGCTAACGTCCTTCCGGCCTGTGCGACCGGTGAATTAAACAGAAACGTAGTCTGCCCGGGAAAAGCTGCGAGGGAGGTGTTTCCATGGGCACGAGTGCCGTTGCCATCGTGATCCGCTTGGCACAACACACTACGAGGAGAGAAAGAGAGAGAGAGAGAGAGAGAGTAGACTGCGGGGCTGACCATTTGTGCGCGCGAGGAATCAATTTCCGCTGCTGTTGCTGCTACTGCTGCTGCTGCTGCTGCTGCTGCTGCCAGACACTGGCTTTCCTTTTTGGTCCCAGGGTTCTTTTTTTTCGACGAGGGGGTGGAACAGAGAAAGAGACCGTTGATGGGAGATCGAGAGGGTGTTGCGACTGTTGATACTTTGTTCAGCGGTTCATTGCGATTGGTGGATGGAATTGGGGATGGTGTCTTTTGGCTTGTCGCCGAGAGCTATGTACGTAGATTTTGGGCTTCATGTGGGAATAATGTTTTTTTTTTGTGTACTGTGTAGGTAAGACATCTAGAGAAATGATTTGCGATAACTTGTGAAGAGTATTTGAATAAACGGAGATAAACCGTATAAAAATATTGTTATATTGCGTATTGTTACTACTTCGAGTACAGGCTTATCTGGAATCGCATGCGTCTCAGAATGTGACAAGTTATGAAACTTTTCCTTTTTATTCTTTTCTGTAATTATGAAATCGCATTGGCTGCAATAAGATTATATCTTTGAAAAAAGATGATTGGAAAACGTTTATCTGCAGATTTACTCAATAAACCAGGATGTTTCAACTTTTATCTGCAATGATTTTAAAGGTTTTCCTACTTGTATCTATACCTGAATAGTAGTACGCCAATTCGATATCAACTTATTTTCAAATCAGTTGTTACATATTATATTCGTGACTATTTTGCTATCGTTACTCAAGTCAGCAGTCAATCCTCGAAAAAATTCGACAGATAGCCATGGATCATTACGCGAAGAATTTTCTTCGTCGAATTTTGGGAATATCTCAACTTCGAACAAAGTCAGAAGGCCATCGAGTATCCTTTTATCTGTACTTTCTCTTTTCACGTCGAGATTAAAATCTCATAAATTACATGTACAGATTTGAAATATTCTCTTTGACACTTTCTATATTTTTACACGCATTTCAAGTTTTAGCCACATCATTAATAACAATAAGTAGAATAAATCCATAAATCAGTTCCCTCGTTCCCTAAATATTGTCCACGTGTTCTGCCATTCGACAAACTCGAACTTCCTCAATTGCCCGATTCTCCAAGAATTGCTGTTACTGATGATATGAGTGATATGGCGAACTCTCTACCGGTAATGGGAAATGGTTGTTTAGTACCGGGATTATAATAACAGGTCAGAATGATGAAAAGGGTATGTCAGATTTGTACAGAAGATAAAATTCTGTAGCTCCTGAATAATCTATGATAATACTTGCCCAATATCTTGGCTGTAAATAAATGAACGCAATTTACTTAAATCTATAATTAGCATTTTGATGGAGCAACATTGACAATACTGCCTTTAAGTACTCAATACTAACTTCCAGAACTGCCAACAACTTGTTATTATTGAGTTATCATTGGGTCTTCATTATATGCACACTTGAGAATTAGTTTTCCTACATCAAGCCTAATCAATACAACCTTGACATCCTTAACAGTAATCTTGAAAAAAATGGTTGAATCTTTAAAATCCAAAATAACTACTAAAAGAATTAAAACCGGTCGAGAAAAAAAGTCTCGCTTATAAAAATCATGAATTAATCTTAACGTATTAATTTATTCTACATATTTAGATTAATGGCTATTACCGACTATATATTATATCATACCCTAAAATAAATGATCTTCTCTGTCGAAGTAAACAAATTGTTTTACGCAATTAATCTTTTTAAAAGAATCAGTAAATTAAAATCGTACGCGTATCGCGTGTACGTGAACCCCCTATACCTACAAACATGTAACTTCGACTTATTGCGAAGCATGATTTCTGATGAGTCATATTACTTCAAAACAAATTTCGAAGTAAACTGATACTCTTTTAGAAAAACGTTATTCCCTAAATTCACAATGAATTCGATTCCTCGCTCTAGGCGAATCAAGAGACAATTCTTTTCCTTTAAATGAAAAGTATACATCCATTCCTTCTATACTGAACAACTCATCAACTCCACAATTCATCTTCGTCCCATCAAAATCTCCAACCGACCAAATCTTCATCCTCGTCTCCACTGACCTCCACAAAAACCAGTACACCGCAATCTACTCGGAACAAAAAGCTATCGATAAAGTGCCTCTGTATACGCACACACATACAACGTATACATCGAAGTAAAAGCTGCCCTGACTCCTTCAACACTGCAGGCGGCGCGTGTAACGTAAATGTGGGTGCGGTTGGCGCGTGCCAGCTCTCTCTCTCTCTCTCTCTCTCTCTCTGTTTCTCTCGCGACAGCTGTGTGCAGCGCACGCTGCTGCTGCTGTTGCTGCTGCACTGTGCACCTGCCTCTGTATCGCCACCTTATGCTTCTCGAACGCCGGTTTTCTACCCTAATATACGCACGGACCCACACACATGCGCGTCGCAAGAGACTGTACAGCTTCGGTGGACTTCTTTCCGGACAAATTGTTTGCTTCTTTTAGATCGACCGTAGAGAGAAAGGCCAGTGACACGTTCGATTTGATTGCCGAAGGACGGGTTGAAAAAGTTGCGAAAGAATCGTCTGCGAAATGGTGATAAAAAATAAGAACTCTCGATTTCTCCTGCGTAATTCGCTTGGCAATTCCAGACAAGACTCGAGTAGTCTTTTTTTTACCGACTCTTGCGTTCGTTTATGTATATATATATATATCGAGGTGTGCTCTTGCGTATGTATATATGTAGTTTACCCGCATAAGAGACGCTTGGCACGTGTCGTTTTAGCAGCCGGTGCGTCGACTAAGTAAAGTTTATGTACGAAACGCGCGCGCGCGCGCGCAAAAGAGAGTCGAAAAACTAACGGGATTTAAAGGCCGGTTATTCGATGCTGTAATGCGTTTAATCGCGCGATTTTTATACATTCACAGCTTGTCACCGCTCAATTTTCGTATATCGATCGAAATCTCTCGTTGCCAACATCTTCGTTCCCGAAACAACGCTTAGTACGGCTTTTCGTCCCCTTTCTTCCCGCATTTTGACTTTTTTCGATTATATTATAGGTATGTACGTGTGCAAGTAAAATGCATACATACATAGAGCGGAAACGAAGTCAAGCTTATATATATATATATACACACACGCGACATAAGAGACATGCACAGGATGCGCGTGACGGTTGTGCGAAAGCACGAGTCGTGTTTAACTGGCTTATCTCTCGAGAGTAGGAGAGAAAAAATTGGTTTTGAACTCGTGCACCGAGCAACTGTTTCCACATGTGACATATTTAGCCTCGTGTCAATATATGGTGTAGTGGTGAATTTGTTGATAGCGCTGTAATCGAGAATTACATAATTTTCATATCTGGATCGAAATGCGTCATTTGTCCCTTCTTATTTCTTCGATTCTTTCGAAATCTTGCAGAATCTAAAGTATGTACAGATATTGCGAAAAGTAGTATTGTTTTGGCAAATAGATAGAGGCCATTTCGAACACAACAGTTAAAAATGAATCTACAGTCTGACATTGAATCAATAACGACCACTTGTCCGCAGTACTGCGCACTGGTATTTTACCAGTATTCGATCAACAACCAAGTGACTAAGGTGGTCTTTAATATGAAATGTGTATTGGGCAAATATACTTGTGAAGCACTTCATATTGGTACTGCAGCAATGTAGCTGCTCCAATCATCTAATTAGATTTAAATAAATTACGCGTATTCAATTATAACGCACATTTCCGTTCAGTTTTGTAACAACGTTTCTGAAACCGTTTATGTCTGGCCAATTTAATTAGGATATTGTAGAGAAGCTGTACATTTATGGTCAAATGTGATTTGTACTGTATTTCCAACTCGTTCTTATGTTCTATAGATACTTCGTTCTAGATACTGAAACAAAGGTTCATCAATATTACTGAATGACAGAGATAATAAATAATCTTTATTAATTTACTGGATTACAAAACAAAGTAAAGTTATTGTGGGGCATCCGAATGCTCCACAATAACTTTATCCGAATACGACACACTTTTTGAGCCAATATTTGTGTACACTATTCGTATACTACATAATACCTATTACCTTTAGCTCGTGTATGGTACATCATAACCGAGCAGGTAGAAAAGGTTCGCCATTGAGCTTGAGAAAATTCACCATGAGCTACTCAGAACCGTACTGCAGACAGCATTAGTCCACAGTATGAGTAATGGAATTTCTTACGAGGACTGGGTACTTCAATTTAAATAAATTACCTGTATTTACTTATCACATTTACATCATATACTCGTAAAACGGTGCTTGAGTTACTTATGGATTCAGATGTGTTTCGACTCCGGTAAACCTTATCGAGTTAGCATTAAACCTTATTCGCGTACTGCATAATTTTATCTCCGATTCAAATCTGACATACAAGATTTACCATTACTGTAATAGCTAGTGTGTTGTGCGACAATGTTATTTTGTACCATATTAGTAACGCCGATTCTCTGAACGAAAATTATTTTTTCTCGATTCTCAAAGAACATTGAGAATATCGAAAAATCGATTATCCCGTTCAATAATGAAAAAACCATTTCGTTCATACAATATATATATATATATATATATAAAGCACAGTCTCGAAATGTACAAGTCAAGGTGCGGCCGACCACATCCTATCGAAAGGGAAGAAAGCAATGGAGAGAGAAAGATAATATTCCCCGGTGTCAGGCAGTTCTAGCGTGCGATGACAGATGTTGACGTAGCATTAGATAATTAATCCACACACACACACATATATATATAGAGTCGAGTCTAGGGAGAAATGGATCGAATGTCGGAGGAGATTATTACTACTGCCGACTTTCTTTTTACGACGTCGTACCAATCCTACGTAGTATGTACATAGAGTTTCTGAAGGAGTCCAAGGGAAAGCTTCCACAATTCGTCTCGCGCGACTTTCCACCCTCGACGCTTTGGATTAAACCGGGCTTCGTGACTTTTCAATGGGTCGATGTTATAGGAATGCGTGAGGTTAGTCGAGACACGCGAATCCTATCGAGTATTATCCTTTTCGCTCTATATACACTAGGGCACGTAAAAAGAATATATTATACATATATATATGTACGAGCCAGAATTCCGAGTAATAAATAACGTCAAATCAAATCAACCCCTTGCAGCATCCTTTTCAGGCAATAGCTCGCGAATTCACGTCTCATTATCTCCTCCTCAGCTGGCCCGATCGATAGCTGCTCTCTTATTTCCGACGAGAGCGTCGACCTTCTCTAATACCCTGACATTATCTTCTGCGCCTTTTTTTTCTCTCTATTGTGTGTTTGTGTGTACATCTATGTATGTGTATACACACATATACTCAGAAGTATACGAGAGGCTGCAACCTGGTGGCACGCGCCCGCCGACAACAGCTGCTCGATACTTAGCCGCAGAGAAGAACCGACGCGTGCCGGTGTGCGCGGGATGTGCGTGTATAGTGTACGTATACATATATACCTATATATATATATATATAGGTATAGCTGTAGTATTTACAAGGGAGGTAGAAGAGTCAGTCGCCGTCTTCTTCTTATACGCCGATGAAGAAGAGGGACAAGACAAAGCCCAGAGCCACACAGCCTGTCGAGATAAGCTCGAGGAAAATTAGGGGAGGTGTGTACGCAAGGTTGTAATGCAAGTTGACTCGTGACCGTTACTTTTTTTTCTGGGGGCTGTTGCGAAGGTGTAGGAGAAAAAAGAATTCTTTTCTTTCCTATGAATTTCAATTGTTTGGAAAGTTTGGTAAAATTTTGATTAATTTTAATGCGCAATATGTCCAACAAATTTGAAAATGCTAATAGGGACGCGTATCCGGCGATACACCCTTGAAACGCTGAATTCTTGTATATCTTTACCGGGATCGTCAATTAGCCTCGAAATCTCTTCCATAAATGTCGACTATAAATAATCACATCTGTAAAAAAGGGCGCTCGGGGATGAAACGAAAAGGTAGAAAAGAAAAAAAATTAAAAATTAATCCCTGGTATTTCCCCAACCTATCCCACTGGGTAGATCAAGATAGAGAGATAAAAGCCCTACGGTCTCGGAAAAGCGTAAAGGTGCTGCGCCTGCAAGGCATAAGTGAGAGGAACACCTTGCCTCAGATGAGCTGCTGGCGCGTGCCTCTACTGCATATCGAGTTGAATCTCCACTGGTTCTGAAATTGGTCGTTACGTATATATAACCAGCGCAACCGTCTCGTTCCTTCTCCATCCATTTTTTTTTCTTTTCTTCGTACAAGCGTAAACCGCGGTTTTGTATTCTGTGAAATTAAACCGGTAAAATTTCATCGTTTTACTGGAGTGACCCTACTACTGTATTCATTCGGAAAGGGCGAATCTGAATTTAATTGTTGATTATGAACTTTTTTTAATTATAAAACTTACGATTGTAATTCAACATAAGTGCAAATTATACATATACATGTTTGGTTGATTTCTTGATTGTTATCACATTTAGCAACTGCAACTGTTGAATTTTTTAAAAATTATAGAGTAACTTTCAGAGTGTATTACATTGAATTAGTAATAATTTTACAAAACAGCTTCTAATACGCTGTCTGTAATACAAATTATTAAATTTTATTTAATAGAATGATCATTTCCAACATTCAGATTTTTTACTTTCTACTTAACATTTATTTTTTCAAATAAATTACTTATCACACCCGAATACCACTTACGTAAGCGTTTGATCACTTTTTAATTAATTCTCGTAACTATTCGTATAACTGCATTATTTTCAATTTAGTTTAACGTGAATATTTTTAATAATGAAAATACTTGGCGTGTTCTAAAAATGCAATTACACCTTTAAAGCCTGATCTGCAGTCCAGAAGCCGTACATGCATTCGTGATTCATTGTTAAAAAAGGCATTTTTTATTTTCTCAAAAATACGACGTATATATATATACATATATTTCCAGCACGTCGCCTTTCAAAAATCCTGGACCACCAGACGGACTCGAACGAAGTTCGTCGTGTCCACCCTCTTGCCGTTTGAAGCAATAAAACGAAAGTAAACCGAGAAAGAGATAAAGGAAAAAGGCACGTCGTGCAGCAGCCGCGCAACATCTTGCGAATGCCTCCGAAAAAATACCTGTTTCTTGCTCCTCGCGTCGAAGAGCATTTAAAATGAAAAAAAAGAGGAGAGGGGGAGGGGGGCTCGGCACACGCCAGGACACGCGGCACCTGCTACCGTCTCGTAACTCGAACCGGCACGAGCCATACCGATCATCTCTCACTCCCTCCCGCTTCTGCGGCTGCTGCTGCTGTTGCTGCTGCTGTGGCTGATCTGGTGTTGAGTGAGAGGGACTGTGTATTGGATGATTTCTTCTTCTTTTTTTTTCTTAGCCACTGGCCTGATGCTCTTTCCGAGCTATTTCGGTGATGAGCAAGGCTGTTTTACGCTTGGTGCGAGTTACGCGTTGATTTCATTGAGGAAAACGAAAGATATATTCTATATTCCTCTATATGTGATATGATGGATTCTGGATTTGCAAAGTTTGTGGAACAAGTAGTGCGATGTTATGTATATATATATATATAATCTAGAAAAATATTGTTCAACTTTGTTAATTCAATGATTTATGAAACATTGTATGTGTACATTATTGTTTTCATTTTTCATTTTAACTATAAAAATGAAGATTCTAAAAATGTATTCTATAACGCATTGACTGTATTCTCTCTTTCATAAAATTTTACTAAGTATTTTTGAAGTCTCTGTTGACAATGCTAAATTCATTGTTAACGCTCATAAAAAATTGTTAATGATATTATTTTCTATATTATTTCTAAAAATTTAGTAAATTCATTTTCTGAGTTATCATCACATACTCAAAGTAGTGAATATTCACTTATTCGTATTATTTAAGAATAGCCAATATACACTACCAAACAGAATATTGTCACTACATCAGATTTAGAGAGTGTACGACGAAAGCATCAACTGTCATAATTTAATAAAATTTGAATGATATCATAATTCGAGTTTTGTCGAGAAAATAAAAAGTGTAAAACAGTCGGTATAGGCGCACCGTCTCGATTTCCAAGAGATCCTTAGTACCGCAACGCCAAAAAGCGGCAGATGAAAGCGAAAGGATGCTGCTCCCGACGACCGAGCGCCTCGGGCTTTTGACGCGGCTCTTTTTATTTTTCGTGCGCTTCACGGCTGCGGCAACGCTTGTATATACACATCCACACACTCATACTTTTGTATTCCACACTCGGTGAATTTATAACAGCGTATTGTCGAGGACCTACTGTTGTTTATTTTCTGTCGCGTGTGCGTTGTCAATTGTATATATTTCGAATAGATCGCAGAGCGATTATGCAGTTAACGGAACTGAGATTGACGTGCGCAGCTTCTTGATTGTAACGCAGTGATTGTCGAGATTTTCGTTTGAAAATACAATTTCTATAAGGGGCCAATAGAAATTAGGATAAGACCGAAAAAATAATGCAAATGTGGTATTATTAATTGATAGAACTGATGCAGCTGGCTGTACCTGTAATTTAAGAGATCTAGCTTCTTGCGGAACTGTTCCAATACCTTGACGTTTATTCTCGTGATTTATTTCATTTTTGAGATAAGGTTGCCTCGTTGCTGACAGAAATTGTTTACAAGTGTGTTACATATTTTTTATTGTTATAGAATGTTTAATATTATTATCAATTTAGTGATACCCATATCTTCAATAAGACTGATAAAAATATCGTTTTGTTTACCAATTGTTAAAAAAAATCAGATTTTTTATAACGTCAAATTTGTTCTGTTCGTTCGGTTCGTATTGCTTGTAATTGTGCCAAGGAAATAGACAACATAATCAAAGAGTGTTAAAAAGAAATTTGAGCTCGATCTCGGATCACCTGTAACTTTATAAGCAACCGCGTCTGTATTTTCTACTTGATATTGACATTATAAAGTATAGAGAAGTGCGGAAATAGCTTGAATTAAAATTGCCTGTATACCATTTTTGCTTAATTCTATTACTAATGAAATAAGGTGAATTTAAAGGTCTCAAAAGGAAAAACGGAAGAAAAAGTTTACACTTAATCTTTTGAAGAATCCTTGCATATATATCTTTCACGCAATACGATTAAAAAGAAAACTTTCCATCCTCCGCAATCGCATCAGGTCGACTACATCTCTCTTTACTCGCGCAATCCGCATTGAACATCTGCGAGCAACTCTCGCTTGAGCCTTTAATTCTCTCGAAACAAGCCAATAACAACGCAAGCGTCGAGACCAGGTAAAAGTGCATTTATCAGTCTCCAATTAATCAGTCTCTTCATAAAGATTCTCTTCTCTCTCTGTCGTCTCCCATTAGTTAATTGCCGGCAGCGGCGCGTGCCCAAGCTCAATTAATTCCTTTCTCTCGTGCGCGCGCGCGAACATCTGTAGCGGCTGATCTGTCCGACTTTTCTCTCTCTCTCTCTCTCTCTCTCTCTCTCTCTCTCGAACTTCCTTCGTTGCGTTATGTACGCTATCGTCGACTCATCGAAGGCAGCTGGATCGACTCTCTCTTTCTCTCTCTTCTTCTTCTTCGAGTCATCTGCTCTGGCGCGTGCCGCATGCGTGACATGATAAACATCCCCCTCTTTCTCTTAGCTTTTTTTACCTCGGCGGAGAGCTGCGGTCAAGGAATTAATGGATATTTATTAGAGGAGAGCATATACAGCTGACGAGATATTTTTTCGCTTTTATGTATATTTTTATTTTCTTTTTTTTTTTAAACAGTCCAGAGATGTTGTCTGCGGGAGAAGCGAAAGTTATGATGTGGATGATGGTTATTGTTATGGCTCTTTCGTGGCAGTGACGTGCGCGTGGCTCTGTGCATGTGGGTGTGTGGGTGTTTTTATTTCACCTTTTTCAGCGACCAGGATGTTTTTCTCATCTGCTGGCTTGAGTAATAATTTACGGTTCTTATTGTATTTAAAAATAAGACAAATTTAAAAAGTACTGGACCACGCGTCGTCGCATAATGACTTTGAAGAACATTTTGTAGATTACAGATGCATTTTATTTAACAATACATTATAGAAACATATGTGATGCATAAATGATGTGGTTGTGTATCGTTTATTTTACATCAGGCACGGTTTATTCAATAATAATATACTTTTGTGGGAGTTTTCGCCGTTCTAGAGTAATGAGATGGTGCACACATCGCGCGAGAAAGGATGCTATGCGAGACTTTGTTTCACCGTTTTGCCGACGTTTGTTCGAATCAGAAAATGCACGTCACGAATTATGATACCGAGATAGCTAAATTTAACTCGGAACATTGAAAAATTTGACTCGACAAAATATCTTAAGTTTATAAATAGTTAAAGCAGAATTTTTCATCTACAATACTTTTTCTGTTCGTTCAATTGAAATCTCTATATATTTTGAAGATTTCAATTCGACATTTTAAATTGTAAATTAGAAAATTGAAATCTTGGACCTTTGAAAGCACAGGTGAAATTATACGTATTATTTGTAATTCTTTGTACAGAAGACATAAGAGATGCAAATAAATAATGAATATCCGTCTACGTTTGAAATCTCTATCACTGATTGTGCACGTATAATATGAAAAACTATCACTCATACTCCCACGCAATGAAACGAATTTTCGCGTGTTCCCATACATCCGCAGATATGTTATATACACAAATACAAGCACACCTATATGTATCCCGTGACAAATATTGACACCGATGAGACGAGAGAAGGGTCTGCAATACTACACCCCCGCACAGAGTCGAGAAGTCGAGCTCGTGTGGGAAGAGCCAACAGAGACCCTCGGGATGTGCGACTCGAGCCTCGGCTATTATGTCATCCGGAAAGGCGAGAGATGTTCGGTATAGGTGAGTATGTGTACAGCCATTGTGATCGGAGCTGGTAAAAGAGCCTCTGCGGAAATTGACAACGGGGATGTTGTGTCTCCGCAGTGGAGATCACGAGGGGGAGAATATGAATGTATATATATATATAGATAGTTGATCGGATGGGTGGGAACTATGTGGGGGGTAGTTTGAATGACGATGTGATCTTTTTTTCACCCTTATGTGGTTTGCTGTTTTGATAAAGCTTGTTCGAGTTTTAATTAATGAGATTGAGAAGTGACCTTTTTTTTGGCTGGATTCGTTTCGGTGGATTTGTGTAACGCATTTTCTGTGAGTGGCTTATTGTATAGATTTACCTTTTTGAGCCGTATAAGAAACTTACGATTCAGCATTCACTTTATTATACGTCCTCATTTTCTTGATTTTAGCTGTTTTAAAATTTTTGTTATTACGTCAATCAATTCTGCGAACAGGTACGTAGTATATATATCTTTCAAGAGATTTAATATTATAAACTTAAATGTAAATCTTTTGAACTAATAATAATAATTAATTGTTATCAATTTTGGTTATTCTGTTAGAATAGTAAAGAATAACCAATATTTTGTAGACTTACAAATAATGCTAAATGTTATATTTTATTTTATTTATTAGCCAGAAAAAATACATAAGTAAATCGTGTAGGACGTAAACGTAGTTACCAGTACATAGGCTGACACAGAATCTTAAATGAAGAGCTTACATCTACAGATAATCGAAAAACTTTAAAATGTTTATAAACATTTTGTTGAAAAAGTTTTTCTTATTTCTACCTTATATATACGTAAATAAATATTTTAATCAGTTTCTATGAAATTCTTCGTTTTATATGAACTTTTTCACTACTTCAGAATGATATTAAAAAAATTAATTGCTGAAATATAAATATTTTTATCACTTACCACATTTTCAGTTTGTGTTAGCGTAACATACACAGTTTAAGTCCTATTCATATATTTGTTATACATCTCTCTTAATTTCATATGACAATACATCATAGATCTGAGAGTAAACAGTTTGTTTAACATTTAGCTACTTTTCGCTCACAGGAAAAGAACTTTTATTTATTATTTCTAGTGTATTATTTTGAACAATTTGCATAAAGTCTATACGAAGGTCATATTATTTTGTATGAACCTTCGAATCGATTATACCATAATTTATTATACTATGAAATGAGGCATGATATATATTTTCATCAGTGTATTTACTATTTTTTTTATTTTCGTAATATGCAAATTATATTATGCACTTTCCCTGACTATTAATGACTATAGCAACATTGCCATAGTCGAGCAACGCTGATTAATAATAAAAATAATGTTCAAAAAGCTCTAAAGTTTATAATTAT
This sequence comes from Apocrypta bakeri, assembly GCA_018906985.1. NCBI lineage: Eukaryota > Metazoa > Arthropoda > Insecta > Hymenoptera > Pteromalidae > Apocrypta > Apocrypta bakeri. Next base: position 9,558,024 of record JACCIA010000005.1, read on the forward strand.
TTAAATAATGGTTTTAAAATAGAGGAAAAAAATCAGTACGAGAAATAAAAGGTAAGTGAACATTTTCATAAAAATCAAAGTATATTATACTACTTTAATTTTATTAAAACTAGCAATGTTCATACTGACCTGTAAACAGGTGACTACGATTACTCTTCTAATTTTCTTTTTGATGGTGAATAATGAATAAATAAATATATTCTACTCTACGAAATTATCATTTCAAGAATATAGAGACCACGACAAATGCTCTTTTCTCTGTTCCCGTTTAAATCCATTAACGCAAAACATTAGCTCATATCTCAACAAAAATTTTCGACAGCCTCATCAAAACTTTAATCTCAATAAAAAGCATCACTACTAAACCCCATAAAAAGGCATAACCCCAATCCAATCCATTCGCCCCATCATAACGTATTCGGTCACGCTTCGTACACGTCGATAAAAGTCTGCCCGCCTTCGCAAGGGCACAACAGCAGTCAGTCTCTGTCTCTCTCTGTCTGTCTCTCTCTCTCTCTCGGCAGCAGATCGTTTATTACGCTCGTCATCAGCATCCAACTGGCGCTAAACGTTCTCTCCCGAATGATTAACGAAAAATCATCGTCGCACCCTCTGGCAACTCGTCGCCATCGGTTTCAAATTTCCCGCCAAAAGTTCTACTTGAATTTTATCACACACCCGGGAATCGACTCGATGAATTTTATCTTTCGACGATCTGATTTACGATCGTTGTGTGTATACGTGATTTTGCGCTTTAGCTATATATATATATATATATATATATATATATATATATACATATATACATATGTGTACAGTGTATAGAGTTGGAAGAATCGCGACGACGGTTTAATGAAATCGCGGCGCGCATTTGAAATTACGAGCGCTGGCGGGACGTTTAATTCATGATGAATCTAAACGGGCATCATTAGGCAGGATAAGCATCGGGGATCGGTTGGAATATGCATTGTGTATGAAGTTGGAAATATACATATATATAGCTGTTCTTTATTTCAAGCGAGTGAAAAGATTGAATGTATAGGGTTGGATAAATGAGATGCGCGCTTTTCGTTGGGTTTTGTATTGATTTTAGATTAAACGACGGTTCAAATTGCTCATTAATATCCAATGTCCAGTTTCTCCCGGAACAAGGGAAACTTAGATAACGAATGCATTCGACTGTTAAATATTGATGCTTTTATTTCGAATTTCTCGGATCTGGTGAAAAAAATCGATTCTTTCCTTAGACTCGCGCTTACACGTGAAGAAAGTATTGATTTTTTATACATTCGTAACAGGGTGATTTTCATTTTTTTAAATTTCTACCTCTTTTATAAGATCACCAAATAGTCGCGAGGTTCGATGTTTCAGAATTGACTGAGCACTTTCGAGTTTGCATTGGAAGAGCGAGTGTACTACTATAGTATATACTATATTTCTCTAAAATTATTTACTGCAAACCGATGGCTCTTAAACTCATCGATACGACACAGAAAAACAAATTCTGGAAGTAAATATGGATAGCAATACAAGTTGTTTCTCCCTTTTAAGGAAGAAAAGCTTTGAATTTGAAGACAATTATTTTTCGCAATTGTAATGATGTCGAATTTTGAATAGTATCTAAATATTCTCACCCTTATTAGTAAAGACAACTTTAATAATTCACTACCCTTTCCACCCTCTAATTACATTGGCCGAAAAACAAATAAATGAAATGAGTTTTATCGTCTCTCATCATCCTAATCAAACGTACCTCTCTCGGAAAACGTTCCCACCGCAGAAAAAGACAAACCGTACCTCCAGCGCACATACATATAGACTCACACTCATACAAAGACTCTATATCAGTCGTCGCTACTTCCGCGCTTCTGCGGTTCGCACAGACGCACACACGTGCGACTGGACAGTGGTATACGTACGTACGTCGGTCGATAACGGGCTTAACAAACGTGCGAGAGAGACAGAGAAAGCGAGAAAGAGAGACGGAAAGACTGCGCAGACGGACTGGGATATGTGCTCATCGGACACCGTATATCCTGTTATTCGTCCTACTGGAGAGTAAGCGAGCGAATAACAGGCCTGAAAAGAAAGACAGACGATGAAAATCATAACAGCGACGAGCAAGAGAGTTCAGTTCTGCTGCTACTGCTGCTGCTTCCTTTTTTTAAAACCTGCGGGTGCGATAACCGCTCGACGTCGTCTATGAGCTTCGGCTTTCGTTTTGAAAAGCGCATCCGCCTTTTCTTTCGCGCTAACGATCGGACTCGTTTTATATATATATATATATATATATATACACACATATACATATACATATACATAGGCACACGTAGACAGAGAGACCATAAGGAGAGACAGAGAAAAAGAGTAATATCGTCGTGTGCGAAGATTTTTTTTTCTTCTCTTTTTTCCACAGTGTACAGATATGGTTTTGAAAACTCGCGCTGTTTTTTCATCGAAATTTCCACTTGACGAAGAAACAAAATTTGACGAACAATTGATGAGAGTCGAGATCTATTTTCAAAGCAGAGAAGAGCAAGTTTACGAAGAAGCGAACGTTTTGCAGTCACGCGAGTATATACGCGGCTCCTCGAGTTAACATTCGAGTTCTTCTTTATTTTTATTTTTTTTCCATTTTTTTTTCTTCTTTTCTAAACCGCCAAGATTATCCTGCAGGTCAATAATTTTCTACTGCAAAGAAGCGCTTTCCAACTGTTGGGCTCATTAAAAAATCAAAAGTTTTACCAGTCGAAAATGTTCGAGACTTTCGACTGTAATTTCAGTAAATTAACCGTCGACCAAACTTGTATGCGAGTCTCATCAAATGTATTAAAATAGTTCCATTATGTATAATGTTTCTTGTTATACGTATATAAGTTCATAAGTGTCATTATTTATTCAATGGTTAATCTTGACCATAAGAACATTTCAAGTCTTTTCGTTCGATAGCTAAGTCTCGAGTAGGTAAAACCTCTTGGTAATCTTTTTCTGTAGGTTACAATTACAAGTGTGTGACTATAAATCGCGTATAAATAATCTTTCATTCGTCTATGTAGATCGGATAGAGAACATCTTGTTTCTTAAATTAGAAAATCTTTTCTTCGAAATCACGGACTCGTGGAAGAGAATAGAATCTTTCTCTTCGCACCCAGGGGAATAATATAGCTGCACAACGAAGGCTCGGGGATCGAAATCCGAACACAATAAGACACGCGGCGCGAGCTCATCTATGCACGTACACACACACACACACACATACACCCGCGCATAATGCAAGCGGAGAGTAAAGAATAGAAGGAAAAGTAGCCGCTACTGCTGCTGTCCTAAGGTGGTACGTTAGTGATGAGTCAGCCGACCGATGCCGGAATGTCGCTAATGAACCGAGTGCAGAACTGCAGCGAGAGGAGCTTGAGCCGTTGGTTATATTAGTATACATTCTGTAAAAGTGAAACAGTCAATTTTTCACTGATTTCACGCTGTGGAAACAGTCATTCTGAACGTAACCCTTTTTTTATAAACGTTCGATTGGTCAAATGGATATTGACATTTTTTCACTTGTTAGTCAATATTCATTATTAGCTGAGCATAGCTTGTATTGGGCACAAACCTGTACGTTTAATGAAGATTTACTGTTTAAAACTGGTTATTTTTGGAATCATACTATAACACAGGAATTGTTAAACATTGTTTGAAAAGAAATTGCTTAGATTTATAATTTAAGAATTGGCTATGTACAGAGTCACTCATATCAGCATAGTAAAACCTCTTTTTTTTAATGTCTTTTATGACTGCAATTTAACTCGAAATATTTAGCGGCGCAACTTGCAACCGTTTGATGTCTCTTTCGAAGGTTAAATGCAATTTTAATTATAATTTTAGTTACATAATTCATCATTATTATTTAATACCAATTTAGATTCACATTCCAGTTAATACAAATTCTGTACAGAGGTGTACTAGATGTTGGCTCGTAGAATTGGTTAGCTTATTATTAAAAAATGAAAAACAAAATAAACCAAAAGTAAATTTAAAAATCAGCCAATGGATTATATGAGTTTAATTTTAATCCCGTCTTTTAACTTTTATTGTGTATGGTTTTTACCTCATAAGAAAGTATGTTGAATATTTCTCCCACCATTCATTATTGTACGCATTTAGATATTTATCAAACAGTGATTAGATCTTCGTTTAAACGATTTTTTGCCACTTCGGCCCGATTTGAAATAAATCATTGAGCATAATTATTTTCGAGGTGTAAAAAAAAGGTGTAAATACATTATTCGCAACTATCTGTGTCCTTCCTACGGGAGACGTCTCTCGGCGATTCAAAATTTCGCGCGCATTGTACCCCACCTCACACACGCCACTTACATACGGTACACGTATCATCTTGCTCTCGAGCCTTATAATTTGAGACGAATTGCAGATCGTCGTTTATCTTCGCTGCTGCAGCTCCCGCTGTTGCCAAGGTCATTGCGATGAGTTATATATATATACGCTATACTCACTTCCTCAAATGATTACAGAGAGATCGGATACTGTGTGCTGAGTCTGCCAGATGCGCCAACGATCACGAGCTTGCGGAACTATTCGGAGGACGAAGATGACGGGTTTCGAATAGTTCAAAGGTATTTAAAGTGCGATTAATTTTTCTCTACATTTTTCTTCAAAATCACGCGATGCTTCGTCGATTATTTATTTGTACGTTGATTTTCGAATAACTAAGTTTACATTTATGTACACTGATCCCTTTAATAGTCAAGAATTTCCAAGTTTTCCCAGGAGGAAACGTTGCTTAGATATAAATATATATTTAAAACTTATCCTCATTTTAAGAAACTTGGATTTAAAATGGACTCATTATAATCAGCGAGAGGTCTTGCATGTTTCCACTTAAATAGTATACTTGATCAGTAATACTTTTTCCACGTGATTAAGTAAAAATAGAAAGCAAATCTGGAAAATTGACTATGTTTATTATTACCAAAGCAGGACCTATTAAAATGGCGATAACTCGAAGAAGAAGACGAATTTTGATTTTACCATTTTTATTTGATTTATCTGCATATCAGATAATGAATTATAGCCATGAAAACAATATGGGAATGTAGTTTGTTTTAACAAATTAACTCACGTCGATCAGTTTAATCGTTCCAAGGTTAAATATCGTTCCAAGGCTAAATAAACAACAACGATCCATGCTTTCCAAAAGAAGGGGATTCGATGTGCTTGTACGGCTCACTTTCATTTGTTTGCGATAAAGTTTTGATTATTTTCATTGCGATTCATAATTCGAAATTCTTTTTAGTGTATTATGACCTCAATTATCAATATCATAATATAATTCAAAGAGCTTGTAACGATATATTCATCATAAAGCCGACACCTTGGTTATTGGAAAGCAGAGCAAATGACGCAGAATTTTTCAAGTACCCGCATAGTGATTTAAGAATCTTTCTAAATGACTGTTTTCGCGTAACATAATTTCAAACACCCAATATTAGTTTTTATCCACCGTCTAGAGTCGACAATCTAGCAATTGTAATAGAATCGAAAAGGCAAGCTTTGATGAATATCAAATCGCACAGATGAGACATTTTGTACAAATATCCAACTGTCTCACCTTTTAAAAGGCCAGTAAGACCATCAGCGATCAGCAGCTTCGAAATGAAAATTCCAGTTCGTCCCTCCTGCAATGATATACATACATACATATGAAAGAGACGCATTAAGACGTAACCTCGCATAAAGCGCGCTCTCGTATATATTCGCGCAAGAGGCCTCGCATCATCGCAATGAGATAAGAATTGCGCTACTCCCGCACACCGTCCGCAGAACGCAGAAGTCTCGACGTCGGTGGCAATAATCGCGAAACCGGTACATCGGCTTCCATCCCACTCGTGGGAACTGGTCTACCAGGCATCCTTTCCATACATACACATGTATACATACGCGCGTATACATGTATATATACATATATATGAAGTCTTGAGCGAGCGAGAGCGTGGGTTAGCAGGATTAGTACTTATCCTCCAGTCGGTGCAAGAACAATGCCGCGGACTGTGCGTTTCGCGTTCCGCAAGGCTGGAGATACGCGCGGGAGAATCTCTCAAGGTAAAAGAGAGAGAGAGAGAGAGAGAGAGAGAGAGAAGCTGCTGCTGCCGCTGTTGCTGCTGGAGTTGTTGTTGTTGCTAAGGTGTTGTCGCGAGAGACGCTTCTTTTGCTCCAGTGCGTGACGCTTGAGGCTATAACTGTGCTCGCTTTTGTGATCTCTCGAGGTTTCTTTTTTTTTCTCTGTCTCCGACGACCTTCTATTTTTTTTTTTTTCGTTGCGTAATCGGAGAAGACTTTTATCCGAGTTTTTGAGAATTTTACGTTATACAAGCCTTAGGAGCAATTAAGTCCGAGCTACACCTATTTTTTCCCAGACAATGGAGACTTTGGTCCTGTAATAAAAAAAAAGAAAAAAAAAAGAAGAAGCATGGAGCATTATTACTTCGATCTATAATTTCCCGCCTCCAATTACACTCAGCTCTCCGCGTCTTAACTGCCCAATAAAATGCAGCGAAGCATTCAGGGACATCTGTTTGTAAAATAAACACTCTGTGTGCGTATATACAGGTATATGTGCTCTCTCCTCCGTCACGCGGGCTCATTATTATCGAGCAATAATCATAATTCAACCCGAGCACATGCGTGAGCGGCACTTCCGCTTCTGACCCTAATAGACCTCTTCTCTTTATGTTCTCTCTTCTCTATAATATGATCTTTGCGGTATACGTATACTATACACTGATATAGCTATATATACGCGTAGAGAAAGATAGAGAGAAATAGGACACGAGGTGGCGTGATTCGCCGAAATACTGCGGCCGACCCTTTTCCTCCTGACTTTCCTCGCAGTCTCGTGTAATCCTCGATAACTCAAGAGTCAGAAAGAGAGAGTACAAGAGAATGAAATCCACAGAGCAATTCCCCCTCGGCTATTCCCTTCTTCTCCTCCATCGAGGCGGTGAACACGGCCCACCCATCGGGAGAGCATTTCCACCAACCTACCAACGCTCTTGCAATCTCCGCTCTCCGTCTTCTTCTTCTTTTTCCCTCTCGCCCAGCGCCGCCCCCTTCGTTTCTCTTCTTCTACGTACCCGGGAGAAAGAGAGAGAGAGATGTGTGAGTGAGTGTATGCATGTGTACGTTTATGTACACATGTATATATACAGGGGGCATAATGGCGCCAACGATCTTTCGCGTGGTAAGGTTGGTATCCTTGATTCTCGGTAGACTAGCGATTTCGTGGAAAGCGAATTAGCGGCACGACGCGCTACGTACTCTATCTCGAATACTATATATATATAAAATATATGTGTATATGTATATACAACGTGGGATGTAGGCGCGGAGAAGTTTAATGGATTCGTTGAGAGTATTGTATTATGAGACGGGGATTCCCCGGCATTCCTTTTCACGGTTGGCATTATTGATCGGTCTCGAGAGTTTTGCGGAAATTAAGAATCTCGCGATGCTCTTCGGAACGAAACTAGTTTTAAGGTTTCAGCGCTACGTGGAAAGAATATGCAAAGAATATGTATAAAAAATTCTCATCGGAATATAGAAACGATTAACCGCGTGTAAGTATATAGATATATGCAGATACGAGTGTACACATGTATAATAAGCACTTACGATTAGCGCTAGTCGCAGAATTGGTATCTCTCGGAAAAAAGAACTTGTCATTGCGTATGCTTGTGGACGAACTAGAATAGGAGTAACGAGAAAATGATTGGTCTAACTCATTATCGAGCAGCTCTGCGTCATTTTCCTTCTATTCTATGCGACTTATCTCCTTAACTACCGTCAATTAACTACCTCATCTTTGTCGAATCACAAGCGAGTTTGCTCATACCTCTTATCCCTATGGTCATTCGCGTATACTTATGTTTTTTATTTTACGAGAAAAATAAAGACTGCCGCATCGCAATACCATCGGGTGCTCGTCAACTTTCGGAATTTTTTATCTTTTTGCATCTTCGAAGATAACTCAGTTGTAGAATTCAAAGATTGTCTTCGTTAAATGAGTTGTTTTATCATTTTTTAATGAACTGGGCAGTTTTCCGAAAATATTTTACCTATAGAAGCGTAACGACAAATGTTGCGAGAAAAATGTTGTTAAATAAACTATAGGCAGGTGCAATGTTCATCCCTGACACATTTTTGTCGAATAATATGCATGGTTTAGAAATATTTCAGAACTTCCGCACACCTGCGTTCCCCATGTCATCATTTCAATATGAAATAATCGAAAAAAAAAAAAATAATAAAAATTGGAATATCATCACTAAATTAGACTATCTCTTAAGAGAAGTTAATGAAAATCCTGGTAGCCGAATATAAACACACTTATATGAACGTGCTAATGCGATAAAGCCGAGATGAAGAGGAATACGAGGCAGAGGCCAACATCGCCAGCTCTGCCTGTTATTGATCGGGTCGAGAGAAAGAGAGGACCGTGTGCTGCAGCAGAGCTGCGCAGGTATACACCTATCTATAGGATGAAGAGGAGGAGGTGGGAGGCCTGGTAGTCATAGGCAACGCGATGCCGCGCCGGTAACCGCACCCTGTGTGCGCGTGGATGCCGATTTATTATTCATATAATAATCGCCGCAAAGCGAGGTCGGAGGAGGAAGGGTAGTAGTAGCAGTCCTCTTTGTTCAATTGGATTGGGTTGTCGTTGGGAAATGGGTGACATGCTTTTCCGCGGTCTCTCACTCCTATACGTATATGTGCGAGGATGAATCGAGTATGTAGTATAGGCTCTCGTGTAGACACGATGAAATTTTTATTAAGAGAGCTATGGACAGGTGGACGCGATGCAGCACTCAGATACGTCGTTCAATTAATTGAATTTCGAACAACCCTCCAGAAAGTAATAATGAGATAGATAGAGATTATTTCGGTTAATTGCTCTTTGAGGGTGTTTTTTCTTCTTGATTATGCACCATAGTCAGGTGAAAATAATCTTCAACGTCTTGTAGGGGACGAAAGCTTGTACAGGTGTGTATAAACAGCATTATAAGTATCCGAAGTGCGAGGCAGCTCACCGAAACTTAAAAAGAAAAGTGTCGCAGCCGTGGCTCGGCGTGAAAATTGTTGACGTTTTCCGCCTACGTGGACGGCGATGTAATGGTGATAAATCTTGTAAAAGGACGCGTGCACACGCGTGCGACAATTGCTTTCGTTGTCGCTTCCTCCCGTTGCGTTGTTTCGTATGAGCTCATTTTTATCGTTTTCGGCAGATGCTATCTCGAGCTTTTAAGGGAAATCGATGATACTTCCTCCGCATAACGATCGCTATGCGCTAATGTCTTTTTTTTCGAGGAGATCTTGATGACGCGTGCAGGTGTCGTACTTTGGGATTTCAGAATACGATGCAAGAGATAAAATTGTGTTCCTAGTAAGAATGGATCCACGCAATTTGATCGCAGTATTATAAGCCAGTCTTTGCCCAGTACACCATAAATAAAAGAGTGATAAGAACGGCACTGTGCGATAAAATATGTATTGGGCAGGACTGTACATCTAATCTGTAGCTTAAGTATTGTTAAGGTAATTCAAGCTAGTTCTAGGTCAATATTGCGATTCGAAATTCTAATTGGATTTCAATGAATTGGATGTATTCGTTTACGATGTATTTTTGGACTCAGAGCTTACAAAATTAGATTATTTTTATACGTTCTTTTTACTTTTATATTCTTTTCGCTGGTGATCGCGATTAAACGTCGATTTGTTTCAATGCACAAAATGTTCAATCACGTTGTCAACTCTAAAGAAGTAATGCGATTTAATAAACCGCATGCGTGGCTTGATTTCAGAAATTGTATTGATTGAAATTAGATCTTTAACCTTATTATTTTCGTCGTTGTTTCCTATTTATTTGACTGTATATGGTTATATAAAAGAAAGTGCAAAGGGAAAGAAATTCTACTCGCAAGCAATTTTTTAGCTATAATTTTATCTCCTGCCCAAATCTGGCACATTAAAATGAGGCCGGAACAAAGGTTCACCATTAAGCTCGAAAAAATACACCATAAGCTACTCGGCCCGTATACATTTTTACTAGGCTAGTGCTAGACAGCATTAGCCCAAACTACCAGTAATGACATTTCTTACCAGGGCAGGGCAGGGTAATTTAATTTAAATAAATTACGTCTATTTACTTTATCACATTTACATGAAATTCTCGTAAAACAGTGTTCAGATTACTCGAGGATTCAGATGTGCTGTCAGTTGAGCAAACTTTATTAGACCAGTACTAAACATTACAGACGTACTGTACAATTTTCATTACCAGATTCAGCAGTACTTGTAGACAATGAAGGTAAATTTGATAAATAACATCAGTAACGACAATTCTTACACCAGGAATATTATACACAACGATTGCATTGGGATCACCTATATACGTATATCGAGCTCTAGATAATCCCTGGTAATCCATTCGCTCGCATCGCATTACCTTCTGGTACCTTCTCCGGTAAGAGAACTTCGTCCTCGTGATCAGCGAAGCGCGTCGAGAGAGTGAAAGGGAGCGAGTCGAGGAAGGAAATGGAAACGAGAGGAACAGCAGCAGCAGCAGCAGCAGCACCACCAGCAGCTAAAAGTCAGATCTCCAAGGTTCCACATATAGGTGTGTTGGCTTCGAAGCGTTGCCTGGTAACAGAGCACATAGTCCCGGGGAGGCTCAGCTCGAGCGACGGGTCAATATCTGCTGCTCTGCTACTCCTCTCTCTCGTCACCGGAGAGCTTCTCTCTCCTCTCGTTCTGTTTCCCCTTCTCCCCTCTTTCTCCCCTCGATTCGCTCTGCGTTTCGCTTTGCTCTCTTCGACAACTCCAGACCTATACCTATATATACGTGTTTACGACGACTGAAAGATAACGCTACGGCGATAAGAAACAGAGAGAGAGAGAGAGAGAGAGAGGATATGCGCTTTTTCAGGGTGATAATGTTTCGATGAATTTATCGGAAAGGTTTTGTCTGCGCAAAGTTCGCTGCGTACTCAGTATGTGTCTCCGATATCGATTTACGTTGTGTGGCTTGAAATTGTTATTGATTTTCCAGGGTATTATAGGAATGTAGGAAAATAGGAAAAAAAGCTGTACACCTATGCAGGCATATAAAAAGTAGGACAGCTGGCAATTTTCTATATTTTTCGAGCGTAATTTTTCAAGGTCCGAAAAAAGCTGTACGTACGTGGTGTAATTTCGATACACATCTCTAGATACATTTCGGTGGGACGGGAGGAGAGGGGCTGGAGTACGCTTACACCAACGAAAATTCCCACTGTACAGTCCATACTTTGCAGACGCCTATTTAGATCCATATACTCAAAGGGGAGGTAAATATCACACACGTATATACGTGTATATAAATGAAACATACAAAGCCTACAGAGAAAGAGAAACGAGAGAGAGAGAGAGAGTGAGAGAGAGCAGCTCAACCCCTGCCGCATTAGCGGAATCACTCGTCCGGAGAGCCGTTCGCGTCCAGCAGCAGCATAAACTCACTCTCTCTCACTTCCATTTCACGTGTACAAGGTATATATCCCTGGGACGCGTTTCCTGGTAACGCTCATACTACGAGGGCTCGAGAACATGTCCGCCGGAAGCTTAACACGACGACGGTTCCTTCAACGTTATATATATATATATACACATATACATACATACATACCAGTCCTGGCAGGCGCGGAAATTGACTTCTCTTTCTCTCAACAGAACAGGGAGAGCTGTACGCGTTTACGTGCAAGCTTTCTTTACTCCCTTTTTTCATCATTTTCTCAACGATGTCACGGAAGAGTTATTCTCAGATCCAGGTGTTGTAATACTATATACAGATAGTATAATAAAGGTTCTATTCTATCGGGAAGCGATAGTAGGCTGTAACGTCGGGTTAGAGGAATCAATAAAAAAGCAATGCAATCTCAGCTGGAACCACGTCATCGTACGTTAGAAGAAAACACCTTCCGTGATGAAAGGTCGAAAAGCGCTTTTCTGCATTGGGAGTCTTATGTATGTGTGTGTATATATATATATATATATGTGTGTGTGTATATACATAGAGTGTAGATGATTCAGCAAAATGGAGGCTGAAAGCTCGCGAGCCGCCCCTGACGCGTCCCGGGGGTGGCTGTTTGCGATCCCCACTTCTCTCGACTCTCAACTCGCTGCGCAGCAGCAGCAGCAGCAGCAGCAGTAGCAGCAGCGTTATCTCTATCTCTGTTTCTCTTTCCACCACCCGCCGCCCCTTATTCTCTCTCCCTTCTCGTGAGCTTCTCCTTCCACCGATCTTTTCTCGTTCGACGCGTCTTTTGGTATACTCTTGCTTTCTCTCCTCGCGATTTCTTTGCTATACGTATTTTTGTGAAATAGCCAAATTTCACTGCTGGGGACGATATTTTTCGCCATTTCTAAACTGTCTAATAAGCGAAAAACAAAAGTTCTTTGCCTAAAGAATTGATGTTTACGGCGATAATTTTGTTTACTTTGATTAAAACACGTTGCTCTTAAATAACATTTGTTTGAACTATGATGTGCATTTATTGAACTACGTAATACGTAGTGTTTAGTAAGTAATTATTTAAAATCAAATTTGATTCTTAAATTATAATGTAAATTGTACATAAGATAATCATATTGCCACTTAAAAACTTTATTATACCACTAAATATCGCGTTTACAATCAGTTTTTGGAATTAAATAAATGTTTCTTTACATTGGGAAAATATTATTTTTTCGGTTTATTTAATGCAAACATTGATACGCTTTTTCTATTCGTTTATAGAGCAATTGAGTCTTCAGATTAAGGTTTTTTTACTATTTAATAAAGTTATAAATAACGAATTTCGATGTAAAGCTGGCAGCTGTACATTTGACACTATAAACTGTTATAATTTACATTGTTAAGTGAATAATTAAAATTATAATTGTAAAAATTATTATTAAAGAATGATAAATTTCACTGTGCTACTAATAACTTCATACGTTTATACTTGCATAGTTGAAAATGCAGGGTTAGCAGAGAAATGAGTGAACAAATTTACTGGTCAGTTTTACAGAAATGAACGCTTGGGTCGTTATAGTGTATTACGAAAGTGAATAATATATACGCTTACGATACTGTCGGCACAGAGTCCCTTAAAAAGCTTTCAGTTATTCTTATCACTATTACAACTTCAACAACCAGAAATTCTACTTCTCTTGACTGTTATTTTTTATCTTACACTTCTTTTACCAGTACCGCCGAAGCCCCTATATATACCTCTCTCAGTATCTTTTTCCCTCCGGACGCATAGTTATATATGTGTATATGTACATACCTTATATTCAAATCGACGTAGTTTATCTCCTGTGCGTTTACATGAAATATTTAAAAACTTGTTATTTCTTGCTCTCGAAAAGCACCACAAATATATAATTGAAATTGTGTTTTCATTTTTTCCACCAATATTAAGTGGTTTTGTACACTGAAGCGAAATCGCTCGACGACATTATCACTTTGCGATGACAGTTCAATTGTCAATTGAAGTAAACTGTCTACATTCTCGTTACGTCCAGCTCTGTATTTTGCAATCGATTAAATTGCTGTTTTTTGTAAGACACGTTCCGTTGACACTCTCGCTTTACTCTATATATATGTATGTATACTAAAAATCTTGTCTTACACCTAATTAGGTTATTCATGTATACGAAAGCGTCAGATGAAAAGCCATCACCGCGCTGTATTATGCAGTAGCACACCCAGTTTTATCTAGCGCGTGATATAATCATTGCATATGCGTGTAAGTGTATAATAATTAATAAACTGTCTCGTGTGATTTATACATGTTACAGTGAAGAAAATCTTTATTTATTTATGTAAACAATTTTTATTACACCTACTGTATACCGCGTGTATGCACGCAATAAATCATAAATTCCAGTGAGAGAAGCGCGGACTTTCCTAAGCATGAAAAATCGGTATCAATTATACCGATCGTTGTTGTCGTCGCAGAATTCTCCAAAGCCGACTTTCTCTCGTGAGTTCGGAATGTGCTACTCGATGTATATTATGATGTACGTATATAATGTATAAGTGTATTACTCATCTCCTAGAAAATCGTTAAGTTGCGAGATAAATCGGTATCCACCGTGAAATAACCAATACAGGTACACGATTGTATGTACGACAGCATTTAGTATTTTCCCCTTGGGAGATACGTATACCACACACACATACACATATATATATATATATATGTATAATACACACAGAAAACGATGATTCTCGTTAATGGAGGCAATTTGAGAGAAGACGATGCAAATTGCTCTTCGCTCTGGCCATTTTCACGATACCGAACTTTTGTCGTTTGAGGATAATGAGACGATCGTTATCTGTTACTCTGTTCCGAATGCGAAACGATTGCGAGGATATAAATTTCTTTTATTATGACTATACTCGTAGACTCTATCGTAGCGAGCGTTTGTCTCATCCGAAAATATACTTGATTATGATAATTTTTATTCCAATCGTATATACTATACATATTTATTGTTTTTTCTTAACATCTACTTTAATTGAAATTCAAAACAGATAAACATTTTTTTAAACACTAGTTATTCCATATTCTTAATTCGGTGATTTTTCGTAGGTATTGCAATTTGATTTTTTGATAAGTAATCATTTATCAAGTGTTTCAAAATGACGTACATCTCTATACGCTAATCGTTTATCAATTGTCAATTGAAAATGCACGTAACATACATATTAATTACTTCGAGTACTATATGCACTAGCCGTAAAATATCTTTTCATTTAATGAATTATTTTCACTTACTGCTTTTATATTCATGTATTATTTTTCAATTCGCATATTGTTGCTTGCAGTTATGCATCTGATTTCTAGAAATAGCGAATATACATCATCCGATACTGAATTTTCACGGTTTCAGATTTAGAGAGTAGAAAAATAAAATCAGATAAATGTAAGTCAGCGAATGTCGAGCATCAGCAGGAATTTCCCTCGCGACAAAGAGAGAGAGGAAAGTGCCTTCTGTCGCATTTATGGTCGAATCGCTAATTCGGCTTGTCGGTTGGGACACACACAGAGCGACAAAGTCGTCGTGCTCCGCATCCAAGATCGTTGAACTCGAAAAAAGTGCTGCTTTAGCTATACTTACTCTTGCAGGCAGGATATGGCCTGAGCGCGAACGATCGTCAACGTCTAAGTGCGTATCTGCTTTCGTCTCTCTTAGCGATGATGCACGAAGTAGTGGGGTTTTCTTCTTGGCTGCGTCGCTGACACTTTCTCCTTTGTCTTTTCGTGTATTCAGTTATTTGCTCTCTGGCATTTCCAGTGTATTGATACAGGTCGAATTTTCTTTTTTTTTTCTTGCTAGATTTTCATTCAGCGTGCGGCACTTATTACACGTACACGCAATATTGTAGATTACAATTTACAATAGTTTTTTTTTTAATTGAACAAGTAATATGTATTTTGTTATTTTTATTTTGTCAATATATTAGATGAATTGTATTCTTGCACAAATATTTCAAAGTCTCGCGCCTTTTCTTCAACGCGAATCGATCAAAGTTTTTTTCTCGATTTTTTTTTATTTTAACCAGATAAACAAATTTAGTTTACATCGTATTTAATCTATACAACGATTATTCGTATAAATACGAGATTTTTTAAAAGATACTTCCCGATGCAATTTTATTTGTTGAAAAATAATCTCGCATTTAACATTAACCAATTAAAATACGTCTTTAGTTAGTTTCACTTTTCCATTGCTCTTGTTTAACCTTTAGAGAACTAGAAGCCATTAAATATCACAAAAATTCACGTTCTTCACTGTTATTTAAACATGGAGCCTATATTTATTGTTTTGGGGTCACTGACTACGAGTTTTCAATTAGTGGTTCAAAATCCAACTTAATGACGTATTTACTATGGACTGTCGAATATTAAACAATTTCATAGTAGACTTTTTCCTTGGTTTTAAACTTAGTAACACAGTAGACTGTACAGACACTCGTTCGTGTTAAAAATTAATTGTAATTCTAATTTATTTAAAACGAGAGAGTTTTACACTGGAATTTCGAGAATACATAACGTTTGCATACGGTGTTTACATACATGATTTAAACAAAACACGCGACAAATAAATAGAAATATTATACATTAAAAAAAAAAAAAAGTTTCTAAATGAATTTTTAAACGACGATTGGCTATCTAAAATTTCAGTCTACGCTATCTCACTACTATTTTATATGCACATGAAAAGAAAAACTCTTCACGCATAGCAATTCCCTCGAATCGTACGAGAAATTCTCAAAACAGACGTCTCATCGCTTCATTCACAGCGCGGTTCATCAATCGAAAAATCGGGGTCACCCGATCCTTAACCACGAAAAAGACCAGTAGCCGTATCCTCATCATCCTCTCTACCAACCACAACTATATATATTTATATACCTGTGCAGAAACTCATATGTACCTATATGTATATACATATACAGAAGCGCATTAAAATGCTCGGCACGCAATGGCGCTGGTTGCCTCATCATCTTGCCTGGACGATTCTGTCTCCCTCTTTCTCTCTGTCTCTCTCTCTCTCTGCTGATCTAGCGCTACTCCGTAATACCTGCGCCTTGGCACGAGAACAATCGAGAGCGTCGCACGCCCAGGAATGTCCGTGCAGAGAGATTTTTTTTCTCTTGCGACTCTCGGTACGTGTGTGTGTGTGTGTGTGTGTGTGTGTTGATTGAGTTCGATTGTCGTGACTGTGTATATGTGTCGAGTTTGCTAAAATAATATATATATATATATATATATATATTTAAGTTTAATTCGAACGAGTAGGTGCAATTCGATACTGAATATATACTCTGAAATCGACGCAGAAGAGTCTTGGAGAGTTTCGCTCCGCGTTCCGCGAAGGAGAAAAAGAGCTTACGTGCAGACAACACATGCACAGGTGAAATACGATGTTCTCGCTCCCTCTCTTCATCGCGTGCGGACTATAGAACGAATGAACGCTCTTTATTCGCTGTATACACTCGCGGTCTCTCGCGAAGAAGCGCGGATTATGCTTATACTTCGAATTGCCAGCTGTAGAGAGAATCGCTAATGTGGACTCGATCTTTGCGCCGATTCTTTTAACTTACTTTTATTCTTTTATTATCGCTATCTCTGTTAAACAGAAGTTGAGTAACTTATTGAAGAATCATTTTTTTAAATACTGACTTTCACAAGTGTCATTTAACTGGCTATTTATAAAAGTGTCTATATTGTAATTGTATACATGTGTACTGTTGTAAAAATAATAAAAGTATGACTATACTAATATATCTATATATCGAAAAGTTGGGGATAGATTGATTCGATAGATTATATTTAAATGGCGAACACACCCTTACCCAAGTGATGATTTAATTTTTTCACGTATAAAAATTTGATACTATAGGTTCTATTTATACATGATACGTATTGTAAGTATTTTCTTATAGTTCTTTGTAAAACTGCAGACACTCTTATACGTTACAAATTATCTTTCTAACGAGTTCATATTACTTTCATTTTATGATAAAGTTAATAACTGTTTCTTTGAGATTGCAAGTATCTAAAACATGAAAATAGTTCGTGTACACGAGGAATTAACGAATTTTCAGTTCTCCAGTTTTGTATCGAGGCGCTTTTTTCGATTGGATATACATTCAATAAATTTGATTAGTTTATATTTATAGCCTTTAAACAGGAAATATATTCATCTCAATCAGTGAATCGTGTCTCATCATTCACCTTATTAAGATAAAATTATAAAAATACTATATTTTACTATTTCAAATCAATAGAGTCGTACGACCGATTTCTTCATACAAGAAGATTTCTCGATCGGTAATGCCGATCGGCTGATTGTACTACACGCATAGTAATAATAGTATATATTTTATACGGTATGCACACGCACGGTTTCACAACTTTTCAATCCAGGGTACAAAGTTCGTACCGATAATTCGAAATACAAAGAGATCGGCAACCGATTCTCCACCTCCAGCTTTTGAACTCGCACGCGCGCGCGCGCGCACAATCGCATCGCTTACGAAGGCACACGCACCGATGAGCTACTCCAGTCCTGCGCGAAATTTAATATACCATCGTATATCCTACCTATATACGTATATACGAGAGCTCGTGAATTGTATCGTTAGATCTCAAGGTCGTAACGTATACAGTCTTAGCTTGTCTATTTTTTCACTCTTTCTTTCTCTCCTGTCTCCTCTGATAACCGCGATACACGCACCGAGATCATTGTTTGAAAAAAATCTGTTCTCAAGCTCTCATCTTTCGAAGAAATTACACTTTCAAATAGCTGGCTTTATATAGCAGAGTGCGCGCGCGCTCCGAACGAGCTAGATCGTGACAAAGTGAAAAAAAAAAGAAAAAATTCTTCGTCATATAAAATCAGATGAGTCGCCGGATACAGCCACTACATCCTTGCTGGCTAAGGTAAAAGAAGCGTGAATCCTCTCGCGGAGCGAGGAAAAATGAAGCCCTGCGCAGCTCGGTTCTCTTCAAGATCATCATCCTCTCTTCCCTCCTTCACTATGTTATGTTTATATGTGTTTATATCAAGCTTATAAGGATAACGCAATGCGGACTATGTAATGGTATTAATTACATCGTACGTTGGAGTGAAAAAAAAGAAAACGAGGGGCGACACAAAGAAATCATCAGGTTTATATCAGTGGACGATCTCGTAATGTAACGAGTGTTTACAATGAGGTGGAATCACCTTCTCTTGATGTTCGAAAATTGTCAAAAAGGATATATTTTTTTTTTAATATAGAATACGTCAGTTGTTATGGGAGATTTCCAAGTGATGTGTGTATAATTCAATGACGAAGGTAAGGCCGAATCCGTAAACGGATGTAATCTTTTTAGGTAAACGACGAGTCCTAATTTTGTTCTTTATTGATCATGGTAATATATTCTGTATTTTTATACACATCTGGAGTGAAATACATTAAATTCATGACGGATGTGGTTGCTGTTTACATTTAGATCTTGGCGTGTATTGTTATAACGCTTTTACTTTTCGTACTATACTTAAACCAAGCTCATGAAAGTATCGTCGGAA
Organism: Apocrypta bakeri; assembly: GCA_018906985.1. NCBI lineage: Eukaryota > Metazoa > Arthropoda > Insecta > Hymenoptera > Pteromalidae > Apocrypta > Apocrypta bakeri. The sequence continues at coordinate 9,577,200 of JACCIA010000005.1, forward strand.
TAAAATTGTCAAAATATTCAGTTTTGGAATAGCCCCTTAGACTCAGTTAGATATAAGATTGAAAGCGAAACTTTCTTTCCGTTCCTGTCTCTCGAACGTTTTAAATATACGTACGAGTGTTTTTGTGTTGAGCTTGGATTCTTACGGATCTTTCAAGAGAAATACTAAGAATAGAAATCTCGAATTTTAGTAATTTGTATACTCGCAAGAAAAAAGCAATAGTAATCATTCCATTATTTAAATACCAACAATCGAATGAAAAAACATCTCTTAAATAATAACGGATCTTCCTTTACTTGACTTGTATTAGTCGTATACTTAACGTGCATTGCGATAATTCGTTTACAAGCTGCACTTACGAAACTATTATAACCAAAATAAAATTCAAAGATAAAAAGGTACGATTATACGGTACAACATGCTAATCAAGGTCATTTCCTTTTGCTCGAAAAGGGTATTTCTGGCAATGCACGTGCAAAAAACGGGACGAATTGAGCGAACTCGAGAAAATCGGCACAGGTGGGTATATAATACAGCGTTAATAGAATAGAAAAATAATACGCAAAACACGTGTATATCCCCTCCGTCTGTCCATATATGCATAACATACACGTATACTTCGTGCGCGTTTTATACAGTCGGTCCACCTGAGCCACGAAGGCGAGTCGTAAGAAAGGAGAAGAAGACGAAGAAGAAGAAGAAGAATAAGAAGAAGGAGGAGGAGAGACTGTCTCACATGGCTGACTCCTCTGCTGCTGCTGTGCAACACGAGTCAAGAGTATGCAACAGCAGCTCGTACTTACCGGGCTAAAAGGAAGAGGGAGCATAGATGGGGGAGACATCCGGGCAGCTGACGTTCTCTCTCTCTCTCTCTCTCTCTCTCTCTCTCTCTCGAGGCTGACTGACTGGACTTCGGTTTAACCGACTCCACATCCTCCTTCGATTAAAGAGAATTACCTTCGGACTATAAGGGCCATAAGGATGTGTAGATGTATATAGGCACATACGCGTGCGTGCGCGTGTATACGTGTACACGCGCGTCTATACGCCTACGACTTCTTCCGCTGCTCTTTTTCTCTCTGTACGCTAGGTTGCACAGGGGATTATTCCTTTGAGACGCTCTGATCCCTTACGCCGCTGCTCCCGTTAATTGTCGCCTCATCTGGACAGCTTTGCACGTGCGCGCGTATTTTCAAGTGCTCGAGACGAGGACTTTCGTGAATTTGATTGTTTTATACCATCTTCACCACGCTACGAGTTTTCGTCGTTAACGATGTGCTTCGAATGAAGATGGAAGATATAATCGCTCAAATTAATTAACGGGATAAATTATAAAGAGGTTTGCTCAATTAATCTGGAATATCGCGTACCTACTCTTGCGCCATGTACCATTACATAATACACAAATTGCTTTATTCATGCCACCAAATTATAAACTTTCATTAAAAGAAACTCAAGAACAATATATCGCTTAATTTCCTCTCCCTCACTCTATCTCCGCGCGCTTAATAGAAAAAAAACTTCCTGCACCTGAATCTCGCGGTTATTAATCTCCGCAACACAATAGCTCCAGCTCTACAGCATCCACATTATCTTCGTATAATCAAATCCGTTAGATGCGTAATCACGGCTATTAATGTTAATCAATTTACAAAACTCCTTTTATATTCTTCCTGCGCGGAATACTAAACCTGTTGCGTTTCAAAAATGTCGAGCATTAACGACGAAAATCCGGAGGGAGTAGCCTTTCGCAGGAAGCGACATCCTCTTCCGGGACCGAGCATAGATTTATCGAGACAGATTTTTTTTCATTTTCGTTGTAATTCACTTACTCAGATGGAGGATGGATTTTAATTGGTAGTTTCTGAAGAAAATAGGCTTCCATGTGTAATTTACAGTTTCAGTATCCACGTTTGGCATTTTTTTTAATACGCGATTTTGCTAGATTATAGTTTTCAGCTTTTCTGGTGGTTTTAAAATAAATTTGTGTACACGCGTTATTTAGAAAATCACCTTTTATTCGATCGAATCTTTCCAAGTTTAGCATCTGTTTTATAGCAATCAATGCGCGTATTATCAATATAATTTCTCCTTTTTTGAAATTGAAATCAATCCTGACAGAAAATAAAGCATCCAGCATGTTTATTTGGTTACATAGAGATTAGTTCAAATCTAAGTCGTATGAAATCAAAGAAAGCTTTTAAAAGTCAATATCATTATTATTAATGTTATGAAAGAGCGATAAGAAATGTAAATAAAAGCTATTTGTTCAATATCATGAATGATAAACGGTAAAAAATCGTAATCTTATTTTACACGAGGAGTTATGTAAAGGGCTATGTTTACATTCGCTGCCCACAGCGTAGACACGCATGCATGAATTTACCTATCTGTGTGTGTATATATATATATAGATGTTACGTGAGATTTTGCAATTACACTATAAACTAAAAATCTTGAAAGTCTAAACTTATTAAAGTGCACCTTCGAGTCGAAAACCCTTTTACTTCTGTGTATTTTAAACGAGTATATATATATCAAATCGCTTTATTGTATAAGTATTTATATAATAATTAACATCAGTAATAATACAATTATAAGATACAAAAAATTTTCTAAAGCAACTGGCCGTTAATTAAGCAAACGCTTGTATTATATCGAGGATCAGAGAGCGTTTGAAATAATAGTCTCTTGATACATTGATTATGTCAATACGACTTGACGTAATCATTACGACTTCGTAAATCGCAATTCAATCATTCCAACTACATCCTCGGCACGTATACGCCGAGAAAATTACAGTGTAGTTTCAATCCGTTATGATATTTCGAAATTTTACCGGTCCACTTTCCAGAGAACTTATACGTAGAGACGAATTTATCGCTAGGTCTTTGCGGAGAAGACGCGACGCTCCGTTTAGCATCAGCTCGGTTATTATTTTTTTTTCTTTTCTTCAACGGTCCCGAGGTTTATGGAATGTAACGCCGAGACGATTTTTAGAGGACCTTTGGGTACCATTATTACCGAGACGACTTGAGCGTAAAATTCATATCTCTTTCTCCGCTTGTATACTGGCCTTAATTTTATTTATAATATCACATCTGGTTATGTACGATAATGATGCACTGTATATCTATACAGCCTTTGATCGATTCAATACGGAAGCCCAATTGCCTCTATATGAGAGAGACGAAAAAAAGTCTGCTGCATGTCATTTTTACTTTACCCTAAAGGAGCAAATCAGTGATTTTATTTAAACTTTATGTGTGTGTGTATATATACAATATATATACAATATATCCAATGCGAAAATTTGCCCGTTGTATATGGATATGTAAAGCTCGCGTGCATCTAAAAGACAACCTCGTCGACAATATGAAGGACCTCGATATGTATCGCACAAAAGCAGTGCAAGAATAAAACCAGATTTTTTATGTATTTAATAACACCCCTTCTTACCGGGAATCTCGTCTTTTCTCCCACGGCATTTCAGCAACGGCGTCGCATCTTTTCTCTTCTCTCTATACATAAAGTGAACGTCTCCCACTCTTTCTTTCTCTTATGGCCGCGCGGATTACAAAGTCGCGTGGGATAAATTGCGCTACAATGGCGCGCTGCCTTTTAGAGCTGCGCAGCGCAGCATCTGGTGCAAGTCTATATATATAGTTTCTCTCTAGTTGCGCAGAGAGAAAGAGGCGGAGGAACAATTTTTTTTTCTCTTGCGGTGCATAATGTGCGGCTCTCTAGGCTTGTATAATTGCGAAGAGAGGAGGAGATCGCTATCGTAGCCTGGCGCGTTTAAGTAACTCTAGTTGGCTACGATGTTTTATGTATTACACTTTTATGCTCGGAGGAAGCTTGTGTTGAGACGAAGACATCGGTATTACTCCTTGGCGATAAAAACAGTAACGTTAATCTTAGCTGTATCTATCGAAAAACGAAGAAGAAAGTCACTTTTTTCTTCGAAAATCTCGTCATCAAAATTCCATACCTAGGGTATGTATGAACGAAGAGCCCGAGAAGAGCAGGTTTTACTACTCGGTGATAAAAATAGCAACATTACTCTTGGACGTAACGATCGAAGAAAAGCGGCGAACAAGAAAGTAATTCTTTTTAATTTGAAAACCCAAAGGTGAAAATGGCATACCTAGGGTATGAAATGCTCAAAAAGAAATATCCAAGGTTCAATTCAGCCGCAGTCGTTGAAAAAGAGAAAAAAAACGTTGCCGGGCAAAGTACACGCTTCCAACCTCCATCACCTCTCTCGGCAATATTCTCCACACACGGGCGCGTGTAAGGTAGTCTGGCTGCGACCGAGAGCGAGATAGAGGAAGCGTGAGCGCTCAGGTGTGACTCTCTCCTGCGGGCTGCAGATACATATACACAGAAACTTCTCTCTCTTTCTCTCTCCCTCGCTTAGTGTTCTTCCTTCTTTTTCTGTATTTTTTTTAACTCCCCACTTGGTTCGCGTTTCTTTTATTATTACCAGCTCGCGAGTATCGCTACTGCTGCTGCTGCTGCTGCTGCTGGCTCTTCCCCTCGTTTTCTCCCTCCAGTCCGGAAGTGCTGTTTATCTCTGTCGGTCTGTCCCCTCGTATAGTCTGTGTTATATGTGTTGGCAAGAGAGAGAGAGAGAGAGAGAAAGAGGGCGGGAGAGAGAATTACGGTGCGAGGGAGATAAAGAGCGAAAGATAGTCAGCCGTTGGGAGAGGCGAAAGGGCGAGAGAGAGAAAAAGGGGGCGGAGGAAGCGCGCGCGCGTTCGCATATACGTCTGTGTGTGCGTGTATATAGACTTGTGTCTGGGTTTTGCTCGATGGGTCTTTTTTTCGGTTTTTTGTTCGTCCAATGAGTGGGAGGAGGAAAAGTGAAACGTACAGTAGCGGTTGGATGATGGTGGATGAGGAGGACCCTAGCGTGGCTTGTTTCTCGTATATCTCTGAGATAGAAAGGATCTTGCTGTGGTTCTAATTGAAAGTAAAACGAGCTAGTATGCCTCTGGGACTAGACGTCATCAAATTAATTAGAATTTCATCCGGCGGTCGAGCACTTACGCTAAATAACTCAGCCTCTATTACGACATTCTTGCGTAAATATATATATATATATATATATATATATATATATACATATATATTCCTTACCGAAGGTTTCCCTTCGCTCGAGCAGCGTATCGCGGCTCTTGGAATCCCCCGCAAAAACGTCGAGATTACCGACGCGCAATCATACACGTGTATACGTAATAGTCTCAAAACTTCATCGTTCTCCCCTTTCGCGCAATTAACGCGAGCCTTATTCGATCGAAGCTTAATTCTAGAGTCTGTATATAGGTTTCTTTTTTACAAGGAAACGAGCAGAATTTTTTTTTAACCACAGCGAATTAAAGCTACAACTATATATACCATGTATAGAGACAGATCTGCTTTTCCCCTTGGCAATTATACATCGAATATCTTAATTTTGAGAAAATGTATGCGTTGTTTATGGGCTTAAAACGAGGGAAAAGATCAGTTAAGTTTTTTTTTTCATTACTCTATATTGCTAGAATTAAAAGTCCAGCAGTAATAATGTAACGTATTTATATGCAGCCGAGAAACTCAAGGTATATCACACATCACCTGTGTGTACCACCTGCTGCGGGACAGCAGCCGCCGTTGTGGCTCGAAAAGGCGGGAAATTTCTCATCTGCGGCGGTGTGTTCTAAGTGCTGCTTGGGGTATACGTATATATACGCGTTACTGCTGGTACTATTACTGTATATAGCGCCAAGATAAAAGAAGTGAACGTGTTTATTGTGGGAGAGCGACCCCCTGTGACGGAGAGGTGGGATTTTCCTGGTGCAACTGATGGGGTATCGTTTAAGTGAGATGTTGGGATTTCCTTTACTCGATTTTTTCGTTTCACGCGAAGAGATTTTTACTCTAAGTAGTGAATACGGAAGATAGGTTCCATGTAATTTTAAAAAGAATAAAATTCTTTTTACTCTGTTTAGAGTTTTTGCACTTTGATTGAATTGCAGAAACACTAGAATGGATTCCCGTTACCGATATTATGGGACAATTCTTTCTTTCTGTATCGGAATGATAAGAACGGACTCGTAACATAATACTGTATTGGCTCAATGCTGGTATTCCCGATATGAGCTGGAGATAAAAGTTTGCACAGCACCTGAATAATGTACGACAATACTGGCCCAATAACGTTTGCCGGACTCGAGCCACGTCTGCAACGGGCCACAACTTAAGCTCCATTTTACGAGAATTTCATGCAAATGCGAACAATAAAACCTCGTAATTCATTTACATCTAATCAGAATTTTTGGAGCGCCTACATTAGCAGAGCGCTAAACTACTCTGTCTGTCAACATATATACTCTTAAAATTTTTTGGGTGATCAATTCACTCTAGACTCTAATAGAGGTATTCTTCAGTGGAAAATGTAAATTTAGCGACTAGTAGTTATTGTAGATTAATGAAGGATGATATCTTTTTACTCCAGAGCTTAGAATATAATCTGAATATTGTGCCAGTCTGAGGCTCGAGTGATATCAAAACTTCGGTATAACCAAGCAGAGTTGCTTCATCAGTATTCTCAGCATCGTCGAAATGGAAGCATCTGCCTTTTGAGTTGAACGAATGCAAATCAATGTATGTTGACGAATTAATAACCTTGCCTATTTGTACACACAATAGAAATACAATATTTATACTTATATATTCGTTAAAAAACATTTTTCAAATTAATTAGCGTATCAATAATTACAAGATTAAACGTCGGCCTAGAGACATGCTTAAGTGTATATAGACAAACTTCTCTATAGATCATTACCCTTTTCTGAGGCTGAAAAGTCCCTCTTATAGAGTAAGTAATTTACACTGTAAAATTGACTAGTTATAAATTTACAGTACTGCATATTTTATTAGATATCCCTCCTTGTGCAAGTACCGAGTCTCGGTACGCCATCATCGTATTAATTCATTATAGGGCCTTAAATCGACACTTACCATAGAATAATGACCCTGTATCAATCGTAATAATAAATACAGCCCCAACATCCTCAAGTGCAACCATTAAAAATCATGGAACCTTTAAAATTCAAAGCAACTACCGAGGGACAGAAGACCGATGGAGAAAAAAAAGAAGCTCACTAATAACTGTCGTTAATTATATTCAATTTTCCTCAAAGAGCTCAGCTGATAAGAATTTAGAGCAGCGTGTCGCCGCCGCCGTCGCGGTCAACCGTGCTGAATATTTATAATTCACTCGCTGCTCGGGAAAATTGGCCGCTACTGATAAAGAAAAAAAAGAACGCTGTGTATGTGCGGCAGGTGAGCTGCAATAATTATCGTTAATCGAGGCAGACGAGTCCTCGAGAATTTGTTTACGTAAAAGCGAGCGCTGCTATACTATTGTTCTCGCGCGGCGTCGATGATCGCCGAAGACCTCTCTCGCGAACTCTCCGTGATACGATTCATTTTTTTTTTATTTATTATTTTTTTTTTTAACAATAAACTAGATTTTTATCGAGCGCACAGTGCTGGCGCTTCGTTAGTTTTTGCTTCGCGATGTTTATAAGATAAATTGTTTTGAAAATAATAATTAACGGCGTATAGAATACATTTTAATGTAGGACTGAATTTATTCATTGCGAATGAGAATTCAGCGCCTCTTTCGAAGAGTAATCTTCGATAATTTTCATCAATTTTTCCACCAGATCTGCAAAGGTACAAATGAAAAGTCCAAATGAAAATCGTGATATTATTGGGTTAAGTTGAGATAAAGATTAAAAAGCCGTCTGCTCCGAGCTGAAACCTTACTATACTTAGACTGCGAGAGATAATTCCCAGTATCGGTCGACGGAAGATTTTCTTTTTCATTTACAATATCTTGAATATTATACCATTACAATCCGATCGGATCTCTCGACTCTAATCGCGTTCTTATACGAGAGAATAAAATTCCAGTGCTATACGTGAGAAATCAGCTGACGTTTTTATAAACACGCTCTTCCGCCAAGGCGCGCACTGTTCCTTATTCGATCATCTTTTTTTCTGTCTATTATACCCATTCCGCCGTGAGCATGGAAACGCGATACGTTGCGACTGGCTCCGCTGGCTAATTTTTCTCTAGATTAGCAGCTCGCCTCGATAACGCGCTAAAGCAAACAGTTTTTTTTTTCCAAGAATCATGTATATTCTCAAAAAGAAAGCAATTATATGTACTGGCAATTAAAATTTCCCGCGATAACCAAGTATCTTCTCGCGTACAATAATAATTGCGACACATCCTGCGCGTTTTCACCTCGACTGTCGTGAACTTATCTTGCGATTTGCAGTTACACCTCCCTAAAATGGGGGGGAAAAAATTGGAAGAGACGAAAAAAAAAAGAAGCGAAGCCACAGCGAAAGCACAAATTAATAAAGCTATTCAAGGGCTACACGCTCTCGGGCGAATGAAAAATTAAGCAGAGCCTCGGCGTAAAGATCCGAACGACGCGATAGCAGACGGCGCCGTTTGCAATTACTCCTACTGGCGGACGATACGTATAGGTATACAAGTTACACCAAAACATATATAGATATAGTATAAAAGTGCGGAGGATAGAGGGCGCACGAGTACAGTCGACCCGATCGGACGGGACAGCGTTGAATTTTGTAAAACGAATCGGTTACTTATTTATGTATAAGTCCGTGTAATATGATTTTCGAAATTTTTACCTAACAGACACGCAGACTCATTCGGGTCTTAAGTAAGGTCTGCATTGCAAACGTGAATTATTCGGTTATAAAAAACAGAACATTACTATATAAAGCAACGTAGCCGGCAACAACGAGAATCGTTTAACTCTCCCCCTCGAACCTTGCTTTATAAATATATGTGTGTGTGTGTGTGTGGGTGTGTGTGCATGTATGCGTGTGTAGACCATGTAGATACGCATATTTGCAGCTCCTGGAAAGCAAAGCTGTAGAGAAAAGAGGAAAGAATAAAGTTGGAAGCGTCGGAAATGCTGGCCATATAGAAAAGCAAGGCCAGAACGAGAGGGAAAAAGAATTGCGGAGAGAGAGAGAGAGAGACGAACTCTCCGCTGTCTGTGTTGTGCACACACACACACACATATATATATGTGCGTAGTTAGTCGAAGAGATGCCCGAGGGGAGAGACAAAGGAGATCGGGAGGGAAAAACGTGAGCGCGTAATCGGATGAACAGATCGGTCTGGACGGTATACATATATACGTATGCTCGCGTGATGTATCCTCTATATCTTCGCTTCTTCTTATAACACAGTACAGAAAGTGTGTAATTTTAATTAGTAATTTATAATATTTTTTTTTTATTTTCGCTCTTGTTGGCGAATAAAATTTATTTAACATATAATTAAGCTGAAATTAAAACGTCAATGTTATTCTAACACTTTTATAACCATACTAAACGTCCCTCATAATCACCAATAAAAACCTCTCCAACATCATCCAGCACCATAATGATCCAGTGTTCTAAAAACAATGGATTTCCCATCCGAAGAACCGACAGCGCTTATGCTCTAATCCCGCAAAATGTTCTGTACATATATATATAATGCATAGCCGAAAATCGAGAGATAAAAAGTTCGCGGTAGACAAAGAGAGGAAGAGAGAAGAGAAGACGAAGAAGAGAGAGAGAAAGAGTGTCGATTTTAATTCCTAGCCGGGACTCGTTGAGGTTTCCCACCTTTTACGGTTTCCCTACTCCAACGCTACGTCTCCTGCTCTGCATCGACGACCGTTGTGTGTATATTTGTACATATATATATGTAGATGTGTACATGTATACGGGCGATTCTCTAACTATACATTAGCCAAAAAAGCGTTTTTTTTCCTGAAAAATTTTTATTTGTTAATTGAATCCTGCATCTTGCATCTAATCTCTGTATCTACCTTGACGATCTTTTTACATTTCTTCATTAAGGTTTTGCAAATTACATATCAATATTGGCATTTTTAGCATTTTTTACACTGTGTCTATTATTCATAATTTGTAGCTACTCAAAGGAGAATTTCTCGAAAAATAAATATTTGTAAAATTTTTCCAACAAAATATTGTCGATATATTTCACTATAAAATCATAAACGATCAAAGTTTTAAGATGGAATTTTTAAATTGTTGGTAAACACAAAAATTTCGAGCTTTCTGTTGCTATATTAAGCAAAATCTGAATTACATATACGTTGTCGTTGGATAAATTTTTACAAATTACAAAAGCATCAGCGAAGTTTCCCATTTGTGAATTGAGCTCTATTTTTACTAAAATGTCTATTAAACTAAAATGGCTATTTCGCACTCATAATCATCACTTTGACTGTACCTATCACCACAATATTATATTTACAACAAAAAATTACATTGAATTTAATGTAATTATGATTGTAATTCTGATGAATAGCGATATATATTTTTAACCGGACAATCTAACTAAGATACGCCTATATACAGTTACATATATGTATGTATACATATATATATATATACCTATGTACAGTCATTACAGTGAAAGAGCCGCGATGGGGATAGGAGATGATATATAGTTATAGCTGCTTTTTCCGAGAGACGATGAGAAAGTAATGCACCGATGGAGTTTGATAAGAATTTTGACGGCTGATGAGAAGAAGCTGATATGCCACATGGATGACTTTGAAGTGGGTGGGAAGATGATACGGAGGATTTTTGCCAAAGATGGAGAGTCTGAGATGTAAAGTACAGCGTCTTACACGTGCCGGATGTTACTACTGATCCGCTCACGAAACCTTCGGGATGCGAGGCTGAAGTTCCATTTTTGACGTTTACTCTTTTTCAAATCAGCTCAATAATCGAACGGAGAATGCGTGTAATTCCAAAGAATTATAAATTTCACTTGCAATCATTAACATTCTTTATTTAGAGTCACATCCCCCTTTCGGTCACTAGCGACTTATTTACGATCTGGATCGATTGATCAGAATCGCATAAAATTCACGTATTCGAGTTCCTCACGACTCCGCAGTGTTTCCCTAAAACGCATTGCGTAAGGAAGTAATTTCACGGCCAGTTATGCCACACTCCGAAAAAAAAGAAGAGTTTCCCGAACAACGTCAACATTAACAAGAATAACACGTTGAAATATAGTAAAATATCTGCACTTTCCAAAAAAACAAACGACATCCAGAGGAACTCGCAAATATACGAAGAGCCGCACTGCAGGTGCTGCACATACGCTCGCTCGTGCGAGAGAGACGTTCTTCACGACCTTGTCACTTCCGCGGATTCATGAATTTAATCTCTAGGCAAGATCGACGCCTCTTTATTTGTCCATCGTTTCAACGTAAGTGTCTTACGCTCATACGGCACAGAATATTCAACCTAACCGACGCACTTAACGCGCGAGTTATAATTAAGATTTAGATAGATTGAAGCACTATACGTGCGTGTACGCATACACGTATGTATGCATGTATGTATGTGTAATGTATGTACACATGTACATACAAGCGGCTTTATTTTCTTTTAACAGAGTCACACCGGAGCGAATTTACGCGTCTCTCTTTCCAGACGTAAATCTCGGAGAAAGAACCTTTGCTGACGGCGCGTTTACGCCGTGCGAATTACCTCGGAAAGAGTAGTTTTGGGCTGAGGCTACTTAGAAAAAGAAGGAACTATTTTTAAACGGATCTACATAATCACAGTAGTCCAAGAGCAAAGTAGTAAAAGCGAGTCTCGTTTTCTCTCCTGCACTTTTATTTTCCACGTACTCGTATATATGTAGTTGCTCTCGTTCTCCTCTCGACCTCGACTTTTCTCTCCGGGCTTCTTTCTCTCCGTTTTACGCGTCTGACACGCGCACGTGTTATACGTAACACTAGAGTGATTTCACACGAATGATCTGGGAGTGTGAAGCCATGTTCAGATTTTCGGCCGTCGGTTAATCGTTTTTGCTGTGAGGGTTTTTTCGTGGATATTGGATGGACAGCATTAGATTGCTGCGTGGGTTCTATTTTTCAAGTATAGGGTGACGACGAATTCTCTCGTGCGGTTTGATGCGGCATGACGACGATTTGTAGGATTACCGAAGCTCTTTTTGTCGTCTCGATTTCCGTTACTGCGGGAATGTAAATCGGTTCTTTTTTACGCGAGTAATTTTAAAAGTAATTGTTAGAATACAGGGTTTTCATATAGGAATACAATAAACTGCGTTTTTTATATTTTGGGTATTAATTAGTTAACCGGTTGTACGTTGTTTCTTACGCAAAATTAATAACGATTATCGCCTAAGAATTAATACAAATCCAATAAATTTGTTCTCTCTTTAGAAAGCTTTGGACCCGTGGGAGGTGTGCTATGTTCTGGCACAATTTTTTGAAAATTAAGTCGACAAACAAATTTGTGTTATCTCTAACTCGAGTTTTATTTTACGCGAATTTGAAGTAAATATGATATAAGAAAATACACGTATTTTTTTATAAATAATAACTATTTTACATTATATATTCAATATCAATAGAATGGTGGTCAAATATCGGCTTACAAAACTATAGACAATCTACCACTATTGGCCCAGAGTTGGGTCATAGATCCATTCGTACCAGGAAGGGAATTTCTTATAATTCTGATGGAATAGATAAATATATATTATTCTTATTACATTAACATTTATCAGTAATATTTCTCAACTATACGTTTTACCAATACGAAATATCTCATTTTGCACACCACTAATAACAAAACTATAATTTGCCGTTAAGAGGGCAAGAAACCTTTAAGCGAGGCTTGGGGATTAGTAGTACTAGCAGAGTAGTATTACAGATATGTATACCTTTATTGTGTGAGCTTTGTTTCACATCTCAGCCGAATACTCATTGGTATATTCTTTAAATCAAGAATGTAGAGATTTCTAATAGAATAAGCAGAAACGATTTTACGCGATGAAATGACCAAGATTACAAAAAAATATAGTCACAAGGTCAGTGTTGGATTTCTAATGATGTTTTCTGCTCATTCGATCCATTGATTCACACTGAATCTTACGAAGAGCCAGTTTTCGACAACCTACGCAAGTGGTCAGCGAGGGGACTTGCCTGACGTCTTCAACATAATCGATACGACAATCATATAGAGTTATTAATCAAATCCACTTGGTGAGTAAAGTTTAATATTTTCCAGGCAATAAAAAGGAAAGAAAAAAAAAGAAGAAAGAAAAATCGCTACAGCCGCACATGCACGCTCTCGAAGCATCGTCGCCGGTCGTTATTCTCGCACGACGCTCGCATACGCATATCGCAGCCGGAGAGAAAGACGGAAACCTGGATCCATAACGGTCTCCGCAATGCACCGCATTATACCCTCCTACATCGCAGAGCGGTCGTCGCAGATGCTCCTACCCAACAACAACGCGCGCACTTTCCAATCACATCGCGCGACGACTACTATATACGCGACGACGCGATGATTGCTTATGATCCGCATTTTCTCTTTTACTTTCACCCCAGCTGAGCACTGGCGGACACTGTACACACACACACACACACACACACACATATGTATATACATATCTCTAGGTATACGTATATATAGCACGTACATATGCACTACTACTACAACTATAGCCGTTGATTTATGGTTCTCAGAGCTTCCGTCCCGCTGCGCTATCCCGTGAAAATCCCGTTTTCGCGAAAGACTCGCTCTCTGGCATCTCGCTATATACTTAGGCGACTCTCTTCGATTGCGAAACTCTCTTGTGTAGAGAATGGAATGAACGACAACGACGATGACGATGTGTGTAATTATGGCATTGTTGTTGCTGCGCGCTGCGCTTTTGTATAGTTGAGCGATTGGAGAATCGATTTAATCTATGGGTTTGGTCACGAGCTAGCCGTTCCTGCGACGATTTTCTCCGTGGGTTCGGTCTTTACTGTTGGAATATCTTATGTCGATGGCAATTAAATAATTATATAACATCGGCTCTATACTTTACGCCTGGCCTACGAGGAATTTTACGTAATTTTCGTAGCTAACTTCGTCGTCTTACACATCTTGACTTGTTCTACTGAATGCAAGACTACAGCTAGATGCGACAATTATTACGAAGATTTTTAATCGAACTTTCTATTATTTTAATGTTATTCTGTTACGCGTATTTCCTGAATCTTCACTGAGAATCATATTTTTATAAACAACAATATTATAATAATAAAGAGACTCTCGATTGCGATGTCAGTTTTTTTTTGTAAATTAGATGAACGTTGTTTTATTTGATGATTTGATGATTAAATTGATGATTCAATTAAGCCGTAAGAATCGTTTTTGAAAAAAAAGAAGTTCTTAGTGTTTAACAGCTATTACATGTGATCGATTTTAAATATTATAAGTCGAGAGATTGTTCTTATCGAAATGTGCATTTCTAATAAATCATTATTTTTAAACGACGCATTGCCATTGTATTCACAGTTTCGTTCCAAATGCACAGGACACTTTAGTTAATGAATATTCGTTCGATATGAACTATGAATTCCTTACAAAACTTCATCACAGGCAGACTTCAAATTCACTACTTATTTCGTTAATTATCTACCAAGCTACCATCGCCAAAAGTAATGAGCAACTATACATCATCTCTGTATATTTACTACACGAGTATATAACGATACTTTAAAATAACGTTACAAATTCTAAATTTATGATTTCACTGTTTCACTAACTAAATCAGCAAAGAAATATGCAACCCTAGAAAGACCCATGCCATCGACAACTAAAAAACAATATTAAAAAGAAATAATAAACATTCCATTCTCCAAAATTTTCGATGCAAGAAGTACAAGACTTGCCAATACGTACCAAACCCGTCAAAATACACGATTACAATCCCAAATTCAGCTCCCGTCCAAGAAACATCGAAACGCAATCCGTCGAACAAGCCCAGAAAACAACGAAAGCATCCAACTGTGCAAACTCTTCGGATGAAGATCGAGTCGCGGACACAAAAGCCAAAAGAAAAGAAGCAACTCCATGACCGTGACACACAAAAAATAAAGCGGCGCATGTGCTTGAGAGACAGTGGCAGTTGAATTCCATTGTTCCGTATACGTTATCTGGGCCACGCTCCACTACGTCCATCCGCGCGCGCGCGCGCGAACCCGACGATGTGCTGCTCATAATTTTCTCCGCAGCGCCAAATGTGTAATTTTATCGGCGAGAATTTCTGGGATGGGTTATTGCTGCTTCTGTATTTTATACAGAAGAGTGAGAGAGAGAGAGAGAGAGAGAGAGATGGGTCGCGAATGGACTGATTTATACAAATTCTAAGTACTGCAGTATGTATAATATGGTAATCGCATCGAGGAATACGTAATCGATGGATGATAGATATGCCGTTTAAATAGAAAACATTTTTTTTAATATTTTTAAACTTTTGTTTGGTACTGCATCGACCTTCATGATTTTTTTTAATTATTGAAGTTATTGGATGTCAGATTTTGGCATTTTATGACAATTTTCAACGTATATTCTAACTTGTCATTCAAACATTTCTCACTAAAAACACAAAGAGACTTTTCTCGTAAAATAAGTTATATTCTACAAATAAAATACTAATAGTCATGAAATTCTTGAAATTCAGTTTTGCGAAGGTTCGATTGCGAGCCTCATTATGAAAATATAATATTCATGAAGATTTCATCGAACAAATACAAAAGTCTAATATTTATAAAAAATATCTGCTCATCTCCTACGTAATGACGCAAGTTAATCCAGGTTAATGGTAAACCAAACTAATCAATCACTTCACTATTTCATAACAATAAAACCAATTTCTTTCGTTGAAAAAATGTTGTCTGTTCAATCTATCAGAGAATAACACATGTACTTTAAAAATAAGTGGATGTAATATTTTTACAATTAATTTTTTATTATTTTTCATAGGAACATCTAATTGAACTATACTCGTTATATATACCGATACTCCTTGCAAATATATTCGCTAAATTCATAAGTAAGATTTTTTTACATTTTTGTTTTAAAAGAACTTATAAAGTAAATCTGACTAAGACATGTTTTAATTGGTTAGCCTTAAAAAGCATCTATTATTTTGCAAATAGTAAAGAATATAAATTACATTCTATTTTTAAATATACTTAGAAAATAGAAATTATAACTGAGCATGCGCGGCGTGCGTCTAACAAGAATCTAGTATTCCTTACGGGGACAAGACATCTCTGCGTATGGTTTCTTGAAAAATAAATTAATTGTACTGTACATATTGGGTAGAATAAAAAATAAGTTTTTAATATATAATCACTGCTCCGCTCTCGCAATTTTAAACCCGTGTATTCCTGTCAAAAGGGCTGTAACCAAAAGTTTTATCGCTAAGTTTCAGCTCAATCCATCGATTTGTTACTTCTTCTGGAATATATATCGGATAGCGAATTTTCTACTTCCCATATTACAAGAAAGTATCAAAGTTCATAAAACTTTTTGTATAATAATTTCGATTGAAATTTCCTCTCCCAGGAAATTATACACGAAAGGGTCCAGTACAATATCGAACAACATAACCCAGCTAACTGTAACTTTTTATACTTCAAGTACACGAGCAATGACTTTCGTGCATTAAAATAATCCACAATTTCTTCTGGGATTGCTATTCACAATTCGTGTAGGTTAGTTTTGGAACCACACGTAGTTATCCAATTTTCATGAAATTATGCTTAAAATATTTCTTGGTAGTTTCCTTGGCCTAAAATGGATCAATTTTATAAAATATACTTTATCTAGAAATAATTTTATACTCATAATTGATCCGAGAATAGAACAATTTAATCTATAATTAACAATTACTGTTTATACTCCAACTTTGCACGACAGACTCGACTCTTATGAATATTTACTTTTTTTTAACGATTTATCACGTATAGTGTTTATATGTCACATGGTCAAGCACTTTCCATCAGACCGTTCTTAAAACTTTTCATTCAATTATTACACTTATACTAAAATGAGGTATACTATTCCTGTAATTAATCATTTTGTTTTATTTTCAGCATTAGGTTCAGACTAGCTTCCTCAACCACTAGCGAATCCTTCTCTCAGTGTTGTCAAACCGTTGAAACAATGTAACTATATAGACGTAACGTAATTGAGATATTATTTCTATTTTCTCTGTTCTTGAAGCCTCGTTGTGGAGAAAAACGTCACAGTCACGCGCAATACAGCACATGTACACATACGCACTCGCGGATGTCATAGGCATCTGGTTACGGTGTCATCACGAGAAAAGCTGCACTCATCTATTCTGTCCAGGCAGAACACGACCGTTACACCTTCTCTCAATGCGCACACGTCCTTCCCCGCAACTCGAGCAACGTATTCTTCTCGAACTATTTTGCAGTTGCAAATGAGCAATGTCGACGAAAGTAGGATCTCGCATGTACAGCGACCGTTATATAGACACGTCTATTTAGAGAATCAAAGTCAAGAGACAGGCTGAATTATGCTTAAGAGTTCTTGTACCACTTTGACAATTATTTTCTTGAGCTTTCGCACTCTAGTGTATACGTAATCGCAAAACTTCTTGCAGTTATAGTTTCGCACTTGCTTACGTATTTAAAATCGACGGAAAGTTCTACGAGACCATTAAGTTATCCACAATGAACGAAAAGTGTGTAAAGAGTTTTGAAAGTCCAAATGCGAACGCCACGTAATCGTTGCAGAGTTGACGCCTATACCTACGGTATATATACAAATACGGTACATATAGCAACAATGAAATTCAAAGCGTCATCGAACTCGAGCCGAAAAACGGCTCACGATTACACCGACTTCCTCTTATATTATAGCGTCACGGTATCGATCACTTCCGCCGCTGCTGTATCAGCAGCCCCACAAAGCAGCATATCTCTCTCCCGAGTCGAGGCCAAGGGGTCGATAGACCGAGACGCCCTCATGGCCTACACGTCTTCGATATATAGACCTTCTTTTCTCTTCTGCTTATACGTGTATGTTATACTTTTCTTAATTCGTTAGGCCTGAATTCTTTACGTGGATTTTCCGGGATGTTAACGTTTATATTTAGAGTAATGTAGGCTGTAACGAGCACTTGGACTTTCATAGAAATTTCGTTGTAGGCTCGATGGAAGGTGATAATTGTTGGTAATGACACGGATTGATTGTACTATTTTGTACAATTGGAAATCGGTTTTACCGATCGTTCCCTATACTTTCGATTCGACTATCCTGAGACTCTTAGTGCGAAGATGTACGGTTCAAGGATAATTACATTTTTCTTACTTTGTAAAGCCGAAAACAGCAATATTTACTATTTGCTCGTGCGTAGTCACTATTAGTAGAGAATAATAAGTTTATCATGGTAAAATTTGTTTGATTACGGACAATGATGATTCCTTCGGAAAAAGTTTCTTCAATTACAAATATTACGTGTATTTCTTAAATATACCAATTCATTATTCACGTGGAATTTCAAATTAAAATAACTTTTTTCAGCGCAGAGCAAAAATAATTCATTTATTGAAAATATGTATTTCCTCTATTTAAATAGCAACGTTACAAACCGATTGTAAAGATAATTGAACGTTTTAACACAAGTTTCTTCCTATTTGACAAAGAAGTAGAAAAAATACATAAATACTATTAATAGAACACATAGCAATACTATTGTATTAAGAAACAATAAATACTTTTGTTGTTATAATATATTACTGACTGTCATTTCTAAAAATGACAAATATTATGTGCGACTTCGCATTAGGTACTAAAACGTTGAAATTAACACTGGAATCGGAAATTCTTTGGGTTCAATTACAATCGCATGAGAATGTTCAGTCTGTTTCTCCTAATAACTATACATAAATTCTATAAACAAAATTATAAATCCATAACTGGCATCCAAAAACAAATTTTGCAAACAAAATCCAAAAACAACATTTTTCTCGAAGCACTAATGAACGAAAACATTATTTTTGTTAATATTAAAGATTCGTGCAGAAGCGTGTTTTTGGGAGATAATGAATAACGAGCATTAATTCTTGAAAATTGAAATTCTCGGTAGAACATAGTAAAAAATCTATCCCAAACAATATCTTTAAAAGCACGATAGGCGAAAGTGACACGCGAGTGAATAGCGTGAAAGTATTACTTTAACGATTGGACATAAAATTTGGTTTTATGTCCTCAATTACAAGACCTACTCCTCGACGCTCTATCAATTTAGGCTCGTCGCAATGTATAATTCTACGCGTTAACGCCAGAAAAGTTTTAATTATAAGAGCCCGAATGGCTATATTTTTTTAATTCTCTGTATTCGCTCGAATACAAACAATTATATCGTTTTATATTACTGAGGAAAAAAACATGTATTATTGAAAGTTCCATCGAAGCGTATGCAGCATAAAACTTGTAGAATACAGTAAAATACTGTAATGCATTGTACGAAGCGAAAGAGAATAAATCTCTGGGATACAGGAAGAAAGAGCGAAGAAAAGTGGAGAACGAGTGATTGATGGCGCGAAACGCGGCCGAAAAGTCTCAGTCTGAGGCGGTGTTGATCTTTTCTGCGATCGCGACTCGGAGAATAACATTTTATTCGTGCGTCGAATGCGAAAAGCTGGTTCGTTGATTTTATACTTTATAATCCTTGCTTAAGCTACAGCTGACTGTGAGGAAGAGTTACACCGATTTTCGGAGACGAATTACGACTTCGATCATTTTTACCTTTTGTAATTTATTAGCGTACGTCAGTTCTTTACGATCCAAAATATGCATAGCCAATTCGTAAACATTTTAAATCACTGATATTCTTCAAAATACTAATGTTAAAATTTGAGCAAATTTTTTAATATCATTTTAATTGTTGAGATCAGACAGACCCGAGTTTAAAAACTTTTTACTAAAGTATTACTTTTTTTGTACTGAGAATCTATTTTTTAATCTGATTTTGTTTTATTCGCGTTCAAAACGTCTTATTTTTGTTTGTTTTTTATACTGACTTTACGTTGAATCTTATCTTTTAATGAAGGTAATGGGAGGAAGGTAAAATTTAGAAACTAAAACTAATAACTCAGCACAGATCTTAGTACATTAAAAAAGTGATCTTTTTTATATTATATTGCAATTCGTTATTCTGAATATTTTTTTACCATACAAAATATCGTAAAGTACACATTGCTACTTTTTAAATAGCTTATTGATGTATGATTTCTTTGCACACAAAATTAGATTACTTGTTTTTGGATAAGAAATTGTTTTCATCTAAAAGTTTTATCGTCTTTGAGTGTTTGATAGAAAATCATTCGAATGTGAACTTGGTTTGAAAAACTGTATAGCGTTATATGGGTTCAAGATGAAGAAGAAGTATATCTTGGTTTTCCAAAATTCTTTGTATTTATTGAATTTCAAATAATTTTCTAAAAAAAAATTCGGTATAACTTGAGTTCTCGATCACGTTTTACGCTTGACTATTTGAAAGCACAAGCACCATGCGTCGATTAAGATTGATTATTAAAATTGGCAAAATGGCATATTAAAAATCAAAATTTACCTTTCACGGACTATTCTGAAAGAACTGAATTTCACGTAAGTAATTTTCATTCCAATCCACAATAGCCATACGCTTTCGAATGCATCTGGAAAGAAATAAACATAAGCATAAATTTAACTTAATAATAATGAATATGTCCTTTGAAAAAAAGCCGGCCACGCGCTTCTCTCTAAGTTGGCGCGTAACCCGCAGCCGGACACGCGTTGCAGATGCGGAGCACTCAGGTGCATACTAATAGCGCGCATCATCGAAGAGTTCAACCGGGCACAGTGATCGAGCGAATCAGTAGCGTCTCTCACATTACTCATCGATTAGAATTCATAAGACGGTGTCGCTATGCTTTTTAAGGCCCGACTTATGTGCTGCACCATACGACGCTCTCTCACATCATATAGCGGTGAGAGCCATCCGTCGTTCGGACTTTCAATCGGTAGCTATAGATGTGTATGTGCGCGTGTGTCATGGGTTTCAACTGTAATGGATTGTCCGATTTTTCCCTAAGATATATTTGCAATCGTACAGGCATGTGGGACGGAAGATAGCGATTTTTTGGGGATTTTAATAGAATTGCCGCTGATAAGGGTTGTGCTGCTTGTGGTTAGGTGTTAAGATTTTTATTTTCTCGGATAAGTTGTTTTCTCTGCTTGCGTGGCTAGCTAGGATAAATCCAATTTCGTCGTTTACAGTAACATGTCTTGAAGACAAATGACATTATTCCCTGAAAAATCTATTCGGTAGAATTAAATACTTTATTTTTACGGATGCAACTTACTGCAAGAACTGTGCATTCTTATTGTTATAAATGTTCGTTATTCTGTTAGTAGTTCTGTACGTACAGATTACACCTTTTATTGCGTAGTCTTAAGAGACACCGAATGAAACTGCAACACTGTTAGTCGCGCCACGTCCTACAGTACAAATCTCAATTGAAAATACAGCGTAAAAGCATAGATTAAAACTACTCCCTCTTTCAACGCCGAAATCCTCCGAACACATCGCAGCATCCCAAGCAAAGAATTTCGTAATTACGTCTATTTGAATCCAAAGCGAAAAGCATCGCGAAGAACATACATGCATTCATATCCTCGAATAATCGGCATCGATCGGCTTTCCATCGGGGCCGCGTAGCCGATCATCGTTTATTCCACGTATGGGTCACTCGCGCGTCTTTCTCTCTCCCGGGACGCGATCACGTCGAATCAACAGTCGGGTCAGGTGCAGCGCTGAATTCTTATGCTAATGCGAGAAAGGAGCTCTCGTCGCGTCGCACCGCCGGACAATACGCATACACCCCGATGGTGTATCCGCGACGAGAGAAAGAAGAATCCGTCCGACCGGGAGCCTTTCTTTTTCCCCCCTTTTTCTTCCTCTTGCCCGTGTATCGCCTCGGACCGATGCTTTCTTCTCTCGAGCTTATCGATCGAGCGCTTTATCAAAGAGGTCATTGTAGGAGAAGCTTTTCTTGCGTTGCAAGACTATGACGTAGTCCTGGAGTGTTTCATGCATTTCTATGCAAGACATCGCTAGCATTTGTGGAAGGTTGTCGTTGTTTTTGTTGTTTTTTTTTCTTTTTGAGGGATTGTCTACTGGTTACGATAAGCATTGAATTCCAATGAGCTTGATACGAGCAATTTGTGTCATCGTTACTCATATCTCTTGGAAATTCAATTATTTAACCAACTGTTTGGATCACTTCGAACTTTTGCGATACTCTAGTGAGAGAATTGTCGTCGCTTATTCACAATATACATCTATTTTGTAACGTAGGGACATAAAACAAATATCTCTTCACAAGTACGTATTGTTCGTAAGTGTTTTAAGTAAAAAGATTTTTGCCACTTGCACGTTGCAAAGTACGACGCCACCTGGATGCAAGTTCACAAACAACTTGGTACTAAAGTACGTCCGAGGTGGCGCCACCGTCGTAAAATCTAGCAATTATTCTTATATTTAGAAGAAAATTCACCAATATTATACGCATTACAAACCAAGAATATGCACTATATCAGCAGAGATATTTTAATAGCTTTGATAGAATTAAAATTGCTACTTATCTGGCCAGTAAAAATGTACGAGTAGTCAAATTTGACATCGCCTACTATATTTTCTATTTCTTTTGATGAAAATCAAAACAAAATAAACTACGGCAGTTTTTCACTAATGCCAATCGAAAATTTCCTTCGCGTTTGCATTCTAACGACCCGCATTACAGAGCAATCAACGATGAAAAAGAATTGACAAAAAGAAAAGTGATATCGACGACGCGTATCCGCCATCATCTCTGTTTGAGCGCGCATCGAGTCGCGCATTGATCTCTGTCTCTCGAGCAGTTCTTTGGCAAACGCGCCGCCGTTGTTGGATTCGCTTGCGCGCGAGCTTCGCCCCGAGAAAGCGATAGGCGTGGCTTATTGATTTCCTGCGCGGAGAGCGAGTCTTTTGATGGCTTGAGATTTTTGCGAGGATGCGAGGATTTAGCAGTCGATGATTATTCCGTAAGTGATTGATCCGAGAGTCAAGCGATTGTGTTTAGCAATGTCATTGTTTGTGTTAGGTAGTCTTTTATTGTTATGATTTTTGTTGTGCTTTATGTGCGATTATCTTCCAGGAATGACGTTTATGTTCTTGGAACCACCAGAAACAGTGTCGGAAAATTCAATTGATATTTATAGAAAAATACGAAATTATTCAATAGACGAACGTCAGATACGTTTGTCTTGTGTCGAATACAAAGTATAATGAATGACATCAACTTTATGAAATACCCAAAGATAAGTGCTAATTTAAGTATCAAGTTTCGTCTTAATCCGTTTCGAGCCAAAACGTCATTTACGGAATATCGGTTTTAGAGATTCATTTCTAGTCCAAATCGTGACCGATAAATTCTAGCCAGACGTGTTTTCAAGCTTCGTTCGCGCCCCTCCCCAAAGTACACATTAATTTATGGAAAAAGTCGTTAAGTATCAGAAAAAAACCATTTAATGAACAGAATCTTGATTTTTTCCGAATTTTCCAATTTAAAAGATATCTGCTTACGAGGCTGATTTTGGCGAAAAAGTTTCCCAATAGCAAATTCTTTTAAAAGCTTTCGTTAATTTTTTATTCTAAAACTACACGTAAATATAATAGAATTAAGAATTAACCAAAATTATTATAATAATAATATATATATATATACTCCACCGAATCGTACAGCAAAAATGAACTATATTTCAATCACATCTTGTTAAAAAACATAAATAACAGATATCCTTTAAGTTTGGGTATTTTTAGGCAATTTGGATAACACATGAGTACTGAAGGACGACATATCGCGAATGGCGTTTTGGTCCCAAAATGGAAGAGTACATTATTGACGATTTAAAATTCCCGTCGAAGAAGACAATACGTAAGCATTACTGATTAGCCGAATAAAACAAATAATAAACACCTGCTATTAACCGGGAATATTTTAAGCTTAGGAACAAAATACTTTACCGAATAGCTTATACGAACAATGCTTTAAAGCCATGTAATTCAAATTATCGACGGTGGACAGAATGATTGAATAAAATAATGAATGATCTTTGTTAATTAATTATTAATTACACAGCGAAGACCGACTATACGCAGTTTATATTAAGTCTACTATCAACATTTGTCGCTATTACAATATTCATTGCTTTTAACCCGAATACGTTATGGCGGGAAATTCAAATTTGAATTAGACATCAAGTCACAATCAAAAAGTCTTCTTATCCACTCTACATCCTCCTGATCCTCTGGCAGAAACTCCGTTCGTTCTCTTCTCAATTCTCCATAGGTATACATAACTACTCTGAAACTCGTCGAAATTCGCAGCGCGTTCTTCTACGGTATTTTCGAATGTTCGGTCGTATATACACGGACAGAGAGAGACGGACACATCTCTCGGAGAATTTCCTCTCCGCCGTGAGAAGCAAGCGCCTCACGATGAGAAAAAAGACCATATAATATGTAGTCGTCTCGGATTTGGCTCGTAGCACTGGCACGTTTCGAGCGATCTTGTGCTTGTGTATATGATAATGACCACGAAACTTTTGAACAGCTTCATCCAACTCGCGAGTGATTTATCGTTTATGGCGTTGGGACGCGAGCTACTGTCTTTTTCCTTTTATTGGGTGTTTGGATATTTCATTTTACGGTTCGCTTATGCTTTTAATGTTAGATGCTACCGTGTGCATTTTTCACGGACTTCTCTTTTAAAAATCAGAAATTTTGCCGACTAAATATAAATGTAACGAGATACGTCCAATCAAGGCTTAGTTATGCTTTGCCTTAACGCCATCTGTTACTGTGCAAAGCTTGGAATGCAAAAAAGTCATCTGTCTATGTGAAATTCTGCTATAACATAATACCAGCCATAACGCTATACACAAATAGAGCGCAACGCACTATCTATTGCGTTGTTAACATTCACATAAACATCCGAATGATTTACCACTTTATTAGCTCAGTCGATAACACAAGAGTTCGAGAACTCCCTTTCGTACTTTTTAGATTTTTTAAAGTCCATCCAACAGAAACATCTCGTTAACACCTTCACTATTATCGGCCAATAATGTTGTATAAAAAATGGGACAAATACAAAAATCCATCAGAAATTCAAAAGGCCTACAGAGCATGTCCTAAAGTTCATAAACAGTTCTGTACACAAAGTAAACGAAATTGAGTTGAACAGCACGGCCATAAAAATCTAAGCATCATAATCAACACCAAAGCTGAAATTACAAATCACAGCAGCGGCCGGTCGAACAAAGCGCGAGTGTATCGTGCGAGCGCGGCAATTTGGCTCCTTATTTATCCAGTCAAGGCCACTGTCTATGTATGTATACGTATGTATACGTATGTGTGTCGAAGGAACATCTGCACGAAGCCGCAGCGTTGCTCGCGCGCATCACAGATGAAATTAAAGAGTCACGGTCCAGCTGCTCTGCTGATATAAGCGCGTATTATACTCATCACGGTCCAGAGATCGCGCAACGTCAACTGCGCAGTAGGCTTTCATTGTGTAGTGGAGTTTATTCGTCGTGACGAGATTTTAGTGTAGGTCGCGATGGACCGAGTTCTGCTCAATAAGATTTATCTTTTTATTTACTGGATTCTCGTTAAGCGCGCTAATGAGACGTTGTAGTGTCATTATTCGTTATAGATATTATTTATTATTTCCACAGTTACGGTTAATTTAATAGAACATTTTCTAATATAAACTCTACAAGCTTTTTTAAATATACACCAATTTTGATGAGTTTTTTTTTAAAAGTAAAGCGGGCTACAAATGTTCTCAAGAGAAATTCGTATCTTTTCATGATTGTAACAACTGAAATTATACTGAATTTATTAGAAACATGAACGATTGTACTTCAGGATAAAGATATCTTTGACCAAAAATATAATTAATGCTGCATTCTTTTCTGCTTGAATATAACAAAATTCGGAAAGTTCGGATATATACTTGTCTTATTGTTGAAAAGTTATTAATATTGCATTTATTAATTATAATTCATTATACTCGTAAATAAATTTTTAGATCAAAGTTAATTACTCCTCAGTAATAAGATAAACCAAGATCGATTAATACAATATGGGACGAGTAGTGGCATCTAACGTGAGTCTGAATTTCGAGTACCTCCTGTTTACATGAGTAAAACCGTGTAAGATAAAAGTTAATAATTCAGATTGTTAACTTGAGTTATCAAGATAGTAAGTGAAGTAACTGCACTTGTAGTACTTACTGTGACACCACAAGCAGTGCACATAAGATGCATCCGATGGTTTGAGAAATAAAAGTTCTAACTCTTAAATGAAAACTTCCTAAAACATTGATATTCAATTGTCACGATTCTGTATAATCATGAGTATACTACACATTAAAAAAAAAGAAAATATCTCCTCAAAATTTCCATCTGACCGAAGTTACCAGCTTCACGATTCGCTTGATCCCACGTGCGCTACACAGTACTAGCGCCGCTAATAAAATATGCATATATATATATATATATCGCGACATAGCACGGGCGCATACAGTTATACCCATACGGTACACGTCCTGCATTTTTTATATGTAATAAGCTTCTCGTACTCTGTGCTCTTCTACGCATGTATATATATATATACACATGGACAGACCGCAAGACATCACTGTACACGCACGTGCGTATATGTGCATCTGAGCAAAGAAGAAAACGAGAACTGGACTCGTGATTCGAGTACAGTTTTACGGGAGAAGTGGCGTAAAACTCGTCCACCGCGGCTCGTTTACGAAATCGCCTCTTGGATTTATCGTATATATTGCCTTGGAAATTACCCGACCTCGCGATGCGCTGCTCATACCGAGCACCAGCGAGAAAAAGCCTCATTTATACCTATATATGCACATACAGAAACACAGGCGTATACACACGTACGAAAACGACAATACTCATTCCGAAGACGTTAATGCGGGGAAAATGGTAGATTCGCTTCGACGGACCTGCACTTTCTCCCTTTCCGTTATACATCCGTACCTCGCGTGTACCTATGCCGCACGTACAGTCGAGCTTAATAACGATTTCGCAGCAAAGCTCGACTATGCGTATACACAATCCACTTACGAAACCGGACCGACTCTTTAAATCATCTCGAAGGAAAGAGAGAAAAGTAGCCGGACACTTTAGCATCTAAACGAGTGTACGTGAGAGGCCTCGGATGCAAGAGAGCAGATCTCGTTTTGCGCGTGACATCTAGCATTATTATGCTTGGCTTTCGCACGCTCGGCGTTACTGAACCTGTTGACCGGTTCATTCTTTGCCTCAACGACGATTATGTCATCCGAACTTTTTCCTTGATCGCTGCAAGCTTCGCGAAGAAGCGTTGCGATTCCGAGAGGAGAATTTTTTTTTTTTTTATTTTTTTCCGTACTCGGGACGATGACGACATTAACATTCAAGATTCGTTCTGGCGAACAATCGGTCATGACTGTGATGCGAGCATCATCTGTAAAGACAAAGGGCAGAAAGGTATAAAGTCACTTGAGAGAGACGTGGCCTGTGCTTCCGCGTTCTATACCTCCGATAGGTATGGTTTTTACTATATTGTATGCATGTGTATAGGTATACATGTATATATATATATATATATATATATATGCATGTACAGTTATTAAATTGAAGACGAACGTGAAGTTTGAGTGTCTTCGCGTAGAGCTCTGTGTGTATTTATAGAAATTCGAAGCATAGACGCAGGAAGTACGTGACTTTTTCCCTCTCTCAATCCCTGGTAGAAATTCGTACCAATTGTTTGACGTTTAATGTCTCAGTTACCACTGCCCAAAACTACTGCTCGATTTCTGCCATTGTTTACCAATAGTAAACGTGTTTACAATACTCTTTTCTTTAGTAATACGTTATTTTAATCATTTATTCCGTGTAGTGTGCATTTTTTACGCAAGTGAGGTAGTTTCGATGCTATGAAGATACGTTACGTGAATAAGCAGTCATATCCTCAGTTATGTAATCAAATATAATACATATATATATGTAAACTAATAATAATTATAAGATCAAAATTTTCGTTTCAAATATAGACACCAACCGACTGGTCGATGACTGGCATGTCGCAAACGGTAGCACCAGTTGCTACCAAAAAATCTTGTCCAGTGCTAGGGGAATCGATCAGAACAGTTGATTTAATTTTTACCAGGAATGTCACCATACCTACTGCCTAGAGAGTTGGTACACGTTGCTTCTCTATGTATCCTTTTTCTTCTCTATTAGGACGTACGTATTCGAATCACGAGCTGAGCCTGACACCGCGAGCACGTAACATCTTCTGTTCTTGGGAGCGACTCTCGCTGTTTTTTTCCTCTCCTCTCTCTCTCTCTCTCTCTCTCTCTCTCTCTATCTATCTTACGTCTCACTGGCACAGACTACTGACACCTGAGAAAGGTTGGCTCGAGCTTTATTAGATTTTAAAGTGAGACTGGAATTGTGAATTTAATTCAGGTGTAATAGATCGATAATTCGAGTGTAATGAGAATGTTGCTGTACCTACTTACAGTGAAATTTCGCTTTTCAGCGAAGCGGTATGTTTCAATAATTTTAAAATGTTTGAAGTATGCAACTGGAAATTAGTGAGTAATGACTTTTTTTACAGTGAAAATAATTCACTTCTTGAATATGCTGTACATAAAAGTGACTGTTAACATTGTGTAGTATGCATGGGCTTAAAAATTAAATGAATATTACATGGTTATTCTATAGTAAAATTAAAATTCGAATACTTGTTATACATTTTCACTGAAAAATCAATGAAAAAATTCTCTGTTACCACCAACTAGTTTTATAAATAGTTGCAACGTATAATTTCCGTTACACTCTAGGATTGGTGAATACGAATTGAAGGCGAAAGTGCTCACTTTTTATCGATTGTTTACTTCAAAGATTGTACAGTGGAAAAACTCCGTTACAAGTAAAATCAGTCAAAATTCACTGTTTGATTTTTAAAGAGTATCAGTAATCATTAGATTCTTTTTACAAAATATCGGGAATTTATAGCGTTTATAAAAATCTGTTTGTTGTTTCAAAGCCTATGCACGGATAGCCCTAGATAGATATATACGTAGAATTTTTTAATGCACGAAACTCCGTAAATGAACTTTCTTGTAAACTGAAATTTTAATCGCGTGCTCGAGCATTTTTTAATAGACTTTAAATTATTTTTTAGTGTCTTTTTAATACACAATATTCCATAACAAACGTGTTGAAAAATCGAGTTCCTTGGCTAAATCATATACTGAAGTACTAAATGAGTTTCCACGACGTTTATTACGTACACCTAGTTTGCAAGTTCTATTTGTGGAAACGGTCTGAAAAATGATTTAATAAAGATGTTGATAAATTGAAGTAACAATTTACAATTTCGATCTCAGTTTCAAATTGCTAAAAATTCAGCGACAATAATATGCGACTGAATTATCAGCACGAATCTGAATTGTCAGTTAAAAGCAATTAAAGACACGACAAACAATCTCTTCGTGCGCGTAAATGAATTATCGATTGATTTATCAAAATAAACGTACAGCCCCGAGCTTCGATGCAAAAATATAAAATTAATTGTCTTATGACGAATCTTGAGGTACTGCAACCAGGATATGTACACAACAAAGAAGCCCGAAATAAAAGAACTTGACATAATAGTCAAGTTCAATAAAGAAGAATAAATTCAACGATAATAATACAAGCATAAGTTTTCAATCCGTTAATTCGCCGAACGAAGACTCCCCAGAATCGACAACAAGACACCCCCTTCTTTAAGCAATCCTTATTCACATTGATACTCAACTGTTTATGAAACAACATGAAGCTTATGTTTGTGCACCTTGAGATTCGCAAGGCCCAATTGACTCATCGTGAAAAATCCTCATCAGCAAAGAGAGACATAAAAGCGGACGTTTCTTAAGCCGCCCATTTACGTCCGCATCCTGTCCATATCGCGCGCTTACGAATGCGAGAGATGATGCTTCGAGGCGGATTCTCTGCGCTGCGGCGCGGCTTCGATTTATCGTCATATTGTTCATCATCATCTTGTGTGCTTTGGGTCCTACATACGCCGTATTTGGCTTCTCGGACGACGACGGTATTATATGCCCGACGCATGTGAATTACGTTTCGTGGCCCAACGCACACACTGACACACGTGCACAGAAGCCGATTTATGAATTACGTTTCGGGACAAGGCGTTGTAACGTTACGGAATCTATGTAGCCGATACCCCGTCCATTGGTATTCGCTGGGCTGATGGATTTTTTCATTCGCCAAGGTCCACGATAGGGTCTAGTGATAAGGTCTTTCGCGAGGAATTACGGCGCGGTCGTAGGGGGAGATTTTTTTTCAGGTCGAGGAGAAAATTGCCGGCAGTCTTTGCTCCTTGCATTCCGATCGTACGCTGTGAAAGCGAAGTAATCAAATTCATGTTTTACAAATCGAAAGTTCTTATGCTTCGTTCGATACGTCAAAGTGCAAGCGAAAATGACTTGAAATTTTGCAAAACTGTGTATAAGCGTGCTTGCTTCTTGCGGTATTGCGTAATGAACAAATTCAATTTGCTCCTGCTCGTATATTGTAATATATTTAAATCACATCGCACATTGCTTCGATGCTTGAATTTTTATTGATTAATTACCATTTGATTAACTCGTCAACGCCTTCGGTTTGTCGATTCTCGGTACGAACGATATTTTAGGATAAATATTCAAGCTTACGGCTATACGTGAGATTAGATTATCGATCAAATTCAATTCTGCAGCTAATTACGTTAGCATTCTGCGGAATCATTTCTACGGATATGTCAGCTAATCCATGGCACAATCCACTGGTGAACGCTACCTGGGAATTGAACAAAATTTCACGAAGGCACAAATCAAGGATTATTGCTTGTCTTTCTCGACTTTTCCGACCGAAATTGTAAACAAAGTGCGATAAGAGTGTTTGTATTATTCGAATTCTTCATTAAGTGTGACGTTCAATTCGATCTCGTTGAAAATAGGCCACTTGAACAAAAAGTTATGCTTGAAATTGCACACTGACAAAATGTGCCTCTCGAAGCCAAGACTTTTCGAATAGAATCATTAAAGTTTAAATAAAAAATTGTTGCTCAATATATATATATATATAAGTCGATGTAACGATGTAACGATACAGGGATTTTAAATAAATTCGTTTTTATCGTGACAAAAGTTCGAAGTGAAACGAAAATTTGTCGAATCAACAATTATCCGCTCGAATCGTAACGAATGTGATTGTTTCAGCGCAATTTTTCCTCTTGTCAGTCTAATCACGATTAAATATCCTTTTGATAAAAAAAAAATCATCCCCGCCAGTGCGTTAAAGCTTATTAATAACGAATGTATGGAAGCCAAATCGGGAGAAAGTTGTGATTTATAGAAACGGAATTCATACATCTATATTTTTGTCGCGTTTAAACAATAACACGTCATTGCATTATCTACTTGTCCTATCTAGATAAAATTTTAATCCATTGAAGCTCTTTTAATACACTTATTAGTTGCTTAAAGAAACTGTCGAGTAAGCATTGTACTCGCGAAAATTCGGTAAATTGCTTTAAAATTTCGGTCGAAGCTTGGCGTCTTAACATCTCCCCGATTATCGGGAAGAGCCCAGGAACCGAATAAAAGGATGATCCAGTAGGTTATTACCTATTACTATATATTTCCTCGTGAAAAACGTTTCAATTTCCAAATACCGACTACTTTCCAGCCGAGCGTGGATAAGCTCGCACAACGATTGGCCATAAAAATCTTTTCGATACTCGTCTTCGGACTCAGCTTAACCGGAAGCACTAGCACCTATGCTCGATCAATCCTCCTCCGTCCAGTAAAAAGTCTTCCGGCGACGCCTTGTTAACGTACGCTTCGTCTCTCTCTCTCTCTCTCTCTCTCTTATACTCCCTCTCCTTGCACATCCTCTCACACAGTTACATACAACGTCGATTCATCCATACGACATACAGACCAGACAGAGAGAGAAAAGATGTACGTGTACGACAGACATCCTTTTAGAGATGCGTCGCACGACGTCGCGACGAAATCTCGGATTCTATTAGCGGAGAAATTATAACGGATTGACGCTGCGCGAATTTCTCTTGAATCGTAAGTACACGCGTGTGGTCGATCTTCTTGCTGTAATGTAGCCGAGGAAGGAAGAGAGTATAGTTACATGCATATGTATGGGTTTCGTGTGTGTGTGCGCGCGAGTGTGTGTGTGTATACATAGGCGTTAGAAGGGGAAAGAGGAGAGTTTGGCTTGAGATCTCGAATGGATTTGTCTGCGCATTGAATTTTAAAGGGCTTCCTTTGAAGAGACTGAGGATTCACGAGAGGATGCCTGCTTCGACGGTGGATGCTTGCAGGAGAGAAGAGAGGATATTGAATTATCGAGGACTTTTCTTTTTCATTTCTTTTGCCATGGGGATTTTGAGAAATTATTTGTTTAGATATTTCGGATAATAATATACGCGTTTTATCAAAATCCTTATCGCCATATTTGTGTATATATATATATAATAAATTACAGAGATATTTTGTGTTGGTGGATGAAATTGTTATTTCTCGTTATTTGTTTACGTTTGTTGTATTTCATTGTAGAAATATTCACGTTTTACTTTAGTGTTCTATCTGATGTCTAATCTTACAGTGTAAGCTTCTTCGTATCGGTGCTTGAAACTATGACAATAGCTTCAGAAGTATGACACACCACGTCATCTGGTGCTACTATACGAAGTCGATCGCGAACTGTTTTACCGACTATCCCTATGTAATTCACTTGGTTACCGACGGTTAGAGGATAACGACTGTTAGACGGAGGAAACCGACTGTTCAAGACTATTATTTTTATTTTTTGACGACAGCTTGTTGAACGCAAAAATACAATTATCGTTAAATTAATTAATTTATTATTAATCGGATTCTAAGTTAACTCGTTCTGCAGCCTGCGCCCTGTATAGTTTCTATTAAAATGGAGTTCTCAATATTTAAATAATTTTGTTAATGTATGCTATAGTTTATTAAAAAATGTGGTATCAAATTTTATTGTAAAATAAGTCGCATTTGAACTATTACAAAAACGGAATAACAATAGTCTACATGAATATGTATATATTATTCAAAATACTTGTAATGCATAATGAATCGCAATCAGTATTCCATCCCACGTAAAGTATTCGTTAGTCGTAAAATACAAAAGACAGCTTAAATATTATTAACGTATAACATTAAATAAGTCAAAACGGTAGTCCACAAAAGTGCAGTTGAACTGGACATGAACGAAGACAAGCTGTTAGTTACGGGTCCACCGTCAAGTGCAAAATTCCTCCCCAGAATAACAAAACTTAGCAGATCATTTCTCGGCACTTCCAACACCATTCGATAGACTTCCGTATCCATCAAAGTCTCAGTTCTCAATGAAAAATCCGAGGCATTCAAGGGCTGCATATTTTTAACGATGGTTGCCGGCATAAACAAATTTTTCTCGCTACCTGCTTTAGGTACTCTAATGTCGATATACTCGAATGTCAGAGGTCTGCTGATGTTCGCGCCTGGTTCAAACAGTTTACCGCAAGTGTCTATCGAATCACCGGTACAGGCAATTATTCCACAGACCTTAGTTCCTCCTGTTGCTGCTCCCGCGAAGGACATAGTGCCATTAAATACTGCCAGTCGATATCTGCGATGGTGGTAAAGATGTTAAATTATTAAAGAAACATATTAATTGAAAGGGGTCTTCTTAGACCCACGTTTTACTGAACTTTACCGGCAGATCTTCATTATCAATCAACATGAAGAGTTTTGAAAGAAAAATATTTCTACGTTTATGACAATAGACATAGCTAAATAAATGGTAG
The DNA here is from genome assembly GCA_018906985.1 of Apocrypta bakeri. NCBI lineage: Eukaryota > Metazoa > Arthropoda > Insecta > Hymenoptera > Pteromalidae > Apocrypta > Apocrypta bakeri. The sequence goes on from JACCIA010000005.1 coordinate 9,611,167, forward strand.
CCTTGACCAATCTCTCGAAAATTCATTCAGAAACGTTAGCAGACATTTCCTCGCAAATAGGTGCATATTATAGATAAATGATGCCAAATGCGCTTGCAACTGTCTGAATTTAGAGTGTTTCGAAATATTTATCAAGAATTATAGTATGCTATGTATAGACTCGGCCGGTAATGTTAGAGTACGCCCCCTTACGAAAATAGACTTATTGTATTTGACTGTACCTATAAGACTTTGAGTCTGGAGTAATGAGGGTGTCATCGTAGTTCAATTTCAATTTGAAATCGCAACAGAGATTACGGTCACAAATGGTTTTATTGTAAGTATTTTTCTTGGCGTCTATTAGGTGCGATGTGTAAGGGCTGAGATCACTTGTTTTGTAAGTATACTTTCCAGTTCCATTAACGTCCGATGTCGTGATTTCAGATTTGTTAAAAGTAATAACGTGCAATTTTTCCTTATCAATGTCGATGGCTCTTTTTCCGTTGATTACTTTTGGAATTTCAGCTACCACGAGGATATTGGACGCTTTATCTTCGGAAATCACTTTAACGTAACCTTTTTGTCCGATGTAAATACCACTACCTGGAAAAATTCCGATTATCATATATGCAAGAAAAGCGATATATTCTTGGTATTACTTTGAAATATGGATCAATGGATTTTAAAAGATCTTCCCTGCGAATAAGATAAATTGTTCGAATTGATAAAGCACAAATTTAATTATTTCCAATCCCGAGCTTTCATATTCATTTGTTGACTGATGCATCGATTATATACATACGTTTATTGATGTAAAACGCACTGTCAATATGTGCACTGAAAATTGATAGCATCCGACAACCAATGTACAGATAACGTGCTTACCTTTTATAGGATTATTTTCATAACTTATTCTGGTAATAAATAAATAAATAAATACACAAGTACCTCCGCTAGCTGTTTTCGGATTATTATAACCAGAAGCAAGGAAATTGACATCGTTTGCATAAGCCCATGCTGCCTGAGCCTCAACGCTATAGGCAAATGGTAATTCAGAAAACCAATGGGACGAATAGACAATGTCGGTAATACCAAAATTCCGTGTCAAATTCAACGTAGGCGTCTCGAACAATATATCGAAACAGATAAACTGGCCAAAAGTCACACCAAAGTCTGTTTTGAAAACGGATGGAACAGCTACAGGTTCCGTATTGACGCCTCGCTCGCCGAAGAGATTGAACTTCCTATACCTGGCGATCACCCGACCGTCTCTGTCGAAGACTACGTTCGTATTGTAGATAAGGAAACCGTCGTCGGGGCAATCGACGCTATTCACTTTGCAGTCCACTTTTTCGCAATGATTTATTACAATGTACATAGCGTATTTATGGGCAGCGCATGATAATGTCTTCAAGGCCTAAATTGAAATTTTACATTTTTAATTGCTTAATGGCTCCGATATATGTGTGCATCTTTATCAGAACTGAGAATTACTGACATTGCTATATGTGTCCTTTGTGTCGTCGCAAGGAATTATTTCATCTTCCGGAGCTGGAATATACGAAGCTGCTTCGCTTCGCGCTACAGTACTGTTCGGAGATGAAGACTTTGCGAGACTAGATTCGGGAAAAACTAAAATATCGACTTTCTGAAAATAGAAATTTAATTTACTCTCTTTAAAATAATGTGAATTTTCATACATGCTTATATGTAATCGTTCGCAAACACACAAGTAAGTACACAAATTTAGCATTTGTACATAAACAATGAAATTCACCTTAGGATCGACGTACAGATTCAAAATTTGATGTTTGCCCCGAAAACAATATTCATACAGTCAATTGAAAATTTAACGTCAATCAAGAGTAATTATACAATTTTTCTAAAATTCAACGTATAATTTCAAATTAAAGTAAATGATCTGTACAGATATCAAGGTTTCGTTCACTACTTTATTGACATTAAAATTAAAGATGAAACTTGTTAACAGTGATATTGTAATGTAGCATTGCATACGCGGATGAAAATTAATTTTACTTACGTATTTGGAAGCTTTTTCAGCGAACTTCATGTAATTCTCCAAATTTCGATCAGTAACGCTCGTCTCTCCATCGCTGGCAAGTACTGGACTGTACTCAACTACTGCTCCAATGTAACTTAATTTATCGATGAATCGCTGATAATACGAGTAAAAAGTATTTAAATTTGTTTAAATAATTCGTGTCGTGAGATTATTTTAAAACTTCATTTGTGTTACCTGATAAGTTGCACTAGGGAATATTAGTAAAATTCCCAATAAGTAGAGGTACTTCATGGCTTATTATTTAGATCTAAGGATTATTTGTGTGGGACAAAAAAAAATTTAATCGAAAAGTCCATATAAGATAATGATTTTGAATTATGAATAACAATCAAATGGTATTCATTTCCAGTCCAAAACTTTTATCAACGCATTCTTTAAGTACAATCGAAAATATATCGTACAGAAATATTTTCAAATTTCTCACAAACTTACACAACTACACAGTTTAACATTCGACAGCTGACTGTCTGTACTGAGCTATTAAAACAGAGGAAAAACTTGTTTGCAAAACAAGTGAAAACAATTAATGTACATAATTCAAGAAAATGATAAGATACGAATACACTTAATACAAATGATACAAACCTAAAAAGATAATAGCAAAAAGAAACTTCTCCAAGTCTATTGTTTGTACAAGATTATTTCTCGATATATCGTAAGAAATACTGTAATTATGCAATTAAACACAAAGAACTGAAGAGAACAAACGAAAAACGTCCTAAACCCGTACGATCCACATCCTAGAGATCAGCAGAGCCACTGCCTCGACTTGATCTCCCTCCTACGCATCGGACAAACACACAACAAATTAATACATCAATTCTGAACGAACCTCCTACGCAGACGCAAACGCTATTCCAACTCTACGATCGTACTCCAGCGGAACTCGAATGACACTCGAGTTGTGAACTGATCCTCTATACTACCGCTACAGTGTTCCTATACTTAGATCGTACAATCTCTTTGGTCGCATGATTGGCCGGAATAAGAAGAGCGTTTCGCGGTGATTCCCAAAGTTCCATTCGGGACGTTAAACGAATGATGCATTGCATCCAATTTGTTAGGTTCTTTTAATGCCGAGATAACAGTAGTCGTAGTGTGATTAATAAGTACTTGCTCATGCCATGATAAAACAGATAACTGCTCGAGGTAAACTTGCTAACTCATTGAGATGAGAACACGTGGCTTATTTGATTTTTCAGCGATTTACTTTTAAATACGTTGTTTACTTGCATAAAATGTAAACGAGATAGTATCAATATTTACAGTCTGTACATTTTAAAATTTATCTATCGATACTTACATAGTCAGAACCGCTGTTAAAATAGTTAACAAAAAGAGCAACGACGTCATTGTGGTAGAGGCAGAAATGGATGTAGGATTGCTACCATCTAAATTAAAGATTCTTCCATAAATAGCAAATGTTAGTAGCTCATTAGTCGGTTTGGTTAATCTCATTTGGTAATTCGTTGTTTCATTCGACTCGTCGGATTCGAACGAAAAATCACTTGCATTCATGGGCTTCCTATCCTTTGAGAAGGTTATTGGCATGTAAAATGTGTTGCGACGATCCGTCTCTTCGACTGAAATTTCTATGGATTCAAAAGTAATTGGGTTGACGGCGTTCTTTGTTAAACCGTGTAATCGACCACAACTCTCTATGCTGTCGTCTGTGCAAAAAACGATTCCGCAGGTTTTGAGTCCTCCCGAAGCAAAGCCATCGAATGAACGTACCCCGTTGAAAATTGAGAATCGGTACCTTCACATCAATCGTAAATGTTTCAATCGAGTTCGTTAAGGAAATCAAGTCTGTAATGTAAATTTGCCTATACCTATAATAATTTGAATCACTTTTAGCGAGACTTTCATCGAAATGGAGATTTATCTTTATTTCACAGCACATCTCTCTGTCACAGATTATTTTCTCATACTTTGTAGTTTGGGGATCAATTAATTCTGTTACATACGGTTTGAGCCGGTCAATCTTGTGTAAAAATATTCCATTTCCCGTTTCTTCGGTGGTATTTATTTCCTTGTGACTGAACTCGTATACCTGTACCATACTTTGATTAATGTTCACAGTGCGTTTTCCGTTGATCACCTTTGGAATCTCCGATACAACAAGAATGTTTGACCTTTTGCGTTCCGAGACAACGTGAGCATAGCCTTTCTTTCCTATGTAGATTCCACTTCCTAAAAATTGAACGCACGTCAGTATCGTAATTAAAAACGATCGCGCTGCAACCAAGCATTTTCCCCTAATTTCATCTCACCTCCACTGGCAGTTAATGGATAGTTGTACGACGAAGCCAGAAGATTCGCGTCGTTCGCGTAAGCCCAAGCAGCTTGAACTTCGACGCTGTGTAAATACGGCGTCTCGGAGAACCAATGAGCAGAGAAGATAATATCGGTAACTCCGAGGTTCCGCGTGTAGTTCAAAGTAGGCATTTGGAACAAAAGATCGAAGCAGATGAACAGACCGAAAGTGACTCCAAAATCAGTTGTAAAGGTCGATGGTATCGGCTCGGAGGTTACATTCGTGCCTTTTTCTCCAAAGAGATTGTACTTTCTGTACCTAGCGATTACTCGACCCTTTCTATCGAACGCCACGTTAGTGTTGTACACCAGAAAACCATCCGCTGGACAATCCTCACCATGGCAATGAAACTTTTCCCGGTGATTCACAACCACGTACATCTTGCGCTCCCTTGCAGCACACGCTATCAGCTTAAGGCTCTGCAACGTTTTTAAAAATGAAGCGTTACTGCAAGGCAACCGATATTTAAATGTTATCACCGCGAATTCCCACTTACGATTGCATATGTATTTTTGTCATCGTCGCATGGAGAGATGTTGTCTTTTGGATCTGGAATATAAGAAGCAGTTTCTGTGCGAGACATTATGTCATGTTTCGGCGACACTATCGACAAACTCGACTCTGGGAATACTATGATATCAACGGCCTAAAAATGGAAATTATTTGAATCAACTAATTTTAATATCGAATGAATAAAAAATTTTAGCTCACGTATTGAGATGCTACGTCAATGAATTTCAAATAATTCTCAGCGTTAAGTCGACTAATGTTTTCTATGGGACTTTCGTGTAGTTGTACTGGACTGTATTCAACAACAGCTGCGATGTAACTCGGCGCTGTGTCAAAAGACCGCTAGTAGAAAAACGACGTGTGACACATTATTTCATTGCGATGGATAGTTTGCAAAATAATTTGTTTAAATCCATACTATTTTTACCTGATATGACGCGATCGGAAGCAATATTAAAAAGCACAACTTCCAAAATAACTTCATGGTTCTGCTTTAGATCTTAAACCAAAGTTGAAAAGCAATTTAAATTAAAATTATAACAGTAGTAATTAATTTACTCAAACGGATACGGTACAAGACAGTTAAAGTCACAGTATGTTAAGAACGTTCGGTAAGATTTCAATTCAATACGATTACACTTGCTGTAAAACCAAAGAAAAACACCAAAATGTTCATATTACTATAAAATTGCGAATTTGAATGAATTTAAATCGCGACCAGTATTTAAACAAGGATTTATGCATTATTGGATAAAGATTATATCTATAACGAGAGCCTCGCTATCAAGTGGATAAAAAGAGCGCAAATTGTATGACATATACATAAAATACCTATACGTATTTACTATATATATAGAATATTTACCACTGGAGCAAAAATGTTTAATCCGGCAATTTAAAACAATTAAGTTTGCACGTCCAATGATCGCTGATTCTAAACAGTGAGTCGAAGCTGAATTTGAAATCGTATCCGAAATCTATCCGCTGTACACTGCAATTGATGAATATTCACTAGATACAACGATTACCATTTAAAATTCGCCAATTTAATAATGAATGCGCAATTCTCTTTAAGATTTAAATTAGCCGAAACGAAATATAACCAGAGCGAACAATGACTAAGAACTACTACACGTTATACAATTTATATCCTTTATCTCTAAAGATGCATCGTTATTAAATATATTCCACAAGTTTTACATTAAGAGCCACAGTATCTTCTTCTTCGAACTTCACTTTGTTAATGAATTTGACATGAAATTGTATCAAGTTGCAGTATAGCCATTGCTTAGCTGACGCACGTTGCTTTATATACTATTCGATAAGATTATACAAAGTGACTTTACGTTTATCAACTTGCAATCAAGATTTATATACCTCTGTATTGTTATGTCGTGAGAATTCAATGTCTCAAAAATGTAGAGAAGTCATCTGGCGTATCATCTTTCTTCAAAGTTCCTTTAACTTTCACGTATAAATTGCAAAACTTGCATCATTCTTCGAAAATATACTATTAGAACTCTGTATTATAATGCACGTTCATTGATGTGTTATCTTAATTTCGGTAAAAAGTTGTTTTCCCGACAGATATCGATGATGAATAGGCGAGATTCTGTACAATGTTTTCCAATCCAATGTACCTCGGCTTGGTTTTTTATTTATTACAAGTGGTTGTAAGATATTTGTTAGTAAGTAAACGAAGTCCAGAAGCTTTCTACGAAATAGCGATTGAATCGCCTCTATGACCGTCGAGCAACTGGCGTAAAATCGGCCGAACTGTACAGTGTCTTACACATTCCCCGATAACATAGCGAAGGCCCGCTAACCCATATTTACGGTCTTACATTTGTTTGGTTTTTTACTAGCAACAAACTGAGAATCGATTTATAGTGCAAATAATCAATCGACGTTCGCGGCTCAGGGAAAAGATCGATTAATATTTTGTTGCTCTGACGTTTTTCGCGTGAAAATGATAATTGATCGGACAAAGACTCGAGAACGGCTTTGGTTGTTTACGACTCGTTCCTAAAGTGTGTTAAAACAAATTACTCGTACACACAGGTACGTTTTGTAAAAACAGCGATTAGACATCTTATGCAACGTACATTTTTTTACACAAATTTCGATGTAACAGGTATATTTCGTAGATTGTAAAATAATTCTGAAATATCGATTTGAGAATACCGAAGGAATGTCTTAAGGCGATAAAAAAATGAGTATTTTGCTAGTTCTGTCACAGTCATAATAGACTCGAACATAACGAGGCTTTGTACACCTGATCGGCTTGGGAAACGATTTCCCTCGTCTATACAATTTTACCTTTGTGACGTGTGGGTAGGGCCTCGAGTAATTGCAACCTCGGACTTTGCTTTAGCGCTTTATTAATATGCGAGGTGCTCCGAAATGTGCATCGATCCCCGGCTAACTGATTTACCTGTCCGCGATCGATTTGACGCCAACCCGAAGTGCAACGTCGGCATCTTCGGCCGCGGCGTATGCTGACACATGTCCACGTTACTTGACATCCTCGCGTAATTAAATTCAATGTTTTGCCTGGTCCAGAAATTGCACTCGTACTGGCATTGACGTACAGGCCCGTTTGGATGTACCGAGATGCTATTTTGGGTCGATCGATCAACGCAATATGTCTAAACGTCGAACTCGATTAAAAATTACCGTAATTGTATTGAAAGACGTAGAAATAGAAAACTTTTTTTCCAACTATCGCCAAATAATGCATCGAAATGAAGCTTACTTTTTTTTGTACCTCTGTGCATGCGTCCTGTATGCAAACTGCAGTCTTTTTCGATACATGCGCGATATTTCGAATTTCGAGTATTTTTTCATATTTCAGATGAAAGTATACGGTGATACTTAAAAATGTAATAAAAAAAAGTCAAATACTTGTTGTAAATTTGTTATAAATCAATTTGGTACTGTTGTCGATAAATAATATGCATACAGTTTCGCGGGCAAGTTACGCGCAAGTAGACGGTACGGTTTGAATGCTGTCTGGCACGTACTGTTATCGGGGCTACAATAGTACCTTGTATTCTTGAGATTACGATTTTAATACAGCATTAGAGTGGTATCGGGGGAAATAAAACATAGTGCTATATCGAAACGTTCGATAGATAGCATACGTTAATAAGAGTATACATAAGATCGAGACAATGGATTTAGCTTAATACTTAAATGCGTTATATTTTTAATTTTGAAGAATTCAACACTGGCAAGATTGCAAAACAATAAAAATATTACAAATCGTTTGCTTGAACAGGTGCTAAAAAATTGGTAGTTCGTAGTTACCGAGATAACGAACTTAGGATTTGAACGCAACATTAATATCTTATCAATCGATTTTAGAAGTGATTAATAGTTTGACGGGTAGACGGTATTTGTAAGTATTCGCGTTGCTTGAGACCGAGGGTGAGTCAGTGTACAACGCCTTGAGAATAAACGACGAAAGTTCAAAAGAACGGCTTGAAATATGCCGTTCCGGAAGCATCTCTTATCTGATACGTGACTGTAGATATCGTGATTTTCCATATTCATCATTTTTTTAACTGCAAAGGATGTTTTTAACCGAAGAAAGTTGGTTAATTAAACTAATTTTTTATCGTAATAAATAGTTCATAAAACACCGGGTTAGAGTTTGAAAAATAAAAAAACGATGATTTATACGATAAAAGACTATTTACTTTTTATTGTATAATTGTTCCAATGGTTATTTGAAAATCCATTTGAAAACGTTGAGTGGTTATCTATGCTAAAACGACCAATGATATGAAGATAACCTTGTATAATTTTTTTTCAATTCACATTGATATTATTGAGAAATAATCCACGATGAACAAAGTATATTAGAAATAACTAAGATCTTTAAGCTAGAGCAAAAATTAAGATAAAAAAACAACGATATATGTGAAAAAACTGATAAGAGACAAAGACTCATTACTCTATAAAAACTATCTCATTAATTCAGCTGTATCGATCGAATTATTAAACGTCATCTTATCGTATTTTACTTGCAAACGCTTTATTATAAACTCGTACGAAATGAAAACTACTTCGAAGATTCGAACGAATCTTGGAAGACAAGATTCTAATAACGGAAATAAATGAATCATTAGCTATTAACATGCCATCGTCGTTAAAAAATAAGCCAATAAAGAGATTCCCCACAAAAATCCTATTCTCTTTTTAAAAATCAACAATACACACACTCGTGCAGCGCTCAAAAATATCTTGAAATCACTCGCAACGATTTAACCACAATATCCATAGATAAACGACGTAAAATCTTATCACTTGCAGATCCACCACCCAATCATCATCAGTATCGTGTAAAGCAGCACCGTCTGCATCGACAATTCGACTTTTCCAATTCCATTGCTGTTCGTCGGAGGTAGTCCGTCTTTATTAAATATTCTTCCATAAATGCCAAAGGTCTCCAGGTCGTTTCTGGGTTTCACGAGGTACATCATCAACAAACTTGAATTTCGCTGTCCACTAGCCAGGTAAGCGAAGTCCGAACTGCTCAAAGGCTCCAATGTCGTTCTCGCTAACGTCGTTGGCATGTAAAAGTGTGATGCGTTGCAATTGGCTCTACGAGTGATTATCAAAGAGTCGAGACTCGTGGGGTAGACGACGTTGCTGCCTTCTGGATAACGTTTGCCACAGTCGTTGAGAGAGTCACTTGTACACGATACCAATGCGCAGACCTCGACACCAATGGTTGAGAAGTTGCTTAGGTTTGATACGCCGTTGAACACGACGATGCGGTATCTGTAATCGATGCGTCATTTCAACTGATTTTGTCATTTGAAAAAGGCGTTGAAAAATGTCCATTCAGGCACGGCTACTGTATTAATCTAAGAAGCTGACATATTACAAAACTACTCACTTGTACTGCTTAGCTCCTGGTTTAGCCGCAATTTGCTTATCATAGCTGGTCTCCACGTGAAAATCACAACAAAGTCCACGATCGCAGAGAGTTGTGATGTGCGATGAAGCTTCACCTGTCTTGAGTAATGCACTGGTATAAGGTTTTAAATCGTCTCTAAACTCGGTCGACAGATTGGTTTTTAGTGGTATTCCAGAAATGGTTGGAACTTCGGCTTGTCTGAACTTATGAACGTTTGACCTTCCAGAGTGTATATTATCGATACGTTGACGACGATTCAATTTTGGAATTTCAGCAACCAATAGGGCATTGCTTGTTTCTCGTGGATGGTACGTCTTGATCGGTCCAGCCTTTCCAGCGTAGATTCCACTGCCTGAATTAAAACGTTTTTTTTTTATTCTAGTTAGATCGAGTTGGAAATTTTTAGGTATCGTTGCGTGAAATGAATAGGTTTCAAAGCCATGAAAGTTTTACATAATATTAACTGCTCAGACGATGTGCGTGAGAATTTAGTTTTCTTATATCATATGAACAATAGAGTAGGTTTTCGAGATAATGGGTATACATCAAGACCGTCAATAAGAGTATTAGTAACGGTTCACACGTGATCATTATGCATGAACAACTATCTTATGTGATGTAAACATTGGCTTTGATAGATTTTTTCTCAAACATTTTCCTTGTTCCGTTTCACTTTAATAACATATTTGAGAATACCTAAAAACATTAATAAATGATACGAATAACAAAGTTAATTCGATGATACTACAAAGTATGCAAAAGGGAAAAAGTTTTTTAGCTGGAATTTGTCATGAATAGTGAATAAAAAATGTATCTGAATTTAACAACAAGATATAACGTCAATTATCTACTGATTATATGCCAGAACCGTCATAAATTACAATAGTTTATGACACAGAATTACCAAAGAGTTATTAACAATACAAACCGACGTGATGATTACGTATATAAAGTCGTGAAATTTTTCTTCTACGTCTTAGTCAAATAGTTAACACGAAAATAATAAAATAACAATAACAAACATTAGAGAGAAAAATCAACAGCGAAATTAATGAAATAACTTGATAAAATTTTGTTAAAAAATCGACTATTCCGAACTACATACGTTGGATTAAAGATTATTTTATAAATCATCGAAAATGTCAGCCTGGTAGATGATTAACAAATTAAAATAAAAATAAAATTATTAATATGAATATTTTTATACTATAAACTAATGTAATCTTTTCCGTTGAAACTATCAAGCCTATAACAACAATAATCTATAAAACATATATAATATAATACAAATATAAAATTACAATTACTAAAAATAACAAATACAATGAGTAACAAAAATAGTTGTTCGATTTCAATCAGACATTTTAATCTCCTGCTAATCATCTCAATCACTGTCTACGAATGTAGAATTAACAAGAACAAAACTTTAAACTTTCCAGTTTAAATGATCTATTCTTATCCCCATTTAAGTTAAAGCATGTTAATCAATAATTTAATCCATGGACATCTATACATTTGCTTAATATTTTCCACTGCACATTTTATAACAGAAATCTTAATTTATAAATATCAACACAGGTAAGTATGTTGCTATTCCCAAATGATGATAAGTTACTAATTTCATGTCGATAAACATTAAGTATATTTACCGATAAAAAAAAAGAATTTCCACCGTTCGGAATAGAACCTCATAAAACAAAACAGGCTATATTCTCGCTAACTAGAAAATAAACTTTTATCTTAAAATACGAGTTCTACCTTGCAAAACGAACCCTCATTGCATACATACGCACATCCATCGTTATCGCAAACTTTGACACACATAAATAAATCCAGAATTATGTATACCTCCACTAGCAGTAAGAGCATCGTTATGACTCGAAGCGAGGAAATTCACATCAGCAGCATAGGCCCAACCAGCTTGGATCTGGGTCGCTTCCAAGAACGGCGTGTAATCATTCCAATAGGTCGAATAGATAACATCCGTGACATTCGGATTAGAGGCAAAGAATGTCGCTGGTTCTTGATGTAACAGGTCGAAGCAGATGAATTGACCAAAGGTCACTCCAAAATCGGTTTTAAAGATCGAGTGTTCCGGTTGAGCTGTGACATTGGTTCCATATTCCTTGAAAAGGTTGTATTTGCGGTAACGAGCGACGACTCGACCGTTTCTGTCGAAGACGACGTTTGTGTTATAAAGAAGAAACCCATCGGCAGAACAGTTTGGCTTCTTTGGATCACAGTTGACTCGTTCGTGATGATTTACTGCGACGTACATGTGGTACTCGCGAGCCGCGCAGGATATGCTTTGGAGAGACTGTTTTTTTTTTTTGTTAAGTTAGTTAATTTTAAGATAAAAAATATTTTGTATTCTACGTTGACAAATAAAGGAGGCGAACCGAAAAATTGTAATCTTATTTGCGTTTCCATCATTTTTATCATAGCGATGGAATTTTCAAGTGACCCTGAATTGTAAACACTAGATTCAGTAGCAGCTGTGTAAACGACGAATGTTTCAAAATTTTATACTCTTCCCTTTCAAATGCGAGAACTGATGGAGAGATATAAATTTTCCAGAGATAATAATTACAATGAATTTGAAAACGCGTCCTTTTCGCGTTATAAAACTATTCATTTCTTGGTCAGAATTGTTAACTGCAAGGAGAATGGACAATGAACGTTGATGCTACCTTTGGAATTTATGTTAATAATAATTTTATTAACGAGATATCTCTTGAAATATATTTTATTAATAAAAAAGCTTTCGTTCGCGTTTATTTGTAATCGACTTATTGATGTTTTCTGGTTATTGTCAACGAGAAAAGTACGTCGTCACGCACTGCGTGTTATCTCCGTAAGCGGATGCTTTAAAAAAACTACGAAGCAAGTACATAGCAGGTAATAGAATAAGCGATGAATCGTATATGTAATAAGTTTCTAATTAACTATCGATGGTTTTCGAAACTGGAATATACGATTTTTAATCGAAATCAAGATTTTAAATATCTCCTAAGGGAAGAGGTGACGCAGAACAAGTGTAATTTGCATGTATCTTTTTTCATCGCGGTTATCGTAACAGAATTGAGGTCAGTAAAAATATTCAACGCAAACTATTGTAAGCCGCTGTAAAAAGGCTTTGGAAAAGAAATTCTTAATTTTTCTAAACTGAAATTAGATATCAATTAATATTTTTGATACAAGAGTATGGAAGGGGTCCGAGGTTTGGTTACACAGAAGATTCGAAAGTGTTAGTGGGACACATTATTGGCTCAAGCTTTCTTTTTCAATTACAGGACATTTAGTAGATTATGAATTCGAAATTGTGTGTGCCATTAATATCGATAAGAACGAAAATATTACTTATTCGAAAATGATAATTTACAGCAATCTTGAGACACTGAGAACCTGCTGTGTGCGTCTATAAAAGTGGAGTAGGTATGTTTACTTGCGCAGCATTTATTACCGAATAGTGAAACCAGAAATTATGAATTTATACATAACAAGATTTTTCCAACATGCCCATTCACATCTTATTAACAGTTAGTAGTTCACTTTCATGCATAACTAGTTTATTTGTTGAATGGGTAAATTTATTTATTTAGACTAATGGAAAACGCGTATCTCAAATAAATACTATGTACGCCTATACCAATAAAACACATCTCGTACATCGAGTGTCCAAAATTCGCTTACAAAGTCTACATATACTTATAAATATTTAGTCAAAATAACGCAGTATACGAAAGTTTAGCGGAAAGAAATAACCAAGCATCGCACCAACAATAAATTTTCACTAAACGATATTACACTTAATACACAAGTATTTATTGTAAAAAAACGTACCTCTGCATAATTACCATTGGCGTCACAAAGCACGACGGTGTCGTTAGGTTCAGGAACAAGAGATGCTACATCCTTGTAATAAGCTCGAAAAGCCGACGCATTGAACTGTTTGCCTCCATTTCCATCTTTCAGAAGACTCGTTAGACCGAATTCAGGAAAGACGATTATATCCGCATTCTGCCAATTCAAAATGAGCGTAAATTACGAGTAAATTTGTTTTTCACCTCGAGATTAACAACATTATGCATAATGTCGTATGCATAACAAGTTAAGAAAAAAGATCCGTTAAAAACCCCTAGTAGGAATTGAGCAATGATTAGTACTGGGCTCATAAGATCGGGCCATACTTCAAAACCAGTACTGTTCCAGCGTTGGGCCAGTACAAAAACATAATATAATATTATATTTTTGAAAGAATCGTCAAATTCTTTGAAGTCATCCAAAGATGAAAGTGGGATGCAGTTCCAAGTATTAAATTCAAGAGATTCCTCTTAATTCGTTGATGAGATGTTGCTGAACTAACAGCTACATAAATGGAGCTGGAGTAGTTAAAAGTTAAACTCTCGTTCCAATGTCGCGCCAGCATTGAGCCAGTATTGTGCCAGTATTACGACTGTATTGCACCAGTCTTGCATCAAAATTGGTGCAGTAACGACGTACAGTATTGAGCCGTAACACCGTTTTAGCTCTGGTCCAAATCTGGCGCGTCCGATATCGAACCAAGGTTCAACCATGGCTATTCCTACTAGGCACACTCGTATCTAGAATTAACTTATGGAATGGCACTTACGTAGGAAGATGCGTTTTTAATAATCGCTCGGTAATTGTTGGCGTTTGCTATGGCTATAGTTTGACCGTCATCTCCATCCGTGACCGGATGATATTCCACTACGGCGCCGATGTAACTTTCCGATGTACCAACGGAAGTCTGTATAAAAGAAGCGCGGAAATTAGCATAAACGAGCGATCGTTAAAGTAAATGGGATAGTAATTAGTCTTTAAATCAAATAATTTAGCATTTTATCGTCAAATTTTTTTACTCGCGTACATACTGTCTACCGTTAGGTGCAAGAACCTGCAGATTTTTTGTTATTTGCAAGATTTTAACAATATAAGGATTTATACTTTGTTTTTTAAAAATGTTGTATTTGATTAATTACTTGGAGCGATGGCTTCGAGATCGACAGAATTACACCGATTCGTAGAAGATTGGGTAGCATCGCGGATTTTCTGTGAAGTAAATTGTTGTTTAATTAATAGAGTGTATAATGTATATATATATATATATAAGTTTAGCGATGAAACTAAAATTTCGGTCCTCTTGAAAGTTGAGGCAAGTGTCACTTAACTGGAATTACGAATGTGGCGATTTTTATCAAAAGTGCAATTGATATAATTTTATTTCTCTATTAAATAATGGCCAATTGCGAACAAAGTAAATTATTATCAAGCTCTTTTTTTCAAATATGGTACCAATTTTTTATTTTATCCATATTTCATTGAAATCATTACTGCCCACATAATTATCAAGTACAAATATACGTACAAGAATAACTTACATATTTATACACCGGTTCGCTAGTTTATATTAGGAAATGATTATGCATGACGTAAAGTCACAATAACCCGATAATAATGAAAAATTAAATTAATAACTAACGTGACTATGCGTTTCAAGATCGAATTCATTTGCTCCGTCGATTCAAAACGGTTATCAGAAAAAAATATTTTAAACCAATATCACCGCATTCACTGACCTCTAAACCGAAAAATCCTTCACTCATCTCTAATAAAAAGAAATACAGTCGCCTAAGATTACCGACGAAATTTCTTCGAAACGGAAAATAACTTGAAAAATAACCAATATTACAAACTAGACACTTTTGTATAAAAAAAAAACACCTCTCAATCGTGATAATTTATCTATCGCAGTCGTCAAAATCTATATAGGGAACCAAACCAACCGATACTGGTGAAAAAAAAATCACTTACTTTGCTCGGAACATATAATCGTGAGAATCGTGCGCATGCGATATGCGAGGTGTACTGCGAAGTCTCGAGCGATGCGTCGCTCTATAACTCGAGTCGGGCGGCACAATTGAACTGAGGTTCACTTACCGATGAACGATGATTGACGCGTGTAAATTGAGACTCGTGCCGGCAGAGGCCGCATCTCGCGTAGGATTTAACACAGTGGATAAGGCTGATTCAACGTTGGTTCATTTGTGAGAAATTATTCAATCGCACACTTGCACTTTTCAATTGACGTTACATCGAGTAATGTTTCTTATTAATTTTCAATTAAGCAGTATTTAGCATACAAAAGATAGATTGCTAATCGAGTATAATAGGAAAAGCCCCTTGAACACGATTTCGCATTTGGACAGAGCTGCATGCTTGGTCGTTGCTTTTCAGGCGTTACAATGACGCAATGGACTTTTCGGGCATTCGTTCAAATTCATCCAGTATTAAGCACAGTGTATATAACGAATTGGAGATAACTTCAAAATTCATTGTTAAGAAAGATCCCTTTCTTCTGGATTTTGGACCGAGTCAGGAACGAAAGAAAGACAATACCTAATTATTTAAAAGTGTCTGTATGAATGAATGTGCACGAATGCGTGTCCATGTACATGCGGAGATCTTATTTTTCAAACAATGCGGATTTCATTGCATGCAAAGGCCCATTTCTCTCTCTCTCTCTCTCTCTCATTCACTCTTGAATGTACTCAAAATCCATTCCTTATAATTATTGTATTCATTAATTTTGGTATTTGAGGATTTCTAATTTTAACACACTATAGAGTTGTTGTTAAATGAAATCAAATGAAGTAAGATTCCATGATCTCTGCTAATATTTGCTCATTGCATCGGTCTCGTCAGCAGCAGCTTATCTATTTTGTTTAAATTAATGCCATCGTAAAGTCTAGATATACTCTGCAGAGTTGATTTAAAAAAATTACTTATTATTTGTTAGTTAACTTGTGCTTACGTGGCAATACGATACGCTCGCTTTATTTGCATCAAATCCCGACGTAGACCGATGTGAACCATTTTTACGTACAACGTGCTATACATGCGCTCCACAAATCGAAACGTAGAGAAATAATTTGCTAAACTATAAACTATTTAACTTTATTAAATAATAAGATCACTCGCTGTATAAATAAATAATTAGATATAGACAAATGTAGATATGTACAGTAATATAGTATTGTCTGGAATTGTTCCTCGTTATTATCTCATTACTTTAATGAACATATCAAAAAATTTACTTTTTCTCTATAGATCGTTCTCTGACAGATTTTATTTGTAAACTGTTATTCGGCACTGTCTCTATCTTCATGAACTTTTTTAGATTTTTTTTTCACGGTATTTTTACCAATTTTGAATTTTGTTGCAAAATTAGTTAAATTATGAAACTACTTCTTCAAACCCCAGATATCTCACGTCAAATTTCTCGTACTTTTTTAATCAAGCCGCAAATTTAGTGACTAACGGGTACTTAAAAAGTTATGGATAATTAAAAACAATGCGATTTTTGAGTCAAATTACATTTTTAAATTCATAATTTCGTGTAGGAGAACTTGTGTAGGGTGTCTCAAACGTATGAAAGTCGATAGCATGATACAAGCTATACTTTAAGACTGAATTGATGAAATTTCAAAATTCAATATTGCGGACACTCCAAATAGACATTTTACACATTGAATAACAAACTTTCAGATTTTTAACTCGTGAACGAATCCACTTAACGAAAAATTTTGACAGGCGAAAATTCGATAGAATGTATGAAGATATATTAATAAATCTCCACTTACATAATTACTCGTTAGTCACTGAGAATAAGGCCAGACTAAAACGGCATAAGAAATTTTACGTTGGAAATCATGAGTTTTAATTTTTTCTGCAGTAGATATAACTTCTTCCCGTTTGTGCTTTGAGGGGTTAAAATGCTTATTTACCTCATACATAATGACTTTCACTTGCGCTAAATAAAAGCAGCGTTTTCTTTGACAATTATAATTTTCTAGATAAATCATCACGATCGAGTACTATTCAATATCAAAAACAGTTTACAAATAAAATTCATCCTGTAAGTATGCAATTGATTACTATTGTATACTAAGCGGCTGCATCCATAGTATCTGTACCACATCGAAAGTCAGGTTCATCAGTCCTAATATTATATTTACGTACAAGTGAAAATCAACGATCGATGATTCACTTGGAAATAACGTGTAGAAACCGATACACCTTTCAACATACTCGTACAGTCTAATATCTCTACTTTATGTATTTATATAATTTACGTTACAGCATCAATGTGATCTGGACCCTATTTTTGTAATTAATATTATTATAAACTTTTTCCGTTTTTATTTTGAATTAAGACGATGTATAATTGCATTGTTTTTTATATAATATTGCAAATAGACAAAGTCACAACCTCGTAAAGGTAGTAGCGGCCATTTATTGATTGGGTATACTTGTTGCAATGGTGTACAACCACTGTTTTACAATTACAATTTTTTACTATGCAAGTACGCTTGACTTTAATATATTGAGATGTAATGTTTGATTTTAATCGAGTCCATACATTTTACTACTGCTTTGTACAATCTTGTATCATTAATGAGGATCTTTTTCAAATTAATTTTTTAATTTTTTTTTTCGTCCACTCAAGAATCACGAAAACTTTAGTGATATTGGAGATGTAGGATATGGATTTTTTTTCTCTTCTTCTAATTCGAATACATTACTACCAGCATAATTGTATCACAATTACTTGAACGAACCTTTTAAGTTATTCGTACTTTGTACTATTTCTCACTCCCCAATTTTATACATAGTCAATTAATTTTTTTTTCAAATATACAATATAATAAAAGTTTTGTCAATCACGCGCTACAGTTTGACTAAATCACATTTCTAAGGGAACTCATCTGGTTAGAATTATTTTCCACGTTTCTACGAAATATGAATATAAATAAACAAAAAAAAAAAGAAAGTCACTACGATAACTTAGACTAATCTCAAAATTATCGTTGCGTTATTTTTAGTATTTAGCTCGCGCGAGTCTCTAAGGAGGACGTACACGAGGACATGTGTTTTTTAAAATTCGTTTATATTTTCTACATTCAACTCGATACCCGGTATACGCTTACGTAAGCTTCGCGCGTGTACGCGACTGGCTCCATTACCGATAGATTTTCAACAGGTTTATGAACGAGCTTCTATTCTTCTGGAGCAAGAGCACGCATTAGTACAGAAGCTTCAGCAGATACAAAGATTAGGATTCCAAGCACTTTAAATAACGGGGATAATTTTTCCAATTCTCTCTCTTGACAATTTACACGCCGCGTTAATACGATGTATAAATACAAAATATAGATAATACGATGTAAGTAGCAAGCGTTGTAAAGCTTCTATCCGCGTTATCGGTAAATATGAGATTATCTACGCTTATGAAAGGAACAACCACGACTGATCCCAGTCACGACAGTTGGAAGAAAAATAATTCAATGAAAGGTACATAACATACTACTATAGCCACTTATATAGTATGTTATATATATATATATATATATATATATGAAATATTAGATTTTACGAAAGACTGTTGTAAAGTAGAGGTGAATGGAAATCACGAACTCGCGTACATCGCTAGGTCGTATAGTAATTTAGATGCAGTCATTCAAACGCCTACGAAAAATGCAACTGATATGAAGTACGGCGCGTCTTGATGACAGGATTTGAAAATCCAGTTTATAAATGAATCGAGTGACTCACATTGCGAATACATGAATGAATCGAATTTTTCAAAGTTGGGAATGAAAAAAAAATGTTCGAACTGTTGGAAAAACCAGAATCTCCCGCTCTAGACTTTCAAACGCGTATCTGCTCCAAACTAATAATTGATTTTAAGAATTTTTTTATTGGATCATCGGATGAACTCCATCGCATAAATCTTCGGATAAAAAATGTTTCCAAAGTGATTATCTAAATAATGTCTTGAATCGCTAAGATTCTCTTTCTTCCTCTTAACGAAATATAAACTCTGCTTCTACGTAATTGGATATTCTTGTAAGACATCTTTTTATCTCCTAATCCGAATACAAAGTAAATCTAAGCGTCTTTTTTCTTCTTAAACTATATATATTTTGCCACAATTTAAATGTCCCAAAGATCAAACGCATATAATATTTTTTTTTCATCAATGGACGCAGCACAGTCTTCCTCTCACTTTCACAATAAGTCAACTGGAAGTTTCGACACTTCCTCGTACTCGTGACCGTTTAATCTCGTGCTTGATTCTCGAAATTAATTATGATACACGTATAACGCGGATGAAAAATTGATAAGCATACAAATCGTCGATGAGCCATCGAGCTCTTCATTCCTACTGCGCATCGAAGAAAAATAACTTCTCGAATAATCTATTTTACATCTTAATCATGAGACACTCTCTGCATCGATAAAAAAATCGTGACTTTTTCCAAATGGAAAACCTTCGAAAAATCCATTAGAGCGAGATATCGCGGTAATAAACGACTCTGGTTTGGGCTAAAAGAGAAGCGGCGAAATTCGCAAAACCCCAAAAAACAAAGCACTCAAATCCATCGCGAGCAAGTTGAAAGAAGAAGCCGCTGCTCGAAAGGATTACCTCATACTCGTATACCCACACCTCCCACAGCAGCCTCGAGGCAGCATCTATACCATCCACATAACACACCATCCACTTAATAACACAGTATATATAGTAACATCGGAGATTCTCCGTGGAATCGAGTAAAATCCCACCTTGGGCAAACGCCCGCAAGAACAGTTGACTATATACCTGTCTCCTCTTCTTCTTTCTCTTAGCTCGCGGCGAACTGGTAAAAAAGCCGAAGCGCCGAGGACGTCGCGTGTAGTCTGCGCTCGGCGATTCTCCAGTTCGCAGGTGAATCCTTCCGCGAGTGTGCGAGTTCGTATAATCCACCACTGGTACTTCGAAATATTGTGAAAAAATGGCTTCGATGCAAACCAGATGGATCTCCAGGTCCATGATTATTTGCGTTCTTCTATGCACGTGTAAGTTTCTTTTTATTTTATTTATTTATTTGTTTTGTTTTGTTTTTTTTTTTTTTTTTTTTTTCATTTTACTTTATTTCAATTTTCTCGATAGCGATGTAAAGGAATTTTAGGCGAATTTGGTATGGCTCGTAGGCGCGTTATTAGGAAAGTGCAATAACGGAATTTTTTGATGAAATTGTTATACAAGCGTTTTGTATATTATTACGAATGTACGTATATAGTTTTGTTTGCTTTTATTTTTTATTTATGTTTTTTTTCGAAAGCGCAGTAAAGAAATTGTTGGTAAAATTGTTGTGTGTTTTATGTATCATTAGGAGTTACAATGTGTGATCGTGTTGTTTTTATATCGTTCGAAAGTGCCAATAACGAGATATTTTCGTGAAATTATTATACAATCGCATCATATGCTATTAGAAATGTATTATCTACAATTTTGTTTTATATTTTCCTTCAAACGAGCAGAAAAGGCAACTTTGGCGAAATCGTTATGTATTATATATCATCAAAAATATTAATGCACGGTTATGTTTGGGGAAAACGTTTTTTAACGAAATTATCACTTATAGTTGCGTTAGGTAACAATTTTGGCGGATAACGGGTTTAAAAATATTTTGAACTTTGTTTTATGCAAACGATCGGCAGAGCGCGTACGAGACACTTCTGCATATGTAATATGTGTTTGTGTAATTAATCTTGGTGAAAGTCAGCATCACCCGGGGCATCTCGCATTGAAAGAGAAAAAAAAATGTATCGCGATTGAAAATCAAATCGATAAATATGACTCCACGGAAAATTAATGATCAAAAGAAGTAGAAATCTCTGGTTTCTCAGGTGTGCACGAATTCGTTTTCAAAAGAAGCGGTACCGAGAGGTCAGTGAGGTAAATCGCCATTAAAGGCAGGAAATTCTTATTTAAAAAAAAAAAAAATTATCTCAATAATTTACAGTTAACTCTGTTTGCGCTTTAATAGGTCGCGCTTTGCTAGTTACTATTTTCAAACGCACTGCGGCAAAAATGCCCGACTCCGAGCGTCCAAGGCATTGTGAATAAAAAAAAGAATTTTCGCGAATCGTTCATCGTATTTCCCACATAACACATAGATAACAATTGAGATCCATGGAAAAATCATCAGTTGGATCTGGTATTTTTCGTGGCCACTAAATGATAATACTCCGGCGTTAAAATTACACGACCTCACAATGCTTGGTATAGTTTCGAGACTCCGATGTCATCATCAACGGATTCCAGCATCGGTGGTACGTCTTCTCACTGGGAAATATGCTTACCCGTACATATCGATGAAAGACGAGTCTTTTGAATAAAAAAAAAAGACTTTTATCGATGCGGGAAGCGTCGCGTTCGTTTCTATAATTTCATAACTTTTTATTGTTCTTTGCACGTTGTGTATATAAACACCATCCTTGTACGGATGGCGATATTTTTTTAAGTATCGAATTATAAACAACGCACAGTTGTTGTTCCGATATACGTATATTATACGTACGCACAGTGCAATGTGTACACATACGTACACACAGTTGAAAACAAGTACCGACAGCGAACTTCGTGGTTTGAATAAGAAACGAGGCAATTATTTTGGCTCGTGCCAAAACGAGAGCTGGTATTGTTTTCTGAATAGGACAACAATGTAGAGTCAGACCGGGTCTATTGAATTTTTATACAGCCGTGATACTATAAATACTGCAGTGCTGAACGTTTCTTCGTTAATTTCAACAGCGAAGCCTGCACGGGAAGCAAATTTCGTTTCCGCGAAATTCATTTAGTTATTGTAGAGTATATATATATATCACATGTAGTTAGTTGTAATTTAAATTTCGTCCAGAACTACGCGTCTTTGAATCGCTACGCGAAGGAATTTGCGAAATTTTCATTTGCAAATGAAAATTCCTATACTTAATCCGTGAATATTTACGTTCGATTGCGTTATCATTCTTCGCGTTTCGACGTTTTATCATAATTTACCTATGAATCAATTATATTTATTTACAAATCAATATATTGTCCGGCAAATTGCATTGGCGTGGAAATGAAAATGCAAAGTTTATTGTTATTTCTCATACTCCAACGTTGGATGCTATAAAAATGTACTTGTATTTTTCGCACACGCGCGTTTACATATCAATTTTCCAACACTTGTATGAAAATTCGCGCTATTTTTAACGCGCGCAGCCGATTAACGTGGAAAGCGTACGGTCGTTTATAAGTATACGCCGATAATCTTCATAAATGAGCGATATCGAGAGAAAAAGTCAGAGGATTACGAATAATTATCGCGTAAACCTTCTCCGATTCGTAATCCATCAGCAGCTTTCCTCGAGAAAACATAATATTCGGTCGCATTTACTTCGCGCGCGTCTCTCGAATGGTTGCATAACTCACGTAATGCTAAAACGAAAGCCCATCTCGAGGTCGACACTCTTCTTCTCTCTTTCTCATCAAGAGACTCGACCATCGCATCCTTTCCACTCCAGTCTCTCTCTCTCTCTCTTTCTCCTTTTTCTCTTTCTCACTCGCTTATTTGGAAACACCGTAGCAGCCCTCGGTTATATTGCGCAATTTCGAGAATAGGACGATGGGTTTTTATAATCACGTAGAATTTTTGAGGCGAATTCGAGTTTCGATTGCGAAAGTGTCGTTCGATAATGCGCGTCGATCATGTAACGTGGAATGTGTAATCGATGACGATACGCTATGATTTGATATCGGGAATATTTTTCTCGGCTCTGGTTTTTCCGTGAACTTCGCGTTTTACGCCCATTCGAAGCTGACGGCCGGAGGCTATTGGCGAAGGGAATTGTTTTTTTTTTCTTTTTACTCGTTTCAGCGGACTGAAACGCGTTCCGAAAAAAATATGCGAAAAAATCGACGAGCAAGGAGACGGATGAACCGAATTTTTTTTAGAGAACTGCTGGTTTCGGTGTCTCGTTTCCAATATACTTTTTAACGCCTTGGAACCTTCAAGTGTAATAAATATATGTGAAATTTCTGTTGTGAAGTCTGGACGTTATTATGGGTTGGAAATAATTTAACGAGAAATTTGATAAAATCGGATGTACCGAAAAAGAGATTTAAATTTAAATAACATAGAAAGAACATTATGCATGTTTTATGGGGCACTCAAATTTCGGTATAAAAACTCGGAATTTGCATTCATTTTTATGTATAATGAAGTCGCGTAGTGTTACTGATTGTCTGAATATTAGAAAGTCAGAGAATAAACAAGAAATAAATGATTAAATAGAAAATAAATTAAAATTAACATGTAAACATTCATTCCGTAAAAGCATGGCTCTCCGTACAGACTTAGTAAAATATCGCATCTGGTATTGATGGTGTTTGTCCAAAAATGTACAAAGTCCAAAGTAGCTCTTGAACTTAAAAGAACGTGTTTTGAGCGCACTTACTTCAAAATTACGAAGTATAAATAAAATAGTTATTAACTTCATTCTCATTATATCAATAGAATATTTGTAAAAATTCAATTATATTTAAAAAAAAACGCTCTTGACAAAAAAATTTCAAGGTCTAATAATCAGAGTTATTTCAAGATCAGGTGTCGAGGACAATTTCTAGATGCGCTTTGAACGACTTGGACTTTTTAACGATGAAACTTGTTTTCGCGGTCTCTTAAACGCTACCATTGAAAAGAGCGACTTGCAAAGTAGTGGAGAAGGTACTGCGCGAATTTATTTTATACATTCGTTTAGTACGTATACTCCGACTAAAAAGCAAACCAAAACACGTGATTGTAACGTTAATGGGTTAATCTCATTTGTTCGTTCAAATCTCAACAAAATTACCACAGCTTAAAATATCGAGTTCCGTGAGGTGGGGTAGTGTAGCAAACCAAACGAAACCAACTTCGGGGATTTTATTAACAATAAGGCGTTCGAAAAAGAAACATAACTGATCGATAAAATTGAAATTGACAAAGAGGACAAAATTATCCTTCAAATTGTACAGTTTCCCTGATTACTCTTATATTTGACTACTCAGCGGTTAAATTTATCAAAATTATACTTATTTAGCGTTAACAAGTACTAACTTCCGGCCAGGTAACGCTGTTTAACTTTACTGGATTTATCAATAATAATTTTACCTCAATATTATTACTAAATGAGGCGTGTCTAAAAAACAATTATAAATAAACGAACAAACAAGCCCAACCCATTTAGAATGAATCCAAACATTCTGAACACATTATAAAAATTACGTCAATGTGTACATTACTTAAGAATTGAAAATCTCTCCGAATATATAACCGCATAAGGAAAAGCATACATTTTCTAAAAAATGTCTTATCTACAGGTTACGCGCAATTCCAACGTCAGACGGCAGCCCCGCAACGTCGCGTCAATCCGTTCTTCAGAGAACGTCAAACCCAAGCTCCTTTTAACCAGTTCAGTCAAAACCAGGTAAACGATTATCGGCAACAACGGTACCCCAAAAGCGGTGGAGCATCGTGTCCCGAGCCAAACGGCAGGTTCGCAATACCTTCGCAATGCGATGCCTACGTCGAGTGTATCGATGGTGTTGGCGAAGAGAAACTTTGCCCCGAAGGTCTGCTCTTCAATCCTGAGGCCAGATTCAACTATCCCTGTGGATATCCCATTGACGTCCAGTGTCACGGACGATCTGCACTTCGTAAGTGTATATAGTTCACTTTAAATAATAGCTCAACGACGGCAGCTTTCTCTTACTTGTAAGGCAAGCTGGTACTTGACCAGCATTCAGTACTGGCTGGAGTAATGGAATTCGGCTTTTTTGTAAAATATGCCAGTAATGGATCGATTTTTTTATCGTCTATTATGTTCTAATAGAGATCACAGAGAAAAGGCTGATCGTAGATTAGATTACCATTCGAAAATAATTTTTTTTTTTTTTTTTTTTTTTTTTTTTCATTATTTTACACTCTTAAGAGATGTAGAAATTTAATTCTATATATCTGTATACAGTATACTACTGTACTGTGTCACTGTTAACGACAAATTCGAAATAACTGTTATTCTTTTTTTGATTATTAAAAATTATTCAAATATAGTGAATTTCCAAATAAAAGACATCGATACGTGATTCTGTCTCTATAAATCGTAAAATTATTAACACAGCATATTTGCTCACATTAATTATCATTTCTTGCTTTACTACTGACATTAGAAAATAAGCTAGAATTTTGATAATATTCGTCATTAATGGGTTAACTTGTAGGCTTGGCCCATTAAATATTGATTACCTGTAATTCTAATACTTATGAAACTTGCATAAAATTCTCATAAAATGGAACTTATGGATTATCATGTATTATTCAGATGCTGCAGAATTTTAATCTCCGATTCAAATCTGGGATACCATCGGCATTGTTGGTTAATAATAATACATTATTATTATTATTCAAATTCTCACTCGATCTTTTCTTCTCGATACTGTAATCAGAATCCACTACTTCTCGTAGACCGCATGTCACGGATTTTTAATAACTGCGACTCTTACTAGGGCCAATACAAAACATCGCTACAAACAACGTAATACAAAATGAATATTTGAAAAATTATACTTTTATTTTCGTTAATTTGTTCATACATTCGCTGTTAATGCGTGTATGCAACACACACGTGATTAGTCTTTTTTTTAGGCTTTCACGTGTATATATATATATAGTCGTAGACAGTTATTATTTATATTTACACAGCATCGTTATGCTATATATATATATATTAAACAATTTTAGAACCTGCCCAGCCAACCGACGAATGTCCTCACCAGTTCGGTTATTTCAAGATAGGAGACCACGAGAACTGTGGTAAATTCATGAACTGCGTCGACGGTAGAGCTTACACCTTTGACTGTCCCGAAGGTTTGGCCTACAATTCCGCAACTTATCGCTGCGATTGGCCCGATCAGGTCCCCGACTGCGACGCCGAGGGTAAAATTTCTCTACTATTCGTACCTGTTTTTTTTTTTAAACGATTCACGCGAACAGAATATAATAAAACGATTTTTGAACAGCCTTCCTGGGATTCACCTGCCCTTTGGTCGACCCTATCTTCAGTGCTGCGACGAGATTCTACAGAAGTCCGAGCGACTGCCAGCATTACTACGTCTGCGTCGAAAACCGACCTCGACTCCAGAATTGCGGTGCTGGTCATGCCTTCAATGTACTCATCAACGCGTGCGATGCCGCTGAGAACGTCACCGGATGGTGAGTAGCCGCATCGTTCTCAAAGATTCTCTTCACATCAAGGCTGCGTAGACCGATTGACCTCATCGTTTAAATCGTTTTTCTATGCTAATGAGTCTTGATTTAAAACCAAAAATACAATGTCCTCTTCCTGTTCCAGCGAGCCTCCACAGAGCTTCGATGAAGTTCAGCCTGTGAGACTTGGCCAGCCTCAGCGACAGAATAATCTCAGGAACTTACAACAAAACAATCAGCAACAATACTACAACCAAGAGCAGAGATTTGGAGCTTTCAATCAACCTCAGAGCAGGAGAAACCAGCCTAGGTCTAGAGGCAACGTTCATTACCAGAGACAACAGTTCAATGGTTTTTAGAGACTCCATCAACGGAAGCCAACTTTTTTTTATATCCAAGCCAAATTGTAAAATAGAATTTGTACAAAATACTCATGAATGTTTTGATAAAACGAGGTGCACAATCTATATATAACTATATAGATTAATACCTACTAGTGGTACCTACTTCTATGTGTAGCTCAACTAGTTATTATATGGACGAGTTTCAAGTTCTGTAACAAACTCATGGTCCCATAGTCGCGCTTGAGCGGTTAATTACACACAAGCTTTTGAGACGAATTATTAATGACTTGACGACATGAGAAGATGAATATGCTTATCGAACATTTTATGGCTACTCTTTAAGAAACTCATCAAAATCAGCTGAATCTGAGTCGAGGACTATTTCTTCTAAGCTCAAGCCTTTTTGCGAATTTGAAGGCGTTTCTGAAACAAGACATATGACTCTTAAATTGTATGTTCATTCCTTTGTTATAAATAAATGATGAGAAAATAACAAAAACATTGGAAATTACTTGGGATTGAACCAGTTTTTTTATATTCATTTAGTTCTTCCTTAAATGCTTCTCCGAATGTTTCTTGTCTTTCTTTTAATAATTTCTCCTGCTCCCGTTCGTGTCTGAGAACCTTATCTGTATGCTCATTGGCTAATCTTTCTGTTGATTGTAAAAAAAATTGGAGAAATTAAATCAACATATATTTAGTCGGTAATATTAACTAAATTTACCTCTAACAAATTTTAATTCGGACATCTTTTTTTCTTTATACAAAGCCAATTGAAATCTATGATCTAATTGACTACTTTGCAAATCTAGGATTTCCTGTAAGTCTTCGAGTTCAAAAACTGCACTATCAACTTCTTCAAACATCTCTTGTAAAGAGCCTAAGAATAATAGAAACATTAAATAAACGACTCGCTACAAAATCTCAATTTCATAAAAAAACTCTACCTATCTGATCCATTAGCTCTTGTATTATACTGTTGATTTTTGGTATAGAGGCTAAAGTACCATTTAACGTTGTAATGCTATTCCACTGAAGTTCCAACTTTTCGTGTATAGTTGCAATCAAAGCATCGGCTTCTTGAGCTTTCTGTGCATTCTCTTCTGCGAGCTCGTGCAAGGTATTCCATTCCATTTGGAAATGATGGAGCATATCGGCTCCAGCATTGTAGTTAACATTTCTTGTGTTAACCAACTTTTTTGGTTTTGCGCTTGCTTCCGTCAGTGTCAATCCACGAATACTGGAACATTTATTTAATTTTAGAGCAATTCACTAAGCGCTTTCCCTAAAAACTAGAAAATATGTAAAGTAAAAAAATAACCTCGCGGAAAGTCCTTCTTGCATAGACTGGAACTTGTCACGCAGTGTCCCGAACATCTTTTATTCTTTTGTTTAATATTTATTTATTTGTTACAACAATTACATGATTATTTCTTCATTATCGGATGCAAGAACTACTTTGCTGTTCTTGTCACTTGTATTATGTTTTTAGAAGATTAGTCTGTTCGCAAACCCAACTAACCTTACCTCAGTCGATGTATACAACTAACCTTTATCGAGACAGCGGTACACGCCATACTCGAAAAATTCGGG
This sequence comes from Apocrypta bakeri, assembly GCA_018906985.1. Taxonomy (NCBI): domain Eukaryota; kingdom Metazoa; phylum Arthropoda; class Insecta; order Hymenoptera; family Pteromalidae; genus Apocrypta; species Apocrypta bakeri. The sequence continues at coordinate 9,640,058 of JACCIA010000005.1, forward strand.
TTCAGACCCGCGTCTACGGTGTGCGCATCATCAGCGCTTTTTTGACGCCAAGTGTTGTAAATATGTGGATTTTTACTTAACGAGAACTTTTTACACGTCGTTGGTAGATAAACATGGATAATACAGAGTTACTATTTTTCGACACTTTTTCACACGATATATCAGAGGTAAGTGAGATGATCTGGCTTTTGTCAAATATTGTTTATTTTGTTACTGACTATTTGACAGAATTTTGAGTGAATAAAATTACTCTTCTATTATAGGAATTAAATTTAGATTTAGTGCAATTTCCTAAACCTGTGTACATAAGCGAAGTAAGAATCATCCCTTTGGGTGCTCGTGTACAAGCTGACTTCCCTGGTGGGGTTCGGCTTGGGTATGTAGCGAAAGCATTCATGCTAATCCTGTTAACTAACCAACAAATTAAATAATCTCTACTCTAAATGGAATATATTACCTTACAGTGCCACAAACCCATCTCAGTTCGAGATTGAATTCTTTGTTAATGACCTGAGCAAACCAGGTGCTTCAACTTTTGAATCTCTTGGAGGATTGGAATATAAACAAAATGTTCACATACAACTGGAATGTGATAGAAAACATTTGCCAACCGATGGTTTAGTGTTAAGAGGATGGTATACAACGATAACCTTAGCTGTATACGGTACACTTACAAAATCTCTTAGTAATCCTCAAGAGGTACCTGTGGCAGCTCCGCCACCTGCTCCTCCTGTTCCTGTACCCGAGGAAGAACCACCAGTAGTTAATGCTCCTGCACCAGAACAGGAGCAGGAATGGTATTATGAAAATCAGGCACATCAAAATGCAATGGTAAACTCTCTGAAATTCAATTTTATTAATTAATTTATAATTAGAAAATATTTATCACTTTTTTATCTAAATTTTGTCTGTTAATCTGTCAGGAAACATGCCCAATAGCAACACCATCGCCACCGGTGCATACAGTACCAGTTGTAGAGCCCACGAGAACTCCTTCAGCTGAGCCACCAAAAACTGAACCCCAACAGTGGAAGGAAGAATCTTCTCCTGCAACTCACAAGACTGGCAAAAGGCCATCGACACCTCCTACAGAATCTCTTGTATCTCTCAGTCCAGAATCGATTTCCGCAGAGGAAGAAGATGGCGAACGTGAAGAGGGTGAGAGGTCAGGTGCGACAGAACCTTTTGAACCAATCTTGTCAGACGAAGATGTAATGGCTGATGATGAGCCCCCTACGGTTGATTTTGAAATCGAAGCTGTACAAATTGAGGAAATGTATGCAATCAATCCACCAGACCTCTTGGAACTGGAGAAACACGAACAGTTCTTTGAAGATAAAATAGACAGTGGTGTGATAGAAAAACTACAAGACATAATTTTATCTCTATCAAAGTCTGTTGCGAATTTTAGCAATGCATCAGGCCAAGAGAAAGAAACCTTTGTACATAACAGCGAAAACTTGTGCACAACACTGGGAAATTTTGAACTCAGTTCGCAAGATTTTAAAAATCTTTCCAGCATAGTTGACGCAGGATTAAACGTCGAATTCGCTTGTTCACAACCACAACCAGCGTACAAAGTTCGACATGTAAAAGTCGGAGTGAGATTAGCTGAAGCTTTGTGTCGTCTATCATCGGGTCCTGAAATACTCTTGAAAGTAAATGCACCAGAAAAACTTTTATCATTGTGCATGCGCGAAAACGTTGCACTTCCTGTGAAATTAGCAGCTATTAGAGCAGTAGACGCAGCATTGATAAGTCCAAAAATTGTAGAAGAATTTCTAAAGGTAGAAAACGAACTGTACAAATTGTCTTTGATGATGTTGGATTCTGCTAAATTAGCGAGATTAAAGTACGCTCTAAGCTCTCTGCTAAGGAAAGTTCACGTGTACGAATCGCTAAAGGACACAAAGGAATTCACTGAATTAGAGATTTTGGAATTAATAAATGCTTACGCATATGCAACGACCTTGATGGCTCAGCCAAAGCGACAGCTTCCAGCTAGTGCTCAAATGGAGTTTGAAAGAGAACACAGTCGTAACCCACGCAAGCACCTCATTGCCTACTTTGATCACTGGAAACTTGCCAATCGTCTCCTTTTGGTCCTCTGTTCACCAGAATCAGGCAGTGGTATGATTAGAGCTTCCAGGCAGTTTCTATCGCTTCTAGCTGATACCAAAGAAGGACTTTTGTATCTTCTGAAAGAAGTTGATGTGACCAAATCTCTACTCAAGGTTCTCCAATACAACGAATGTGGTATAGGATCCAGTACTGCCTGGAGACTTCAAGTGGTAGAATGTCTCATTGAAATATTTCACCATCCAAACGACTGGACAGCACTTAGAAAACTCCACTCGTTTTTGGTCTATCCCGAAGGTGTCCAGGCAATAATCACTGTTGTACCTATGGAGAACTTTATAGACGTCTTGATTCCTTGTTTGTCCAACAACGATCTCGCTGAATTTGCTGCTGAGATTATTGCCTACGTTGTTCGATACTCCAGCGACGTGGCGATATTCCAAAGTCGAGCGGCTGATCTTTTGGATAAATTAGCCAGCCATTCGGTTCTAAGAGACATCGTACCGCATTTGAACGTAGCTGCTCAAACTTCCAATTGGAATTATGGTGATGTATCTTCGCTGGTCAGCATCGTTAGAAAAAGCTCTGAAAGAGCTTCTACCCTTCCAGGTAATTGAGTCAATCAACATCTTCTACTAAATACTTTATTAAATTGAAACAGTGAATTTTTCTTGAAACTCAACTTTTGATTACTTCGAATGCTTGGTAAAAGCTGATATCTGCCTCTTATAAGTCAGCAAAAATTTTTATTTTTTATTCATAAATGCTTGAATTTTTTTAGTCATTACGTCTTAATATGGTATAATGCATTACATTACATTACATACGGGATTCTTTACCAAATTTTTGCAAAGAATTCAACGATGACCTTAACGAGTTTTTTAAATAGAAACGATCTTCTTCTGTCGAAATGATGTAAACGATCGATAACTTCTCTGCTATGAAGACTACAAGAATGACCTTAACTTAAATGTTTCAAAAATAATTTACCTTAGAATTTACTTAGCTATTTCTGGATGTTATGAGCACCCTCTATATATTTAATTAAGTATTTTTCTACTGCGTATTTTTACTTCATTGTCTCGATGAGTAACATTTGAGCAACTGACCCTATAATTTCTATTGTACGGAACAAACAAAATAAACTTATTTTGTTTCTTTCGTAAAATTCAGTGTTAAAAATGACTTTCATTTCTGTTCAATCGTCTAACGTGAATTAAAATTCATTTCCAGGGGAACTGACAACGGCCTGCAGGATACTCCACTACCTAGTTTTTCCTCCAAACGACGATATAGATCCTATGGAGCCTTATGTCGAATTGAAACACAGGAATGCCTTGACTCAGTTATTCGCAGCCGATGGTCTGACAGCTCTCGTAAGCGTCATGACGAACGTTGCTCACTACTACGAGCAACCAATACTCCATCGAACTGCCTTCGCAGGAAGAAGACGTTTAGCCCTGATAGCACTTCTGGCACCTTGTGTCAAGCTTACCAGGGCGATCCTCGAACGACTAGTGAAATGTATGGCAACGGAGTTTAAAGACCTCACTGCCGTTGTTCCTTTACTCGGAGTTTACTGTCTGATCGAGGCGATGCCACCCACAAATTCAACGCGTGCTTTGTCGAACGAAATCATCGAGACCCTTCTGGTATTCACAAGGGCTGTGGATTCAGATGGATCGGGAAACGTTGCCAAGTCCCTGTGGACGCAGATGTTAGGAGAGGTGCTGAAGATGGTGTCTTCGAACCCGTGCAATTTCCTTCCTGGATTAAAATTGTTGGCCAGATTACTGCCTCCTATTTTGACACCAAAGGAAACTAGTTCTCAAGATAAGATCAGAGCTTTGGGATTCAGGAAGTTGTGGTCGGCCCACTTGCAAGCCCAAGCCAATAGTCTTACTGATACACTTAGGTATGGTATAATTCATGAAAAACTCGTTTAAAAAACGATGCTTTCATGATTTTAATTCTATTAAAAATGTACAATAGTACCTTTAATTGCAAGAATTTGTGACTTTTGTAAGCGTCTTGGATAGCTAATTCAGAAATAGAAAATCAAATTTTTTGAAAAATTATAAAGAGCATTTTGTGATGTCAAACACATATGGTAATTCGATTTAAAATCTCTGTGTACTTAACAAAAGGAGTGTATCTAATTTTATACGAAATATTATATTATCTTATGATAATTATATAACAAATATAATTAAACTAATTCACATAATGTAAAGTGATACAAAGGTTTACTTATTGGCCAGTTTAGCCAATCCGTATTTTTAACTAATTAACATAGAAGTTTCTCTGGGAATATACTGGAATAAATGTCATTTTGCAGGCTATTATGCGCAAGTTGGAATACAGAACTACTGACGCTCGTATCGACCGTTTGCAAACAGCTAAGTGATCTTGCAGCACCAACAGCACTACTGGTCGGACGTTGTCTATTGGATGGTATCCTAACAGCTAGTCCCTTGGAAAACAATCTACCTATTCTAGCTCTTCTAGCCGATCTCACAAGGCACGCTCCTATGAAGGCTACTCTACTCACACTTACTAGTCCTGCTTCAAGAGCTCAAGTGAAATCTGACCAGAAGTATCCACCTGTAATCGAAATGATGTGTACTGCTCTTAGGAACACCAACGACACAAACGTTCAAAGAGAACTTGTTGACGTATTTCACACAATGTGTGATTACAGACTCAGTCTAGTACAAGAAAGTGGACCTGAATCTTTCGAAAAACAGTTGGCCCATTCGATACCTAGTAAAGAACCTCTGCTTGTCATCATCGCTGCACTTATTGATATTTTGGCTAGTGCCTCCAAATATCCTGTTGATGTCTTGGAAACTACGCTGCATATTATGATGTCTTTGACTGATCATAATTATGGACTTTACCACGTCAAGAGTTGTCTGGAAAATAATCCTGATGCATTGAGAAACCTTCTTGACTACGTTGCTGAAGGTAGATTTTATAATAAATTTTTATTATACATACGTGTATATGATTGTATATGAGTACGAGTTCTATTCAATTCTTCAGAGTTTTTATCTTTCTCCTGTAATGGTATTCATGTTTTCTATATTTTTTCTTGTTTCTGACCTTCGCTTGAACCTTTTCTCTTTTTACTAGACATTCCTCTTGCTAAATTCTGTGTCAAGTCTTATTATAATCTCCTATACTCTCTACTTATCGAATTTTCAGCGCTTTCTTTTTTAGAATCTGCTCTGAAAGAAGTTTATAAACATTGTATAAATAATTCTGAATTTAAGTGGTTTTGAACAACTTTGAGAATCTTTCTGTGTCTAACGTGTGTCTATTACAGATGCTAATATAAAAAACGAATAAACGTTATTTGTATGAGCTTCTATAAGACGATTTTCTGAAGTTAAATTAGTGCTAACACCAATGATGCTGAATCGTATGAGGCTCGTCTAAAAAATAACAGAGAACTGTAGACTATTGCAAATTAACGTGATTTTTCAATAGCTGTTTCAGAAAAAGAAGAAAAAGATGAAGAGAAGTACAAGACATTGCCTGAACTAGTTGTCAATTTCATCGACAGTTTGATTCACTGTAAAAATTCAGAGAGAACTTTGTCTTTACGAATACCACAATTGTCAACACTGGTGTCCTGGGATAAGGAAAATCATCCTTTGACCAAAATAAGTCAAGCTACAGAGCTGGTCGAATCTTTACAAGTTATCGAGGAAAAAGAAGATAAGGAGCCTCTTCCAGAAATGCTTGAACCATTGCTACTACCACCCGAAGCATTGCTCAATCAATTTGCACAGAGATCCATCGCAACAGTAACAAGTCAGAAAGAACGACTAAAGAAGTCCTTATTGGAAATTCAGAACGAAAACACCGTAGATTTATTGGCGCTGGCTACAGAACTATTACCAGCAGATTTTAATCTAGTGGCAGAGGCGCAAAGAGTCTGTTCGAAAGTACCTCTTCATTACACAATGCACATGAAAGGCCAAGATGACTCCCAAGATTCAAGGGAAACTCAAAAACAAATCAACACACCGACTACTAAGATAAAACAGCCTTTCGGTAATAACTATCATCTTTTCGTACTGATATTGCCAATGTTTATGACATCACCAATGAAAACAAATTTGATTTAACTTTCAGTTGCACCAATGAGGGGTAGAAGTCAGTATTCGAATTCTATGCGAGGAAACTCGGTTGGTGGAGGGGTAGGTAGAGGTGCCGATCCATTCCGTTCTCGACCTCCAAATACTTCTCGACCACCGTCTCTTCATGTCGATGATTTCGTTGCTTTGGAGACGTGTGGAGCTCAACCAACTGGACCTACTGGTTATAACAAACTTAGTATTCGTGGTTCGAGTCAGTCTAGAGGTGTGATTGCGGGCTCGCGAAGTAGACCATGGGTTCCTGAGACCAGACCGTCATATATGCGTTAGTTTTGTTTGTATGATTAAGCGAGAGATAATTTAACAATTTTTTTATTATGAAAGACGTTTTTTTTTAGAAAAACAACATTTGTATATGAATGAAAATAATAATGTACATAATGACTAAGTATAACAATTGATTCGTTTGTCTTTACATTTGTGGTATTCCACGAAGTATAATATACAAAAGTAGTAATTATTTTTCCCGCATCGTCATTTCTGTCTCGGATACACGCTCCACTACAATCTTACGTCCCATATCTTCTTGCCAAGATTTGTACCTCATGTTGAATTTAGAAAAGCCGAGTTTGAACTTATCTGTGTTGGCAATACGGTGCTAGAAAAATCAAAAGAACAACGTCTTGTTATAAAAAAGATCATTATTGATTAGAAATGTTCCATTCAATATTTCACCTTTGTTTTAACCAATTCTGTCATCTTCTGTTGAAATTCGTCCAGCTTCTCAAACGTTTCTTCATCTAGACGTACCATTTCCTTTTTCATATTTTCCATCAAGTGCAATATAAATATAAAGTCGACCCTTAGAAAAGCAGAGTTCAGTAAAGTGTCTGCTACATATTTATTCAACGTATGATTTGTAGATTTCATAGTTTGCAAAAGCTCCATGCCTTCTTTCGATGTAGTACACGCAAGAGCTAGAACTCCATACGTAACAATATTAGGTTTTAAGTCCGCTTTCTGGATTTCATTAATAACAGCCTAAATCAATCATAAAAAGTTACAAATTGAACAAACTCACATAAAGATTAAGATATGATTAAATGATTGTCCGTTCTTACTTTTGCATCTTTTTGGGCACCACGAATACTACGTTTTTTTATCAACATGTTAAAAAAATCTACGTCGAGAGGAATCTTTTTTTTCTTCGCATACTTTATCACCATTTCCTCTGCTTGAAGAGAATCAGGAACTATATTTATTAGATACGTTAAAGTTTTAACATTTGGCTCGATGTTATCGTTCTTCATTTTTTCAAATAACGATTCTAATCCTCCAAAAAGAATAAGTTTATTCTGTTTTAAAATAGCATCTAAATCTAAATTTGCAATAGCTGCGGGTATAATGCTTTGATCGTTCTCATTTAAATCTGGCAAATCAGATACATTGGAAACTTCAGTAACTGGTGCACTTATCAATTTTTGTACATTAGGTGCATCTTTTTTGTGAATATTTTTAATAGGCAAATCACTGAGAATTGGAGGATATATTAACAAATCTGGTCTGTTGTTGTCTGTTAAAATTACTGGATGTTCTTTGTTTTCTAGCAATAACTCGTCTACTTTGCAATCTCCGAATTGACAGTCTCTGATTGCTCTAAATAAAAGATTATAACTAAATAAATCAGGTGGAATCTGAAATAAATTATTAAACATTATATTATGCAGTATTGATGGCTAAAATATAAATGTAATACTTACTGCTCTCTGTCTCATCATTTGCCAGACTTTCAAAACATGTTTGAGACCCGATTGTTTATCACTATTAGCAGCATACATAAGACTATTGAGTGTCGATATTCCTATTTTCATCTTATTATCAATCATTAAATTTAACAATTTAAAGGATTCTTCCAGTCGATTGTGACGTCCATATGCTTTTACTATACAATTATAATGTGCATGATTCATAGGTATCTTTTTATAATTCATATAGGACTTTAATTTCTCCAAATAATTTAGTGCTTTATCTGATTCAGGAGAATTAGCGCACGCATTAAACATACTTGTGAATACATTTGCTTTTATTGCATATTGCCTGGCTTTCATCTCGGAATAATATTTATAACATTTCTGAATATCCCCATGAACTGCCAATGTTCTTATCAAAAGACTGAACATGTACTCTGTTGGTTTGTCCTTATTTCTTTTACATTCTAATAAAACCTCTTCAGCAGAATTCAGATCACCTTTATCAACGTACAACTTTATCATATTGGCATACTGCCCTGGGGATGGTTTGAACTTTCGAGGCACTTGTCCATAAATATTTTTCAATCTTTCTTCTTCTATTTCTTCTTCCTCGTCTAATTCAACCTTTTCATACTTCAATCCTCCTAAAGAACCAAATACTTCTGTTTCTGGAGGTGGTGCTTCAACCAACGGAGGTACTTGAATTGGTTTTGTTGAATATTTCAACAACTGACTTTGCGCCTTAACTTCCCAAGTATTTGTACACAAAATATGCATTCCTCGAGAATTTGTATTCACAGTGTATATACATGCCAACGGTAAATGACTATTATTTTGTAATTTAAAGTCATATTTGCTGTGACCGTATGTTTTATTAGCGAACTTAATTATTCGCGGATAAATTCCAAATTTTGTCGACAACATCGTGTAGTTATCGGAAAAATGATTTAATCTTACGAATTACGTTTGAAGGTTATCATCAATGTTTAATTATTACAAGCAATATAAAAAAAAAATTATATTAAATATTTATTATACATGGATGAACATAACTGAATTTTCGTTTATTCAAAGTCATAAATATTCCATAAATACATGAACAATATTTCTTTAATCGGAATAAAATACTTGCATTACCATTTTTCAAACTGTTGTGTTATTTTACACACACATACTGCACATGTGATTCGGTTATCCGGCAAACCAAGTTCGTCTTCTGCTATACTCCAACCTCAAAAATTTAGCTATAATCGGGCAAATCAGTGGGACTGACGAAATATTTATGTTAAATCTAGTCATAATTTGAATCGTATAATTTCTTTGTTTAAAATAAATAATAAAATAACGAATTTCAGGTATAATTTTAGTTATAACTTTTAGATTTGTACGAATGAATATTTGATTTGTTCAAAATATTATTTTACTTTTAAGTAGAAATATTTAGTTTTACTTACGTAACTTGACAAATATTATTATTGCAGGATGAAATTTTCATCAGCAATGTTAAAAAAAGTAGCACTAAGAGTAGGATTCATCGGAGGAGCAGGCATTTTCATGGCATTAAACACAATTCCTTATTTGTACAGCGAAAGAATTCGTAAGACAGAGCATTACAAACAAGCAATAGAACTGTTACTTAGTCATACCGAAGCTATCAAGTACCTTGGTGAACCTATTAAAGAAGGTCGTGTAAATCCAACTAATAGAGAGAACTTTGGCACAGATGGAGAAACGGCTTGGGTGAGAGTGCCAATAATTGGAACAAAAGATACAGGAAAATTATTTTATGACTACACAGTGAATGATCAGGGAAATTCGTTGTTGACAGTGGAACTTACGTTAAACAAATTGAAGGATTATAAGCTATTAATAAAGAGACTAGAGTAATTGTTATCGCATTAGTTTATTATCATTTAAATGTTTGCAAAGGCATATCTGTGACTCCCTCAGGAACTTTTAATCCTCTCCTGGAGTATCCAAAACCAGCTTGGATAATGTGAATTGCTGCATTAACTGTTAAGTCAACACTTCTATTATCTCCTATTCTGGGATTTACTTCAACCAAGTCAAGAGCGTTCAGTCGGTTAGTTCTATACAAATCTTCCATAAGGTGAATTGCTTCTCTCAGAGATAATCCTCCTCTAACTAAAATGATGTATTTATTGAAATTTGTTATAATTTTGAATTTGTACGATTTAATTTTTTACCTGGTGTTCCAGTACTTGGAGCTTCTAATGGATCAAGTGAATCGATATCAAAACTAACATGAAGAGACCTATTATTATCTGGATCAATTTTCCTCAGAACCATATTTACAACATCGTGAACGCCTAAAATTATATTTTTACAACTTCATAACAACATCATTATTTTAAGCAAGTTAATTTTATAATAAAATATTCACCATATCTTTCTACATCTTCCATTCCAAATGCTGTAATGCCAAACTTTTCTATAACTAATCTCTCGTATCTATCAACTGACCTCAAGCCAATGTATCCTACATTTCGGATTGAAACACTAAAAAAAGAGATATATTTAAGTGATTGTTTCTATAAAAGCGATGAACTTATTCTTACACAGGTTGCTGCCAATCCATTCCTGGTAAATAAGGCCAGTAGTCAGCTAACTCCGAAGTTAACAATGCCACTGGCATCCCGTGAACATTCCCACTTTCACTAGTTTTGTTTGTGTTTAAATCTGCATGAGCATCTATCCATAGTATCGCTACATCTTTATTCGCCTACATTTAAATATTATTTCCCATGTTATCAGAAAATCAGTATTGTCACTAAAAAAACTGCTTACCGCACCTTCACATGTCCATCTATGGAACCGATTCCTATGCTATGATCTCCACCGATGGTTAAAACACGTCTACCATCTTTTAACGATTGCTGAACCATTTCTGACAACTTTTGATTACATGCTGCTACGTCTCCTAAATTAGGCATATTGTCCACACTTACATTAGCAGTTTTGTACTGCACATTGCCATAATCGTGAACATCCAATCCTAAACGTTTTTATACATGTTCAGTCATTAAAGTAATTAACTTCTGTTAGTAGCAAAAGTACCAAAGAGCAATCGACATTCTATATCTACATTATTGTTTGTGTACCTAAGCTTTTTAATTCATTCACCAATCCGGCGGATCTTATAATATCAGGAGCTTCTCCGACTCCAGCTTTTTTCTAAAGAAAAGCATAATAAGAGGAAGTAAAACTAAAACAAAAGTTTAGAACGATTAAGAAATTACTCACCTGACCTTTGTCGAAAGGCACCCCTATTATACCGACTCTACTGTACTGTCTTTCTCCCATTTTGCAAACAAAATGTTTAATAGTGCGCGTCAACATTTCGGCGAGGGTTCGATGTTTATTTCTGTAAGACTGATATGGAAATGATGACTCTATGAAAGAAAAACGATTACTCATTGACCTCTGTTCCCCCAATTTGCGATAACGACTATCTCATCTTCTTCCTTCACTCTTATTCAAATTTCAAGACCATCTTGGACAAAGATATTATCGTAAACAACAAATACGTTTCGTTAGATTTTTATTGTGAAAGTTTTTTTTTTTAATTTTATTATAAACGATTTCTTTTTGTTCGAGAATATTTCTCAATCAACAGTGTCTTATGCCTGTATCGTCAGTCTACGGTTTTCTGATTTCCGAAAAACTTTCCCAACAGGCATAAATCTGCAATGACCAACGCAGTACAGATTTCACTTTAAGTCACTCAACCTAAATTTATGGACAACGATTTCGGCGTTCTTATTTAGGACCCAACATCTCCTCAGGTTTGACCCAGTTTTTGAATTGTTCCTCGGTGAGGCCGTTTTTCAACGCCGACTCCTTCAGCGTCAACTTTTCTTTGTGCGCTTGTTTTGCAATTGCTGCCGCCTAAAAATACATAAACAAATCCCTGTATCTCTCATGCTCTTGATCGTTAACCAAGGGAAACTTGGAATGCTTAACCGATGGCTTACCTTATCGTAACCGATATGGGGATTGAGGGCAGTGACCAGCATAAGACTCTCGTTCATGATTTTATCGATTGCATCGATGTTAGGCTGAATTCCAAGAACGCAATTCTTGGTAAAGGTCGCTGAGGCATCGCCGAGAAGCCTAGCTGACCTGAGGACGTTAGCGACGATAACAGGTTTGAAAACGTTGAGTTCGAAGTGTCCGTTGCTTCCACCGACAGTCGTAGCGACGTGATTACCCATGACCTGAGCACAGACCATCGTTAGTGCCTCGCATTGAGTTGGGTTTACCTTTCCAGGCATAATCGAGCTTCCTGGTTCGTTCTCGGGCAGACTGAGCTCACCGAGGCCACAGCGAGGTCCACTTCCTAAGAATCTGATGTCATTGGCGATCTGACGAACGAAATCGTTAATATCAGCGTTAATTTTCGTACGAAATGCCCGAAGCTGCGTGGAAACCTCACCTTCATCAGAGAAACGGCAATAGTGTTAAGGGCACCGTGAACCTCGACGAGTGCATCGTGAGCAGCTAGTGCCTCGAATTTATTCGGCGCCGTGACGAAAGGCAAACCGGTAAGAGAAGCGATTCTCGCGGCAGCTTTCTCAGCGAAACCTTTTCTTGTATTTAAACCTGTACCTACAGCGGTACCACCAAGGGCCAACTGATACAGCCTCGGTAACGTGTCCTTCACTCGAGCGATTCCATTCTCCACTTGCGTTGCGTACGCTGAATAATACACGAGAGATTTATTTAACGATTCTCTTAATTAGCCGTAATTACGATTATGAAATAACTGAGAAACAACTCGAAGAAATGGATTTTTCATTTTATCCTACCTGAGAATTCCTGACCGAGAGTCAGAGGTACGGCATCTTGCGTGTGAGTCCTACCGATCTTTATGATGTTCTTCCAAGCCTCGGATTTTTCCTTCAAAGTGGAGTGTAATACTTGAAGACCGGGAATGAGAATTTTGTTGATCTCCAAAGCCACAGCGATGTGCATAGCTGTGGGGAAAGTATCGTTTGAACTTTGAGATTTGTTCACGTGATCGTTCGGATGGACCGGGTCTTTGGAGCCAAGTTGACCGCCGAGAATCTCGATCGCTCGGTTTGAGATTACCTACATGCAAAAGTTGGTTACAATAATTAGTTCATTCTCGTCGTAATATTACGTGCAAAATGAAGGGAAATCGGTAAAATTTGAATGGCTAATGATCGGTAACAGATCGACCGATTACCTCGTTGGTGTTCATGTTGGTCTGGGTACCAGAGCCGGTTTGCCATATCACCAGGGGGAAGTGGTCGTCGTAGAGTTTGCCACTGATTACATCATCTGCAGCTTTGCTAATGGCATCGGCGACTTTGCCATCGAGACCGAACTCCTTGTTCGCTTCTGCTGCGGCTTTCTTCAAAATACCCATAGCTACGATCACACCTTTCTGGAACGATATCGCGCCAATGTCAACATTCTCACAGAAAACATAATACACACTTCTGTTATTCGCAATAAAATTACCGGCATACGTTCCGCTTGGTCACCGATCGGGAAGTTCAATACCGATCTCATCGTTTGGGCCCCATAGTATTTATCAGCCGGTACCTTCAGTTCTCCAAACGTATCCCTCTCGACTCTGTAGCCAACACTGGACTGTAATGAAAAAAAATCGTTAATCGGTATCCAAAGAGCTGTGTTTAACAATCAAGAACCAGTAATAAGAACCATATCGGTAAGCGAATTATTGTAATGGACACGAGAAAAATATCGAAACGGACGTTCCTGAGCGAGCTACAACGTAGCACTAAAACTCAGCGAGGTCCCTGGCATCTCAGATAAGCGAAAATCATCTCTTGTTACAGATATATAATACACGAGCATAGAGGGAGAGAAAGAGAGAGAGAGAGGCAAAACTGCCGAGTGAACGGGAGTCGAACCAATACATGTGTGTACTGCTATGTAAATATGCGAGGAGTTACGTGGGGCCTGACTTGCGATTATAACATATATATTCTATAGATCGATGTGTATAGGCTGTAATAAATTGTTTTTTTCTCCAGCTACCAGTTCTTTTACCTGTTTTGCCGGTTTGGAAGATTAATGTCCGAAGTGCAATCGAATATTGATAGGCCCTGTCGGTTATAAAATACCGGAAATTTTTTTAGTACAAACGCAGCTGTGTATACAGTTTGTAATTGGGTCTTTTTTCGGATCGTTTTTCGTATCCTGCTAGAAACCAAAAATGTTACTATAGACAGAAACTCATAAACCTAAAATCGAAATTAGTTCAAACTCTATACACTTTTCATAGCTAGAATACACAGAGTATGTAATATGTATCGTAGATACAGAATTTCGTAATAAGCATGAATTTTTCTACATTTAGATATAAACTAAAATTATGCTTAAGCAAAACATGTTTTCATATTGATTAAATACGGTTTATATCTCGTAAATAGATATGAGAAATAATTTGCAGATACTACATTTAATATAACACTGTTTGCAAACAGTTTGTTATATTTTACTTAATAAAAATACATAAATTATTGTAATAATACGTATTGAACAAAGCACGTTTTATATGTAACAATTGGTTCAAAAAATGTATAATTACCATGAAAAGGTAACTAACACTATGCTGACACGCTCTCTGGCGACTATTTCGAAAATCGTAGTGCAACCCAATTTTCAAATGTAAACTTTCATACACCTTTTGCAAAGTCAAAATCTTATAGCAATGGAAGTCTGTGAACTTAATTATTTTTTGGCAAACGTAATAATAATAAAGTCGAATACATGTAGAATTAAGTTAAGAAGCTTTATACGTGTTACTCAAAAAAGGCAATAATGAGAGTTACTGATGTGTAATTATGTGTACAAGTTTTACTTTAATATCTTAGATAGAGTTAAATCTTGCAACATCTATTTCAATATTTTTTAAAATAAATTTTAATAAATGTATTTATTCTACATTTAATTGAGAATATAAATCGATGAATAAATGTTACCCAACAAACTCTCCCAATTACAAATATTTATATTTAATATTTAATCACTAAATATAAATAATAATTGATCAATGTGAAAATATCTTATTAAAATACATAGATTTAAATGCATACGTTACATACGTAATGTTAGATAAGTGTAATTATAATAAATACATAATAGATAAAAATAAGTACTCCGTGTATTCAAAATATGAAAAATGTTTACAGTTTAAATAAATGTTGCTAGTTAGTTTCCAAATGTCTATCTTAAAAATGTTTCGGTTTCTATAAGGGTTTATGAAGCATCATCAGTAAATTACAAAAATATTACGAATAAAAGTGTACGCGTTTCCAATGCACATCGAAAATGATCTTGTATACTTGGTACGTGATGTCGGAAACGTCTTCATCGAGAAGGGTCGTATCAAGTACAAATGATCTATTTATTTCCTTGTCGATATTTCATTATTGATAATGATGAAATGGGCTTTCTTCGGAGTATATACGCGATAAGATAATTTTGCAAGAGCTAACATCCAATAGCCGATCTGAGGATCTTCGTTTTATTCCGAGATTTTCTGGTTCGATTATCAATCGATCGTCGTTGTATCTATTCTATTTTGCATCTTTCTGATAATTGGCTGAGATATTCTCACGATACGTACTGCGGATGAATGAAAACAAAAGTAATTATTATTGCAAGTTTATCGTTAACGTTTTTCGAGCAGATTCCTTAACGCTAGACGCTCGACTGCTGCAAAGATCTAGATCTTCAAAAATACTTCAAAAAATCTTGTACAATTTTTATCTTGATTCTCATTGTTTCAAACATTATAATTATAGTTTGCACTCGTCAAGAAAATTATCGCAACACCCGGTGCTGACTGAAATTTGTCGCAACTTCAAAGATCAGTATCTGAAAGCGATTTGCCTGTGTGGCAAGGCATTCTTATGTATTCGTTGGGCATTTCTCGCCAATTTTCAAACAGTAAGGAGACGTTTTCACGCGCAGTGCAGGTTTCGTTTTGCTCGGATACCAGTTTTCCATTTCGATTTGATCATAATCAACCGAGAGAAATCATTCGAACTCTAGTTCAACGCTGAATTATAATGATTACAGAGAAATCTATTTTTTTCAATACTTCAGAATTGAACTATTTATATTCGGTCATTGGTTGGAAGACATTGTTTTCTTCCCTATTCACGGGTATATTATTGTAAACACTGATTTATTATTTCAGAGATCATAAAGGATACGGGATTTTGTTCGGTTCCGTCTCTAAAAGAAGCAGCATCGAATATATTCGAATTACCATATACCTCGATTTTTATACTTACTATTCATAAAGCGCATAGTAAAAAAATGTTAGATATTTTTTCAGTTAAGTGCTCGGAATTTCGTTTTAATTCCATTTTTTAACGCGTCGGTATTTTGATTTGAAACTTTGCACAGTTACAGATGGTTCAGAGAAGGGAAAGTGTGTCGTGATTTAACACAGCTCTCTTTGTATTTATTGAATTTCAAATGATTTTCTACCAAACATTCGAAGTTGGAATATTTGTTTTTTTTTTGCGAGTTTGGATTCCTTTAAATACGACATTCAAAGAAGTTCGTTATTGGTCGACGCTCGTTGTTTCACGTTGTGCAACTTCGTAAGTATTTTAAATGAATTTTTGTTTTGTTTTCGATTCTATTGTATTAAAATCAAACGTTTCAACGAGAGCGCTGAATTTTCACCGCAAATCTATTTTGTTTCATATAAATATAAAACCATTGAATAAAAAGACCGATTACTTCGTACACTAGAAAATACACTTCTATGCAATTTCAATAAGTAGCCTGCAATCCCTCAATTTTCGCCTAATCTTTCAAGTGTTCGGACGTGCCTTTACTTGCTCAGATATTAAAATAAATGATATTACTTTGCGAATAAACTTTACAATACCATAACACTAAATTTTGCTTTACAATACTACGAATGAGATAAATAAAATGTTCAAATTATCTTTCGATCCTACATCTAAACATCCCGTACATAACCTAAAAACTCAGCTCGAAAAATCATCGTGAAAATATAATATCATCAATATTTCCAAATCATTTAAACCCACAAATTTCAATATATATATATAATATATACATATATCCATACCGCTCACACACTCGCGACATCTATTCTGAAAAATAACATTACATTCCCGTATCTCGCATCGCCGTGTGTAATATGTACGCTAAATCGATTACGTAAAACCGTCGGCGAAATAAAAAAAAACGTATCTCCGAATTTCCGCGAATGAAGTTCATCTCGATTTCCCGAGAATATGTTCGAACGTGAGCGTTCGAAATTCGAAATTAAGAAATTACGCGTATTTACCTTTGAGGACTGTCGGCACTTTGGTTCGCACATGACGAGTCGCGGGCATAAAAAAGTGCTGATGATGTCCTTCGGCTGTCGCTGTAGACCGACGGAGGTTACTCGTTGCTTTAAAGCGCTGAACGCCATGATTCCGATGCTCATTTTTCTCAAAAATTACAAATAACGTTCTGTTTTCGGAAAAAAACACTTATACTGTGCAAGAACGCGCCGATCAGCTGGTACGCGGGGGCTGGTCTGTGCACGATTGCGCCCAAAATCCGTCTGCTATTATAGAATTGTGTGGCATTGAGCAGGTAGCTTCTGCTAGAGGGGAAACTTCATTTTTTACTTTGCATGGGTGTTGGTATTTTTATTTTTATTATTAATATTTCTCATCGTCGCGCTGATACGATTTATTGGAGCATTTTTTAAATAGACGAGTGTTCGAAGAAGTTCGAATTGCGAGTTGATAAAAGAATAGGTATATAGATAAATGATTAACGAGTCTTCTTTGGTACACAATCGCGCGAAGATAAGAATTTTTTTCCAAAACTGGAGTGTAATTCAATTTAATCCTCCTGTGAAACGGGTAAAACTGCGTTGTTTTCAATGCATTTTTGTATACTAAAGCTACATCTGATTTGTAGTTCTATCTAGCTCTGTATATTATGTATCTTACGAATATGCTATGTATAATATATATATATATATATATATATATAAAAAATCGATGGCGCCATAGTCTCACGTGTTTGCTCCAATTTTCTGATTGGCCGTTTAATCCAAGAGCGCGCGAATGCAATACTTTTGAAATAATCTTTCGCATTTTTACATCTATAATAATAATAAATTATCGACGAACGGATATATTGTAATTACAATTATTTATATATTGTTGAAATAGCTGTTAAGGTTAGGTTACAATGATTGTCAAGTGCTGCATCGAAAAATATCACAATTAAATATATTCATCATACAGCAAAGAAATCGTAATGTTATAGAATACAGGGTGAATTGAATAATTTGTTTATCGATGCATGAAATTCATTATATGCTATATTCTCGTAACTCTGATTGTGCCTTCAGATTAGAAATAAGAATAACACAAGACAGTGTTGTCGTCATTTTCAAGATTATCAACACTTACAAATATACCGCATTTCAATCCTTCGAGAACAATTATATAAATACAATATATATAAAGCGCAGTTCTATAAATGCAACGAGAATTCGTGCTTACGCGTAAATTGAATGTTCCACTCGCATTTGTGTGTCAAAAAAAAAAAGTAATTCAATTTTTTCAACTTCGCATTTCCAATCGCATAAACAAGTTAATAATAAACAATAAACGAAAAACAAAACATTTTTTTTGCAGCCGCACATACGCCCCCTATAAACTAAGGAGAGTACTTAAGCGTACGACCTGCTATAACGACGGAGTTTCTCGCGCAAACTAATCGAACACAACGCGCATTGAGCGCCGTATCTGTGTAAGTTAAACGTATAAAGGCCTAACCCCTGGTATATCTATATATACACATAGAATCGCAGTTACATATATCTTCATCTCCGTCTAACTTCCATCTGCAGTGTCCGCGGCCTCCAAAAACAGTAGTGTGTGCCTGCGCGGCGCGCCTCTAGTACAATCTACCACGCACACCGCAACTTCAAGAGAGCATCACGTCCAGTAGAAAATATTCTCTCGATCCGTCGAATGAAGAAGATAGTCTCGACGACGTCGAGTATTATCAAGCTAAACATCGCGGGGAAAAACAGAAACTGAGAGAGGAGAAAAGGAGATAAAAGAATCGACGGAACTGTCGTTTAGAACTTACCGAGGAACTTGCGCATAGTTGTCTCTATCGGGATACGCGAAGTGTATGTGGGTGTGCGCGAGTGTGTGAATGTTCCTGTGCTACACAAGCGTAGAGCTTTTCACACACCGGGCCCCGTCTGTTAATCAGTTGGGAGTAGAGTGCGGAAGTCAAGCTGTGTTTAATAATATGTGCCGTTCTGTCTCATGACGAAGAAGCCGCCGCCATTGTCGCGGCTTGGCCCAAAAGAAACCCCCAGTGCTGTTTTGCTCGTCGGTAACGAGGCAGAAGTCACTGCGAAAAAGAGAGAGAGAGAGAGAGAGACAGAGAGAGAGGGAAGGAGAAAAAGAGCCACTATCAAGTCGCTCGAGGTATACATATATACATATATACACGCATCGGAGACCCAGTGATACAGCTGCAGTTTCAATAAACAAGTGAGTATATATTTACGTGCCCACATGTACATACAAATACAAATACGTGTGATCTACACTCGTTGGCTTCCTATACTCTGTGTCTCAGTAGTGTAAGGCGACATATATAGCGTTAAGGAGAGGCCACAAAACTTGGTTATTTATGCGCATGACCATCCCTAACCTCCAAGTTTTTGGGGCACCCAAAAGATTCTCTACGCGCATACACACGACTGAAAGAGAACGAGAGACGCTGCGCCGTGACATTAATCGATTTCTCTCTGTTTTTCGTGCTGGAGACTTCTCAAGGCCGCAGACCCCCGAGTCTCCCTCCCATTTTCTTCCCAGTTTCTCTCTCTCTCTCTCTCTCTCTCTCTCTCTCTCTCTCTCGCGTTCTCTTTAAGTTTTCTAGAACTCTTTGTTTCCCTTTTCAATTTGTACATTACTTACGCGTTATCGAGGTAAATCGGAGCGATTAACATCGCGATTTTATGATCCAAGGGCATTGATGCGCGCCTCCCACGATTCATGTTTACTTAACTGTTTGCCAGTCTACATAACAGATATTCTTGTTTTTGTCGCGCGAGTTATCATCGCTTAGTGTCTTTTGCGCATTTTTGCCTATAATAGAACTTCTTGACCTATACATTTCTATTCTCTGGAGATTCATTCTGTCTGTTTACATAGAAACAAAGGGGCAATTCTGAGAGACTCGAACGCGTTCTTCCCTCTTTTGTTTATGATTTTTTCGAAGCTCACGAGTGCGCATAAAGTAAGACACGAGAACCATGGGACCTTAGAAGTGGGAGAACCGAAGCGTTTGCTAAATTTTTTTTTTATATTCACGTTTGAATACACCTTGTTGTTTTGGGCTCGTCGCGGTTTCTGCGCACGGCCCATATTTGAATATCATTGTTTTTGCTTTATTATTCCGCGACAACGTGTTAATAATTGCTTTGCCTTTTTTCGCGCTCTCTCTCTCTCTCTCTCTCTCTCTCTTTTATGCCAACGCATTGAAGATTTGTTCCGTGCAAATTTTTTGTACGTAGGGTCAGTTTCTTCAGTCGAGTCTTGCTGCGTATCAGCAGCTGTGTTCTCTCCCTTGCTCAACTGCAGCTCTCTCAATGGGCCACTGCACAATATTCTCCCCTCTTTTTATTTCGCTGCGTATGTGCAGTCGCAGAAGAAGCTTCAAAGAAAGAAGTAAAAGGACAATGCTCGCAAGCTTTTGTCTCCAGATGAATTTTTTCCTTTGTAGCATTTACGTATATGGAATTACTCTGACCGCACTCTTTTCATTCACGTTTATACGCGAACGGATACAACAAGGATAAATGCACGGCCGGCAGACCTTGGATTCTCTCTCTCTCTCTCTCTCTCTCTCTCTATCTGTATCTCCAACCACGTCATATTAAACATATATTTATATATATATTTTAGTTTCGCGCCTGCATCACACTTCTCGCGTATCTTTGTTTAGGCCTCGATATTTACGGGTGCTGTACATACGAACAACTGTGTGTGTGTGTGCGCGCGCGCGTATGTATAAATATATATATACAAACTTGCTAATCCACAGCCAACAGGAAGTGCTATGTACCTAGAACTTGAAATTTGTTTTAGAGGGCACGTCTACGAGACCATATTTTTGATGTGCCTTGGACCATTTTCAACAAGACAAAATACATTCGCAAATGTCGCCGTATGTGTTGGACTCGATTTTCCGATCCGAATGAATGTTTCTTGCAATCCATACACGTTTTTACCAAATTACCTTTTTGACGAGGTATTTTTTCAGTTGCAAAGCAATTCTTGTACTTACTATTTAGCGAATGAATTTTCGTTATGTCATTAGCTATATTTATAATATATGTGTTCATCAATTAGAAAAGGTTTGAAATGATTTTGAGATGCCTATATTATATATGCTACTATTGCTCATCGCGTGACTAAATATTATTTATGGTTTGCTTTAAAAAGGCGTCATAAGAGCATAAAAAATGCAGCAATCGATGTAATCTCAATATGTTAACAATTTATCGATTATTTTTGTCGTAAACGTGATTGAATCTGAAGAATGTATCAAACCACTTAATTTACTTTACTCAATCTCAACTCATGCATTTTAATATCAATGTGGTATTTCTCCAAAAATGCATAAAAAACGCATCATTTCGTTAAGAAAAAAATAAGCTCAGCAACGTGTTGTGTTCGCGCTTGGTTTTCCTCATTTATAATGTTCCAACAAACCACAAAAAAGCGGTCTGACAAGTGCGCCCTTGAAAACAAATTTTAAATTCTAGGTACCAAGTTGTTTCCTGTTGGCCGTGGATTCGTGCATATATGTGCGTGTGTGTGCATAGCAATGTCGGTAAGAGGAACATCTATACATAGAAACACGGGACTAATTACTTGGAAAGAAAAAAAACTAGTTTTTAGGCGAGGAGCGAATCGTCTCTTTTCCCTCTTATACACAGACTAAACTGGAAATTGGAAGCGCGCGAAATTCGACGTGAGCAGAATATATATATGTATGTATATTATATATACATATTATATACATATGTACACACACTAGAGATTTTCAGTTCGCGACATATAAACAATCTGAAAAGCCGCTTTCGTGTCTTTTCAGAGATGACAGGATCGATAAAACCTATATCACAAAGCTAAAATCGAACGGACGTAAACCGTGTCATTTTTTCAGTTTTAAACGAAACTGTCTTTTTCCTTCATCGGTAATTGTAAACGGCAAAGAAAAAGAAAAAGCCTTAAAAAGTGTATACTGCACGTGCTCATTTATATGTATAATATGGGTCTGACAATGCAGCGCAGAAAAGACGACGCCAGTATATATACAATATAGGTCAGACGGCTTTCGATATCGAGGTCAGTGCTCCAGAGACGCCGATAAGGTAGGTCACGCCTTATACCATAAGACACTTGACTTTCGGTGACAGAGCGCGCGACCTGCTTTTGTTGGTGCTTCTTTTTCGCAGAAAAGAGAGAGAGAGAGAGGGCAGAGGCAGAAAAGAGTTCTGTGCAGTGGTGCCACACTGCGGCCTAATTTTTTTTAAGCTGTAACTGTTGTTGAGGATGATCGATCGCAAGAGAGAGAATTTTAATTGATTCAATTTTTTTTAATATACAAGTATAACGCAAGGGATTTATTAAAATTTCAAACGAAAATGTATATTTTCTATAAGTCGTTGCCTTAAGCATAGCATCAGAATACATTATTATCGAAGATCTAAGCTATGCCATCCTCCCACGGTGTGTTATAGGTTTAATTCTATCCGTGAACGAAATCTCTTTGCCTTCGAGCTAAAATTACGATTTCGGGTTCACTACCCTCCAATAGGATTCCTTTCTTTTCTTTTCAAATACAATAAAAGGCTGGAGCTACTGGTAAGTTTCCAGCTGCATAATAACGCACAATTCTTAATTCATACCAGCATTTTAATCGTCAATTGGCTTCGAAGGGCGAAGCATCGTGTGACCTATAAAACAAGTCAATGACTCGAACTGTACGCATGCGCAATTATATAATACGAATAAACTTCAGTTTCTTTAATTTTTCTGAGATTAAAAGTAAAAAAAAAACACGAACATAAATAAACATAAGGCTTGCATAAATTGAATGCGTGATTTGTCTTTATATCGTGTACATAATGTTGATAAGATTTCGACATCGTTACAGTTTGACAGTCGATCAGTGCATTCCTATAATCAACTCGGTATCGGTTCAGAGTCCAAAATTACACAATTTATATATCTATGCGTATGAGAATATATATCAAAATTTAATAGCTTTTCGGTGTAGGGAAAAAATCCGTAAAGTTCTATACACAGCGAAAAAGGGTATAAATACAGGTATACATTCGAAACAAAGAAATAGAAGCCAAAGCGCGTCGTCAAATCTAAAAAGGCGTACGCTCGAAGACTTCAAAATGTGTGTATCGCTTATACCTATGGCCTCAGGCCCAC
The DNA here is from genome assembly GCA_018906985.1 of Apocrypta bakeri. Taxonomy (NCBI): domain Eukaryota; kingdom Metazoa; phylum Arthropoda; class Insecta; order Hymenoptera; family Pteromalidae; genus Apocrypta; species Apocrypta bakeri. The sequence goes on from JACCIA010000005.1 coordinate 9,663,548, forward strand.
AAATTAGGAAGTAGAAGAAGAACGAAGTCAGCATATATAATTAAATCTACCCGTAATTTTTCCCTCTTCGCGCGTATTATGTTTTTTACATTTTTTTTCTACCTACTTGCGTAATATAACTGGCGGTCAAAGTGAAAAGTTTGTAACTTCAGTCATTATACAGTCTCTGAATCGAGTTTTGCCTTGTTATACAATAATGAAATTCAACCATATGACTTACAATTATGTAACACAGAGTCATAGCCTGAAGTTCAACAATTCATATGTCTATATATATGAGACATTCTCTGACAGATTGGCCGAACAAAAGCAATTTCTTTTTTAAACATTTTTAAATCATAGTTTGGCACTGTATCACTACCTTCGTGAAAATTTTTAGATTTTTTCATCAAGGTTTTTAAAGTTGCAGTATGTCACAAAGTTTACATTTTTACAAATTCTGGCATTTTAAGACAATTTTCAAAAAATTCTAACTTCTCAGAGAAGCATTTGCCACTAAAAATACAAAAGGCACTTTTGTTGGAAAAGAGGTTAAATTTTACAAATAAAATATTTATAAACCTGTAAATATAATTCAGAACAATCTCCTAAGTCAGCAAAGTCTTAAAATTCAGTTTTGACAAGGTTCGATCATGAGTTTTAACATGAATAAATTCATGAAGATCCTTCGATGAATACATAAGTGTCCATGAAGATTAGAAGTTGGGAATCAAGCTCTATTTCTAGCTAGAAATAAAATTATCTATAATAAAATATGTGTTCACCTCATATTAGTAGTACACCTAATGACTTCAACTGCATTAAATACACTAACAAGACCCCTTAGTAAGTTAGTCCAGATTGACGATGAATCTAACTTATCAATCACTTCACTATCTCTTAACAGTAACACCAAAGTCATTCGTTGGAAGTCATTTAGGTCTTTTGGGTCTATTAAAAATACAACTTCTTTCCTACAATAGACACTTTTATATAAGTGTAAGGCATCTTCATCAATTTTTTCATCTTGATATCCCTGATTAAAACTTTACGAAACTGATCCAGAACACCTAAATAACTTTCAACGATGAACTTTGGTGTTATTATTATGAGATAGTGATTCTCAACTTCTCATCTTCATGAGCACTTATGTATTCATCAAAGCATCTTCATGAATTTTTTCATCTTAAAACTTATGACCTTCTCAAAACTGAATTTCAAGACATTGCTGACTTAGGAGATGTTATAACTTATATTTGCATGTTTATTAGTATTTTAATTATAAAATTTGACTTATTTCACAACAATTTGTTCAGATTGTTTATAAGTGTCTTTTTAGTTTTTAATGCCAAAAGCTTCCTTTTCAAGTTACTATTATTTGAAAATTGGCTTAAAATGCCAAAATTGGTAAAAATGCCAACTTTGACATACCGTAACTTCGATAAAAAAATCTAAAAAAATTCACGAAGGTAGAGGCAGTATCAAACTATAGTTTAAAAATGTTTAAAAAAAATTTTTTTTTTCGGTCAATTTGTCAGAGAATGACTCATATATGTACATGAAATGAAGTACGATCGGATTGGAAAAAAGCTTTGAGTGAAGTTTATCTCGTGGACGATAAGCATAGGTTCATCGATTACGCAGTGAGAAAGAGAAAAGGAAAGAGAGAAAACTGACGTAAACGTATTTTGATACTGAAAAAACTGTAGTACGAAAATCAGAAAGTTACGCGCGGTACTACTGTTCTTAGTATTATAAAACTGCAACAAAACAGTCTCTTCTTAATCTCGAGACCCAATTTTTTCTGTCTTACTACAATCGAGTATTTTGTTGTCTCTTCGGTGAAAAATGTTCTACTCTGTACGTGCACAGTGGCGTATAGGGATATATATATATATTTCTTACGCGCTTTCCAAGTACTTTTCCGAGTGTAGTTCTGTCTCGGCAATACGATAACGCTCGTGAGTAATGTTGAAGCGTACAGTATCATGTACTTAGCATTGGGTCAACGCGTAGAGTTGTACAAAGTCAGGGCTTATCGGTGTCGAGTGTATGATAATTCTAGAAACGGATATATATATATATATATATATATATATATCCATTTTCCATCCTCTCATTACGGAGTACATTAGATGTCGAAAAATTTATCTAGATGTCGAAAAATTTATCTAGATACATTTATCGACATCGAAATTAACAATAATGAGCAGTGACGCTGGTTATTAGTTAATTTCTACTCAACAGTAAAACGATTTTAAATATACATCTTGCAAAGTATATAATATGCGATCGATCATATCTACCTTTTTGGAATATGGAACCATCGTCTCGAATTATTACGTTACTTTCTCTTCATTTTTTTTTTCCAGAATCTGATCTCAGTAATTGCATTTTTTATACATCCTCGGAGTAAGAAGTACTTGTATGTTGAAAATTAATCTTATAATCGGTATTTATACGTTTCGAAAAAATTGCTTTCTATTTCTTGGTAACGTACGCAATGAGATATTTAACAAGAAGATTTTCATCACACATTGGAAATTACCAATGATACTACGTAGATTCGATTAGCCTTAACTTTTTACAATCTACGAACTAAGCAATATGATGAAAAACACTGAAAATATTGAATTATTCGTATAATATTATAAGAATTCAATTTTCAGACATTACCTACTACTCTAATGTCTTCTTTGCATAATGTGTAACAGAAATAAACTTTACTCAATTCTCGACAATAAAATAAACGTTATTAATATTTTTTAAAATTATAACCTATCGCAAATGGACGACCATACAATTATCAACTGGAGTAATTGATAACCTTTTTGTACTAGATAAGTATTGTTATCTCAGAAATTATTCTTTCTACGGTATTAGATTAAAAAAAAATTTTTTTTATTTAAAATTAGAATTATACTATAAACTTTACAACAAAACGTTTCGTTCATATAATATTTATTATTAAAATAATTTTATTTATTTAAACAACACGATCATTAAGTGCGGATTATTACACATTTAAAATATGAGGGTTGACGAACGGCAATCAGGGAAAAAGCTCCTCGGTTTTCGTACGTGTGTATATATATACCTCAGTGAACGAAAATCAACGCGCACTTTTCGCAATATTAGACGTTTATTACGTAACTGCTTCAAAAGTTTACAATTTTCCTTTCAGTATATATATACGTGTATGCTGCGGTTCTAAGTTTTTATGTATATATGGATATATGGACTTAGAATCGCATAAACAGCGGATTTCGAGCTTTTCTTTTTTTCCAATATCTGAGTATTGTAGACGTATACTGTAAAAGTTTAGGTTCAAAAAAAAATCTTCCGCAGTCAAAACACACTAGCTCAAACAGAATCATTTCTATCGGTTAAAATAGAGATTCCGCTTGTACACTAAAAATAAATTCGGCTTTCGAATCCGGTGATGCTTTTAGAATAGTTCTTGTGGTTCTTGCTGATTGTAATATAAACGATTATTATGTAGATACAATCGTATATATATACACACACGTATATAATATGTCTGTGTATACGAATGATATGCATATATGTATATATATATATATATATATATATATATATATATATTCTTAAAGAGAAATAAAAACCGGTTTTACGTTACAATAAGGTATAGAAAAGAGAATCGATGGTCTGAAACGTCGTAAGACCTCCACGACTATGCAGCTCGTTTTTGCGAGGAAATTACTCGAAGTAGAAGTATTATAGTTATAATGTGTATGTACATATATATATATATATATATATACACAAAATCCTCACTGTCTTGTGGCTCAAGCAATAGACAAGGCCACGACGCATCTCTTGGCCATTAATATTTACCGGTCTTTTTCTCCTACATCGTGGATATTGATACACACGCACGCACATACATACGTACAAAGATACATACATATAGATATACCGTTTCTGTATATAGGAAGTTACAATCACGTAAATGAATGAACTCGACCTTGGGTCGAATTTTCCGAACGTTGAGCCGAATTATCTCCTTCTGAGTGCGGGCATATTTAATTAGCAGTACGGATGGTCAAGTCTCTATAGAGCGAGAGAGATAGAGAAAGTTTTAAGTGGGTCAAGCGCATCGCGGAGTCACACTTGAATGCTAGATGTAATTATTCTTAGATCGTCTATACTGTACATACACCCACACGCATACGCAATTACGCATTGATGTATACACATACATGTGCAGTCTTTAGGTTCATTAACAAAGTAAATCGAGCGGATGTATATCATCTTTCCTCATTTCTATGGGGAAGATTATTTATACTTTATATTTATATATAAATATACATATAATGTATATTTGTGTGCGTCTATCGCGCATATATATATATATATAGATATAGATATTGAGAACATTATAAACCGTCTGGTGCAATTTACGCGACACTTTATTTTACGATCTACATGTACATTTCGACAATCTTACAAATTGTAGGCTATTAAAGACGATGATGTAAGTGTGTATGTATACGTGTGAGTATTTATATCTGTATAGGCATAAATTTCAATGAAGAAGAAACGTTATTTCGCCTCTCATCCGGGACTTGATGAGCTTTGCAATGAAAAAATTCTATATGAGAATAGATCAGCAGGCCGCGTTTAAATTTCGAGTGTAATCCCTGAATATATCCCCTACTTATTTATAGTAGCTCTATAGTATAACTATAGGTACGAATGAATGAAATAGCAGGCTGAAAGTGAGAAGTATAGATTAACTCCGACGTATCGTCGGTGCGTTAGATCGACGTTCAACGTTATTTTTTACACTCACACAAATATACTGGGCGATGTATTAACTCTTCTCAAATGAGAAGGAGACAGAGAGAGAGAAAAGAAAGACGTTATTTATTTCATCTCGATTATTCAAACTATCTATTTATCAATGAAGATTTATTGCGATTTCTCGGAGATATTATGCTCTCCCCCCCCCCTCTCTCTCTCTTTAAAATCGACCGTAATTAGCATGGCTCGCACGCGAAAAATGTAAGATACAAGAGTCGCGCGATTTATCTCGATGTATAAATCGTGTATATCTAAAGGAGTGTCGATATGTGTATATCCTATATATATATATGTTTTTCTTGACGAGAAACTTCTAAATAAAGAAATCGTTTAATGCAAATGACCGCATGAATAATTAAGAGACACTTTATAAAAATAAACTATATTTTCTCCTCGTCGTTGTCGGCGATGAAGACGGGCATTAACGACATGTATACGCATCGTTTAAATCCCACTGTCGAAATGTAGCATACGCACTTACAGAAAGCATCTTATGCTCGCAATTGGTATTCGTATGTGTATATCGATCTGGAATTCGGCGAACGGATAATTTAAGTTGTCGATCAATTTATGCATGTATAATATATATGTATATATACGTAAGTATAATATCGATGATGGGAATATTGACTCATACGTGGAAGATATATATGTATAATGTGAGTTGAGCCGCGGCCGTGCACACTTACATACTCATACATACACATACATACATATACATACACACGCATAAACACACATACAAAACAACGTGAATGCGTGTATACATATGCATTTCGTTATCTAATCGTCCCTTTCGAGATTCTCGTCGTGTTCTCAAGGATTATGCTTTTATAGACAAAGTTACAGCTAAAGGAGCTGGAGGGAAAAAGCAAGTTTTAAAGTAGGCAAAAAAAAAGAATTAATAAAATGCGAAAACTACTGCGTCATCGCGCGCGAATCATAGTTACTCGTAGTTTCCAATCGACGAGTATAGCTTTTACACACCCTATGAGCGTTGCATCGAGTTTCTTTTCTCTGTGTCGACGTAGTCTTATCTGTGCGCATGTGTTATTCTTTTGTGACGCTCGTTTATTCTTTATCGTCAATGGGTCGACAGAGAAAGTGGCTGAATATGCATAATAAATAATTATATGTGCATTTTACAAGCATATGGTGTTACGTAAGGATCATCTTTGGTATTATACACATATATATATATATGCACGACTATTCAGAATCTCTTGATTTTCTCCTTATCTCATTCCTTTTGCTGCGTGTAAGCAAGAGAAAATTTCTAGCGATAAGCGAAAGAAAAAAAAGCCACACTTATGTACACATAGATTCGATAGAATATAACGACTATTCCAGCAACGACTTTTCTAAAGAGAAAAAAATGACCTGCACGTTTTTTTTAAGGTTTTTCTTAGTCGTTGGATATAATTAATTTCATGTGTAAACGCACGTGCGTATTATCCTTATTATCGCGTTATTATCTTTCATATTTGTATTTTTTTACATCTTTTTTATTAAACATTGAAAAATGTCTACTCTTTTGCTAAAGGAGAAAGAGAGAGAGAGAGAGAGAGAGAGAGAATGAAATATTTATCCCGTTATCGGCACGTCTCTTACGAGGCCGCAGAACAACGGTTTCTCTCCACAAATGCTACCGTACAGAAATCCGAGGGTCGCGTTCCTCGATTCTACCTTACAATCTATATACCTATACATACGCATGTAGGTATGAAAGTGCCTTGACTGGTCTCTCTTGCTCTCTTACGGATGTTTCTTTGGTCGAGAACTCCAGCAATAATATCGCTTATATAACAGCATTGCATTTCATATATAGGAAACTTTTCTCTAACGCAGCATGACATAATATATTCTCGTAGTATTGCGTAAGATGCAAAAATCAAAGTTGCATCCCCCTCTGAATTTCCCTCTCTGAAGAATGTCAAACAATTTTCAGGCCTATTCGAAGAGTAAAAAAAAACAGTAAGAAAAAGAAAGGCGTTAATTAACGAGGTAGTTTAGCATTCCTATATACCGATCTTTTGTTTGGAAAGTCTCTACTCGGGTTCTCTTAGTGACCTGCTCCTTTTTGCCGGCAAGGAAAAAAGTAGTTATGTATTCGAGGTATAAATCCCTCCGGCGAAAAGGAGGAGAAGAAGAAGAAGGCATGTAACCTCCTGGCCGATCCCCTAATAGTTTTGTTTTTGTCCCACTTTTGACCTGACTCTTTCACAGAGAACGGTCCCAAAAATGGTCGCTGAATTCGATGGCAATGGAAAAAAAAGATCGATTTATATATAGCGGGATAAGACAACGGTGAGGTTATATAAATATAAATCAGTCGTTCGCGAACAACAAGTGCAGAATCCCTAGTAGGTAATGACCAATGGCCCAGTAGTACTGGGACAGTACCGATATCTGGCCAGTGGTACTGTAAGCTAGTACTGACTCAGTATTGGACCAGTTCTGGAGTGATGAAATCAGGTCATATTTTAAAACCAGTATTGGCGTATGTTGGTAAGTCGCGACAATTTGCCTTAAGTCTGGTATTGAACTGAGGTTGGACCAGTATTAGCAAGTATTATTCAAGTATATACTGGCCCGTTGTTCCAGTAGCGATAAGTTCTACTATAGAGATATTTTTCCTTATTTGCCAATCTGCGCTTCCATATATCTGTAAGTCTGTGTACATATGTATATATGATGAATAGCTATATATATATAGAGAGAGAGAAAGATTTTGCATCGAAATCTTTGGAAAGAAAAAGAATTTAATTACGTACGATTATATATATATGAATGATGATGCGTAAGAAAAAAATGATATATTTCCCTTATCTCCCGGCAATCGAAGTGCTGCTGAACTACACACGTCGACGTTTTTTGATCCAAAAATTGGCGGTGCCACATACACAAAAATACCGATAAGATAAGGACGTATCGATGCGCATTGTGCATGTGTTATACACATAAATATATATTATACACACGAATACATAGGTACATAATATATACATGTACGCTTATATCGAGAAAGGATAACAAGCCATGTACTATATACCACACTTACATATATTCGCACGTACACATATATGTATATTGTATGTGTATCTATAATATACTCACGCATGAAAGTCCTCGAAACTTTTTTATCGAAATGCAGCAGCTTGTGTGTCGGCCCAAGGCCGACGAGAAAGCCTTATCTGGTATATTAAAGAACAACCGACGGGTGGATCGGAAAAAACACATCGACGATCTTTAGTAAAATAATATGCACGTCTCTTTTTTCCTCTCTCTCTCTCTCTCTCTCTCTCTCTCTCTCTCTCTCTCTCTCTCTCTCTCTCTCGCGCTCTCTCTCTCTTTCTCTCTCTTGATAATGAAGAATTCCGAACCCTGCTTCTTACAGGCGAGACCGTATAATATACGATAAGAGAATATATCTTTGACTCTCGCGCAGCTTTCAGATAGTGCATTAGCGCAAAGAAGGGTGTCAATGACCGTAGAAGGCGGCAAGAAAGAGTGAAAGAGTGAAAGAGTGAAAGAGTGAAAGAGAGAAAGAGAGAGTAGACGCTATATGTGTATATATATATCAACATCAAAGACCTACCTGAAGCTCGAATTTCGCTCGTATATACGTGTCGAGGAATAACCGACGAAAGAATTTTGTTTCTTGTTCTCCGCTGTATAAAGAGAGAGAGAAAGAAAGAGTTTGTTATCGGGACTCCCAGTTGACATTCTTTCCTGTGCGCAAGTCTCTCTCGCGACGTATAATGACGTGTGCATTCAAAGCCAACTTATATACCGAATGTATACACTCAAGGTTTTGTATGTATGCTTCTATCTTGGAATTGTTTTGTTGATGCGCTCGAGAATGGGTGTAGGAAAAATTTTAATAGATAAATGATTTATGTTTATTTATAACGAAAGAGAGAGGACTCGTTAACATTTTCAACCCGTTGATAAGACTATTCCCGATCGAGGGTTTCGATAATTATCGTTGCGTCTCATCACACTCGAGCAATTCGTTGCAATTACGCGAACATATAATAAACTGACACAGTCAATCATCGGTCGGCTTGGCTGTCTTGGCTTGCACATACATATATGCCTGTAAACTCATCTTGAGAAATTCACGCGTAATCGATCTGTCGAGCGTATGTAAGTAGAATGTATTACTTTCAATATATACATAATGGATGGTGCGTCGTCGAAGAGAGAACGATGCTGACGTTTGTATTTTTATCTGAGAGAATTAATTGAACGACTGTGTGTGTTTATTGCAATGATTAATATATCAATATAGAAGCTTTGATGTGCCATTATGTAAAAAAATAAAATTATAAATAGAAGAAGAAATATACGCGATACGCGGTACATATTTCAGTATGGAAAGGAAAATATGCAAAAATCATCATCACGTTACTCAAGACAGGTATAGCCTTCAATCTTTCGTGCTTATCTATGTCACTTTTTCCCCAGTTTAAGCAAGTTATATCACTTATGGGCAACGGCAAAAAAACATTAGCTATTTGAATATAAATGTCAGCACTTATCGGCGTAGAAAGAGTTATGTGTTAACTAAAAATGTTTCTTATTTTATATTCTATAAAGATATACAAATTATATTAAAAAATATATAAAATGTATAATGATGTTTTTTTCTTCTCGAGAATGTAATCATCTAACGCATATCGAAACTGCTATACAGAAGAGAAACAGTTACGCAAAAAAAAAAAAAAAAAAGAAATTATCGTAATTCCCGATATGTAGCAGAATCGCGGAAGCTACGCTGCGTACGCGTGCTTATTCGATATGTATAGTGGCCAAATGCAATAAGTACCTTTTAGCGAAGAGACTAGTGATTTGTAGTTTCAGCCAATATTCTCTATTTAAACGGGAGAGAAATTCCAAAAGGCCTTGAAAGGCAAAACTGTACAAACTACATGCCGGCGAACTAATGCGAAAATCGATAAAACCTTGTATGTATACATACATATAAGTCGCTTCATTTATTTATCGCATTAAATCCTCTCTAGTTGTTGAACAAAAATATTTATTGAGAATAATTATATGCTTCTAGCTCATTCTAGCTCGTTTCCCGAGTGAACTTCAGAAGTTATAAGTCAATAAGCGAACGTGCAAAGCAAGGGTATATGCTTGGATGATGTATTGAAGAAAATGACTTGAATTATATAGCAAGTCGGCTTTAACTTGTATATTTAGCTTTATTAATAGAGGCTCCCGCGCGTCTTACACTTATAATTTCTTTATGATAGGGGTATGCGAGAGTACCTTCTGACGCAATTTGTATGTTTATAAGCTTGCAATGAAGTCACTATAATAACTATTAAACATTTGAAACGATACAAATGCACGAATAAAAAGTTTACACATAGTTGTAAATGATTATACTTACTTTGATTGCTCGCACTTTTTTCTTATTTATAAAAGAGGAGATTTTTATGCGCGCATACGAAATTACTGGAATAAAACTCGAATATTAATTATTTTGTACGTTATTATCATTTAACTATTTGATACATTATTAATCAATAATTTGATTGATAGTTTACTCTTCCTTCTATTTTCAGATAAACATGAAAGATGACGACGAAGATTCTGGAGCTTGCTCCTCGGGCTCGACCCAAGTTTCCTCGTACGGGTGAGCGCATTTTTTTCTTGTTTTGTCTTACTGTCATGAATTTATCGATTAGATATTATCGGCTCAAATCGAGCGTATAAAAAATGACGAGTCGATAGCCTTTGCTACATCCGACCTCGTTTAATATGTATTGCACATAGTCCTGGTAGAAATTCGAACAATAAAAATGCCAACGAAAATCATTGCTTAAATGTAACCATTGGTGGCAAATTATATACAGTTATCGCAGAAATCCATTGCAATTGCGTTTATTTTCAATTAGATCGGATTTTTATTCGCATATTCAAGTCAATATTAATTGTACGTTTTCAATATTCGGCGGACAAAGAAACTGGCTTACTCGTTTTCTTCGAAATTTTTCGGGAACATTTTTCGCAGCCCCGCAGTAAACTCATCGATTGCGTGCGCTTTTTAACCGAAGGTAAACTAAAACCGAGCGAACCAAACGCTCTTGATGAATTGCGAAGCCTAATAAATAAATCCAAATTCTAGAAAAGAATATTCGTTAAGCTTTAAAGAACATTTTTTTTTGTTGCGAAAACAAAAGTAGCCTTGAGCATTTGAGAGTTGAAATAAACGTAGATCTGCTTCAAAATCAACTGGAAACAATCGGAAAATTAACATAAATAAAAAAGAACGCGTAGCAATATATAAAATTGAACAGCGCATTAGATTGCATTACGTAACGACACTGCAAGTGCACATCTGTAATCTGATAAAATGCAGACCGCGAGTTCGCTCGAGACTTGAAAAACAATAACGCTCGCGCGCAACACTGTTTCTAAAAGTATTTATCTTAAAAAAAAAGAGCGACATTAGGCGATAAACGTGTAGAGTTGATTCTAAACATAGTTTATGCAACAATTTTAGCTCTCTTCGAGCCAACGCTCAAACGTATATACGTATACGAGTCTGCGCGCTAACTTTCCTCTCCCGGATTCGCACAACGTTTCGTTCGCAATTCTCGATTCTTCTCCTCCTTCCGCGGTAAAGTTAAAAAAATAAACACCCGAGCTAGACACATGTCTCCTAATCACGTGCTAGAAAGTACTGTACCCGCATTGAAATATTATTCCTTGAATTAAATTCATAATAAAACACAAAACCGACAACGTACCGGCTTTTAAAACACCGAGTTGCGAAGTGTACAAGAGCAAAAGAGAGAGAAGGATAGTTGGGTGGGGGTATATGCGCGGCTGATCTCGCGCGCGTTGAACAGCAGCAGCCTGATGTAGAGGCATCAGTCCGCAAGCGAGCGTCGCGCGCTGCGCGTCATATAACACGAGGTATACGAGATCCCGCGTACGTAACTGGTCAATGTTATTTTTTTTGCCTCCACATTTTTTCAATCTCAACGAGCCAAGCCTCGGCCTGCATACGTTACATCCACGTACACAATGTCGACGTGTTTATACTTAGGTCGGTGTTGCTGTTTTTAGCGAATTTCGCGTGTGCTTTACATTGTGCGGGTAGAGAGACACAGCTGTTTCGTGTGTTGTGTTATACTGTGTTGTGCGTCGAGTATACAATATAATCCAATTTCTTTCACCGCATCTCGAATGAGAAATAGAGAAGTTCGAGCGTGTGGAATATTAGCTGATGTGTCTTAGACAAAAGAGCGCAACAAGTGATTTGGGCTCGCCCCGAACGCAGTTCACTCGAGAATGTACATCTCTTCGCGAGCTTAGATATTCCGGGATGATTAGATGATTCGAGTGGACGAAAAAGAAACCCTTCCGCTTCGAGTGTAGGGGACGTGATCCCCGAGACTTTAGCCAAAGAGACCGGCGATGCTCAACGGGCAAGACACGCATGTGCGATTTACGAAAAAGCGTTAGAAATACATTTATTCGAAAAATTTAATCCAAGCCTACCGGCTTCTACCGATTGTAGACCGCGAGAAGCTGGTTGCCAACTGCCGCTGCAACGTAACGAACTCTTTTTATTTGAGCGTGACGCCAACGAGCGATCAGCAGTCTTAAGGTGTGTAATTCGGCACAGCCCGCTGATAAGAGAAAGAGCTGTATATACGTCGTCAACTGGAATATAAAAATACACTGGGCGATAAGAGCGACACTCTCAAAAAGTCCGAGTTTTTCACTCTTCCTCTATTTTGTACAGACAGGGAGAAAATCGGTCTTGGTAACGCAGACTTTCACACGCCTACACTAGAGCGTTTACGTTAAGATAAAAAAAGGAATGAAGAAAACGTGTAATTTTCCCATCAACGTAGAACTCCAGAAGCAGCAGCAGCAGCAGCAGCAGCAGCAGTAGCAGCAGCAGCAGTAGCTCTCTCGTAATGTCAAAAGTGTTGAATGGCTGTTTGCCGTAGCCTTGAGCTCAGATAAAGTGTCTTTATCTGTCTCCGGGGCGCACGATCGGCCGCTCGAGATTAGCCCGCGAGCAGTGAGTCTAATTTTAATGTATCAAATAAGCAGTAGCTACGTCGACTATAATATACTGTCTCACTCTCTCGCACCGAAGTATATGCAGTCGGTATAAGAGTTTCGCTTGGGAGTATTATTACACGCGCTGTTGCAGCCGCCGGAAAACGACGCTGTAACGTGCAAACGTCGAAGAGGAAAAAAAATTACGCATACATATATATATACGTATATATCAGAACCGGCAGTAGTGTGCCAGTAGACGCGACCTTCAACTAGTCGGTAAATGGAACTCGACGATGCCGATGCTCGGAAGACGAGTTGGTCGGCTTGAAGAGCCATAAAAAAAGAAAATAAATTTATTCTTTACGCGAGTCATGTGGCAACCTCAACATCAACAGCTATATGTGCAGCAAGGAATGGCGCCTCAACAGGCAAGAGTCAGGATGCATCAGATGCAACCGATTCATTTACATCATCATAATCAATCGGTTGATGATGGAATGCAATTTACGCAGCAGCAACAAATCGTTGCACCTCAACAACTGCAGCATCAGCAGCAGCAGCAACATCAGCAGCAGCAACAGCAGTGTAGAATGAGCAGCACTGGTATGATGGACGTAACGGCGCACTCAAGGTTAGTTTTTTTCCGTCAATTTGGAAAATGAACAATTTTTTGGTAATACATAGTAACCGACGAAGGAAAATATCTCTTTGAAAAATTACGTATCGTAAAATTTTTCTCTGACACGAACTCCGATCACGCCCAGGCCATCAAGAGCAATCGGAATAATTTTGTTATTATATTTTACTATACATTTTTCCGCACGCAATGTGCGATTTCAAATTCGACCGTTCATTTGTCGGGCTCTCAATAAACACGCGATGTCGCGCGAAAATTCCACTCTTATATACTTATCCGCACATTCCTTTTGCATAACGGAGTCTTAATAAATATTTTCCTCGAAAAATAAATGAAAAAAAAAAAAAAAAGAATGCTTTAAGCGAACGTGACCCAGTAAACTGTATGTCCCAAGTTTAACCGGCCGGTACTTATATATATATAGGTTCTTTCTCTCTCTTTCATTCCCACACCTTCGTTCGGCAACGTCTAAACACATTGAGGGAGGTCGGGTGCTGCTGCTGCTGCTGCGCAAAACACGTGTGACGAGCTGTGCATATAGCTTTTCGTCGGAAAGGATTGCGATTTTAAGAGATGGGTCGAAAACATTTTTATTTACGTCATCGTAAAGGGGCTGTTGGACTGCTCATTATCCGTTGAGTCCTCACGTTGAACTGTAATTGTCATGTATCGTTTAGTTTACGATATCTTCCATTTTATGATAAATGGATTGATTATTTATTTTCCTGGTAGAAATGTCTCACGATGTCTCGTTGACGTCTGCGTTAATTGAATAGAATCATTTTTAATGAACTTTTATTGGATAATTAAAGTTAATGATGAACTGCATGAAAAATTCATTGCAAATGATTCGACAAACGAAAACATTTTTATCAGGAAAATAAATCACGAATCTAATATTTTATCGTTAAAACTTTTATCTGCAATAATTATATATATTTAATTATACCTGATTTACATTTGCATTTTAAACTACGTAATTTATTAAAATTTATTTACCTTTTACACTTAATAAATTCATAATTATATTTGCCCTAAATGTTCATCAGCAAACAAGCTTTACGTACAAATAACGTGTTCTTTATTACGTGTTATTGCACAATTACTGTAGTCGACAATCTATCGAGATCATAGAAAGAAAAATTTGAATTTCCCGCCAATTGTCGCAGCCTTGAAAATAGAATGAGCGAGAGAGAGAGAGAGAGAGAGAGACATTTGAGGTGGTCTATAGAGTACAAAAATATTCAGTGCCACTTTCTATTTTTGTGCCTCCGGCTGCAGTCTCATGATAATTTTCACTCCGTTTTCTCGCTCTCTCTCTCTCTTCCTCTTGTGCTCGTTCAGTGGTCCCCTCATTCATTCGTCGCGAAAGGCTTATTTCGATTGACTGCTTTTTAGAATGGAGAGAATCTCTCTACACATAAGAGCCGGTTTGTCGTCTTATTTCTGCAGGAACGGAACGGCAAGTTGATATGTGAATTCCACTCAGCTATATATATGCGTGCCTCCTTTTTTTCTTTAAAGCTAAGAGAGCCAGATTAAAGAGGCACTTGTTTGTACTGCCCTTGAATAATAATCGCTCGAATTACATGTATAAGCAAGTGTGTGTGCATGTATGTATTAGATCGTGCTCCGGAAAAATCGTCGACGTATTATTTATACACGAAAGTTTTACGAGGACTTCTTTTTTCAAGGTCAAAGTTTATCGAAAGTCTAAACGCGCTGTGTATGCACGTCGTACGCACATCGTATGCAATATTTACGAAAAAAAGAAGCAACAAAACCTGTAATATTATGTCTCCGTTCGTTGTCTGCGTACGAAAATTAACACACGTCATTGTCTTGAATAGTTAACCTAATAACCGACAACTCTGCACTATATAGGCATTCTGCATAATCACATAATGAGAAAAATGCTATTAGGAAATTTTCATTTCATTCCAGCGAATAATATTATTTTGTTTAGTAACGATGATGGGGCATTGACGTGCATTTTATAAATGCTAGTTTTCATTTATTTCCTGCTGCGTTTTTAATGATTTTTACTCTTGCTACCACATTTTTATATCGTTACAGTTATTTATTCATTGTGATGCTCAAATTTGTTAATTGCAACGATAATCGAACAAAATGCAGGGTAAATTAGACGAGCGCACTATTTTTATCTAAATATGATTTTAATATGAAAAAGATAACCGGACCACATATGCCTGTATTAAGTAGGCGATTAGTAAAGCCGCGCGAAGTATTTCAATATTGCTTATCCTCGCACCAGTATCTATGTGCGATACAGTAAAAATTACCAAAATTACAATATTATTATTTAGAGACTATTTCTCCCAGTGCAACTCGCTCTCTCCATCATCACCCATCGCGTTTGCGCTGGGATTCTCGCCCACGTGGAAACAAAAATAAAAAAGAAAAGTTGATCGGCCGTGGGTGTCTGTTCGCAGCACAGCATCGACAGAAGTATCATCGCATTCTTTGCCAGCAGCACACACAGGAGCCCGTACATACTGCTAATCTGACTTACGTCACTCGAAAGCTTTCGTTTCTTGCGCGATGATGCTTCGTAAACAAAAGTTCGAAAATCGGCTTGTATTCATGAATTCGTATTCGTTGTATACCGGAGAGAAAAAATTACGTGCGTCAAAAAAGCCTGTACTTGTGTATACTTGACGTCACGGAGAAAGAGGAGACATCCGCACGTCGCTAATTAATTATTCGTTACGTATTGGCGACGAATGCAACGTCGTACATGTAAACGGTCGTCGGCTTCGGCATCGGTTCGAATTTTCGTATTACCATCTCACACACATACACACACATATATATATGTGTGTGAGATGAAAAGTCAGTTTTAATGTCGCGTATGCACGTACGATCGTATTATAAGCTGAGAAACGTCTATCGACGTAGAACTATGTATATGCATATGCAAAAGGAATTTATGCACAGTAGTGTTTAATGCAACAGTTGCACTGTCAAACCAGGTGTTTTTTCCTATTGTTATCAATAATTTTTCTTTGCTTTCCGGTCGTCTAATATATATATATATGTCGTTTAAGAGAAAAGAAAATTCCGCTTTTTATCGAGTATTAGCATAATCCGATTCGTCGAAGTGATTTTATTGATACGAGAGAAAGAGAAAGAGAAAGAGAAAAAAGAGAAAAAATAACAACAGCAACTGATTGATTGGGTGCGATACGCGATGCGTAAGCTCTCTTTGCGCAATGCGTCCTTGAACTTTCCGACTATAGAGTGTCCGTACGCAGCTTCTCAATTGTTTCGTACTGTATATTATGCTGTAATGCGAATGTATAATACACACTGGAGAACAGGTGCTTTGCCCTCCGGTATGTGTCATGCGTGTTATATCTTTGTACATGTAGATATGTGCGCTATAACAGGATCTCGGGTGTTACGAATCGATTGCAAATTAATATCACTATGTTTGGTATTCCGATCCATTGCTGCTGGTTGAACAAATTCAGTTTTCAAACTTGTACCGGAACAAATTTTATATTCTTTTCTGTTTTATATAGCGCAACATGTTTGATTATTCTAACTATGTATGAGAATTCAAAAGTATTTTCAATTTTTCACTTGTTATTTTACGTTGTGTTATAATAAAAATAACAATTTTTCAGTTTAAGCATTTTTTTCAAATGATTGTTTTCCTGTAGCTGTGGAATTCGAATGCGTAATATTTGTGCTTATGGATAGTAGTTGTGTACATTTTCGAATTTACAGTCTCGATGAATTCAAAGAAATGAACTTTGAACGATATGCTCTCTGAATTTTTTCTGTAAAGAAGTATTAGTTTGCTAAATAATACAAGAGAACACCACCTCGTCCCCGCAAGATATCATTTAAAATATTTCTTTCTATTTCTTCTTTAACTATACACGTTACAGATATATAAAAGAACAATTCCTACGAATATTTTCCAAGAATACATTCTCTACACGATACAATGAAAGAAAATTCAATTCTATGGATATCCAAATTCAAATGCAGTCGACATCAAAATAAAAGCCCATTTTTTCTGAATTTCATTCCTAGTCCAAACTTCGAAACAGCACATTATTTTATATATTATGAAAAATAGATTTTCACCGGCTAAGATACAGACACGAAATTAATTATTATTCCGGGCTGTAACAAGCGCAACGCGCATTTCCCTCGCAGACTTGAAGTATCCCGAATAATCAATATACACTGACGCGAATGGAGACCGAAAGTACCTGAGCGGAATGTAAAATGAAATTCGCTATATTTGGAATTTAATCTGATAAAATTGTTTTACCCATCTTCGCTGCAACGCTCAATACGAAACTTTCTCACGTTTTTCTGTATAGACACTTTTTTTTTAATTGACACATATTTTTATATGTTTGTAAATGCAGCAAATTTGCCGACACTGGACACTCAGTAATTCGGTTGAGTATAATCAATTCCAAATTTAGTAATACAATCTCCAGTTCCATGCGTCAGCTGAGTCCACTAATCATCCGATGTACGTGCAAAGGTAAAACAATGAATCCGCGATTGCACCTTCCGAGATTCATCTCGATGTATCTTTTAGTAAATACGTATGAGAAAGAAAAATAAATAAAAGAGTATTTTCGCATCGCTTTTTTTAATAGTGTTGGTTTAAACGCTGTAAAACATTGGCATTATAATGACTCTCGGCATTTAAAAGAAATTCGCTTCTTTGACTTGTCTATCTCGTCTAGACGAAAGAAGCTCGATTTTCTCTTGCCTTCTGTAGCCCCCCCCCCCTTCCCTGAAGATACAGTAGTGTCGTCGGAAGGTATATATACACGTGTATATAATTATCGCGTTTTTTTTTGACGGCGGAATTAACGAGTCTTGTGTGCATGCACGTGAGTCTTACAAAAGGAACGCTGAGATTCTGCAGGTTCGTGCGTTTACGTAATCACACACGTACATGTATTATTGTAAATATATATTATATACACTTATAAGTCGCTACTTCTGCCAGTCATCGCAGGTAAAGATTTTCCACTTTTCGCTCTCTTTCTCACTCTATATATATATTAGTGTAATTGTAGAAAAAAAAACTGCAATTTAATCTTATTACAAGTGACTCTGTTGAATAACAGTTTGCCGATTCATTCAACGAATGTTTAGAACCTCGTCAACCGCCACTTGTCTAAATAGTGGGACGAAATTTTGGTAGTAAAAAATTGATCGTGCCGAAAATCTTAAAGTCAAATTCATGAGAACTACCTACAAGTCGTATAAGGTGGCTCGCGTTGAGAAATTAAGAAAAATTCATTCGGAAGTTTAGTGCGTAGGTTATAGGTGTGAGTTAAAAAAGCACCTGCAGTTCATCGCTCTCCTTAAGATCAACCGCGAGATGGCGATTTGTAAGCTTTTAACTTCATATCAATCACATTGTACACTATATACGTAGAAGTAAGAAAAAAATTTTTTTTTCGCGCTCTTTGTTTGACCTCAGAACGAGGCAGCTGTCCATATACCTATACGGCGCACTTGTGGCCTTGGCGATTCTGTCTGTGTGCGTGTACAATGTATATATGTGTGTATGTGTGTGTAATTGAGCGAGTGAGAGAGAGTGAGAGAGTAAGTGTTAATTCTCTAAATAACCTTGAAAAATCCGTTGTTCAATCATCGGTGTTAATTCATCTTTTGGAACTAAATGCTCTGTTAAGATTTTCCATCAGACAGAAGATTGTTCAGGGAAAAAAAAATAATATTTAATCCTGAGCGAACGACTCGCGCAACGTAATGGAAAACATCAAACCGACGCATTGTCTGTTAAGGATCGAAGGTCAGTTAATTTATTCGCCTTATCGAAAATAAATTAATTTTAATCCGCAGCGTTGGCTTATTTTGCGCGGGGAAAAAAATATATAGCCGTTCAAGAGGCCGTATACATCTGAACTTGAAAATAAAAAGTATAAAAGATAATGATGTTTGTTATTCGTATTATGTGCGACGAATAAGAGAGGCGTCTCCGTTAGTTACGATTATGAAACTCTTGACATTTTAGTCATTCGAGTGATTTTAACACGTTCTACTTTGATCGTTGATGCATTTTTATAATATACATCGTTACCCCCATTGCATCTACTTGAAAATTGTAATATTCTTAGCGACGGATCTGGATGCTTTTGGATTTTAGCCTTATTATGGAACTGATTAATCCGTGTTATTGATGCTTTCGTTTCAAATCGATGAAACGCGTTTGTTACACTTTCCTTACACACGCATATGTACATGTAATAGAGCAAATTTTATGCCTGTACACGCAAGGCTATTATTATTGTTCCACGTGCTTTTATCATTTATCACTCCAGAAATGTTGATCCACTCCGTTGTTGCATTGTTTTACTGCGTGACCACACGCGGCCTTCTTGTGCCACATGTTGAAAATTATTTATCCTATACTTTCCTACTGTTATTGAAAAATTCAGATTCTATTCGCGTGAAACGTACAGCTTTCAATAACTTCCTACACAACACAAATTTATGTGGTAGGAATTATTATTTAATCTGGGATTTATCGCGAAATTCGAAGAATTTTGTATATTTATCACCCGATAAAAATGTTAATGATATGTTAATTAATTGTTGAGTGAGTTCGAAGTTACGACGTTCTATTGTCAATAAATGAACGTCGGTAAAATTGCTTCTATATTTTCTAACAAAAATATCTTCTTGTTAACTTTTAAAGATTTTTATAAGGATATATCCAAGCAAAAGGCAGTCAAGAGGCATTAATCTAACTACAAACATTCATTAATTTCAAAAGTAAAAGCTGTATTCTTAAATATTTGACGAAGTTAATAAAAAATTTCTCGTTATTAGTAGATAAACCCTTCTATAAAAGTTTAATTTTTCATAGGTAAGCTTCTATTTAATTAAAACGTTACCCAACAGAATTTTTTCATTTTCTACAGGAGTCTTAGCTGCATTATCTCTTTGAATGCTAAATAAAAAACTCTTTTAATTACAAGCTTTACTGTGAGAAAAAAAATTCCGTCATCAGCACAAAAGAGTCTATTTGAACATTTCCAAGTCTACAAAATTACGATAAGTGCATTTTCGTTGAATAATAGTCTCAAAGTCTCGCGCACGCAGAAATTGTTTGCAACGGCGCAGTATCGATTAGCCGCTCGTTAATCCGTGGAAACCACAATCCCAGGGAGTAAAGAAAAATATACACTTGGCGTTGCACGAATAATATTTAAAGAAGCATGAAAAGTTTTTTTCCCGTGCAACGGTAAGTAACGTATGAGGTCAAAAAATGGTAAACACGCAGAAAGAAAGTAAGGTAAAGAAAGAGTGTAGGCGAATGAAAATTGCACGCACGCGAGAATAACCAGAATAACTAGACGCAGGATTATTACCGAAGGGAAGGGAAAAATGTGTACAAGGGCGAGTCCACTTATAGGTAGTTATGCAGCATTTTAAGCCGACGACGTGGAAGAAAACGAACTGATTGCGCGCGGATAAATAACGCAATTTCAACGACGTTGTGTCGTCTTATTCGTGGAAAATACACGTTTCTGAACGTCAAGAGAGACGACATTATAGTGCTCAGAGTAGGTGGATTTCTGCCAAAAATATACCGGGAAATATTTAATACGAACGTCAGGAATTGTATTATTATTATTCGATTTCATTGCAAAAAAAATGATACACTGTATTGGACTTTCTCGTTTTTATCGAGATAGAGAGAGAGAGAGAGAGAGAGAGAACATTTGCTACTACCTTTCGTGCAGCGAATCATTATTATTTCATATCTTCTATTTTTCTCCTTGAAGTGAATTTATACGTACTGCGGAGAGAAGTAAAGAAGTATATAGAAGCCAATAATAATCATCCTGGAACTTTCCATTGTCCATTGTTATATAGTTGTGGTGTTGATGCTTCTTCTTTTCTATTGCTATTTTTTTTCTTTTTAAACAGAAAAAAGCACTTTGAGGCGAAAAAAAATTCTATCCTCTTTCACTGGTATGATAAGTTTATGCATCGTTGCTGCTCTGTTTCTTATACTCAACCAAGTTTGTACCTCTACCAATACAATGCAATACCCCTTAAGATATGCGTCGATTTCCTTTATCAGTATTATTCTTCACTCGGATCTGCAAAGCATTAATTTAGTATAAACTGAAAATGAAACTGAGCATACGACGTGGTAATTTTTGTATACTTCTGTGGCGTCCGCGCTCACACGTACACACACTAACAAAAAATTACTATATCATGTAGTTAGAGTAGATTTACGATCTACCTAATAATGTTTACTACCGGCATGTTGAAATCGTATAACTGCGTATTAAATTTACTATGTTATACAGTAAGAATTTTGAAATTGAAGTCTTACCACAAGTACAAACAAAATTTTATTACTCATAAAGTTGCAGCTTTTAATGTTACTGTAATAACAGTGCTTTTTACTATTGGTCGAGGAGTTAGGGATTTTTTATGTTCGTGTCAAATAAAATTATGTTCTCAAAATCAGAAGATCAGTAGAATAACGTATGAAAAAGAGTCGAAAGTCTCTAATTCGAGGAAGTATGGTAATGTAATAATTGTTGCAAAATAATCCTCAATTTATACACTTTATAGTCTCTTTGTTTTGAATATCTCCTATGCTATTTTATAATGTAATACAAGTAGGTTAAAGTTGCACGGCATTAAATATTCTAAAAAATATAGAATTAGTTTGGAATTTCGAATGCATTTTTGTAATAGCAAAATTATTATTTAAAGTTTAAACAAGGATTCAATAGTTACCGGAATTGTACTGAAATTTCTAAGGAGAATATATGAATACCAATTTCATATACTTAACTCCAAATGGCGACCTGTTGTAAAAAATGGTCTTAAAAAATAAATAGCTACCAATTCTTTAGGACTAGTTCAAAGTTTAAGTAGATGAAACATGTGGAAACGTTAGTTGAGAACAAGCTTAATATACTAGTAGTACCTACTAGTTAACCACAACGTATAAACAAAAAAAATATTGACCACTAGTAACGTTTCAGTCCGTTTTACTATAGGTCGATTTTAAATTGTTAGAGAGAGAGAGAGAGAGAGATATCATGGTCGTCGTCGAGATCACAGTTGACAGGATCGTCATCATCATCGTGCACAACGACGACGTTTTGATCTACATGATACTAAATGTACAGAAATTCTAGCTTTTTTCGTCCATAAGTTCAATATTCCGGTTCAATAGAGCTCCGATTAAGCGATAAAACATGACCCATAAGCAAAAGGTAATCCTAACAGATCTCACCTTTATGTAAGAAAGATATTTTTCATATGCTTCTACGCCGATTGTATAAACTTCTTTACATACAGCGTTAGTAGTTGACATTATTAGTATGTATATAAGAGCCAATAAATTGTATCGTCTTTTATCGATGAATTTATTATCCGAATAGTACGTGCATACTACGTGTAGAACATTAGTCGATAATACAATTGATAATATGTTTAAAATGTACAGGAGGCACTTGTTACTATTATGCGTTCATCACTTATTAATGCAGATGTGACAGGGTGGAAAAGTCATGCTATTCTCTACAAGTATGAGCGTGAAAATATCATTCCTAATGACTTCATCGCTATAACTAGATTTAGAGCAATTACAATAGGGTGCAGCATGAATTTTTAATAAGCTAGTAGGTGAATTAACAGGAAACGATATATTAGTATTGATGGAAAGCATTGCACAAAGTAACGATATCTTAAATATATTGACAATACACTAAAAATTACGGTTAATACCGTATCAGTGCCTCGAAAGCAGGTCGAGTTGTGCACCGTAACGAGGGCATCTCTAAGAGGTCGATTTTAACGATTCAAAATAACGACAACCTTTGTCTGCCTCGGGCTCTTGCTTGCGCGAACATTTATGCTATTCATGTTGACGTTCGTATGGGTTCTCTGCAGAAAACGTTGGTTAAAATCCCTCAAAGTAAAGGTAAATTAGAGTAAAAAGAGAAGGCCTTGAAATTGCTTCAGTGCTAGGGACACCACCTGGTCTGAATGTGGCTAACCAGAAATTATACGTAAAATCATATATTGCATCAGCGCCTGTTTGAGATTTTATCCGTCAATGACGAGACAATTTATGTGAGTTGGTCATACAGGGGCGACTGCGCCAACAACGACAACGACAACGTTGTTGATATTGAATCGTCACCGGCGCGTAACGTCGTCATAGAAGCGTACACGACCGCACTAGCCAGATTCAAACGGTTTGTCGAGCTAGAACCAGACCACTGGGTGAGAGTGGGCAGTACTACGATATAGACTTTATCATGTACGTCAGTTGCGAGAGTGGTGGTGGTGGTCGTAATTACGAACCCACTACGGGGCAGCTTTTGGACAAGTTCACCGACGAGTTGGCAGCTACGGTGTATATCTCGGGTGGTCTGAAATTCGACGTGTACCAGTGTCGAACAGTCTAGGGAAACGAATCGTGTTTGTAGAAAATTAAGGGTGTCCGATTGAATGCATCCGCTGGCGAAAAACCGCATTTTGAGAGCATTCGTAGGCTGACGAGTGGTGAAATTGCACTGGTTCTTGCGTACTTCATTGCATGATGTGATGATGATCACTGCACGCAAGATATGGAAAACCATTTATTCGAAATGTGCTGGTTCCTAAACTGCTGTAGTGCGTATATAGTTTTTGCAGTACGTAATAACAATGTTTATAGTTGCAGTACGTATAGTATATATGATAGAAAATAAATACAGAAATAACAGAAAATTTCGATTAGAATTACTCAACGCACCCCTTCAACTCTCTTTTACTGGGATCTTTATTTATATCTCACGCATTCGCATACTCACTTTATGATGCTCGTGGGACCGTGCGGCTAATAAGTCTCCCGAAGGGAGTGAGCAAAATGACTAATCTTCAGAGTCTTGCTAAGTCTGCACGTGCACCTATG
This sequence comes from Apocrypta bakeri, assembly GCA_018906985.1. NCBI lineage: Eukaryota > Metazoa > Arthropoda > Insecta > Hymenoptera > Pteromalidae > Apocrypta > Apocrypta bakeri. The sequence goes on from JACCIA010000005.1 coordinate 9,688,003, forward strand.
AACTAGCTGAAGCAGGTAACCATTTAATTTACCTTTTGGCAAGCTCGGGGACCGTCCACGCATGCGTACCGTGGCTGTCGTGTGTTTATGAACCTCCTAGTTAGGGTTGTTATATTCTTGCGATCCGTTTGGCTAGTGGCCAGTTTGCTCTTGTCGCTGTCGTCATGAACACAGTTCACGCGTCATGGATGAACGTTGTCGGAATCCGTGGACATGCATGATTTGCGGTCCTACCTCCTTCGACAGGACCGTATTCATTGGGAATATTCTCGAGTACATCGAATAGATAATATCCAATTCGCGTCCTATATTTATCTACTAGACAGATTTGCAGCTGTGGTATAAGAGTAGCTTCCAAAGTTGGAGGATTGCAGTCATGTCCCGAGAGAGTTTTTGATTCTTGATGATTTGATGTTTACATCGGCTAGCGTTTTGTCAAAGGAAGGCATCACTGAAATTTGAGTCTCTTCTTTCCATTGCAAAATCCCTTTCGTGGACGTCACCGAGAAATATCTCTGAATTCAAATTGCATTGTCGTTTTAAGATTCCGCGTGATCGTTTGCAAATACAACATCTGGAGCGACAACTCTATATGCCAGAGACCCAAAATTTCTGCATTAGACATACAGTGATGCTGTATCTCAACCTATTCTATTCACCAAGTGGAAGTATTCAACCAATAACTGGTATCACCGCCAAAAAATGCTCACGCCTACAAATATTACATTGAGGTACTATTAAATCACACAGTCAAGCAGTTAAAAATTCAGACCCGGCGAGTGTGTTGTGATATAATGACACAGACAATCAAGATTTTGTTAAACGCCAAAGAATCATGATTGATAATTAAATCGATCTGATGAGTATATGTAGATGCACTCAATGTGGAAGTAATTCTTGGTGGTTTTGAGGTATGTGTACGACTTGTGTGATCTTACGACAGCTTTTGCTTCATGGATTCCAGTGCTACCTATACAGTACACATAGCGGAGGCATCGCTATTCGTACTTTGTGTAAAAGTTTACTCAAGTATCTGCATCTCTGTTGCTCGCCAAGTAATGCTCCAAAGTTACTGCGAAGTTTCGCTTACACGAACCAAAGTGAAAAACATGATTCTAAACAGCGGTGATGCTGGTTAATTCATTGATAATATTATTCTAGGTTTATTGAATAAGGATTGCAATGGTGATCCAAAACTTAACGCGTTTAATTGAACAAATCTTAATACTAATGTTTTAATAATAATATGAATAATACTTTTTATGTTAGTTTGTCAAAACCACTGTAATAAACTTTAAAAGTTCCAATTCATATGTAGATGCATATAACACTATAAGAAAATGAACAATTTACCTATATTTTACTTTTTTATAAGGCGGCGTCGGTTTTTCATGCCAAAGAGTACCAATACCCTTTGTTAGTTAATATACAATTATACACTGATACTTTTTCTATAGTTCTCAGATGATATCGCGCGCGAGTGTACTTAAAACGCCTATTAATAAATTATTTCATTTTTATATGGTATATACATTCTTATGGTACATAATAGTACGTTACAATGTATATTACGATTGTAACAAAATGCTTCTACGCAGAGTAAATTTTGTTAAATTTTCTACGATTTCTTTTAAAAATATATATTACCCTCTTCTAACATTATACAGCAATTTATTTTGCATTGGACATGCGGGCACTGAGCTTTGAATTTCGCGCCAAAACATTTTCGATCTAAAGCCAATTGTCGATTAATTTACATTTAATTAATAATAGAGCTCGAATTAACTATGATACATAGCGTGACCTTTGTTGCGTAATAATCTAACGATTAAAACCAAGATTCAAGTTCGTATTTATACACCTATTAAAATAGAGTTAAGATCACATGTAGGTCTCTGAAAATGTATTCTAAGTATAATATTGTATTAAAGACATATATTTGCTGTCCTTAATGATTAACCATAATATAGTTTGAATTTTAATTTACAATCATTTTAAAACATTCCCCGCGTTACTTGTGCATTCCGATGGTCAACTTGCGATAGCATGATTCCCATTAATCGATAAATCTTCTCCTTTACATTCTCATCGTTCGACGTCATAAACTTGAGAAAAAAAGTCATCTCTGGCGACGAGTCCAAAAAACCCGAGAGCAATTGCTAAAGCTGTTTCATCACGGCGGAATTCGCGTCTCATTCGGCTCGACTGCACCCGACGCCTCTCTCATATAAAACAAACGCCTTGCGTTACGCTGTCTACATATAGATATATACACGCACACTTGCCAAAGTTGAGGTGACGGCGCATGTAGAGAGAAAAAGAGACGAGAAAGAAAAAGTATAAGGGCAACAAAAATTTCATGGGGGAAAGGGAGCGATGTCCTTCAAGGTCACCTTCTGGCAACCCTCTCCTCTATTCCCTCGTTTTCTGCAGTGTACAGGGATAGTCGCTTGTGCAGAAGACTGCGCTGACAATGCGAAAAAAATTTAGCTGATGAGCGCGCAGTTGACCACTAAGGGGGTATCCAATTACTGTTTCGTCAGCTTTACGCTTAAGTATTCGAATATACTGATAGATATTGGGTTAATGGGTTAAAATTTACTCTTCTAACGTTCATCTGTGTGCAATGTTAAATCCGCGATAAGATAGACAAAAAATGAACACTACTGGCTTTGATTCTTAGAAAAAACATCGTATTGACCTACGACAAATGATGCCCAAATTTTGAGTCATCGAAAAGTATGTATTACGTAAGTCTAAGCAAAGATATTATATAATGACAGAGTTCAGTTGAAACTTTGCTATAAAGATTTAGGTGATAAAGTCGTCTCGTTTGAGTAGAGCAGATAATGATCGTCAGATGTTCGCGAAACTACTTTTTTTCTTCCACTTTGTATTACACATTGTTTGAGACCATTACCTAATTTCAAGAAAAATTAAACTGTGAGAAAATGACTAGACTCGAGTGGATACTACTCAGTGGAACCCGATAGCGGAAGATTCACGAACTCTTTCAAGGTTCTCTATCCCTTCTTTTAACGTCGATAACATCAGCTGTTGTATGTTGTGAATTATCTTACTATTATTGGTACAAGTGACTCATCAGAGTCGGCGCCGTTGGAAACTCGATTTAATCTGCCAAACAGTGTCGTCGTTGAAAATTTAGCTGCAACAATTGAGCTGCAAAAAAAATATCCTCGGCTAATCATCCCTTCCATGATATTTATATCGACCACCGGCGGAGAAAAAAATTCACTTGCAAAGGGAACGATGGTATATATATATATGTATACATACCAGTGAAGCACGGTTGCGGTTGGTTGTCAAGCGTTGCATAAGCGTATACATTTATAAACTATGGAATTTTTCAACCGAGTAGAACTGATGTATAGTATTTTTTTTTCCTGCGGCTGGTCAAAACTATTATCAGACTATTGTTTTCAATTGTAAATTCGAATTCATACCACGGGACTTCTATTTTTGCTCCTAATGCGTTCCATATTTTGGTCACCCGAGATGTACATATTCAGTAGGTGCGACGACTTTTACCGGATATTCCACAATTCATAGATCATTCTAGTACTCGATTAATGAATATAATGTAAACCTTATTGCATATTTCACATAGCGTTTGAAGAATAAAAAGGTGATCCCTCGGCAAAGAAAGTTGCAATTTTCCAAGTACACAAATACACACTCATACCTATCGACCTATATTTTTACAAAGTTATAAAGGAAAATCGATACATTTACCTATTACCGTCGCATCATTTTCCAACAATGAGCGTCTCTGTCTACATAGTAGTCTTTTTCTCTCGAAGCTATTCGATCCAAATTATATCCTTTCGAAATGTCTCTGTCGCACAAAGGCAGATCTATCTCAGATTCGCGTTTTCTCTCGCGTTATCTACATCTTTCTATCGATCTGTCCTCTTTTCCGAGAATCGAAATTCCAGTGCGTACACATGAACAACGCGGTAGAGTATTTCATAAAGTTACTCAGAATTCGATCAATACCGAAGTGATAAGAGTTGACCCTACTCGAAAATTTATACTAGTCAAATAATTGAAGACAGTGCTGTACCAATTTTGTGAAACGTGCACTGTTACAGTACATCAAGCAAATGTGCCAACTTTATTGTTCGAAATCGAAATTCTGGTTTTTAATTCAACTAAATATTTTCTTTCTTCAAAAGAGCAATTTCAAAATAAATACATTTTCTTCAATTTAACAAATTTTTTTCAGTTTACAAATATCCAAAACAGAAGCAATAAGTAGTCAAAATAATTACGTAATCGCAATTAGAATTTTGTCGCATTGCGTATCGATATCAAACTATAGTCTGCGAATAATAAATAATAGCAAGAAAAGGAAAAGACTTGGATAAGTCTAATTATTAATTGATTTTAAAGGTATCCACTTATGGAGTGCAATAAACAGTTCTTCAATCGAGAAAATGTATTACTGTTTAACTATTTGGATTTTGATTATGTTATATAATTTTATTGTTCGCTTTAGAATTCCAATATTTTTAAGATATTTGAAATATTTACTTAGAACATTTACAGTGCTCTCTCATAAAATGGAGCTTAAGTTGTTCAAGGCTTCTTATACGACTCGAGTCCGGCAGACCGTATATTGGGTCAATATTGTCCTGTATTATTAAGGCAGTGCACAATTTTGTATCTGCAGTTCAAATTATTATAATTCCGTTCTTATCATCCCGATACTGAAATAAATATTAAATCTAAAGAATTATATTGTTTAACGGTATTTGACCACAATATAATGCAGTAATAAAATAAGTTCATTACCAGAAAAATATATGTGCGTCATCGCATACAGGTGAAAGATATATACAAAATCGTTAACGTACGTCTACGTATCGCCAGGAAATATAGGGGGGCTCTACAGCCGGTTGGTTGACATTGTGTCGAGAGGTCGCAACTTGGTCGTGAGGCGAAAAAATATGGCACTCAAACGAATGACAGAACAGCATGAAAGAGAATCGGGATAACGTCAAAGAAAATGAAAGGCAATATAGCTGTTTATTATATTTTTCGTGGATATTCGTTTTTGAAACAATGGTAGTTTTGCTTTGTGGTTAGCTACGCGTCTGTATACGTATCAAGAGAGCGATGAAAAAGGTTCGACACATGGCTCGGAAAGCTTCTGACGCAGAGTTTTAAAGGGGGAAACCTCAATATCAGGGGGTGGCTTCTATATGTCTTTGCATGCGCGTCTATGTGTATGCGAGGGTGTAGGGTTGCGGTGAAGAAAATCGAGTCTGTATAATGGAAAGAATCCTTGGATTTAGAACATTTTTTATTGTCTATGTAATATTACATATATGTCTCAACCTGAGGGAGACCAACCCTTATTCTTCATCTTTGTCTTTCGCGCAAAGTTTTGTATTGTTTTGTATCGATTGGAAGGAAGTATGAATAGAATTACTTTAAGCTATAATCACTATGACTTTGTTAAATTAAAGAGAATATCGATAATTGGCTTCTATCTTGATTTCACTTACTATATTAATGGGTCTCAAATTTTCGAAATTAAATTAATAACGTTGATAACTCAAAATATTAGTCTGACAAACTAGGTTTAATTTTCGTCATTTGCATCAATTTCAAGCCAGTAATAATGTAAAAATTGCTATTACATAATGCTTAACCGCGGCGTATTACGTCTAAAAAATAATTGTTAATGTGAACTATCTTTACTCGCCTATTTTAATCAGTGTAATTTTTCTAAATTCCTTTCCCAATTAATATCAAAATTACTACACTTAAATATGAAAATATATTTCATGAAAATATCGATTTCTCATCGTTCTATGCAAACCGCAATCGCAAAGTCATTCGGTGGCTTTCTTCGCCAATAGTTTCTTTAACAACGTCTAAATTTGTTTCGACCCATTCGTGAAACCGCAGGACTAGATTGTTTGGCATGGCTCTTTTGCCGCAATGCTGCTAATTGCGACTCTGTGTGCGCACATAATACGACATCGTATACATGTCGTATATATATACACACACACACATCTGTAACTAATATATCAAGGGCTGCGACAGCGCCACCAATGGCAAATATTTCTCTCGCAGTTTGTCTATATATCGCACTGTGATTTATTTAAAAAACCAAACTCGTGTGTTTCGACATTTGATATTTGTGACGCAAGTCTCTCTCTCTCTCTCTCTCTCTCTCTCTCTCTCTCTATCTCTATCTCGCTTTCTCTATCAGGTTTCAATATTAATCCATATATGCACGTACGAATATTTTAATAATATAAACATGTCCCTTTGATGACGGCATATCGATTGTATCTATCGAATACTTACTTGAATACGTTTGGCAGCTGGCGGCGTAGATATTTTTGTTTGCATTTCTCTCCCGCTCTCTTTCTAGCGGCAACGTTATATATTCGCGCAATAAAATAACTTTGTATAACCTTTCGCTATTTCGGGACAGATATATCCTTTATAAATTTTGTCGATTTTCTAGACAAAGTTTCGCGCCGTTTATATCGCTCTGTATTTTTAAACCACACATATCAATCTTAACCGCATGAGAGATTAATATCGTATGTCTTATATATATATATGTCCGATTATTTGGTTTCTACGAGCTGCATATGCTTCTTATTTTTCACTTAAACGGCAGAAATTGAAGTAACATTTTTTTGTGTAAGTAACATTTTTAAATCCTCATTATCCATGAGTTTTAAATATAGAGCACGAATTGCACGTGCTTACGCGCAGCATCAATTACACCAAAGCATCTAATGTGACAAAAGCTACAATCGTTGCGTAAGCGCGTCGCAAAATCTGACAAATTTGCTCGTGGAACGATTCAATTAAAGCGTGTGCAACATCCTGCCGTCCAATACCGGTACATATATACATGCACCGGTATATAGTCACACCGGCCGGTGCACATACATGCATCTCGCTTGTGTATATATATATACATACAAACAAGTCATGACGGATACATTACGTAACTCACGCGACCTTGAGCGGAAAATTATTGTTTACTTATGTTGAGCGTACGTGCAAATGGCGTGTTTTAATCGGGATTACAAAAGGCGCGAAATTCAAATACACAGAGTACATGCTATTATACTCCCTCTCTCCTCTCCACGCTATCATACGCTGATCAATATTTACTGCATGTGTGTGTGTGTGTGTATATATATACATATATATAATCGGATAGTCGATCACACATATATATACACAAATGGAAAATCTAGAAGATTGGCTTTGCTGCTATGCAAATTCGAGACTGCTGCGTATATATTCAAGTAGCTAGTGCGATATGCGATCTAAATTTTTTTTTTCTTCCTTTCGTAGAATTCCCAGTTAGAGAGTAACCGTTCTAACTCGTAATCAGTTGAGAGTGATATACAACGAACTCTATGTGCTTGAAAAATAAAAAAAAAAAACTACATCGTTCGAAGATGAATATCCAGAGACGCAATTGCTCGACGTGTAACACTTTATTTGCATATATTCATCTCTCTTGCGCTCTCTCGCGCTCCGTCAGTAGTCGCTAACTGCGCCGCAGTGTAGTTTTCACGGTCGACCGACCGGCGAAGCGTCGCATGCATCGATCATTCAAGAGAGCCGGCTATATACCGGCTTCTCTTATATATGCTGAGAAAGGCTTGTTGCGCGCATTCGTGCAGCTCCCGCGTCTGCTCTTGTGTATAATAGACAAGCGAAAGTCGTATGATGATGTTGACTTGATTCTTAATTGGTCGATTTTGCACCTAAAGACCTTGAACTTGCGGATTTTAGAGGGAAACAGTTATCGCTCGATTTTTCATATTTTATAGTAAGACAACAAAAAATAGGGCTGTAAATTTTTTACACTTGAGCGAAGCGTTCGGGTGGGTAATTATTAATATTGTATTTCGTAGTAAGCTAATTAGTATGCGACGTGTAGTAAGCCCTCATTATGAATACGCTACTGCGTTCCTTGTAAATTTCATTGTAACGGGTCATAGACTAGGAAAAAACGCACAACGATAATCGATATTTTAAATTAATGCCATAAAAATCTTTTTTTATTAGTACAGATGCAAATTTTTTTCAATTCAAAATGCAATTTTTAAGTACATATTGTACTTTTCAGTGCACTTAAATCCGTTAAGCTTAGAATGGTAATTTTATTCGGATTTTCTGATTGCTCGTTCGTTTAAGCTTATACATTCGACACTTTAAAGCTTAATTTGCATGTTGAAGTCTCGAAATAATAGTTTTTTATGCGTGTGTAATTTTTAAGAATTTCATGCAATTTAAGATTATTACGAGAATGAAATTGAGAACGACAATTAAGAAGATAACCCGCGTGCGCAGTGGATACGCAAATCGATTGATTAGAATAACACATAAGTTATCAATTTTAATTAAAATATTTAATCTAAACGTTATCCTGCACCAGTGCAAATAAATTATATTGTCTCTGTGTTTTAATGGATTATGCTATAACGTATAATAAGCATACGGTTTAAATGTAATGTTTAAACTATCGTTTATGTATCTTTCCGAGTGACTTAGTTTTTTTCTTAATTTTGACTATCACTTTCAACGCAAAACAGGAAATATAGATGCGAAACATTTTTATATGCGGTTGATGTCAGCAACATAATTTTTTGCTTAACAATTTTATAACGTAGCAAAAAATGAACGTTTTTCAGCACTACTGTGCCCTAGACATGGAATTGTAATCCTTGGATTATTATGAATATTTCCATTAATGCTAAGAACAGTCATAAAAAGTATTTAACAAAACGGAATTTATTGATTTTCCCAGAATGGAGATCAACTTGTTGTATTACCTAAAAGCGATTGAGAATTTTATTATACCTTATGTTCACAAAAGAACGACTTTTTTGTCAAAAATACCTTATTAATTTGAATATCAAAGTACTGTACTATATCATTAAAATTAATTTAACAATAGTATAGTAATTACTGCTAAACTGCACATTTTTGCCAATGTAAGTTAAATTAAATTAAGAGCTACTTTAATTAGGCAATAGTCCAATTTTCTAAATTATTCCGTACAAATTGAAATTTCAATTTAATCCATGAAAATTGAAGCCAAATTACATCGAGTTTATGAACTTTAACATTGTATTTTAAACGAACCATGAATATTTCGTATGCAAGTGCCAAGATTTTTTATTCGTAGTATTATTTTAAGGCAAACTTTATGAGTATTTATACAAAGTTTAATAAATTTCATGTCTTACCATTACTGTTATTGTAAATTGTATATTTTATAACTTTAATGAGATTTTAAAAATAATACATAATATATTGATAGAACTCGGCCTGTAAAATGAACAAAATTTAGTATCAACATTTACATAGAAGAAGAATAATGTTCACTATATCCATTGTTAAAATAAAAATAATGTTTTCTATTGCAGTAAGCCCCGAGCTTCTCGGAACATGGCGGAGAAGCAAAGGCGGGACAATCTGAACACTCAAATCGCGACGATGGCGTCACTGGTGCCAACGGTATCAAACGGTGGTTCGCGAAAAAAAGACAAAATCTCGGTGCTAAGGCTAACTGCAGCCCACCTCAGGGTCGCCTACAGTAAGTATAGTACTTCCCATTCATATATTACACTCTTTCATACACATATATCCGTATACTCGTTTCTTCCTCTATTTTTTCGGCTAAAAATAAATACACCGCCGTCGGCGCCGGCAATTACATTCAGAACCAAAATAATGCGGCTGTCGACGACGGTAGTCGCGTCGTTGTGTCTGTGTATATGCTTATATATGTGTGTTTGCGAACGCGAGCGTATGTATAATGTACTGTAATAACGGCATTGATTTTTGCAGCTCTGGGCCTGACAAACGACGAGTTTCTTCCTAGGCGGTTCAATGACATCGACCTCGAGAGTTGTCTTATAGACGTAAGTCCTGCGGCTACAAATTAGTATTCGTAGAAACGCTATAAAATCCGCTTCATTGTCAATCCACTCGGGGACCTCTCGTCGTCGGGCCAAAAACTCCATTAGTTTGCAAGAGCAAATATGTGTGTGTGTATATGCGCATGTGTGCACGTGTGTATATACCTGAGCCTCTGAGACACTTGGACTTTGCTAAGGATAACTTTCGAATACGAATATGTGTCTCATAACATTACTTTCCCTTTTATCGATTTCCTGTACATACATACATACATACATACATACATACATACATACTATATTTATATATAGTGTATATGTGTATGCCTATACACATATACATATGCACACACGATTAACGAGCGAATCTTTAAATTGAATATCCATGCGGAAGAATAGCTAATTGGAAATTACATTCATGACTGGCAGTGGCTATTCGTATGATAATATTTCAATATAACGCCGACCACATATCGACGGCCGAGTGGAAAAACATCCTCTCTCGAAATTTGCTTTTAAATAACGATCTATCTCGAATAATATATTATTATTATTTTTTCTGTTTCTAATATTTTTCAAAGGTAATTGTCAATAAAATTCGAATTTACTGCGAACATTCGAACTACACTGTTTTTCCATTCGGTCGTCGATACTTTCGATCGTATATATATATGTACACATATCACAACATAATGATAATACTGACTTTTATATACTGCAGTAAAATGAAGTATACAACCAACATATAAGTAAAATAAAATGTAATACAATAACATTACAGAATCTCGCGGGAAGCTCGAGTTTTCTCCTGGTGCTCACAACGACCGGCAAAATAATTTACATTAGCCGGCACGTGGAACAGCATCTCGGCTACGAACAGGTAAATCTTTCACGCATTGACCTACTTAGACTTGTATTCGCGACCGTACTCGGATTTTCGCAAAGCGAAACGCGTCGGTCTCCCCCTATCGCCACTTGATTTTAATTTTTACTCTGTGACGAAATAAAAACGCGTATCCATGTATATATATCGAATGCAGACGATGCACGCGTGTGCGCGTATTTTTTTCCGCGCGTATCTCATATTATTTCGAAGCAGCTGCTTGGTTGAGATCGTGTTTCCATGAGATTAATAGCTGTGTTTCGAGAAGCAGCATCGCCCCGGTAATTTTTGCCGGCGGTGATTGACGCAGTTAGAGTCAAGCTGCCACTTCTACTCTTAATGGGATGTATATACGCACCTGTTTATCCTCCGACGAATAATTACAGTTCGCTTTACGTGGAAGCGTGCATATATATATATATATATATATGTATATACATACAAGCGAGCAGCAGGGTGAGCGTTCGTGAAATAAAAATATCAATGTCTAGGTTTATATGCGTGTGTAATGCTCAAGGTTACAGTAGCCGGGCAAAGTCATGGTGCTCCTCTCTGTACGCGAACGCCAGCAAGAGTCGGGAATTATCGATCAAATTCCAGGCAAATGCAGCAGTAGCAGCATCCCGAGCGGCTCCCATGGCAACCTTTTCTATGCAAGCTGCACTCCCTGCACTCCATTTCTCTCTCTCTCTCTTTCCGCACGCGCCATCGTTCGCGGATATTTGTTTCCTTTTGCACTACTCTCACTCTGCAACGAGAATCTGTACCTCTACTTTTTTTATTATTTTTTTTTGTGCCTGCATTATGATACGACCTTGTTTTTGCACACGCGGACTCTCATTCTCCGTCCTAGTCGTCGTGGATTGCCTTTTTTCGTTTTCCGAAACAAGCGTACGATGACATTATTGACGAGTGTTATTATATGTGAATTTAAAAAGAAATTCTTCAAATGAAATAAAATTTATCGATCTGACCGAAACGCGTGATGTACCAATTTTATAATATAATCTCTTCTAGAGTACTTCGAGCAAATGTGTCAACCTTGTTGCTCCGAAATTCTAATTAGATTTAAATAAATTGTCTGTATTATTACGAAGACTGCCAAATAGATCACTACTTATGATAACTTGCGAGAGTTAATTTTTAATAAATAATCGTTCATTAAACTCTGAGCAATCTCATACCGTTAAATAGTTTAAAAACCATGCGTATAATCTGGGTAGTCGAAATACCTGAAACAATGATTTACAGAAAAAAGAAAAAAAGATTGTTATTTATATATATATATCTGCTTTGCAGTTAATTAAACTATTTGAATGCGCGCGTGTGCGGTTGAATTATTCCAAGAGATGTACGTAAGGATTGTGGATATACTTTAATTATAGAGTCGAGAACGTGATTTCCTATGCATGGATGTACAGTGAAGGGCGTTGAGGTGCGTGTCCCTTGAATATTAATTGCTACTTGTTTTTTTTTTCTCCACGCGTATTAGTCAGCTACGTATAGAAATGAGAGTTTTTGGAAAACTTACGAAAATGTATTCTTTTAGTTACTGCTTTTAAGGGTTGATTTACAGATCCGGTTTACATTGGTTTTACATTATAGATGTAAAATATCATTGACCGCGCTTTACGTTTGCTGCATTATCGTTTATTTTGTTGAGATTCTTTGATAAATGATCGTAATACGTGTTATATATTATTTTTAAGAGGATAATCAATTTGACGCGCATTTAAATAGCAACCAGTAATATAGATACTCAACATCAGATTTATTAATGCAAACAAGAAAATTCAAACGTTTGTAAATTAACAAATTCCTTGTAACTTTGATCAATTTCAGAACATTCTTCCATCTAAATATTTACTATTCGAATTTCAATAATTTGATTAATATTGCATTTAAATTCATGCATGATTTTAGTCTTAAATGTCAACAGCCGGTACTGTTGAGGTCAATTAAAGAAAAAAAGTCTATAACCAAGAGTGCAGTTAATATTTCGACTTACGCATTTCAGGCACGCGCGACATATTCCCCTTTATTTATCTCCTTTGCACGTCATCGACGCTATACCTGCGTGAGAAGTACGCATGTTAAAAATGACATTTACTTTCTATACATTTCAGAAATTTAAATAACGCACGTCGGCCTACCTTACCTTCTTTATCCTTACCTTCGTCGAGCTAAGTGCTATTCGAAAGTTTAAATTTTTTTTTTCGAATAGTCGATAAAAATATAATTAAGGCTTGAGAATGTGTATGTAATGATACTCGGTCTTATCGATTACGATTCTGAGATCTGAATTGTAATTTAAAATAATAGATTCCGTATTCTCAATTCCAACTGTTCAAAGTACATTCGATGACGGAACGACGATAAGCGTTTGTAATTGATCACAATGTTACGAAATGCAAAAAAAAGACTATTAGAAAAGTTATAATTACCGCCATATTGAATTCGTAGATGTATGTATAGAATCAAATTTATTTACAACAGCTTCAGCATTAATTATCTTAAAAAAAAAATTATATACCTATTAGGTTAACGATCAGCTCATTTACTATTTTTTTTTTCTTTTTTCAGATTGACCTTATAGGAGACTCGCTGTACAACTACGTGTACTCCGAGGATTACGATGAATTGACACGAGGCCTAAAACCTGACGAAAATTGTATGATAGTTGAACTTCGTGGATCAAATATGATCGGAAATTCTGACTCTATTGAGGAAAGTTCGAATTCCTCGGATGACAGCACGACGAAGCCGGAATATAGTAATTTTAGAAAACAGAGGAGAAGCTTTAATATACGCATGTCTCAGCGAACGAATTCGCGAAGGGAAAGCGTACAATACGAGTACCTGCAAGTATCCGGTGTTCTTAGGTTGGCTAATGAGTGTAAAACGAAAGATCGTCCTAAAAGAGGTAGGCATGAGATTGTCTTCAATTACACGATTATTTGAGTTGGATCCGGTGAATAATTTGCTGAAATGTATTGTATACGCTTAGCTTCTATTCAATTGACTTTAATTATCAAAGATCGTTACGAAACAGCGTAACTGATTGCTATGAATGCATTTGCTCTATTTCGATAAAATACATCGGAGTCGATGCGTCAGACAAGGATACGTTTAATAATTTGCAAACGATTGATCGAAATTGTCTTCTTGGATAAATCATTAAATATCGTTCTGTGTTGTAGAAGAGGTCATTAATTCGGACGAAGTTTATAAAAAAAAAAAGATGCACGTAACCGTGTAATTATGATTACAGACAACAGTTCGACGAGTAACGACATAATCTTCGTCGGCACAGCGCGACTACTCAAAAAACGAACAATCACTGAGTTATCGCTATTGGAGGCGAACAAGAGCGAATACTTCACGCGTCACTTGACAGACGGTAGGATAATCTTTTGTGATCACCGTATATCCGTTGTTGCCGGTTACATGTCTGAGGAGGTGTCCGGTAGCAGCGCCTTTAAATTCATGCACAAGGACGACGTCAGATGGACAATCGTGGCGCTTAAAGACAGTGAGTTCTATTGATTTTTTTCTCTCTGTCAGATCAATAGTCAAGTCAAGTCGTAAAGTTTGTAAAGAGCAATTGTCTTGCTTGACATTTAAACTATTTTACGATTTATTCAAATCTTCCTTCGTTGTAAAATGAGAATCATTCTTTTTCTCTATCAGTGTACGACCACGGGAAGAATTACGGCTCATCGTGCTATCGACTTATAACAAAAACTGGAGAATTCATTTATCTGAGAACACACGGGTATCTCGAATACGATGAAACATCGCATAGCGCGGTTTCCTTCATATGCATCAACACATTAACATCGTAAGTTTATTATAAATTCATTAACAAGTTCGCCGGTAATTATGATTATTGTTTAATCAACGTGTCTGATCGATTACAGAGAGGAAGAAGGAGAAGAACTGATCAGTGAGATGAAAAAAAGGTATTCAGCTACTATAAGCGGTAGTAGTTGCAAAAGCATCCGAGACGATGGATTCGTAAGTAACATTTTGAGCTTTAATTATTAGGTATTCACGACTTGATCAATATGTTGCAATAATAAGCAACTATTATTATTAGGACTCGGAATCTGAGTGTTCGACTACGAGTCATGACGCTCCAACAATGGATGATGCAACGCAGTTAGAAGAAGCATTAGCTCAGTTACTGGGTGATTTACCACAACCGGTTGTCGATGACCGATCCTCACCTTCTCCGTTGCCAAATGCTCAGTTTGTCAAGGTAGCCATGTACTCTCAGAGGTTACCTCCGGCATCGATTCAGGCAAACAAAATTGGCATCAAAGATATAGATAACGTTTACGTTTCTTATGGTAAAGGTGGTAAAGGTGGCAAGGGCAAACAAAAACCTACGACATCGAAAGATTTGGAAAGTGAATCAAATGATCGTGTCCAGCCCAATAGTGGCAAAGGTATAAAGAAAATGTACGGGGAAAAGAGGATGCCAGAACTGGATGAGTCTTTGAGCCCTGTAGCCATTTCATCAACCAGTCGATTTTCCGTTCCAATCGCAGAGAAAGGTAGAGATTTTATTAATACTACCGTGAGTAGAAGGTATTCATGGATCATCAAGATACTTATGTTGATCTTGTTTTGTTTTAGCTTTTCCAGCTGAGAATGAGGATAGCGAGTTGGAATCTGATCTGCAAATTGCGACAACTCTAGAGCTTCCTGCGTTACCTAAATCCGACCTTTTACAACCACCAAGCGTATCACCTTTTGATATGAAAATCATTATAGCAGCTTATAATGATGATCCCTGCATGAATTCCAACGATGATCTAGTAAGAAAGAATTATTTTCAACTAGCTGAGTTATTGGTTATCATTTTATATCAATGTGTTTGAATTGTAGTCACTTTCGGAGGCATTGCTATCGCCGCCAACAACATCGCCACAGCAACAACAGCGACAGCAAACGAACTTAAAGAGGCCATACGATCATCTAACTGACACAAATAGCATTATTCCTAAAAAAAGAGTTGGAAACAATAGTGAGAGTGGAGACCTCATCAATATTTCTGATAGTATAGCTTGTGGAAACGGAGAGTATCCGACATATATTCCAGTGCAGCCTATTACATTGAATGCAGATTTACAAGAAGTCGCTTCAGACTTCAAACAACTCGATGATAATACATTAAGCATAGCCTTACCAGAAGATCAATATATCGATTTTCAAGATTTACCGGATGATCAGTTATTGAATTCTGCCATCGAAAGTAATCCAGGTAAATAATTATGCTAAATAAATATAATAACCATTGCGATATTTATATACAGTCACAATTTAATGTCATACTTTTTTTTTCTAGAAATAATAAAGTTGTTTTCAAATCTTCCACCCACGATAAACCTTGATGGTAGATATCAAATTCATATAACTGTTGGTTTATTGATATTTATAATTGATTCGTCATTTAACGTAACTGATTTTTACAGGGACATTAGAAGACCCAAATAGTCATCAAAATGCTACCAGTGGTGTAAGACTTTCTTTTTATTTAAATAAATTTATAGCAATAATATTTTAAAACGTGCATGTATAATAATAGAAATATTTTCCGTAGCAGGATGTTGACGTTGAAAACGAAGCCAATCGCACCCAGTTACAGTTGCCAGACAGCATATCTTCTTGTGAATCACAATTCAGTGACTTAGAAGAAACGCATACCCCGACGCAATGTGATAGTTTTACGCCGGCACACGTAATAAGCTGTTTATTCTCTCAAACATTTTCTTCAAGGTCTACTAACTAAAATTCAACAAGTAAATCTGATTTTTTAGAAGGACCACAACAACATTAAAAAACAACAACTCACAGAATTACAACTTAATGTTCAACACGATATTGGCGTCTAATTAGCAATGTTATCTGTGCGCACTTCAGTGATGCGAATATGAAGACGTGGATTCATCTACTAGAATGCAGAAAATAATCTTGACAACCATAGTGTTAAAAGTGATTTTGATTCCTACTGAAGGAAAGACAAAATCTGGTCAAGAATTTGAAAGAGATAAAGGTGCAATCTCAGGAATTTTGCCATATAAGATGTGTCGTATCTAGTCGACTGACTGTAACTGTACAAAAAGGTGGAATAGGAAGCAAAATAGGATATCATAGTGTTGGAAATTTCTCGAAAGAGAAATTCATATTTTTTTTATCGAAAGACTAGACGACAAGACCGGGCATATTCTAAAATTAATTCCAGGAAAAAATGGCAATTGCGACACTCCTGGTAGTATTAATTTTATACGAAAACGTTGATCAAAACTTTTTTCAAACTGCTAGTTCCCTAATGTGGTGTGTTCATATTGAACACTTGTGTTAAAAGGTAATTGTAGCAGGATATTCTAAGTGCAAATAGAAAATTGTTAGTATTCTTAACATCGAACGCTTCTACGTAAGCTGAAATCAATTCCTTCTGATTGAAATTGAAATTTTATATTCTTTTTATAATTTAAGTTCTTTTGTTGAAGCCAAATCTAACCAAAGCAAATTATTTCTGAGCATGCATAATGTGTTTAGTATTTAGTATTTAAGGACATTGTTCAAATTTTGTTTTATAATTTATCGTATAATCATGCATAATTACATCAATTATTCGAATGCACGGTTTCTAAATATCTCTATCTTATTTTATATACTCGACGGTCTCTGTCTAAAACATGTAATTCTTTATCTGACCATCTTCTTCAAACAAGTGTTTGAGAAATTTGTAAAGTCAGACATGGTTAATCTCAAGTTAGAATCTAAATACTTTTAAACGGCCATTGCAATATTAAATCGGCCAGCATTGATTTTGATTTCTTATATTAGACAAAATCAACTTCAGATTAGCTTAATAATTGTGAATTGCTGAAATCCTCGTTTTATTATAAATATCATTGGAAAGTGTTCATTTATCGAAATCAGAACGAATTAAGATTTCTAGAAAGCAAGTAAAAGCGTGTAAAAAATGACCTATAAAAAAGTTTTGATCCCCTCCAGAATCGCATTGCCAGATAAGCCGTCGCGTTATCTACTTTGAAAAGCATTTTTTAAAAAGCATTTTAGCAAGTTGTAAATGATAGAGCAAAGAAATTTTGATAGGATTATTTTTGTTTTAGATAAGGAAACGCAGAACGATCTCTGAATTACTTTTTGAATATGCCATGGCTAAATAAATTGTAAATAGTCAATTTAGTGTTTAAGAAATTGAACCTACCAAACAGTGCTCTATGTTTTAGCACGTGTCTGGAAAAACCGAGTGAAAACCGATGTGACGAAATGCAAAATAATGTTGTACAATATGTTAGATTTATGAGTACTATGCGTTTAAAATGTTAATGCTAATTGATGAACGATATAATGAGAATCGTTGTCATCGTTTTTGATTGGCTCACCGTAAGACTGCAATGTAAAAATTATGCAAGATCGTGAAGCTCTCCAAAATTTACAGTTTTTTTTTCATAAGAATAGTGCACGGTCAACATACTTACTTGTGTACCTTTTCTTTGGATTGTCTTGCGATGTTATATATTTACTCCAATGATTATGTTATTATTGTATGTAATATAGTTGAAGCATTGCATAATTGATTATTATATGAATTGTTTTTAGCGCGACAAAATTTACGCCTAATAAGATAAGAAAATTTTTTACGTGCTTCAACAATATTAAAATGCGTCTGTTATTATTAATATTATAATTATTACTACTACTATAATTATTAATATTATATTATAATGATTATTATTATTATCATTATTATTACTATTATTATATTATTATTAGTATAATATGATCACCGAAATCGTCATTATACTTATCACTACATTTTATTACTTTACTACACTGTGAGAAGTAGCAGCTGATGAAACGATCGATATTGGAAGGGAAAAAATCTTTTTTATTGTACATAACTGTTTTTATGTAAATGACCAGTTTCGTAGTTGCTCGCGAATAAAATGAACTTCATAATGACACAAATATAACTAACAAAGATAAAACTTGAATGTTTCCGTCTCATGTTGTAGTATAAGTCACCATCGATCGTCTCATTGCTGTGAATTATTTGCAAGAACGATCTTTGTACAAAGATAAATTCAACTTACTCGTAATCTCAGTGTTCTTTCGCCATTTTTTAAATGAGCCATGCGGAACCCACGTATCGATGGTTTGCGCGATCGGGCAATAATTGTACGAAAATGATGACAGCCATTTTCGTAATTGTAATACTTGTAATTTTAATGGAGATCGAAACGGACAAAACGTTAATAGTTGATGGTACTCGTAAATTTGTGATTTATGAGTAGGCGGGCGATATTTGAGATATTCGCAGAGATTTATAAAAATGTTTAATGGTTAAGTATACAGGCAGGAAATATTTTAGTTTTCTCGTTAGAATAAGGTTGTCTGGATAAATTGTCTTTTATTTATTATGCAATACTAGAAAATGCATTAATTCAAGCATCTATAATGAATGTTTTTTAATGAAGTTTTTGCAATAATTTTTGGCATGACATAGATGTTTTCATTGCTGTATATGTACTTAATGATTATTTTTTAAAAAAGCTAGACAACCAATTTTTCGAGAAAACTTAGACTGTTCTAAGATCAGATCTTCAGTGAATCGTTTGTGACACAGTTCTGCTTAGTAATTCTCAACGAAGTAACAGCGATTTTACAAAGGAAACGACAAATTCTTCCAATTTGTCTGCGCATGGCGTGCTACTATTTTAAAAGTGTGTCTCTTCGCATTTGTTATAGGAAACCGATAAAATGTCACTTGACACTAAATCAGGAATTCAAAGTTCTAGTCGAAGATTGTGGGATTGAGAAAACGATAAAGTTTAATATCATTCTTTGTATTCTAAATACCTTCGGGTCTTATTTTTCATTCACGAAGGATTAATACTTTGATGAAATGTTTTAAAGAAAGAGACTTTTTTTATTAAAAACAAAAAGACTTTTAATTTGATGTTTCATATTTACCTGATTCTTCAACGTGGAATAAAGTAAAATCGTCGATTTGGCGAGAATGGATTGTCGTTTAAATTTTACGTAGTACGTCATCAAATGCGCAGTCAATTCAAATGCTTCTTATCGCTTGAAAATTATATATAAAAGAAGTACCTGTAAAATTAACGAAACTCCTAATAATAGAAACGTTTAAAGATATGTTTAAAAATTAAATTTTGATCGTTAATTTGGCATAGATTTTTCATATACATGTACATTTTTTACTGTTTTTGTTAATACGCTAAATTAAAAGAAAAATTATAATCTACGATCGAAAATGATAAAAAAAGGAATATAGAAGGAGATAAAGGTGAATTAATATTATTATTACTATTATTATTGTATAACAAATAATGAATTCTTTATAATGATTGGAAATCATTGTACACGTAATAGTTATTGTGTCAAGACTGAATTATCAAGACTTCGTAGAGGTGGAACATTTTTGTAAATAATGCTGCCTGATATGAGAAAAAAATATATGTAGACATTATGAGAATGAATGAAAAAAATCTAAATCATAATCGTAAAAACAATTGTTTACAAAAAAAACCTCCGCTCCGCATACCACAATTATCCCATCTTGCACGTCTAATTTTGATCATGTTCTAAACAATTTGTTTCATTTTAATCTTACAAATAATTTATTAATTACAATGACTATTAGTCAGCCAACTATAAGCTAACTATAAGCTATAAGTCTTTTCATTTCTGCTTCACGAAATAAAATGTAAATCTCGTTTTACCGTCTTCGCTTGAATCCACAAGTCCTTACACACGCGTCTTGCGAACAAATAGAAAAATATGTATGTACGTTTGTGAGCTTTAGTAGCTTTTTGAAAAAAATTTTATTACGCAGTTTACTGACAGACAGTTCAATTGAAACATTTTGTTTTTCGTCGAAGCAACGGCACTTTGGCGTGCTCGAGTTACAAAAGTTAATTTTAAATAATAAAAATAGCGAACAATTTTTAATGCATAACAAAATAACCGCGCGCTTAAATAATATGATAAATATAGATTTGTAAAGATTTATTCTTTTTTTTTCAATTGCTTTTAAGTATGCATTCATCGACATACAGACAGGTGAAATTTTATTCCAAAATTGTCTTAATACTTTTTTCATGCTTAACCGCGCAATTTAGATCGGATCATTGCGTTGTTAAAGAACATTACACTATTACAAGAAGTGTTTTGCCACTTTGGGGGAAGTAATATTTCTACGTCACTAGTCGTATTCTACGCACTCTAGACGAAATGGTCCGTTTGATACATAGAAATTCGCCTTTTCTTAAATTTAAATTACAGTGAAATTTAATACCACGGGGAACATTTCGTAACATGCAAAATACAATACTTAGGTGTAGTATTTTTGTTTCGCGCTTTTACTATGCTCATAAATTTACGAGATTATACTGCGCAACTTAACTGTACCCTGACTTAACTGCGCGAACAACGATCAATTTAATGAAATTCCTTTTCGAATGCAGAATACGTGGACAATTTTGACAATTACTTTCCAATGAGCATTCGTTTTTGGTTCGGTGTGTATAAAGCCAAAGAATATCATTGAATTGACGTCAATCAACGTTAGAGACGAGATCACAGAAAACAAGTACAAACGTTGTTTCTCCGCCTAAAGAATATAAAAACGAATACCCAAAGCGCTACTTTAAATATATAAATTATTCGTAATTACATTTAATACAAATTTCACCTGTTTGTATTGTTTGAGATTGATTTCCCCTTACAGTTTTAATTTTCTTCTTTAAAGTAGCTACTCGAGTACGATATTCTTCGAAGCTACAAAATTCAACCGAAAGACAGATTAAACACGTTGATTTCTCTTTCCACGCGTCGCGTTTAATGTTTTGGTTTATATAATTTATTTTTCATATATAATATACTGTAGTTCTCTGCCCGTGCGCTGGCAACTACGGGAAATGTATATTTACAAAGGGAAATTGCTGGCGGGAACTTTATTCAATATAGATGTCCTCTATGGGGAAAGCAGTCTCGATAAATTTCGTGTAGAATCGGTGAAAGGCTCGTCTGAAAGAGAATAAATGGCGTTGTTAATTTTCTCACTCTAGTACGATAAATTTCTGGTACAAGTTCTCGCTGTTCGCGAGACGCGAGAGAAAACATTTCTGGGAAGCGGCAAGTTACAAAGAGTCCTCTTTACTTGCTTGCCAATTTTGTCGCATGAGTTGCGTTATGGCATTGGAGAGCTGCTTAGGCACAATGATAGGGTGTCATTGTGCCTAAGCGTTGATGAATGGGGGAACGGACTGTGGCGGCAAGTTATCAAGAGTTCGCTGAATTAACTCGTCAAAGCAATATATTAGTAAGCATAATAATTACCCGACTGCTTCGGCGACAGGTCTCGTCGAGTCCTGACCAATAAAAACGTGACAGGCAAACCTCTGCAACGTGGGATGCTTCGTGATAAAGCCAAGGTAACGATGATCTCGAGGATGAAAGGCGCAAAAGGAAACATTCTTCAGCGAATAAAAGTAATCGTGACATGGACCTGTATTTTTCTACAAAAAGAAAGGTATATTCATTAGGCCTGTATTCTTTAACATTATTTTTCAAAAGGGTATATGAAAGTTCGTTCAAAATTTATGAGTTATAATTCTCTACATTATACAGGGTCTTACGAAAGTTTAGGCTGTGTAAGTAATTTTCAAAGATTATCGATTTTAATCATAATTTCAAAGAAATACTCAAACGTTTAGTATTTCAAAGAATATTAAATAATAATCATTCAATTCCCCGTGGTATCAGATTGTTCGCTTGAGAGACAACTGTTTTGGCCATGGTTTAAAAAGTATCGTAATCCTTTATCGATAAAATACATTTAAAAAGAAAATTCACCGTAAATCGAAATGGCACATCCAAAAATAAAACCCACTAAATTCAAATTGTTATGACTATATTCAACACTGGTTAAATGGTGACCTTATTCTATATCTGTGCCTTTTAATGATTAATGTAGTCCTTCCATTTCGTGTCATTTGAATCGAAAAATTTGTAATTTTCAGACGGGACTAAAAACATTGCAATGGTTGCGTATTCAAACGATCATCACATCTCTGCGAAAAATGTTGTAGAGACCTCATATTACTTGGAGCTGAAGTTTAATTTCGGAGACTTCTCTCTTGTAAACGATCATTACTTGGCGAGGGCCTCTTCTGAATTTGAAAGGGCGCTCGTTTAAGGTCCTTTAACTCGCTATTTACTTGCTCCAGTATTTACTTCAAATTAATATATCAACTCGCCGTTCCAAATTAATTAAGACAATCCCCAACTTTCGTAAGACCTTCTATAACACCAAAGCAATAGTTATGCTTTTCGTCCGGATATTATACAAAACAAAATTCGAATCTATCCAGAATTGGAATTTTGAGTGTCCTTTGACCCGTCCCCCTCTCCTAGAGAAGCAAAAATCCAATGCTCACCCTGGGCTTGCTCCTGTCGACCATCCTGAGTCCCTGATCGGATACCTCGAGTATGCAACTCTGCGACACAGGTGAATGCTGGGAGCTGTTGCCAACGATTCGACGTACAGCCTGGCAGACAACCGAAGTGCCTTTGTGCGCGAGGGTTTCGACCGATCCCAAATAGCCCAAGAGATAACGTTCCTTCTTGACCTTCGGTGCCGCTGGATCGAAATCACTGTAATCCATGTCCACCGCGTACGCCGATGGGAAGATACCTTGGCGACCGGTTCGAAGATTTACTCCTATACCGTGGCGCAATAAACGATCGTTTAATTATCATTTGTCGCTTTATTCGTAGCGTTAAAGTTCTTTTTTAAGGGGGAAAGACACATTTAAGCAAGACTTCGTAAAATTAAAAATTATAGTTAGTTGTTTTAATTGTATTCTTGATATATTTAATAATGAACTTGTAGATAAGTGTACTTTTTATTTAAGCTATGTTACGCATCTTTGAGTTTCTTCGATAACCACTTATTGTAGTTTGCTGAAAATTCACTCTCCGTATTGAGTTGAAAATTGGCATAAATAATGTTTGATGCACTCTCCAAAGAACATACAACATTTTCCATGATAAAATGTACGAATATTTGACAAAAATAGCTATAAAGTTAGTTTTCAATTTTTAATAATTTTTCCATTATTTAAAAAAAATCTCTAGATTTATGCTTCTAAGGGTGTATCAAATAGTATTCACGAAAATTTTCATCTCAATTAGTCCTTTAATTCGGTTTGAATTTTACGAAAAGTGAGTTTTCAGCTACGTAAGTGGTCAACGAAGACAATCACAGCTTCTTCAGTATCGATGTGATAGAAGCATCGATAGTTATAAATATTATACATCGTAAATATTCGTTATCGAGAAATATTTTTCTTACATTGCGATCGTTACAAACAATTTATTCAATCCTATTGATCTCAGAACTATTGGTAATCATCAGATCACTTATGTTTTTTAAAATGAAATTCAACTTATTTTTAGTCGATAAATAATTTTTTTTATCTTTTCATATAATATTTATCCATTCCTATATTATAGGTATAATATAATTATAACGTTGGCTAAAAGGAATAGAACCTTAATAAAGGTTCTTCATTACATATAAATAGTCACGTTTTCAGAGAAATTTGCTACTTTAACAGAAATATCAACACTTTAACTTAAAGTAACTCTAGCTTAAAGAGCTGTTTAACACTGCATAACAAGCGTAACAACTGTCTTTTTACGAGACTCTATAACAGTAAATTCTCATTCTATAAATTTTATAGTGTACTAAATAACGTTTCCTCATTCTGATGTAATAATAGTTGATCCTGAATAAAACAAGATTCAAATTAGGAAACAAAAGAGTATTTAAAGTATACCGACCCTCGCACCACAAGTCATCGGCCTCCTTCTGTACATAAATGGGGTCACCGATCTCCAAGTCGATTTCGTCTCGATGTCGAGGTACAAACTTGTGCAGTCCTCTATGCGTTGCCTCAAGCAGTTCCAGCTGCGTGAACGGTACTCCTCCACTTCCTATGATAAAAAAAAAAAAAAAATTCCATCATTATCATATCTCTTTACGTACACGCGCTCTTTAATTCTACTTGACATCCTTAGCTAATTCTGGGTATCTCGAAAAAACTGTCACATCATAGTTAGATTTCTGGTCTATCGATTGTTACTAATGTACATTCCACTCGACCACTTCTGCTTGTAAAAGTATATAAGTGTTTGTATTCTATAGCAAGTT
Organism: Apocrypta bakeri; assembly: GCA_018906985.1. Lineage (NCBI taxonomy): Eukaryota > Metazoa > Arthropoda > Insecta > Hymenoptera > Pteromalidae > Apocrypta > Apocrypta bakeri. The sequence continues at coordinate 9,713,111 of JACCIA010000005.1, forward strand.
AACCGACTTATCGTACAATACATATAAATATATATATATATATATAGACATGCGGTAGGTACTCGATGTGTATTTGATTTGATAGAAAGTTTATAAGTTTGTTGAATCGACCTGCTTGACCGCATCGAGTGCCTTTTCACTAGTCGCTTGGAATCGGATTTTTCGATAAATATTTAAAGCGTATAAATAAATAAAAGGATAAGGGGGCTGTAATATTATTTTTGGATTATCACGTAGGGGCTAAAAATATAATGATGCATTTAAGGAGGGAAAGCTTCGTAACAATGGGTGGATTGTTTGTACATCCATTTTCTAGATTACTCGAAGGGCTATCTTGCATGAAGTAGAGCTTTTATGACAGTCAGGCCCTATGTAGACTATGGAGGCAGATCTAGCCTCGGGCAGATCATCTCTAGCAACGAGATTTCATGCTTACGTTGTGTGTGTGTATATATAGAAACGAGTGAGATAAACTCAAATGTATATATAGTGCAGGCGTAGGTTTCTGTTGAAATAATTTTTTTTTTTTTTTTTTTAGTAGAGCCTCATTAAGTGTGCTGTGAAGGAGCTGCCTTTTATCGTATGCTTTTTTTAACGAATAAATCATACGATATCGTCATTGATGATAATCAATATACACGTGTTTTATAATTATCATATTTAATAAAACACGTGTATATTGAATAAATAAAAATTATTATTACATGTATTATTTATTATTTATCAAATAGTAATTAATCTAATGCAAGATTTTCGGAAGGGAAGCTTTTTAAAACCAGTCAAACAGCACAGAAATGAGTAATTGGCTTCATTTTTGTCGGTTCTATTTTTACGAAGAATCGAGGTAGTTGGTATATAACGATGTACTGCAGCATTTTCAATGCCGTTAAAGGCCGCTTTGTTTGGCCCAACGATTAAACATTGAGTTTTGTTTAAAAATGACATTTTCAATTTCCAAACAATCGATAAATGATACATTCGAGTGTGTATCAATAAGAATGGCTATTATACGTATATGAAATCCTTCAACGACTATGCGGATATTCGATCTTTTTCGAATAAACAATCTGTCAGTCTAATGATTCATCGATCAATGCAGTATAATTCAATTGTTCCATGTAAATTGAAACTGACGAATCTCACATCGACCGAACCAGTAAATAGAGCCGTTCTCAAATGTCAGCTCTTTTATATCTATTTTTAGGATTTTCAACAAAAACCGCATACTCTCGAATGATCAAACGAAGTAGAAGTAGACGATTTGATAATTTTAACAATTAAACGTTTTGCGCGCAGAAATAATAAGTTGTCTAATCATCAGCCCTTTCAATCAGCATGACATGTAATTAGATGGTAAATCAAGCAGTGAAATTCATTCTAGAATCCAGTTCAGGGATACTAATATACTTTTGAAATGATAATTATACCGCCATCGAGCTTTATTATAGAAAAGATAGTTAATTATTTTTTCTTCACCGGACCTTTTTATGAGAAATGTTTTTAAATCTTCGTTAAAATTTAATTTAACATCTGAATGTACACTTGGCAAGTATAATTTCATCGATCGGCGGGAGTACCTATTTCGTATATGAGTAGATCCACTAAATGTAGGAAACAACTCGGTACCTGGAAATTGAAAAATTATCCACGAGGGCATATCTATTGGACCCCAGCGATTTATAAGTTTGTTTCTAAGTTCGCGACTCAGTTTTTGACTGAACACAACTTTTTAAGATCGTATTCTCATGGAGTGTGTTTCAATTTTCAAAAATTTACCAGATTAGAACAGTAAAAAAAAAATTATTTTTAAAAAACTGAAAAAATACAAACATGCTTAGTTCAAATGCTTGTGACTTTACAAACTATAATAGGGTTTTTAACGATTCTCGCTACAAATTGAACTTTTCAGATCAGGAATTTATCGTTGTTCCCATTATATTGTGGAATTAATTATACTGATTAATGTCAATAGTAAGAAAAATTAATATTAGTTGAGAAGCATATGTATAAGTAATGGTGTTGTCAAATATTTAAAAAACGATTTATCCTGAAAGAGGTTGGAAAAACCTTCTCTTACCAAAAAAATTATCTTTTGATTGCATTTGAATAGTCTTTTTCAAATGCCCCTAATATTATACTCGAACGGGCTTTTTGAGCGATTCGTTTTAAATGAAAATTCTACCGTCGTTCTTTAATACTTTAATGTCCTATTTTTTATTAAATTTCATTACTAGAATGTCTGTATATCGCGACTTCGCCAATAAAAACCCACGAAACTAATAACCAGCCAAATCAGAAATAGGCTTAAAAAATCAGCCAATTCAAGTATAAATATTGAACCCTATTTATCAGATGACTAGTTGTTGAAATTCTTTTTATGAATTGACTGCTTTTAGACGCTTTTTTTAATCTGTGGGTTTTTTCTCGAAGGCGTCGATACGTGAATATTAAGAAAAAAAAAATTGCATTTGAAAGCGTATAATTAAAGAACGAAAGAACGATAATCAATATTTAATATACACGAAACGAAAGGTAAAGTGCGCAGCATAAATGACAGCAGGGACCAACCGAGTAAAAAAGTACAATTTTGCAAGCGAATCAAATGTGTGTAAAATGAATAAACAAACGAGAAGTAATTCTAAATACAAATAACTTGTAATCCGCGCATTCGATTTGGACTATATTTTAAAAATTGAAGGTCTTTGTGGAAACAAAGTTTTAATTGAACGCCACCCTCAAAGACATACGAATGCGAAGAATAAAAACAAACATTCGCGTCTATTATTGGCTGTAACAACCGAGTGTCAAACTGGAAAGAGTGTGCAAAGGGCTTTTTTTACTGGTTGGCGATATGCCCTCGTGAATAGTTTCTCAGACAATAACTAATCTCAAAAGAATGTAACTAACCAGGAGTACTATCGGGTGACACCGAGTCGATATTTTGTAGCGAGCTGCAAGGAATAGGCGAGACACTTTTCGGTCCATTATCCGGCGAATGTGCAGTCGAGTGTCCGCTATCAGTAGCCATTCGTTCACTATCCGGCGAGTCGTCTTCGGGATGTCGTAAACTCGGGTGGCACTTGCGGAAGATTAGGTGAGGCCTGTTAGCGACTCCAGCCGCTACAGCCGCTGCTGCTCCAAGTTCCTCGGCCAGCGAAGGCGACGATTGCATCGACAGCGAACACGACAATGCTGAAGCATATATTTTATCATTTATTGCATCTAACGAACGAGGTATCGGTTTTTGCGGTTTTCCAAGGTTACCCGATTCTTCATTTATTTATGCACGTATATGTCTCTCATTTGAGTTCTCTGGGATCGATAGGATTTTATTTAAGAGCCAGTGAGGAGATGTTTTGATTTAGAGGATTTGCACACTGTTATGCAAGTCGACTTCTCTATTGCGTGTGTATGTTTCTTATTCCGGAGTATTATGTAAGCAAATTGTGTGTTTATACATGTTATATGTAAATAAATAGAAATACGTGTAGAGTATCGAGCTTTTGTAGTAGTTTAAACAAACGAATTCAAGAGGGGGGGGGGATACTTATTCCATCATATTTGTTTGTTTTTTTTCAAACAAATCAAATTACGTGTACCATAATGACGCATACATTATGCTATACAAATCAATGAGGATGTTCAAGCTCTAGCCCACGACAAAGTGAAAATTCAAGAAAATTATATCTCTGCACAGGATGTTAATATTAATTAGTGTTAGGTCTTCTTAAATAATGTTTTCTAAGGAATTTATAAAATCAAAAGTTTTGCTTTGTAATAATATTACACTTTTTGATACAATAAGCAAAAACCAGCCTTTCAAAGTGATTTAAATTTTAAATGTACTTCTCAAATTTTTAATTCGATCAAAGTCAAACAAATTTTATTTACATTTGATCGTATGCAATATAATATAATATAGTAAGTATTATATTTTTGAAATTTAAACGGATCCTAGCACTAGAAACAAATGAAATTACATTTAGTGTATATTTAAAATGATATTAAAGTTCAAGTGCACTTGAAACTACATGAAAATGCATATTGTATTTAAAAATGTAAGAGCGTTCAATTTCAATTGTTTCCTACAAAAAAAAAATGTTAACGTTAAATAACAAAAATACAAAGCTGTTTTACAATTTTGAATAAATTACAATCTTCATAAGCAAACGCGCCTTAGAGTCACTTTTTTAATTAAAAATTTCAAGCAAACATGATTACAAATTCATTTAATATATATATAGCGTAATTCGTCTACCGCAAAATAATACAAGTCAATATCGATTCCCTCGCTAACGCGCTTACCCATACGTCAAGTTCAAAATTCCAACCACCCAGAAAACGTGAAAAACCAAGGGCTTTCGACATTAAAAAAAAAAGCAATAATGTTCAACTCACACTTTTTATTTTTGGGAATTTCAGGCAGGCGCCTGCGTCTGCGTTCGGTACCGGCAGCTGCATTAAGACCACCGCTAGCCTGTATTTGTGGTTGTCTGGGATGATGTTCAGGTGTTGGCCAGGAACTGAGCGACGAACACGAATCCCCGATGTCGCTGATGACGCTGTCCCGTCCACCGTTGCTACTACCCCTCATCATCTTCCCACCACTGTTGACAAGTCCGCCATTGCTCAGCCCGGCGAATAAGCTAATCGTCACCCGAGGTGCAACAATACCAAGATTCAGCTACATACTACTCACGAGCATGCCTTATAACAGCTTCCTATCGTGATTCACTTGACTTTTGCGGCTGGGATGCTTTTTCTTTATTTATTTATTGTTTTTTTTTTTCAATACAGTCTTGGCTGTTAATGCGGTTTACAGATGGATTAAGGAGGCAAGACACCTTTGAAATGCAAATTACTAAATTCAAAATTTTAAATATTTATTACAGTGTAGTTATGATTTTATTTATACTTGTTCCAATACTAGTAGATAGTTTTCCCTTCAATTTAAAAGGACTTGCTCTTCTGAAAGTCCCTTCGATAGTTATAGTTGTAATAAAATAAAGAAAATTTACTCACAGTAAGATTCAAAGTCAACCGGTGGATAGATTGAGTTCTTCCAGTATGAATGTATATTTGAGATTTTGAATTGAATGATTAGAAGAAATTTGACATTCTGGCATGAGTAAATTTTGTTGACTAATCGGTTAACAACCCATTTCTTTGTTTTTAATAATTTTTCTGTACATTTAATTCTGTACATTAAATCCCTTCACTCACGTTAAAAGGACTGTATCAAAGAGTATTACCACCAAGTTTGAACTCAATCTATCCACCGGTTGACTTTGAATCCTATACGGCGAGTGAATTTTCAACTTTCTATTATAACTAGCGATCGATAGGACTTATAGAAGAGCTACACCTTTCAAATTAAAGGTAAAACAATCCTCTCTAATTAAAATAAGCGTAGATTACAACAGAATTGTTATAAATATTTCAAATTTTCCATTTACTAATTTGCATTTTAAAGGTGTCTTGTATCCTTAAGTTAACCGTTCAACGTTAGGAGGATGTGCTTTGGATATATCGTTCGGCGAGTTTTATCGAACGGACGAATGGTAAAAAAATAATACTCACTGCCTTTTTCGCGATAAATGTGGTATCTGGATTTTTGTATAAATCTACAGTTTCCGAGAACGAAATTGTGCAATTTAAACATAAATTGTCGATCATTGTTACGTTACATCCTCGATGTCGGAGCTCAATGTTTTTATGTTTTCGAAACATTTTTCATAAAAAATTTTACGTAAAAATCCATCGTATTGAATGATAAAACTTGCGGCGATGCACTTTTTACATGACGACATTAAAATAGCGATCTCGAGTATAGTGGAAACGTTATAGCTCAATTTTTGCAAAAATATTTCCATTCAGAACGAGCCGTTGCAAAGAAACGTCCAAAACATGTCCTCGCGAAGTCAAAGGATATGGGGAAATAAATGGGAAATGATCTAGTTAAAGATATGCGTGAGAATAAAAGTCGAGACTTTGTCACTAAAAATAGTTTAAATATTTAAAGTAAAGTGATAATATGATCTAAAATGCCTTCTTTTAGAAGCTTTATTTATTTGAGTTTATAAACTAGCTCATTGTTACAATTGATAAAAGCTTCATATATGTGCTATCTAACTTTTGGAGTAATTGGTATGATAAAATGTTTTATTGCTCTATTATTATGTAAATATTCTATTATAACTGATCAAATTGCACGAGGGTGTGAGGTTATTTTATGAGACCATAGAATTCAGATGCATCTTATTTGTCACAAATTAAATATAACTGAATTTCTCTACTAATCAGAAACTTAGAAAACATAGGATTGCCATAACGAGCACATAATAGCAGATACAATATAAAATATCAAAATATTTCTATCTAAATGCATATAGTAATGTTTAAACAAAGTAGATACGAAAAATCGAAAAAGTATGCCCTTGAATGTAAAACTTGAACTACTTAGGTATGTTTACCAATTTCTATTCGACTTTTATTGTTTTCAATGAAAATTCTTTAAAACATATCCCGACGTCCCTCTGATGTACATTGCGGTCTTTATTCATATATAAGAAATATATTTTTATACATAATAACTCTTCTATAGATGACATAAAAAACCGTCCATTCGAAATGTTCTCGTTCTGATTAAATAGACTCGAGAAATATTATTTTACAGATAACTCCTTCTACAGATTACATAAAAAACCGTCCATTCGAAATATTCTCATTCCGATGAAACATACCCGTACCCATAAGAAAACTCGAAAATTATCACAAAACTGAATGTCTTCTCCGATTAGATATTAAAAAAGTTATCGAAAAGGAAAATACACATCATGAACACCATGCCGTAATATGTATAATAAAAAATTTTAAACCACATCAGCAAAAGAGTCTAATTGTCAACCATCGTCGTGCACAAAGACATTTTGAAAAATCCAAGGTCCACGTAACATATGAAATAAAACTGATGTGAAAAAATGAATATACAATGAATCGTACCTGAAATCACTGTCGGCGACGATAGACGAGCAACACATCTGTTCGCAATCCTCGCTGTCATCAGCCGAGCTGTGTCCACTATGCGCTTCGTGCCTATGCAACACCACGACTTCCTCATCTTCGGAATCACCTGCCACACCTGTAGCCGATCGGCTACCCACTTCGGCGTCGCTGCCCTGAGACGAAGTCGGCGAGTCGTCCAGTATGACATCGTGAACCAGTCTGCGTAAATTTTTCGATTATTGTATGATTTACGTGCAACACACGCATATACATATACATGTGCACACAGCGCATGGAGAAATATCGACGTAAATTCTTGACGGAGCCGTTAAAACTATCGATTATTCGCTAAACTGTAACGCACGCATGGGTAGAAAGAAGTTGAAAAAAGTACAAATAAGGAAAAAACAGTACGACCCCTTGACACAGAGATCTGATTAAAACGCCGCGAAGAAGCTTGTTGCACAAAAGTTACGAGTGCATATACACATCAAGCGGTACGTGCCTCTTTAACAAAGTAGGATATCAGCTTAATTTCCTCGCGTCAACCGGACGTACCTCGGAACTTTTTCATTAAAAAACAAGAAGATGAAAAAAAAAAATTAAAATAAAGCCCGAGAAAAATAGAAGGCAAGGGGGGGGGGTACTGTCGAGTTAAACGTTGCGAAGAGTTTGAGAGAGAAGTGGTCGATACACCTTTAAAGCGTGAGTATTGCGGAGAAATCGCCAAGACTTTGGTATATATTGCAGAGACAGTTGTGTACGTGTATACACACATACACATGCGCCGAAGACGACTACGACACCATGCGAGGGAGTATTGACGCGAAAGAGAGACTGGAATATCGAGATGTATCACGTGACACATGTAGTTGACAGAGAGTAATAACGCCAACTTTTCGTTCTGCTTACGCTAACGTACGTATACGGAGGTGTAAAAAAACAACGGGAAAATAAGTACACATCGATACATATACGCCCAACAGCTTTTTTTCAGGTCAGAAGTGAAATATTCACACATTGCAGCGACGGCGCAGTCGTCGCGTATATGCACGAATATACACATATACACGAATACCTATATATATATATGACAGTTGACGAGAGAAAGAGATGATCATTCAAGAACAAACAACTCAGATATCAATGTGCATACGCGATCGATTCAATCCTAACGAGTACACGCAGTACAAGTTGATAGAAGATCTCTTTCGTCGATAGTCTAACCTACCTACATCAGATGGTCCAGCAGGCGTAGTATATCAAGAAACAAATCCTGAGAAGCTCGTGAATAGGCATTTCATTCTCCCAAGAGACTCAGGAAAAAACTGAAGACTCTATAGTCCAAACAACGATGTACACTTATGCTCAACGATACATACACACACACACACACACACACATGTGTGTGTGTATATATATATAGTCGGTCAATGCCATAGAGAGACACTTTAACATACAGTACTCACGTGTAATTAGAAATCGGCGCCTTTAGATGCTGGGGTAGACGTTCGAAGTAGTAGCGGAACTGCTCGAACTCGGAGTCTGCCATTGTACGAAAGGATGAAAGAGGCAGCGTCGAGCGCTGCCCTCTTTGTCACCTAGACGATGATGAACTTTTTGGGCTTTCTCGAATCTATAAGGAAAAGCCGACGACGAGCTGCTCTGCTGCAGCACAGCGCGCGCCGCCTGCACCCGCGACGATATATTGATCTTCGGGCTTCTTACACCGTCACGGTGCTTCTGCGCACAAGCGACGGGGTTCTTTCTGCTGCTGCTGCGACTTCTGCCGGGGGGTGCTCGAAGCTTACCAAGGGATTGTTTTTTTTCTTATTTCGTTTTGCTGCCAAGTTTTGAATTGGCAAAGGGAGACTTTGGACTGAAACGAGGGTTCGCGTTCTCGGTGATCGAATAACGCGTGGAAATTTCACTCACGGAAATTGTCAATTATTCCGCTGACGATGAATTTTCATCAATTGTCTTATGTTGTATTTTTAGTGAAATGTATACATGTTAAAGCGTGTAAGTTGTGGGACTTTTATTTCTGTTATCGATAAATCCAATCGCTATTTCCTTCTTTTACTATATATACACACACACACACACACACACACACACACACATAGGTATATAATAATTAATTCTAGCCGTGCTTTCTTTCCTATCAATAAAATGTAAAAAACACTCAGGACTTGTTTTATAGGTTTTTCAAATATCCGAACTCTTTGTCGAGACTGCGTGTTTCGCCAACACAGATAGTTGAACCACCTTTGAATCCTATTATGTCACCAATTTTCCTATCTTTTCAACTATTTCATTAACGTTACTTGCAATCGTTAAAGCCGTGGACGAAATAATCCTAGGCTATGTTTGCTTTAAAAAAATGCCATTTTCTCTCCATTACGACGATATCCTCTGGTTCGATCCGGTCTTCTAAACGAATATTCATCAGAACACGGCCAAGTGAACTCACGGATCGCCTCGATGTTGTTCTTCCGACGTTGTTATGAGTCTAAGTTCCGGCAGCAAGCGTCGGTCCCTCCACCGCGTTTATATTAGCCAGAACGATGTCCGACGGCAATCCCCGATTGCCGCCTCTGGATTCTTCGACAGGAGGTTCTCTCTTGGGCGCCACATCTCGATGTTAAGCGAACTTAATTTTAGAATAAAAAAAAAAACGCGTAAAGCACCAGAGATTATTTCGAGCCCAGTTTACGCGGACAATTCTCCCGGGTTTTGGCGCCAAATCGTAATCGTTAAACCCGAGGTCGAAATAATTATAGATTACCTTTGCTTTAAAAGAAATTCTTCTCAGTCGCGCTGTCCATTTTATATCGTTACGTATTTAATTCGCAAATTCTAACGTTAGCCGCATTTTCTCATTTTGCGGATATTCTCCTATATACTTTCGAAGAACATTTGTCGCTCGGAACGTTACAGTCTTCCCGTCATTGCGCGGCGCGTCTCATTCGCGTAAAATTTTCCGATTTACTTCAAATTCGGAATGCGGCGACTTTTGAAGCATATCGTTTATTATTCGAAATCACACTCCGAGATCGCTGGCGTTCCAAGCTAAACTAACATTGACTATAAGAATTTTGATAGATCGACCACGCAGTATTTTTCGTTAGCGAAGAAACAACGTATATAGAATTGCGGCAATCCAGCGAAACTTCAATTTACATTTACGCGCGACAAATTTGCGTAGGGTATTTTAAATATACAAACGGGGCTTTTAAAGCGTACTTACTTAGGACTTACGGCGTGCACAATTGGTTTTCGAATTCTCGGCATCGAAATCCCGCATAGGCACACGAATATATCGATCTGGATGTCGCGAAATGTGCGCAGTTTAAAAGACACAAACCCAAGTAATCAACAGGCACTCGCGAGCTAGTTGACCTCGCAACAAGTTCGCAAGCCAGTGAGAGACCTACTCGCGGCTTATAATAATGTATAACGGCATTTACAAAAGCTTTGCAACGATAAGCGAGGTTTATTAGCGCAACAGGGATGGAATGAAATAGATGACTGTAAAAACGGATTAAAGACAGAAAATAATAACAAAAAGGGAAACCTGTAAATTAACAAGTCCTCGTCTCTTGAGACTCGTGGATAAGAAATATTAACTGATAAGGATTCGCGTACATCCCACGTACCTGATCTCACGACATATTATTAGAATTAGATGCGGATTATTACTGAGATATTTATTGATTATTATAGTCTTCGTCGGTTGACTAAATATTCATTGGCGATTGCTATTGTTGATTTTGAACTTTGACTAGAAGAGAATATTGGTATGATAATATTATACAGCATATTACATTTACGTGAAATCGCATTGATTTCTGTTGAAGGCAGAATACAATCTAATTCGATACTATCGCGGATGCAGCTTGATTTCCCCTTGTCATCCATACATGTTGTATGTAAAAAAAGGCCTGATTTTTACGTTATTTAATTTACAAATGTATTTTCACGCGATAAAAATGTTACAACTTGTTTCTCTGAATACCGCTTGCAGAAGAAATCGTCACTTCCCTTTATTTACACTTCGTCCGGACTGAAATAAATATTTTCATTTTTACGTATTAGTGTAATATATACTTCGTTCGGCTAAAATTCATCAACTGCATCCGGATGATCTGGAACACATTTTCAAATGTCGTGTCACCATGGCTTGATACATTATATGCCAAATTCGAATAATTATTTTTCAATCTCATCCATATCTTTCGTGTTCAAATTCATCATTTTCGTGTTGTAATAATCCATTGAATGACTAATTTTTTAGACTTTTTTTCCATTATTCATTTTATAATTTTATGCAATCGGTTTTCTTATCAAAAATGTCATCTTCAAACAACGGCACAACAAATCATCCACGAAAAAAATCGTTCTCACAATCCTCGTTGTATTGATTGAAAATGAAAAAAATTAAAAATAAATTCAAGAATTAAATTACACGTAGATATACTTTTGACAAAGATGGAGCATAAATAAATTGGGAAAAGAGCTTTTGTTGGTCGTTGTACAGAACCAAAGCTATAAAGAATGAATATTTGGCACGTTTCTGACTTCATTTTACTGATTCGTAATTAGAAGTTAAAACTTTGTAAATTGCAAGCTCTACCGCATAAGTATTGAAAGTCCAAAAAAATATTTTTCTAAATCGCCACTCTTCGCTGCAACCAAGAGCTTTTTTCATTGTTTACCGACATTTGTTGAGTTTTCCGACTTGCCCATTGCCTATGATCGATCGAAGAAGATAAAGCTCTTTAAACATGACGTTAAACTACCTCCTCTAACTTCTGAATCGAAGAATTCTTTTCGCAATAATACGAAATACTGTGCGATTCGCGATCATTAATCGTATCAATATGGAAAGCACACTTTTCTACCACTCCGACAACACTGCATCAAATGAAACACCTATATTATGCGGATATCGCCACGAGTCGGAATGCGAGATAAAAACGAACAGAAGAAACTTCCCCAGAGACTCCTCTTCTCGCGGTAAGTGATTGATCCTTCGTGAAGCGAAGAATTCTCCCCTTTTATTTTCCGGAATGTAGCTCCAGGAAATATCCGACATCGCGCAGCCGTTAAACTATCTGCGCATTTTTCTCGATTAGCCTGCACTTCGTTAAATCTACAATTGAAATGGACGTTATGAACTTTGGAGGAGATGGGGTGGCGGCAAAGTTTTCAATGGGGGCTATTTGTTAATTAACGATATTCTGCAGCGGACGTATAAATCTGGATAAGCTCGTCAACTAGGTTCTGCGATTAAATTCACGATCGCGCACTCGCTCCAGTGAATAAAGTATAGCTTATAAAATAATGGCAATATCGCGCGGACGTTATACGCAAGTCTATTGCGACGAGACGAGCGAAACCTTTGAGATCAACAGAAAAAAAGGGAACGAAACGTTAAAAGAAAGCCGAAGACGTTCGGGAATCGCGGCTAAAACGAATAACCTAACGTGTCCTGATTAGAAACAGGATAAGAAGCTTCTGTTTCTCTTCTGGCCCTGCATCGAAGAAAAATCACTGGGAATTTAATCGAGTGAGCGATGGCACGTATAAATAAGTACAGCTGATGGCTGCTACGGTCTAATGTGCTGCATCTGCTTGGCGCTTCGAGTACAGCTCTTCTCGCCCCGTAGGCGATCAGACGGTTTTTATTAAGGGCTTTCTTGCTTTTATCATCTTATTGCGGAAGGGCGGACCTTTGCTTTACTCGCTTGGGCTTGAAGATCCTTGCTTGTGCTTCGTGTAATTGGGACGTGGAATTTTTATGTAGATTTTCCACTGTCTCGACTCTATCGTTTCTTATGTGATATACAGTTGAATTAATGAACGCATCTTTAAACGGAGAAAATCAAATGAAAAAATATGGGATATTAATATTAATTGAAAAAATGCTAGTTAATCTATTAATTATTATTTCTTATTTCAAATAATATTTTGCTAAATACAAAACTATTTGCTGAATAGTTATGTGTATATTATTTGCATTAAATAATAGTAACAAAAACATTAATTTTTAATAAACACATTTTCCTAAATTTTAGCAATGTTGCTTTACTAGTACGGAAGAGTCTTATATTTTCACCGCTGAAAAAGTCGGATGTGCTACATTTCCCATAAATTGTATGTATTATTTTTGAAAATATTTATTTTAGAATGATCATATAAATCACCGCTCATCATAATAAATTGTTTTTGGTGGATAGTCTTCATCTCGATATTGTTACGGAATAAAATTTGCTCTGATCCTGTAGACACATTTAATTTGCGACCACATTGACATATAGCTCAAAACGATGTTTTGTTAATAATTGAAATTCTAAAAATTTCACCCAAAAATAATCAAATAGAAAAGTCGTAGTCCTTGGAGTCGCGCAGTTACTTCAATTTTACACGAGTAACCAAACGTGCTTTAAGTACAAAATAGTATTTCGACAATAGAAAAGAATTTCTAATACAAAAAAACGTGAAAGTTGCATGTACGTTTTGCATTAAAAAGTGCAGTACGAAAGTTTCGGATACATAATAAGAGACGCGACGTTTTCTCTAGTTATACATGTCTAAATTACGTTTAACGTGAAAAACAATTTTTTTTTCTATCAAAGAGTATCCGAATAGATCTTGCGTATCGACGAATTATTACGAGTACTAACCGCGCGAAAGTCACAGATCGTTAAATCAAATCTCCCGATCACCACCTACCCGCGTTACTGACGTCAAAGCATATTCAACGCAGTCCATTCGAAAACGAGTTGCCTGCCTGGTAGCTTCAAATGAATGAAAGCTCAGGAAGAGAAGAAAAAGTCAAAGTGAAGCAATATATACCAAACGTTTACATATAGACAGAGAACGCGTATAAGATGAAGCTTCTGGTAGGAGCAGTAGCGGACCAATCGGATGCGATCGCGCCATTCAGTCAAGCTACCCTTCATGGAGGGGGTGAGAGCTTAAGAACCCCGTGAAGTCTCCTAGACGGAACACTTCTGATTCTGCACTTCCTCGGCTTGAGTTAGTAATTCTTGTGGCAAAGTCTAGTATCGACTTCCCGTGTGTGCCGAAGATAAATATTCAACAGGTTTCGGTTACCCGTCAAAAGAAATATATAATAAAATTCGATTTCTTTGAGGTCGATTGCTTTGCATTCTCATTGTGGAGTGAGTTTCTGAAACGAAGCAGTCAAAGTTCAAAATGAGTGGCTCGGGCAAAGGATTACTTGGGATGTGGCTGTACAGAAGGGACGAGGAGTGGACCATCAAGGAGGATAGTCCTTTGCACAAAAGTCGAAGCGATGTGAGTGTTTCTCGTTGAGACTCTGTCGAAAATGAAAATGAAAAATGAATCTTCTGTTAAAAAGGTACCAGCAGTTGAGAAGGTCGCAAACGATACCAAGAACTCCGTCGTGTTTTCCCTGAAAAATCAAGTCGGCGGTCTCGCCCGTGCCCTCCAAGTCTTCCAGGCACGTACCCTCTAAATAATGAAAAAACAATAGCCCTGAACGTTATTAAACACGGCAACATATTTATCTAATTGAAGGACCTGGGGGTGAACGTCGTGCACATCGAGTCTCGAAAATCAATGCGTCGCGGCTCGGAGTACGAGATCCTGGTGGACGTCGAGTGCGACAGTAAGCGAATGGAACAACTCACGCGGATGTTAAGTCGAGAAGTGGCCGCGATTAATTTGGCCCAGTACGAGGAAATCGGCAGCGTTCCGCATCCTCCGTTATCGGCTGCACCGAGCTTTGGTTCGTATAGTTTAAGATTTTTTTTTTTTTTTTTTTTAGGCGAATACACGGGGGATCGCGTGGAAGAACTAATCCGGGAAAGTGGATTTAGTCATGAATAATGCATTCATTCTGACCACTATAAAACTAAGAGCTCGTCAATTTACTTGCATTTGTACTGTCGTAGTAAATTACATCGAGAGAGTTTTATTTTGATAAAAAAAAACAAAGTAATTACGCGTTATCGATTATTTTAGATTTTAGCGAAGTAGACATGGTGTGGTTCCCTCGGAAAATAGCAGATTTAGATCAGGCGCAGAGAGTGCTCATGTACGGTTCTGAATTAGACGCAGACCATCCCGTAAGTGTGAAATTGTTGTACGATTTACAAGAGAAAAAAAAATCCTCTTATCACAATTTTCTCTGAAAGGGATTCAAAGATCCGGTGTACCGCAAGCGACGCGAGCAGTTTGCGGACATCGCCAGAAGCTACAAGTAGTAAGTATTCCATATAAGAGTAGATCTGGTTTTCTCGAGAAAATTTCAAAGAAATCGACACGTTTCAGCGGAATGCCTATTCCTAAAATACAATACACAGCAGAAGAGATAAAAACTTGGTGAGTATAATTTAACAATTTAACAATCGTTATATCCGCCATACTGTGTAGTCGAAGGATCGTGTTTCCTTCTTTACGAAGGCAATCTCGTAGCGGATTCTTTAAACTAAGAAACTCAGCGCAATCTCGAAAGGAGCGCGAGAGAAGTGAGTTTGTCGGACTGAATACGAGTCTAATTGCCCTGATTTGATTCGTTGTGGATGGATGTACGTGTGCGCGTGTATGTGCGTGTGCCTTTGGAGTTGGCAAGTGTCGGAAGAAAACAAATGCGGGTTTAAACCTTTTCTAAACGACGAGGAAAGGATAAATGAATTATAAGAAAGAAAAGAGCTTATTTAACTGAATCGAGTTTGTCTTTGGAAGGAGATGTTCAAGAACAGGGTTTCATTTAATTGCGATGTCTATTCGATGATTGTTATCTTGTATTGTGATATTTTATTCGTAGGGGAACGATATTTCGAGAACTTCATAAACTTTATCAAAAACACGCTATCAAGGAGTTTCTTGAGAATTGGCCAAAGCTTGAAAAATACTGTGGTTACAGGTATTTACCAATACATATTGGACTGTTAGAAATTGTTGTTGTCCTTACAATGTTATTCTTCTATTTATTGAGATTCTAAATGCGTGATTGAATATTTAATGTAGCTTTAACATTATGTATGGATTTTCAATTATATATCGTTAAATAATTATTCCTGCGTGTAAGTATGCATTAGTCGATATGGAACTGGTTCAAAAGTTCGTTCACTTAATTATGCTGCAATACTAAATGATGTCAAATGATTTGTTTACTGCTTGCACAGAATTGTTCAGAATTTACCGTTAAACTTTATTCTAATTGCAGACGATAAACAAATCCAAAAATTTGATATGTGCAATGAGTTACGAAATATTCTTGGATTTACCTAGGTTCTACCTACGGATCGCGAGTAAATTCCAAGATGAAAAAATTAATAACAATTAAAAAAGCTCTCCTCCACTGTAATAAAAATTTTGCTATTTTTAAGACGATTGTAAAAGAAAAGATCACTTACGCGAATCGAAAACAAGTTTCCATGTCGTGTAAATATTAAGAAAGTAAATATAGTACAAAAGTGCTTTCAATTGCAAGTAAACATTTTGTAAATATAGCAAATCTTTTTTCAATTCATTTAAGCTGAACCGACTGTTAATAAACAATAACCAATTTGTAAAATGAGAAATGTGCAGGAACTTCGTTCTCGGTTACAGGACACAATTTTTCAGTTTCACTATGTGATTGAATTGAATTTGATCGTTAATATATTTTGAACGGTGTATGCTAAACGTAATTTAATTCACAACGCGTTTGACGACAAATTATTTTGTTCTTTTAGAGAGGATAACATACCTCAACTGCAGGACGTTAACACATTTCTAAAGAGTGCGTATGAATAATTTTAAATGAAAATTTCAAACAAAATGGACAAAAATGAATGTTTGACAATGCTTTAACAACAGAAATGACAGGATTCCAACTTCGTCCCGTGGCAGGTTACCTATCACCGCGCGATTTCCTAGCAGGTCTGGCTTTCCGTGTATTCCACTGCACTCAATACATCCGACACTCATCGGATCCTTTCTACACACCAGAACCGTAAACGAATATTCAAATGATTAAGAAACTTCGAGGAATTTCCTTCGAAATAAATAAACGAACAAATGTTCTCCTCAGCGATTGTTGCCACGAGCTTCTGGGTCACATGCCTCTTTTGGCAAATCCAAGCTTCGCTCAGTTCTCTCAGGAACTCGGACTCGCATCTCTCGGAGCGGCCGATGAGGACATCGAAAAGCTCGCTACCGTAAGCTCTTGCGCAAACTAAAAGCCATTTGTAAGTATATCGAGTGACCCGATGAATTAATATCGTCGATTTGACGTCTTCGCGGGCAGCTTTACTTCTTCACGGTCGAATTCGGACTGTGCAAACAAGACGGTGACTTGAGGGTTTATGGCGCTGGATTGTTGTCATCGATTGCGGAATTGAGGCACGCTGTTGCCGCACCGGAGAAAACTTTTAGATTCGAGCCTGAAGTTACGGTTAAACAGGAATGCATCATTACGGCTTTCCAGAATGCGTATTACTATACAGACAGTATTGACGAGGCTAAAGAGAAAATGCGGTGAGTTTTTCCACATATCTTTTGATAAATAGTTTCTCGAGGATCATAACGATTGCGTTGTGTTACGCGATCGGCATCTTAAGTTACATTTAAAAGAGCTTTGCTTCACATCAAGTACATTTCATTTCTTCTTATGCGGAGACCTTGAATATAAAAAGTATTCTTATTGTTTTAATTGTTATGATTGTTATTAATTGGCAGTGATACTCTTTGATATATATGCTTCTTTCAATAAAAACGTAGGGACTTTTAATTGCAATATGTACATTTTTTTGAATAATGAGTTAAACAAGCATTTTTTATTTTTAATAATTTTTTGCGCATTCGATTCTAAATCCCTATTGTAAGTAGCTATCGAAGGGACTTATAGAAGAGCAAGACCTTTCAAATTCAAGGTAAAACTGTCTTCTGTTATTAGTTTGAATTTTAAAAGTATCTTGTCCCCTTAATGAATAATAATACATAATATAAAAATTACGCTGATAGTATAACTAGTAACGAAAATGTAATTTAACAAAACGTCGTTACATGCCCATAAACAATAAGAATAACTTAAAAAAAAAGTTACTTTTCAATTCCTAATAAACAAAAACGATTCATAATGTATAATCTATACAGTCTAAATTCAAAGAGTGGATAAAAAAATATAACATTTGTATAAAATAATATACGAAATAACAAATATCATATTCTAGATAAATTATATTTTATTTTGAAACGCTTTTAATAATATAGCAGCGAAAGGTATATATCGTTTTTTTAGTTTTAAGTAAAGTTTCATTCTTGCGAGCTATTACATGTGTATCTCCATAGGGATTGTACTAATAACACGTTACCGTGTAATCGGTAAATTGAAATTGACGAATAAGTAAACGTAGTCTACGGTTTTTAAAACCATAGTTTTAAATTTGTAAATTAATTTTATTATTATTATAAAGAAACTCAACTTTTACCTTCTGCTTCGAATTTTTAGAACAACGCGGCTTGAAACTCTTATTAAATACAAAGAGTTGCGAAAGTTAAGACATACTTTTCTTTCTGTTTGGAACTGTGCAAAGCTTCAAATCAAATTATTTGCGTATGAAAAAGTGGCATCGGAAAGAAATTCCTATTTGACTCATTAGCAGTAATTTTTACGAAAATAATAATAATATTGACAAAATGAACAATTTAACTTCCAGTCAATTTGCCAGTCAGATAAAGCGTCCGTTCGGCCTCCGCTACAACCCTTACACTCAGTCCGTAGAAGTCCTAACCGATGCTCAGAAGATCACCGCAGTAGTCAGCGAGCTTCGAGGTGACTTGTGTATCGTCTCGAATGCTTTGCGTAAAATTCACGAACAAGACGAAAGCGTAAACGTTGAAAGGATTACCAGTCTTCTGACCCAAGGTATCGACCTTCAGTTAGAGACGTCGCCGTTGCACTCCTCCTCCGGTAGCGATTCCGAGGATAAAAGTCCAAATAGAGACGAGCCTGTCAGGGTTGATGGCTGTAATTCGATGACGAGGCAGTTTTAAGGCTTACTTTCAATCAATATTGTCCTATAATTGTATAGCTACCACAGCTGTAAAAAGTCTTTTCTTTAAGAGTTTACGATATTCCTATAAGAATGAACTTGTTCGACGATTGTGTGCGCGAGATTTAAAGGTATTGTAAAAGGTTCTTATAAGAGTTAGCTTTTATGGGGAGGTATTATATTGTATTTATATTTGAATGTTTATAGATTATGCGTGTTTGCTTTAATGTCCTTCAATTGTTATGCATGTTATAAATATTCAGAAATGTTATATTATTCAATGTTATATATCTATAATGTATATGAACAATCAGAAGAAATGCTATTGGTGTCGTAAAATAATAATGTCTTTTTTCATTAGAAGACCTTCAAATTCAGATAAGTAAATCCTTATTTTGAAAAAAATTGCTTATTTTATTTTATTATCCAAATAATATCGTATCTCTAATATCGTAACAATTGACATTGATTTTGCTATGAATTTTTTATCGTTTTAAATCATTTTAACCACACAAGCCCGTGATCCACGCATTGTTACGTTTCAATTTTTATTTAATAGATCAGAAAAAAATAAACAATATTATTGCCGAAACTTAAAAATTGTATAAATATATTGTATAAATATAATATTTTCTGTAGGTATTGTTTTTTTTACGATTTTTTTATAATTCAGTTCATTTAGCGCGCGAACGAAGACTATATACGGTTTCAACATGTTTTTATTACCCTGGCAAGTACAAAGAAACTCAGCTCGAGCTGCTGTTTGGTTGCTAAGAAAAATATTTATAAATCGTATTGAACATAACAAAATTTGTATATATTATCAGTAAATAGTGTAAAACCTTTTTTAACTTCAACATCATAACATTTTTTCATTTCGTTTTCAATAGAAGTTATTCTATAATCAGCGAGTTTATTCATTTTTATTCTCAGCGCGGACTCCGACGCGATAGCGAACGAATCGCTGATTTCCGAGAACGAAGATGATCCAAAATCCGGCGGCTCGAGTCGAGATACCGGCAGTTTATCAGACGATCCATTGTCGATTACCGCCTAATTAGAGCTTCAACTCAGAGTTACGGCTCGCTGAAGTCGAAGCTGCTTTCAGGTCGAGTGGAATTCGCCGCGATACAAGTTAATTCGACGCTGTCGTGTCTATTCTCAATCCGGAAATTACGCAAGAAGTTGCAGATATTATTTTATCTTTATTAGCTCCGAACGCTCGTTCAGTTCTCAAAAGCGGCGCTATCGTGGAGCGGCTCGTTGAAAGTGCAGATCGACAGTTATGTTCGCTGTTTTCTGAACTTCAGCTTGGCAATAGGAAGCCCTCGCGGCTATTACGCCGAATGAAATCGCCAGTCGGCACAGCCGCCTCAAACGAAGCACTTCGTGTAAAATGGTTATTGGACTTATTATGGCCTAACGCTTTTTCTAGCATTCTTCGCCTCCTCAAAGACAAGGCCCTGGATGAGTTAGCGTCATCAGCAAACGAAGCTACCAGACCCATCGAGATAACAACGCTCTATCCGACCGTCGCCTTTCTCATCGGCTCAGCGGTCTTGGTACAATCGGGAAATTTGGCCACTAGGCGCAGTCCACCGCGTGATTTCGCGACCACCATCGCACTGGGTCACAACCTCCATCTCCGCCGAGAGTTTTTAGCTGGGAATTCATGATCGCGAGCGTCGTCGTCGCAATCGAGAATTCGAACATTTCATTTGGCGAGTCTGCGGGCTCTTTCTTCAAGCGATTTCTGTCTCTCCGTTCGTTCTGTCGTCGATTCGATTTCGATACAAGCAATCCTGTAATTAGTGAGTTTATTCCTCGCGATTTTCGCTAAACGTGCAGGGGTGTACATTAAATTTTGCAATAAATATTTATCTCGTCTCGTCTTTTTCATACGCAACTGTATTTTGGTTTCTACCTACGAAAGCCGCAAGGGCTAAATTGTATATTCTCGCGATACGCTTGTGCATTGCTTTTTTTTGTTTTTGAGATGCAGTGTAAGTAAAAATGACACAACTCGTCGCGCCGTTAAGAGCTATTCTCCATTTATGACGTCCCAGTACAAGTAACCGAATACTGGAAAGAAAAACTGTAATAAAGTGGCAATTGTAAACAATACTGCGTTGAAAACATGGAACATGGCTTACACATCTCTTCTTCGAAAAACCAAAATAAAACTCGAACTCGAACGTGTCGACCTTCGCGCACCCTACAATCCGACCGCTGTTTCTGCGCGTACGTCGATTCTTTTCCTTCACCTTCGAAAAGTAGTTAAATCTTTATTCGTACTTTTGAAGATCTCAAAATGCGTTCGCATTGTTCCGAGTGCAGAACGCTAATGTTCTCGCTCATCCTCGTATTGTGACTTGAATCGACTGGATTCGCAGCCACCGCTACATCCCGCTGCAAATTATTCATTTCCTGTCGTTTCACCAAATATCCCTCGATGCAACCGCAATTCGCACCTTGGCACACGCGCATTAGCTCGACTTTAACGGAAAAAATCGTATTCTTCTTCGCGTTTATTGACGCTTGCCATCGCGCGTCGCGCAATATTTACATATCCCTTCCGCCGGCGACTCCGACCTTCCGATCGAAAAGAGTACGCGCGTACACAAAAAAAATAAGGAGAAAAAAAAAAAGACATTCGAACATCGACCTTCACACCCTATATTTCAACAGGTGCATATCTGTACTGTATACGTACTTCCAGGTATATCCGATCTTTTTTCCTTCACCTCCGCGATCCTTCTTACATATACACTTTCAACGGCGGCGCACAAATCATCCTCGCGGCGCAGGTTATAAATCCACCTGAGACTCGACTCTCACCATTAGGGGCCTCAAGTCGTAAAGCCGCGTTCGTCTACTACCTTTCCCGCAAACATCTCACCGGACCCCCCGCCCCAACTGTATACCAATGTATATATGTGTCTATATATATATATATATATATATATATATGTGTATAGTAATACGTGCATAAACTGACTTACCTGTCTGTGTATATATATGTACACATACCGCCCAGTAAAGCTGTAAAACCCGACGCAGCAGCATAGCACTCAGTTGCATAGAGGCGCGCCTCGCGCGAGTTTAGATATATATACACATATACACCACAGATATCGGTGCGCTGGAATGTCTGGCCATCAACCACCTGTAAGATTCCTGGCCATGCCGCAGTGCAGCTAGACGAAATAGGCAAGTCGTTTTCCCTCTTTTCTGCATATTTCGTATGTACGCTTCTCGAAGCCTTGGGGGCATATTGCGAGAGATACATTCGCTTGCGCGCCAACTATTTTGTACGACCGATACCTGTCCGTCTATACGTACGTGTGTGCATAGGCGCTAGTCGAGGTAAACAACCTTTGTTTACCTGGCGCGCTTTTACTGTCTTTTTGTCTAGGTGTTGACAGTTTTTTTATCTTTTTTATATTGGGCACATAGACCATGGCACAGATGAACAAGTCCAGCATCGATGGCCTGCCCAAACATTTCGTCTCCGCTATGCGGACACTTTTTGATATTATGGATGATCAGAATACGGGTGAGCTTTTTTCACATTTTGCTTTGTTATTCGGGGAGGTGGTGTTTCATAAGGTGCATTCTTTAGGCTACGTTAATTATGCGGACATAGAAGCGCGTTGGAGAGACGATGGAGCGTCTGGTTTACCAAAGGGAGTACTGGATGGTCTGAAGAAAGTTACGCCACCCAATGGTTTGCTGTCGTTTGAAAGATTCTGCGCCGGACTGAAGATATGCCTATTGCACGCACAGGCTGACAGCGAGTCCAAGAAGCTAGATTCTGGACAACCAAATAGACCACCGTCTGCTCCGGTTCTTGAAAATCAAAGCAAAGCTGTTTGGACATCGTCGAATACAGCTACTATAAGGCCAAATAATGTTATCTCCCAACAAAGAACACTTAGTATGCCACAGTTGCCAGGTAGAAAAGAGGGTAACCCTCAGTTCGATGTTGATTCTAGAATTTGTTCTGAATCTAAGCTTATCAAAGGTATGTATTTTGAATTTTTTTTTTTACTATTCTTTGAAATATTTATTCTACGATGTTCGACACAGTTTACGGACCACCAAAACCTCCTCGTACTGGTGCAGCTCTCGACACTAGAGTTTTAAATGCAGACAGGAGTTTTGACAAGTCTGAAATTCGTACAGCACTACAGAATTGGCAGTTGGGATTGATGATGGGTGCGGAAAAAGGTTCCGACAAGCGTCAAATACCTAGTGCCAAATATCGACCAGATCCAAACACTTTACTTCATCCAGCTAGAGTGTTAGGTGATGGGAAAGCCATAGATTTGCAAAATGCCCAGCAACTTGCCTTGCAAGCACAGAATAAAAAATCACCTAGTCGACGCAGAGAGCCAAGGCGACATACATTGCAGAATGGTATTGACTACAACATGGTAAAGCACTCTTTCATCAAAGATTTCCCAGTAGAATGCTACAAAGATTATTGTTATACGAGGTTGAGTTTGGGAAGCTTATTTCATCCGTGCAACCTTGCAATGATTTATTATATAGAGCATTCTTTTTTACAGATGAAGAGAATGAAGCAGATAGAACAGGAAAAAGATATCTTACTTCAAGGTCTTGCAGCAGTTGAAAAGGCAAGGGATTGGTATCTCAAGCAAATTTCCATTACCCAAGAGAAAATAAAGCATTTGGGAAGAATGGGTTCACATGTGGTAAAACACGTTTATTAAATAATATTTCAAATTCGCTGTTCATAGCTAATGATATAATCGATTTTTAAATAAATTATTAATTTATTTAGGAACAATGGACTGAAGCACAACAGGAAAGATTGGAGCTGCAAAGGGCAAGAGTACTCGAAGTTAATCGACATCTAGCTGCTTTGATTAGTAGTTGGGAAAGAGGTGGACTTCCTTTACACATGAACTTAGCATTTTTAAGTACACCTACACCAGCACAACTGCAAACCGATATGATGTCGAGATTAAAACAACAAAATCACAGGTTAACAGAGGTGCGTAAGACTGCATGGAATATCGACGTTGAAATTCAACGGAAAATGTTAAATATCTAAAAAAAAACTTGTAGGAGGTCAGCAAGAAAAGTCATAGAATAGCACTGCTAGAGCAAGAGAAAGACGGCCTCATGCGTGAACTGTACGACCGCCAGACAGGAATCGTCCAATCGAGAAGATCTACAATGATTCACGAGCAGCATGATCAAACATTCATGTAAAGTTCTATTCAAGTACCTACGCTTTTGAGAAGAGTAGTAACAAAGTGCTATTATTTAGTTTTAAGAATATCGATAGAGTAAACAAATTTATTTTTCCAGAATTTAAGGGGAATGAGAGAGAGAGAGAAGGTGCATATATTTGAAGAAATTGTTCAATGAAATTTCTTCAGTGAGAGTGATCACAAAATACAGAAGTTATGTGGTACATGTTAAGTTATATATTTTTCGATTTTTAATATTTACTTGAACGATTTATCTTTGTATCGATAAAAAAAAGAATTATATTGTAAAATACGTCTGTTACTGCGGCTTGCAACCGCTTTTTCATGAAATTTTATAATATTTTTAAGAAATTTTTTAAATAATATTTTAGAAATTGTATATCTTTTGTATTAAGATAAAATTTTATACCGTCGCGACAAAATTATTGTTTTTATATATAACAAGGCGCGAGCCATTAAACTAACGCTGTGAATTCAATCCATCCAATTGTTCTTATTAAGCATATATATATATATATATAAATATATATCGAACAATTATCTCGTTACATATATATTTTTTCAATAAATCATTATCAACGTTCCACTGTAAACCAAGAAAGTTAGTGCGCATTCCTATTCATTCAACAAACCTCATTCGGAATCGGAAGAATCAGTTTAGTCTAAACATAGTCCAAAGAAATCAGATCGTTCCAAATAATTGCGCTAAATGTCAAATGTCATCGTGCTTCTATCCTGAAACGATAAAAGCTTCAGCTTCTGCACGAGCCTAGCGATAAGATGCGTTTTGTACATAATTTTTTTATCATTAATTACGAAAGTCGCACTTAAGTACTGTTACGCGATAAACTTAGAAAACGCAATCGATGAAAATTCACTACCACATCTGAGCAGTAACGTAGATTGAAAGCGTTAAAAATGACTGAAGCTGGAGAAAAAAAAGACCACTGTCTTCACTAATAAAGACAGCATTGAGCGGAATAAAAATAAAGAAGCAAAGCTGCGCGCAGCACGAAGAGAAGAAAAGAGAAGAAAGAAGGGGCGAGACGAATTCAAGTGAAGATGATTGAGGAGAAGGAAATGCGTGCAGATGCGTTAGGGGAGTGTAAATGTGTACAGCACACATATAGAGAAGAGAAATCTGGCATTCGTATGTTATCTTGTAGTGCTCTCGTGCGACGCTTACAGTTGAGGTCGTCGTTGTTGCACCCCACGCACCGCCGTCGTTTCTTCTTCGTTTCACGCTGAGAAAGAGAGAAAGAGCTTTCGATTTAGTCGCCTTCCGCGCTTCAAGAGATCAGCGCGTGCTCTTGCTGCAGCTCTTCTTTTTGTGTACAATCATAGTTGCTTCAAGTTATTCGAGTTTATCAGCAGCGGTTCTTGAACCATACTATCATTTTTTCCGATTGGACAGTTGATTGCGAGCTTATCGACGGCGATATAGGCCTATTATAGAGCTTTTTTGTACGATCGACAGTGTCGTTGAGTTTGTTTTTAGGGGATAACAAAGAGGAGACTTGGTACACTCGGTGTTTGATCAAAGCTCCAGTAACCTGTGGCAAGTATTACTTTGTTTACGAAGTTTCGCGGATCATTTGTGTATCGCATTTTATTATTTTAATTGTCGCCTTTAGTAAATAATACAAAGCAGCGCGTGTAAGTGAGAAGCGAATTTTCCAGCCGCCAAACTTTCATCTTTAACTTGCAAATCTTATTATTTCAGATCTGCAAGTTCGACGATCTTCCCTTAGCTTTGTGTCTTTGTCGCGCGAATTTCCGAATCCGCATATACACCGCCATGCGAGGACTTGTGCTGCTGTTTGTTATTTCTGTCATCACATTCATAGGTATTTATAAACACCAATAAAAATATTTTAATTTATATCTCACGATTCTCGAACATCTACGATCGTGAGTAATTACGAGTCTGATTAATCGTAAAGCACGAGACGAGATATATCTACGAAATAATCTATACATTATCTTAAATTTCGAAAATAAAAAACAATGCTCAACGCTGCAACTATAACAATGGCTTATATTGAAAAACTCGAGCACATGTAATTTATCAGTGCGCAAACTGCATGTATTCAAAATATACGTATTCGTATTGTATCGCGAGCAATCGAAATCATATCAGAGGACTGACTTGTTGGCATACACGGCAACAGTGTTGGACAATTTTTCAATTACGATGCAACATTCTGAAGAGATCCGAAGTAACATCTTAATCCGAAATCGGTGAATTTATCTTCGTACGTTGAACCAGACATCGTTTCGGTCCGCCAGCGCAGTTATCTCCGCGGGAAGTGCCGTGATAATCGTCCGGATGCCATCGTCGCATACCCTTCCATCATTCTTATCGGCTTCTCTCTCCTTTGCCTATCTTTTAGGGCGTGCGATAGGAGGAAAACTGTAGAAAAGTCTAAAATGATAAGAAGCAATGCACTTAAAGCGTTATCTCAGTCTCGAGCGAATATTTATATTAAGGGAGTCGCATGCTCCAACTTTACCGACTGAGCCAATAAATCGGTAATATAGACAAATATTTCCGTTTTCACCTTGTATTGTTATTCGCCAAGTTTACTATTAAAATATGCGAGTGTTCTCTCCAATATTGGAGAAAAAATGAAAAATGTTACAAATGCTTTGCCAAAGAATGTGTACGAATAAGATTAGCGGGTAAAAAGGGCGCGGAATATTTTTCATATTAATAGTATAGATTTTAATTATAATAGTAATTTTAATTATAGTAGCTTATGAACTATTGTAGTTTTTACTTTACCGACTGTGCTAATAATCTGCTATGAATTGTCGAGTCGAATTTTCGCATGAATGTTGCGATTTCAAAATGTGTATAGTGCTGTATGGAGCCAAAGAAAAAACTCTCTGTATTTTGGTTTAATTGTTTCGATGTATTCATTATTATTGTTACGATTTGAGATTTTCTAGCATTTTTCTAGCGTTTGAAACGTGTGCATGAATTTTTTCAGAGACGCAAGGATGCGAAATCGATAAAATGGGCAGTGGATGCCGGATCTTTAACGGCCAGTGTTCTTGTGGCTTCGGATGCAAGGCTGAATTCCGATATTCGAATATGGAGGAGTGCAAACTCGCGACTTCTGGTACGAGCTTAAAAAAATTGTAATTCTATTTGACGAAATTGTGGATTTAACGCTAAGATGATGTGAATTTTTTTCATTGCAGGAAGCCTTCTTAATGCTTGCTATAGATCCACGAGGTGTTTTCATGGAGGTAGTTGTCTTCAGATCACCTCCAGTCCTGGATATAAATGCCTCTGCGAGGGAACTGGCTACTTTGGACAAAACTGTGAGATACGTGAGTATTATTAATTGCTTATTATACATGTGCTAAATATTAAAAAAAAAATCATATAAAAAAAAAAATTATTTTACAGCGTGTCCCGGACCGGAAAATCCACATTACAAAGAACCTTTCCCGTACGAGTGTGTCGTTATATAAAGAGAAATAAAAGATCCAACAAGGCGTTATTTTTTTTAACAAGACTATTTACTTCCTATTGGAATTAATGCTCTAGACTTAAAGCTTTTGTACATAAAATAGATATACATGACTGAAAAATATTAAAAAAAATCAAATAATAAACGTATATACTGTTTCTTTTATGTAAATAAGGTAAACGTAATTTATAAAGATTTTGTTGCTTGTTTAAATCAGAAGGTTAGTTTATACAAAATGGTACAGCCAGAAATCGATATATTTCAAATTATCGATTTTCTTAAAATGTGTGTGAATTTACTAATGACACTGTTAGGTATTCTTGTTCATTCTGATGCTTCCAATGTTTATTCACCAAAGGAGGATTTACAGTATGTTATGGTACGATGTATCTTTTTTGTTCTTTTCTTTTCGAATCTATGGGGCACGTGACAACACAATAAGCGCTCAAATTCATTTTTCACGTGTGCTTATTTTTTGTTTTTCTTGCGATTCGTAATTACATTCATTCGCCTCTTATGTGTCTCCCTTTTACGCTATTTTTATACGAGACTATACTGAAATATTAGCATCGTTTACGGTCGTCTTAATTCCTCTTTATTTTTTGTGTTTCTATATTTTCATGTGCTTTTTTTCGTTTCTTCCTTTAAATTTACAGCCAACAAACGATGATAAGATTTCAGTTTAAAATGCAATCATTCAGCATAACTCTTTACTCTCATAATTATTGGATTGTTTTTATTTCGAGTAGATTTTGTCTTTCGTTACTTTCGCATGACGTTTCCACTTACGTTTTATTTATTTTTTTATTTTTTTTTTGGTCGTTAAATTAAAGAAATCAACGGAAAGTTTTATGTAACTCTAATTTGATTTTACAACACGAGATTGCATCAGGAACTTAACGACATATTCGTGCAGGTGCGTGTACGAGCGTTTCGAAGGATTTCCGCTTGCGACTGGTTGTCGTCTTGTGTATAGTTTTGCTTAGGTTTCGTAACAATGGTGTGACTGAAAAAATGCTCATACACGCACGCGCACACCAGGCTTTTTTTTAGATTTCTCATCTTATTTTTTTGTCTTTTTTAATTTAATATATTCTCTTGGACCAGTTGCTGTCCGGCGTAATGTCTTTTTTACAAGTTTCGTTTCTTTAGACATCACTAGCCGACGAGTTCGTCGTCGCTGCATATGCGTAGAGATTCTATTTCTCCTGACACCTCTTTCGTTTGTTCCGTTATTACACTCGAAGTTTCATTTGATTCCTTAGCGCATCTTCACGCGAGCATGCGTTTGCATCGCTCGTTTATTTATTAATTTATTTTTTTTATTATTTGTCATTCTTCTGAACTCGCTTTTCTTGGGTAGAAAAAAAAGTACGGTTCGAAGAAATTATAACGTAAAAAATAGTATCAACATGTACGTATATTTTTTATAAAGACAGACAGGACAAGTTTCATTGTCGCAAAAATTACAAACATACGACAGCAGTGCGACCTGCCCTTTTTTATATTTTTTTAAGATTTTTTTTGAACGTTTAAGCCCACTCCTATACCTTCCTTCATTATTTTTTTGATGATACTCTCGTTATTTCTTATCTAACATATGTAACTCCCACATTCCTTGCTGCACGCCGTCCGGTTATGTTCCTTTTTTTCTTTGACTTAAAACGCTACATCGCTTCCGAAATCTTCAAAAAATGAGCTTACGTATGACAATTTCACAAATAATTAACAATGCTTGGCGATATCCCTCCGCGATTTCAATTACTTTAATAACTACGTTTGCGTGTGTTCATTTTGTTTATCTCTGTTTTATATATGTATGTTGAGAGGACAAAAACATTCTCCCCTCGAATAAAAATAAAAAATAAAAAAAATATAGACTCGTTGTCCAGTTCGTCGCCGCCGACTATGCGCGTTGTTATTACACAATATTTTGTATTTGTTACAATAAAGTGTCTTGGATTTGGCAAATGTTCTTAGTTTCGCGTTTCTTTCACCTTAATTATAAAATTATAATAATAATAATATTAATAATAATTATTTATTACAATAATCTCGGCGCCGACGCGTGCATGGACGAAAAAATAGGTAAAGTAGGTTTGCAATCCGAGCTTATGTCTCCTTTCCCTCCGTCTCCACTTGTTAGGTACAACGGTTAACATTATTCTTCGATGGCACCTGGTTTGCGCAGCATCCTCTCTTGACTAAAGCCGTTAGTCCCGTCTGGACCTTTCGGCTGCCTGACTACGGTTAACTTCGGTCCAGAATCTTCTAAAGAAACGGTGCGTAGCCGACTAATTAATCGTTCCGGCCGTTGTATTACTGCCTCGCTGTAAAAATAAGAAAATATAAAAAAAATGTACCGAAATAATCGATTTTCAAACATTTTTAATCGCATACCTTAAACGAACGACGTTACATGCCGAAGATTTTCCAGAACGCTGATTGGTGACAAGCACGAACTCAACTTGATCCCCAGGCTTGAGTTTTGTATCGTCGCAGACTTCGCTCATGTGGAAAAAGAGTTTTTTACCCTCATCTACTTCATAAGCGAGGAACCCAAAAGGTCCCTTAACTGCATCAACGGTAGCTCGGCGCTTTTTTCTTACAGCAACAATATTGGTAGCATGATTTTTCGAATCAACTTGGAATTGTACGGGATCGCCAGTCTGTAGAAGTTCGCGTTTGTTCGCTAGGCCCATAATTCCAAACTCATACTCGGGCGTTTCTTCATCCTCCGTCGTCGGGTTAACCTTGATCAAACCGGCATATTCGGACTGATCAGGATTCGCGCTACGCAGAGGACGAATAACGGTACCATCCAAGACTTCGGTATTAATGTCTGGTCGCAGAATGCAACCTTTTGGAAGCAGTCGCACTGTCTCCGCGGCTGTACATCCGCCGGTTCCACCACGGTTATTTCCCGTGCTAATGCTGTACTCTATATCAGCGCCCAATTCCAAAGTGCTCGCGTCTCCATCAAAATTACTGCGGAAAGAATGGTTATCAGCTCCAGCACTTTTAAAGGAGACATTGTTAAAGGAAAAAATAAATAAATGTTGATGATACCTGAAGTGAAAAAATATTTCTTTATCATGATTTATTGTTTCGATAAAACCAAAGCCGTCCTTAAGAGCTGCAATGAAACCTCGAACTAATTGTCCAGTGCTAGCAGATTTCTTGTTGCCATTTTGATTTTGAACTTTCTCTCCACTTGAACTCAACAGAGAAATCTCTACAGCAACGAGTTCTTTATTTCGCTTTACTTGACAGATATTGAACTGTACCTGTAATAAAACGAGCAGTTGTTTCACATTAATATACATCTAGGTAATAACTATTTTATTTACGCGAATTCCTACTCACTTTATCATTCATTCTCGGCACATTTTGCGACGTACAGTCCTTTGTAAAGAAAATAATTTTTTGCTCTAAATCATCTTTGAGGTAGGCTATCAGTCCAGGATCATTTCCATTGGTGTCTTCGATTACTTTTCCAAGAACATCAGATTCTATAATGGTTTCAAACTGTACACTTCCAGTTGGCAAGTGTTTCAACCTTATTCCACTTTGTCTTGTATTCGAGAAGGATGAAGAAGGATCCTGTATCATATAACAGTGACATGTCTTTAGTAGAATCACTTACAAAAATAATAAATTAAAGTGCATTTGAGAAAAGCTATACGCTACCTGTATAACCGTGAATTCTACTTCATCGCCAACGCTTATTTCTCTATCAACGTCTAGCACCTCATTAAAATGAAAGAAAAGTCTAGTATCGCGATCAACACAACGTATAAAACCAAAGCCATCCTTCAAGGATGCAATAATACCCTGTTCGCGTCGCTCACCGGATACCTCAAATGATTCAGGTAATAAAGAAATTTCCGTTGCTCTTTTTAATTGATCTCTAGTATCTGTTGCGATTCTAAACTGAACCCAATCCCCATGTCTGCAAATATCAATGGATTTAAATGAGATCTTGTTGGAAGGATATTTTTGATTAAGGAAAGTTGCGAAAATTCAACTCACTTTAAAGTAAAATCACCCTTTTGATCTTTGTCACCAAAAGGCACTTCGACTTCTGAGTGATCAGGTGCTCTATAACGAATGCGACCTGGTAGCGGATCGTTTTGGTGTCTAGCTGAATTACCTCTCTCGAGTGGTTTCAAAACTTGTCCCTTAATGACTTCATCGCTGATTTCCTCGAAAATGATTGATCCTGGTGGCAACTTTGTTATATTACACGCTACTTCTTTGTTCTGAAAATGGAGAGTGAAACGAATTTTGAAAATATCTGTTAAATGATTGTCTCGTCTAAAGACTATGGAAGACATTCTTACGTTTCTAGTTTGTATGATAAATTCAACATCATCGCCAAGCCTCAGTTCATCTTTCATAGACTTTGCTTCACTGAAGTGGAAGAATATTTCTTTAACAACATCGGCTCGCTCGATAAAACCAAAACTTTCTTTCATTGAACACACGACCCCACGATAACGGACAGGATGGGCTGGATTTTCTAATCTGACGTGGCAAGCTCCTAAGTTTCCACTGAAAACGAGAAAATCGATTAAGTCTTTGATAAAATTATCCGGGAACCGGATAAAATTTTTTTTTCAAATGCGTACCGATGATTTGTAGCAATTATAAATGATACTATATCGCCGTTACGCAGAGTTACATTCCCCTCGACATCGTCTTTGGTATACGGTAGAAAAAAACATTCGCCTCTATTCTCGTAACTGATTCGACCCTGAGTATCACCATTTAATTTCAATTCTGTTGTTACGTTACCCGTGACTCGTTCTTCACTCAGAACCTGAAAAAGAAATTTTAAGTATAAAAGTAGCACAGGAAACGATGTAATAGATATTCACGAAATTCATCGAATCGCTTACCACTTCAGGTGAGATTTTACTGACGATACTTGCTATTGGTTTTCCAGTTCGACGATCGTACGTCATTTCAAATTCTACGGGATCTCCAATTTTCAAGTGTTCAATATTTCCGCTGAATTGGCTAAAGTGAAAGAACAACCTTGCTTGTCTCTCACAACATTGAATAAACCCATACGAGTGCTGTATCAATGTAAAGATTGAAGAATTTTAGAAATGAAGTGCAAGTGTAAAATTTACAATGTTCATCTGAACATGAAATAAGGAAAAAAGAATATTACCAGAAGCTTTTCAATAATTCCAGTTTCACGTTGGCCCTGATTCGTGGACTGATCTGATTGGTACGAAGGATTATTTGTCGTCACTGGCTCTCCTGAATTATTGACAATTCCTTCTAAACCAGTAAAGGTACTAATGGGAAACCTCGCTGTACCATTGCGAGGAGAAGTTTGTGCGCCTGAATAATTATTGAATGTCGTCGAATTCTTGCCACAAGCAGGAGGTGAGTCCATGTAATCACCGCTGTAGTTGGTGCCATTTCCATAAGTGTTGTTCGCTTGATGAGTGCCACTAATAACTTTAGGACTTGGAATGTCCATGGACTTGTACTCTAATATCGCTGGGTCAGAGTTCATGATTGGCGGCTGGAAGGTTTTCCACTGAGGATTGTTGGACATGTCTCAAATTCTTTAGTATTTTTAATGCTTATTACTACCCCTCTCTTTCTCTTGTATCTTTTGTTTATCTGTCTCTTTGTCTTCTCGTTGCAGGTGATGGAAATGATCAGTCAAGCTTTTTCTTCTGCCCTTCGTGTGTCAATGGCCTCGTCAGCCACCCACGATATTATATACTTATACTTAGAAATTTTAGTCTTTTCAATTA
Source organism: Apocrypta bakeri (assembly GCA_018906985.1). NCBI lineage: Eukaryota > Metazoa > Arthropoda > Insecta > Hymenoptera > Pteromalidae > Apocrypta > Apocrypta bakeri. The sequence goes on from JACCIA010000005.1 coordinate 9,746,656, forward strand.
TTTAAGTGTTAACATAGATATCACAGAATGGTTCTTGGTACCTTATATCTTCGTTTATTTATTATTTACGACTTTACGAGAACTTGACAAAGAGGAAGAAATGCCGCCAAAGAACTTTTGTTACCTTCCTCTTGCTCTGTTTTGGGTGGTTGGAAGGAAGGCAATGATCTTGTCGCTGCTATTTGGTAGCTACTTTATATTTTTTACGTATCATCGATACCATTCATTGAAAAAGCACCGATCTTCAAGGCAACGACTCGTGACTCAGTTGACACTTTCCACAATGCTGTAAACGCGATTTTACGTATACGTTTCTGTTCCAGTCCCTCAACAGTGTAGCAATACGTTATGTATAAAGGTATGATACGTTAAATTCAATAAAATTAATTCTATTGAATTCGTTTGTATCATATATTACCAATTTTCTAAGAGCGTATAAAATTATGAGCACAATTTTCATGTGTGCCAATGATGATACTTTCCAATCGCATACATACGAGACGTCTTCCTGAGGAGGCAAATGGCAGCCCAGCAACTCCGTTTTGATACAATTTCTTTAAATTACAGATAATCAAGGCATAACAGAGTAATTGAGAGAAGAGAAAAATCCCGTTTTTGTTCAGACATCAGTCATCCCTTGTAAAAGGTATACAAATCAGAAACGTTAATGATTTGAAAGGATAACTGTTGTTGACTTAAAAATCCTCAGATGCCTTCAATGTGTGCTGAGTGTGATTGTGTCGTTTCGATAATTCCTATATTGTCGTTTTCTTGTTCTTCGGCTTTGAAAAGTTGAATTTGTAATGAATGTTGCTTCAAAAATGTCCTAAACTAACAATTACACAAGCTGAAAAGATGAAAAAAATGGAACGTTAGTAGAAAAAAAAAAGAGACCGGATAAAATTCTCAAAATCACTCATACACTTTAAAAGTAAAAAAAACATCGCCAGCTTTGGTCCCTACGATGGCTTTTGATTTAATAGGTCAGTTATGCATCCGGAATAAGATTTTTTTCGTCCATTTGAAAAACGCGCTTATCTAGCGGCGTTAAAAAGAAAATAATTGCCCACATAACAAATGCGAAAATAGCCTCTGCTCTATTTTGCAGCATAACATATAATACAGTGTAAACTCAATTTCAGAGACTCCGACACATATTCTCTCCCTCTCGCGCTTTTACTCGACAGAGAGACAGAGATAGAGCTACAGAGCCGCGACGAGAAATCCAGCAATATCTCGCAACAATGTATTCCAAGATAGTTTAACCAATAAAGTTAAATGTCTAAACAACAACAAATCCGAGGTAAAAAAGTCGTTTTTATCGAATGATACACTTGCAATCTGGATCACTTGACTCGTCGAGAGTCGAGCCGAGAGGCCGCGCTCGGAGCGACGACGACGAAGACGGCGGCAGTAGAGTCGCTCTCGAGAAGGAAAAAAAAGTCTCCTCCTTCGCATCGGAGTTCATTTCTGCATTTCCGAGGCGATGATTCACGCGACGATTGCGTTCCTCCGCAAGCACACGCGAACCGAGGAGCGACAAAAATCCGTCGCTCGCGATTCCCCGCGAGATACCGAGACGTTTTTTCCTCGAGCGTAACGAGGGGGTAGAGTCGAGAATCGACGAGTGGCTCAGAATCGACGATTAAATACACTCGTTCAACAGCTTATCCGTACATAAGCTTAACGCTTCGAGATAAATCAACGACACCCGAATTATTTCAATATCATTTCGGAGCAAAGCAGGCGATTTTGGGGGCGTAAAGAGACTAGGAAAACTCACCACGACACAGCACAGCACTGACGACATGCCGCCATGTTGAATGTCAACATTCAGCATTCGCACACTAGTTTTGTCTCCTTCCATCCGCCGGTTTCGCGATGTTGCCACGTGTTTTTTTCTCGATAGCTGCTTTTAAATGGATCCAAACAGCCAATGGGATCGCGAATCGCGATTTTCATTCAGCGACACTTGCGCAATGAAAAGAGGCGATTTTCAAAAATTTATTCAAAATTTTTGAATTTTCGATCTCTTGAGTGTTAAACGTTTCTAGAAATCTTTTATTTCTATGGCAAGTCTCAATTTTTCACCAATTTACTTTATTGTTGTAGGTTATAAACGTGTGGTTTACGATTGGTAAGTTTGGAGGTTGGTTGAAGTGACACGGCGCGGCAACAGCGTAAAACTTTTGAAAATGTGGACAAAAATAGCGGAATAAAATGGGAAAAAGTATTACACGCGTATACGTGTAATCGTATATATATATATTGGGTATTTAAAATTTAAGGTACAGGTGCGATAAATATTGGTAAAGGATGACGGTAGAAACAAAAGAAATAACGGGTTGGACAGTTGATTCGATGTGAAGTTTTTTTTAATGTACAAAGTATAACGCAAATATATGGAATCTACATTTTGATAATAAATTATTAAATGCTTAGGCTTTTGATTATGATTGTAAAAAAAAAGCAAAATGAATGTTAAATGTAATATTAAGAAATAAATGCTCATTTTTAATGTGCAGTTCTGTTTCGTAGTACAAACGTCATTGAAAAAATTTGATAAAAATTCAATTGTTCTCATTAAGCACAATATTCATTATGACATTGGGTAATCATTACTAAATTTGTCTGGTATTTAGATCTGGCACATTGCTGTGCGCAACGGTCTAAATACTCATTTATATGAATTACCATCATAATTATATAATAGTTCACTAAGCATCAGTTGACTCTTGCTGTTCGAACTTTGGATACTTTGCCTCGACATTTGACCACGTTATTTTTCCTAACGACAAGTCCCTCACGACACCCGGCAATTCTTCCAGCTGTAAAGTTATAAAGTTATTAGAAACAATCGCAATAACATACCGATTTTAAGGACTCTTTCGGATTAGGACAAATATTTACATCTATTCTGACTTGTCCCATGCTGTCTCTTTCTCTCAGAGTTACACTGTGCGGCTCTTTGAGTGTGTCGAAATCGATGGTGATGCCAAAAGGTATAGCGATCTCGTCTGTTCTTGCGTATCTGCGACCAATACTACCGGAAGAATCATCGACTTTGTGCGATACATCCACCCTCGTAAGCTCTTGAGCTGTGGAAAATGAATATTTTTTTATAACAAGAGTACAGGATGAGTTTATTAAGTTTAAAAAGTAATGACTCACATAATTTCTTAACAAATGGATTAAATTCAGCGTTGGAGCTGAGTGGTAAAACGGAGCACTTCAAGGGCGCAACAACGGGTGGTAAACTAAAGTATCTTCTCTGTTCGTCACCGTCTCTTATCTTGAAGTTGTGTTCGAATACGGAATACATGATGCGACCAATACCAAAAGATGGTTCAATAACAGAAGGAACGAATTCTTCGACGTGTACGGTTTTCTGATACCGCTTGATACTGATCATATCTTTTGTAATTTTGTACGGCGCATCAGACGTTTGTAATTCATATTCTCCTTTCTCGTTGAGATCCTTTTCCAGAATGTCAATGTCTTTTTCTTCCAATGCAGCCAGTGCGTCCAAAATTACTTTAGCTTCCTTGCGGAAAGTTTTTCCAATGAGACCACGATTTGGTGCAGCTTCGCACACATCCACAGTCTTAGCTTGGGGAAGCTTCTTTTCAGCCACTAATTTTACTCCAGTAGCCTTTGTGTGTTGCGTTAAATCATAGGCTGACCTGAAGATAAAAAAATTCTTACAATACAGAGTTTGCAATTGCAATATTATCACATAAATTATTTACCTGTCAGCACATCCAACGCATTCCACCCATCCATAAGAAGTCAACAATTCTGCATCCCAACAATCACATGCATAATGGGCCATTTCGTTACCCATATGTTGTCTAAACCTTAGCTTCTTAGGATCCACGCCAACTTTTACGAGGAAAGTTTGAATTCTAGCCATGAAGTAACCCAATGTTTCATTAGCTACAAGTCCGCTCTGAACAGCCTTGCCTATAGTCAAAAACTCAGCGCTTTTACCATCCATCTGGTTGCAGGCAGAGTATAGAAGCATGTTGGTATCTTTGACGGAATCAAATTTATGATGACTCTTGTCAGAAGGATCACAGAAATGTTCGATCTCTGCCATAGTAAATTCTCTAACTCTGATCAATCCAGATCTTGGCGAAATTTCATTTCTGAAAGAGTTACCAATCTGGGCAGCAGCAAATGGCAATTTTTCCTGATTGAACTCCAAGAGACGTTTGAAATTTACAAATATACCCTGAGCAGTCTCTGGTCTCAAAAATCCCTTGATAAGACCAGTTGGTCCAATTTGTGTACCGAACATCAGATTGAATTCAATAGGTTCAGTCAAATCATTTCCAGTAACAGGAGATTTCATGTTAAACTTTGTCAGTACAGCACCCATCTCTTGTTTATTCATACCATCCAGTCTTATTACAATATCTTCGCACTCCTTCTTAGTATCCTCAGTAGTCTTTTTATCGGCACAAATTTTTTCCAGATGTGCCTTAATCAAGTGATCCAGTCTAAAACATTCTCCGTTCTTTACATCTTTAACCATCAAATCTGCAAATCTTTCTACGTGACCAGAGGCTTTCAATACTGGCTCTGGTGTAAGAATGGAGCAATCAACTTCCAACATCTGTTCCTCCAGTACGAAAAACTTTCTCCAAGCATTGAGAAGATTAGCTTTGAAGGCACAACCCATGGGGCCAAAGTCATACTGCCCAGTGATACCACCGTAGATAGCAAAGGACTGATCATAGAAAAATCTACGTTTCAAGAGATCTTCCATTCTAGCTCTATCAAAAGTAGCTGCATCCGGAACAAAAGAGAGTTCCTTATCCTCCAAGACCTTCTTACGCAGCTTGAGCTCTGCCACAGCTTTCTTAACATCCAGCTCTGGAGCTCCATCGGCTTTGAGCTTGCGAACCAGGTCTCCCTAAAATGAATTTTTTCTAATAAATACATAATCCCAACATACTCCCTACTCCCTACTGTATTCTCTTAGCCATTCATTTGTCATCTGTCAATAATATAATCGAACGAAAAAACAAGAAAGCAAGCATTCTGTCAAACGCCATAATCCCCGAATGAATCGCGCAAAAGAAGCACGTGTACCGCTCCACTTTAACAACACCCTCCTGAACCATATGGCACAGCTGACCTGCTCTTTAACGCTGGCTCTAAGCGGCGCCAACTCGGCTTCCACCTTCGGATCAGTCATGTCCAGGAAGAGATTGAGCTTGACTTTTCGATGTTTCTTGTTACTGCCCCAGACTACTGGAGCAACTGCGGCGTGGCTCTTTAACCTCGCGCTGATGGAGACGGACGTCTGCTGATGTTGCCTTTGCGCAGCGCGAAGTAACAGTGAGCTGCAGCCGAACCGCCAGCTGCAACTTAAGAAAATGCGCATCCGCACGACGATTTTCGCTGCGCAAACAAGTGAGAGGAGGATTGAATTCACTGGGTCAAATGGCACATGTTTTATTCACGTGAAAGTATAGAGAGTATGCAGTTGGTGTATTTATGAATTTTAAGAATTTTGGGGTTAAGCTGAAAAGTGGCCCGAAGGTTGTGAGGTACGGGGTTGGGATTGTTGATAAGGGCGGCTTCTGTTTTACGACTTTTTCAATTTGAAAAAGTCGTAAAACTACTCGTAAGCTAGTGCTATTTGGTGATATTTCGTTGGCGATACATATAATATTAACAACTCAATGTTATTAACGATTGTTTATATTTTTGTCGTATACATTTTAATGAACGTAATTACCTAATTTTATACGACACTCTATTATTAATATTCTATGAAGCAGGCTCTCATCACATCAATATCATTTTCAGGTATCTATTTTAAAAACTTAAAGGTCTATTTTGCTTTACTTATACATTAACTATTACTGTTTTATTAATATATAACGTAATTATTATCAGATTTAAAAAATGTATGTTCAATAACACTGAATATAATTTATAATACTAGCTCATTATTTTCAACTTTTTATTCATTTAATTGTACAGAGAAACTGGAAATTCGAACTGAGCGCATGGATATTCAAGACAACGATAAACACGAGTAATTTGAGATAGAATTATATTCATAAACAAATAAATCAAAAAGATAAATCAGTAGTAGTAGAGTCAGCGAATTTTAATTTATTAATAAATGGAACTGAAAACGAATGTTATCTGAAAATCATTATCAAATATTAAAATTGATTATTTTGTGACCAAAGTACCGAAGCGCCGAAAGCGCCGTAACAAATTAAATCTATTGTACAGTTTCCACTTTCGTATTTACGAATTTGCAAGAATTATGAACTATAGTATATATATAACATTTGGAGGCTTTGTTTTATTTATTTAACGCCGCATCTCCCTTATTGGGTTAAACGTGTGATATATATATACTCGTAATAATCGATACATCGTTTTACATTAGTTTTGTATTAATTTTACTATTTATTAGTATTTTTTAATTTTACATTATGATAAGAAAAAAGGAAAAGTTATTGTTAATTATACTGGCGTTTTAACAAATACAAAATTATAATATACTTCTTAGATTAATTAAATCGATATCAATTGCTATCAGTGTATATAGCAAATTAATTTTTTTAATAAAATTTGAATAAATAACGTATACAAATTTAATACTTGAAAATATGAATTCCACGTTAATAATAACTTAAATTTTCGATAATTCTCGATTATTTCGCAAATATAATTTTTAATTCGTCAATCCTTCCATATTTATAAAATTGTATAAACATTCATTATATAATATATATAGATCATTCTTTGTGAAAAAATTCTCCCGGTTGTCGAAAGATTGGAGCAACACAGTAGACTCGTTAATACATAATTTCGTTAGTATGAATACGTATTTTTTATTAAAAAATTCAAATTGGTTGACCTTTAAAAAATCCAAAATCAAATAAAAAAGTGATACGTACAAATTTGTTTTCCTTCCTTTTTGTAATACAGATGATCTTTGTCAGAAAAGTGTCCTCGATAACGAAACTTAAAATAGCTCTGATTGTTTGACCCGGGAAAATTTTTAATCAAACAAAATAGCTGACTATTTGCAAATGTTTTTTAACTTTCAATTGTTTAGTTCTAATTTCTTTCAAATCTAGTATATTTTAATGAAAAATTCCAAAACTCAATAATATCTCTTAATTATAAATCTTAGACAATATTCTTAAATTTTTCCGAGATGATCTGGTGATTTCGGAAATTCGCGGAATTATAATTTCGAAAATCGTGAAAAATAATTTGAGAGCATTTGTCTAAGTATATTCTATGATCAATTCTAAGAGATTTTTTAGCTTAAAATATTTTTACAAAGGTTCATATAGTTTTCGAGATATATATATATATATATAAATGTATAGAGTGTACTTTTAAAAATGGTTATTTAACTGTTATCAATCTATTTTCTCTTGAAAAGCCAATAACCGAAAAACTATTTTTCAACTTTTTATGCTCGAAAGCGTTTATTTTTAAATCACCAATGACGCTTCGTTTCGTTTTCTCCTCTCGCAATAAGCCTCGCCTTTTTTGTTCGCACACGTAAACAAATTATTTTTCCTCGAATTAACAAAATGTCCTACTTTAAAAATTTGCCTCTGCTATTACAGAATTTAAGGATATAGGGAAGGGATCAAGGGATTCCAAATTTCCCCAGCGGGATAATTAATAATGCACACTTGACACTACTTCATCTGCAAAATATCTGTATATAGTGATATAGTGCATATATCAATATCATATTATCATATTCATATATGATATATGATATGAATTATGTATATGATATGTGTAAATGTGTAATTAATGTGTGTGAGTGTGTAGTTAAATACAAATACACTATATTTATATATCACAGATTCACAGAATCACAATTCGCACACACACACACACACACACACAAAACTTAGCTCAACAATCGTTCGATGGCGCTGTATCCCCATCGCGTTTACACTTTTACAGTTCACAGTTGCTCATCCGTGTACATACTGTACATACTTGCGACGACTGGGCTGGACCGTCGTGTCAAAAAAGGAGGAACGGAAAAAATAATAGGTGTATAACGGGGCGCCTGAGGCACACGGCAACAGGGCAGAGGATATTCGGAGGAGCAAAATGTCACATCAGACAGGAATCAAGGGTGAGTTTATACGTATTATTAGTCGGAAACATTGTTTTCTTTCTTTCAATTTCAGACGACCTTTAGTGTACTTTGTTATACGTCTGTGTGCAATAGTGTCCCTTTGTCATGGAAATTTTTTGACTTTTTTTACAGCCAACGATGCGCTTAAAAAGATCTTCGCCAAGTGCAGGGACGGCAAGATCCGCGTTCTCAAGGTCTCCATCGAGAACGGTAAGTTTTCTAAATGTAATTCGTGATTCATCCAACTTTTAAATATAGCGTATAAATAAATGATTTATTTACTATTTCCGTTCGCGTGATTTTCATTTTTTTCTCGCCGTTTTCATTTATTTCTGTTCCATATTGTTCTTGCTAGACCATTAGTTTTGATTTTTATTTTATTCTTTTATTGGATTGATTTGTGGATTAGGGCTGTACATTGTTGCTTATAATTGAATTTATGACTGCAGAGGAACTGGCCCCCTCCGCTTCGTTGAAACCCGTTGGAAAATGGCAGAGCGATTATGACAAGTTGATTAAACCGTTGATCGAAGAAAATCAACCGGCCTATATTCTTTATCGTCTCGATAGCAAGTCTCCCGATTCTGGATACGATTGGCTTTTGATATCCTGGTCTCCTGACACTGCTCCGGTTAGACAGAAGATGTTATATGCCTCGACTAAAGCCACGCTTAAACAAGAATTTGGTTCGGCGTGCATAAAGGAAGAACTCCATGGTACTGTACCTGAAGATATTAGCCTAGATGGATATCACAGACATAAGAGAAATGATGCAGCTCCAGCTCCTTTAACTACTGCCGAAGAAGAACTTGCTGAACTTAAGAAGGCTACTGTTCATACTGACTATAGTGTTGAGACTAGACATCAAACTTTAAGTGGTGTTGCTTTTCCTGTAACGGATGAAGCAAAACAGGCTATAACTGAAATGGGAAAAGGTATTCACGAATACGTTCAGTTAAAGATTGATACCGAAAAGGAGAAAATACACTTAGTGATGGCGGGTGAAGTTTCCTTAGACAAATTACCAACAAAAGTACCTTCTGATTCAGCTAGATATCACTTGTATAACTTCAAGCATACACATGAAGGGGATTATATGGAAGCTATAGGTAAGATTCGCTGTTGACATTTAAATGCACAATTATCTTATTTCTACTGACATGCTTCATTGGAATGTTTTTCAGTCTTCATATACAGTATGCCTGGGTACAGCTGCACTATAAGAGAAAGAATGTTATATTCATCGTGCAAGGCTCCATTACTGGATCTGATTCAATCCTTAGGAGTAACAATAGTTAAAAAGGTGAGTTCAATTTTAATTCCACTTCTTATAAAAATAACACATTATTTACTGCAACATACATGGTACATTGCATGAATGGGGATCAGATTCTAAAATCTTAAAAATCAAATTGTAAGTATGACACGTACAATAAAAAAATAATATAATAATTATTGTGACTAACTACAAATTGTAATTCATTAAATGTAACATCTAAACAATCTAAATGTTTTAACAGTTACTATTGAAATTTCTTTAATTATGAAAACAAATCGATTTTCAAAGATTTCCAGATGAATCTGTTCCCTTCCACAGATTATAAGCTCTACAGCTTCAAGTTTCTGTCATCGAAACTGAATCATGCTTTACACATAGACTAGTTAGATCATGTTTTTTGCCGAGTGGAGTTTGCTTTTTGAATTGTATGAGTCGAAAGCCAAAAAAGAAAGAAACGAAACCAAAGATTTAAAATTTCTATTTCACAAAACTGCGCTTAATCGCAGTTGGAAGTGACTAGCGGTGAAGAGTTAGCTGACATGTTGGAAGATCCGCCGGTGATAAAAGGGACGGGCACATCGACGCCGGCGACTCCGTCGACTCCTTGTGCCCCGCCGAACACAATAATCCAAAAGAAATCGAAGCCGAAGCGATCCTGCGTTTTAAGTTAACAGGCCTATTATTAACTCGTTGCCAATTACGTCTCCCTCCAAGAGAGAAGAGACTATAATAAAACTGTTCTCGATATGTGTTTACCAAATGAAAGAGAATGATGAAAGAAAAAAAAAGAAAAAAAATATTACGATTTTACAAGTAACGACAATGAATGGAAAGAAAAAAAATCGTCCAGAATTACAGATTTCGAGCTATGTGATAATAAACGCGAATCTAATTCTCAGATTATATTTAAATGATAATAACAGCCTCTACGCAGAGGTCGTATTTTTCTGAATTACACAAATTTCCAAGTTGATATATAGGAATATAGTCAAGCAAAGTAAATACGTATTACAATAAAATGTAACGGAACAGAGTAGAGATTTAATAACAGTGTATTTTTCTAAATTTTCGATGATAGTATTCTTCAACGGTATAAAATCTAATGAGTAATAATATTTCAAACAATCGAATGACAAAACCACAATCTTGTTTTATACGAGCTGAAAAAGGAAGCACAATTAAAATTTATATAATTTTTTAGAGTATAAAGTAAAAAAAAGATTTTTAAGGAGATTATTTTTAAGGAGAACCTGGAAAATACTTGGATATTCATAATAACGGTGATATTATAACTGAGATTTTCTGTGTAACGTCGACTAGAATTAATAAGCTTAGGAAGTCAGTTTTAATTTGTTTTGAGATTTGTAAGTTTCTATCTCGGCCCAGTCGTCCGACTCGCCTCGACGTTAAGTCCTTTGCACAAGTTATCTAGTATTAGTTCCTTTTTTTTCCTCCTTAATATGTTATAATCTCATTGTTTCCTATTTTTGACTGTCAATCAAACATGTTACATTCACACTATTTTTTTGTCGCACAAAACTGTATAAATATATACATCAGTGCCGTATAGCCAGTTCATATGAAACTTTTGTTTACAGCAAAATCTTTACCTTTGCTCGATGAACAGAGTTTTAAACGACACAATATAATATGAACAAAAACAAAAAGTCTAACGCACTGCCTCTCTAATTAGTTCCTAGTCTTAAAAACGTGATATATATAATACTTATACATACATAAGTTACGGGTACACATGTGTTACTCGTTGATATACTTTCAACGTAATTAAACAAAGGCTTAAGTCGAGTTCGAAGTCGGACCTTGATATATGTTGTACGTGTACGAGTTTCGTCGAGAGAAAGAGTCGAAGATAAAAGAAAGGTCATGTTGAGGAAGTGTTTTTTAATCTCAGAAATTTGTTTTTTACGCGCAAAATTCGAAAAAAAAGAACCAATTGATTTTAGGGATGTAAATGGCTTTATTTTTTTGATCTTTTTAAAACATATATGTGACATTTCCAAAGATACGAATATAGAAATAATAAAGTCTGTTTCAATATTTTATATATAATGTTTAACTTGTACCATTGAGATTATGGAATGATTGTTCTTTTAAGAGTCGACCGATTAACAATATATTAATTGACAGTAGTTTCTTTTCGACGAAACACTGATTACTTGTGATGATGAAAAAAAAAGGAAATAAAAAAACAAATGGCTGAAAAAGTTAAAACTATATCTAAAATGCTTGAAGTACTGTAATCTTGCACTCGCCTAATTTCTTTGTAGGCTCTAATATAATAAACTTATAGGTACTGCCTAGAAAAAAAAAAATACGCTTCATACACGGAACAAACAAAAATAATATTTGATTAACTGTGTTAAATATTTAGTTTGGACAAACGCGATTCTTAGAATCCTGGTATGATTGGTGATACTTCAGACAATTCAAAACATTTTATATTTGTATAAGACTAAGATTTTCAAGGCTAATCTCAATGTATTTTTTTAAACGAATACAATTACTCATGACTTTTAATGACAGTACGTAATTAAAAGAATAACAAATTTAATTAAGGTCTTGTCATTTGTGACTATAACTTCAGAGTAGTCGTAAAAACCTTAAATCTTTAACTGTAGGTTCAATTCACTATTGAATGTAAAGTAATATCATATTTTCTGAGAATCACCTTTCATAAACGAATAATTGAAAAATGTTCAAAAAACAAGTATTCCAAAGAGAAAACTCGTTGTTTTCTGAACAGAAATTTTTTTTTATTATTTTTGATTTTCACAATGTTATTCAAGCATATTAAATATATTGCTATATGTATGTATATTGTTTCCAATGCCAATGTAAAAATGATATATAACAGTGGAAATATTGTAATGTTTAAGACTGATACTGGCAGTTTTCCACTTATTTTAAACATTTTCTTTCTTAAGATATATTGTTTATAAGTTGGATTAATTAGTCTTATATTCCTGTAAGGGAGAACTTACTAACATTCCAAATCTGTGAAATAGAAATAGGAATGAGTGTTTTAAAAATAACTTTTTAATCTTAGCTATTTTTGCGCTTTCATAAATTTTTGATTTTATTGAATTTGCTATGCTTTTTTTCTTTATTAACTCATTCATGTTTCTGCGAAGAAAGCTTTAAAGTAGGTGGAAAAACCAAAAGGTTGCCATATAAAGAATGTTAAATTAAAGAGGCATTCTCTATTTTGTGTGATCTGTATTTTTTTAACAATAGCTTTTTATATAACTCTAAAGTCTCAAATCCATTGGTAGTTTTCCAACTAAACTGAAGCAAACTTCCCATTGTAAATGTAACGCACAGATAGATATTTAAAATAAATTGAATGAATTTTTATTAACAAATTCGTCAGAAAGTCAACTATGTAAAGTTCTTAGAACTGAGCACATTGATAATCTTTGTATAAGTAAGCACTTTTCATTGCCTGGGGCTTAATAAATTTTATTTTCAAGAGAACGACGTTTGCTCCAGGCCTATTGTGTAATCAGTTTTTCACTTGTTTATCAAGGAACCGTTGTTTATGTGTAATAAGACGAGCAGAGTTCTATTAATAATAGATGTAGAATTTCATCAGTTAAGGAAGCATTGTGAATGAAGATTTAATTGTATATCTTGCCAATGATACATCAAGTATCAAAAGTATAATAAAATGCTATGCCATAAAACTGTAAGAAGAAATTGATAAGTAGTTTTGTTTGTTATTTGTCTTACTTCCTTTGTCACTTTGTTGTCACTCTAGGCTCCAAGACAACTCATCCATATGGTATGTAATAAAATGCTAAGGATTAACTCATTAAAAGCTAAAATTGTTTACAAAATAGGCCTGAAGTATTCGTCGACAGTATTTAATAATAATTAAATAAATTCGCACTAATATTAATTTAACAAGTAGAGCTTAATTTAGTCCTTGAATTTTTTGCTTTTCTCATATAGCTTGAAATAGATGATGGAAAGGATCTGACGGAGACTTTTCTACAAGATGAGTTGCATCCCAAAGTCAATTTGCATCGACCAAAGTTTGCCAAGCCGAAAGGTCCACCCAATAGAGGTGCTAAGCGCATTACAAAGGTTCAGGAAACTGAGCCCTCAGAATAATATGTTTTTGAGCAAAGACTGTCTCAATTTTATGTATATAAAAAATAATTATTACAAAACAATCAGGGTTAAGGGCTGTTGTTCGATTGAAAAGTGTTAATTTAAGTATCAATTGTGAAATATAATCATGTTCTTCATTCATGAGTTTAATTGAATAATGGAGAATTTGAAGCTTTTAACTTTTAAGATTCTGCAAAGAATTAGAAGAGAATTTTTAAAACTATATTTTTGAAAAATTTACAGTGTTCGATAACAATCAGGCCTATTCTGTAAATGAAATTTTTAACTCTTCCCATTCGTATATGTGTGTTTTCTTTAAAATCAGCATTAATTTATTTTATTAATGCTAGTTGAACCTTAGGATTGTTTATAAATACCAGTACATATATTACTCAAATGAAAGAATTAACATCACCGCTTAGAGTATTATATATAAAGAAATAATTGTATCCAAATCTGTAAACAAAGATAGCATAATTGAATCAGTAGCAATACAAATTTTTTTTTATTTAGATGATTTAAAATCTGACATTTGACATAAATAAACTAAATCTTAAACTTCATGGGTCTGCTTCTTTAAAAATCCCTTGTATAAAAAATAAGCTTTGATTCATTATTTACAAGTTTTATTATAATCTATCGTGTAAATTCTTATATTACAATCTTAACTCCAATATTACTGTCCTGGTTTTAATGTCATCTGTTCATGATAATCAACTTCCATCTCTTTTAGCTTTATATTTTTAATTGCTGCACGAACAGCTCTGAAATTACAATAATAATGATTAATAGGAATTTTTAATTGTAATCACTTAGACAACATTGTCAAAAAGAAAAATCAACTTACTCATCATGCTTTTGTGACTTATTAAAAATATTTTCTCTGAACTGTTCTTCATTTTTTTTCATTAACATTAGTATAAAGAAATGGAAAGAACCATAAACAGTACCGAATAATGCACCAAATACTCCACCTGAAACCATACCCTTAGGACCAAGAGGAAATTTATAAATTGCACCCGCATATGCTCCACCAATTGAATAATACCAAATGGCATCTTTATCTCTGTAAGTAGATAGCAATGTGTATGCCGTCCTGTAATCAATTATACATTATCAGCAACGACAGATTTTTAAAATTAGAACTATCTAATGTAATAAGATCATTACATGAGCGATGTACAGAAGAAAGATATTTTTATACCCATCGTAGTCCCACCTCTCAAAAAACTCAAAAACATTTTATCCGCCAACTGTCTTTTAGCATCGAAGTGACTTTTAAACTTTGTAGCTTCATTAGTTTCTATGAACTGTATAAAAGTACTTCTGGATGTTGAGACAGCCCCGAAAAGTCCACCCATTATAAATGTTCCTATTGCCGTATGTATCAAGTTTGTAGTTTTGGGATGAAGTACAAGATCTTTGCTTAAAAAAAAATAAGTGAATTAGAATTTGTCTTGCACTTATTATTAAATAATATAAATTATTAATTAATAAAATTACTTACTGCGGTTGAACTAATGCCTTTAACCTGTCCCAACCAGTCTCACTGCTTTTATCAAATACGTTCTGTTTGTCCACTTCAACCCTATCGAATGGGTTTTCTTCTGAGACGAAAAAAGGAAGTAGAGCATATCTCCCATGTCTGATAACGAAATTAGTGATCATTTCGTTACTACGTTTTGTTAAATTGTTTTCTTCATATCTTTCGTACCTTTTTCATGCGGCAATTGCCGTCTGCTCTGGGTATGTTATGGATGAATCCAAAATGATCCAGCTGATCGCTTTAGCGTCGGTCGGTAATCCAGATCTTCGTAGATACCACAGATCTGTGGTTGATCAATATACAACTTCTCAAAGGTATATATATATGCTATAGTAAATGTTAGTATAATCAACGTATAATGTACACAATCATAATAAATAATAAATACGTTGCTAATTCATTGTTGCGAAGCATAATCGAAGCTAATTTATCCTGAAGTATTTAATATGTTGCATAATTTTGTATAAAGTCTTATCATTATCTATTATAGTCATTCATTATATTTTGTTAAAACAAATAATCAAATATAAATATGACTAATAGATATTATATTTGAAATGTGATATTTAATAAATAACAACACAAACCTAGAATATCTCAAAATCTCAAGTCTCATAATGAAAGTCTTATATAGTTCGTGTAATCATTAATCTAAGAAAATGTCATTTTTCATAAACAATTACCTTTTTATTTGGCCTTTTGAAACATTAAAATTGATTAAAAAGATGTTCTCAGTTTGTAATTAGAAATGTCCAAGGATTTGTCGAGTGTGTGAACTATTATTAATCAGTTTTTTTAATACATATAAGAACTTGAAGAAAATTTGTGTCTGTAGGTGATTTTGATTTTGTATGATAAACAACCATTATTAGTAATTTAAATTAAATTTTCAACGATTTCCTCAAGTAAAAATTGAAATATGAATGTAATTAATCCCACGATCTTTGACATTTTATTGGAAATATCATCCGGCCATGGCATGTTATGCACAACGTATAAGTTAGTTTACATTGCCCATTACTATTGTGTTATAAATATTCTATTTCGGATACTTTTATGTAATGTAATGATAATTTTAATGATTATCGGATAATCGTGTATAATTGCACTTAATGTACACTGAGTGTTAAGTACTTGAAACAAGACAAAAAAAGATCCTATTTCTTTAATAATGGTTAAAACGTATTTTATCGACGATCCAACGTAACTAAAAATATTCCAAAAATGTCATCATTTATTTTCTCCACGATCGTTTCTAAATCCTGTCATCGAATTCCAGATCAAATATCTAAATCTACCCCCCACGTAAATGTCATCCAATTCGTTAATCTCAAAACCAAAAAAAAAAAACAGAAAAGAAATTATACCAAAGAAATCCTTCTACACGTATGTAAGTCCTTACGCCGGCCGGCGGTGTGTTCTTTCATTACTCAGCCTCTATCCATCGCACGTTTGGACGTAATGCGTTGCCGTTATGCGTGCGTGGGTGTCAAGAGAGAACCGCGTGCGCACGTCAATAGGGATACTCCTCCTTAAATAGGGGTTACACGCGGTGGACCTATTGACTCCTCATCCCTCCCTTTTTCTAGAAAGGAAGAAGGAAAGCCAGGGCTGTACAGGGGGTTGTTCAGACTCGCACCCTCCTATCGAATCCATTATACCGGTGATTTACATTCGTTAGGGATGAGCGATGAATCGTAGGATTTTCATTCTTCCTCTCTTTTCACTTTCGAGTTCTTCAGTTGATCGAATGCTTTTTAAGTTTTTACGGCTCGGGCGTGTGTAATGCACATTACACATGTCTGACCGCAGATTGACTAGCGTCACTGAAGTTGTAATATAATTTTTCGAGGGGGCTATTCGAGAACAGCAAGTTCTCTTTTGCTTTTGAATCTGCTATAAAAATGCGAATCGAGAGTCGGTAAGTTGCAAATTTTCGTTCGGGATCAAATTGAGAAATAGAATTCGCGCGCGTGCGATATAGAAATAAAAGGGGTCAGCTAAATCGAGAGAAGCGCGGGATTGCTTCGCTGAATTCTTTAGAGGATTGTGTGCGATTGATTGGACGTAAGACGCGTATTAAACGTCCCTATCAGCTACAGTAGAACAACCTGAGTTCGGTCAGACCTAACCTCAAAATCCGAGAGCTTTAACGCAAAAAGAAGCAAAAAAAGAAGACAAAGCGCAACCTGCCTTCCGTTAATTTTTTTCTCCCGTATACTCGTACACATACGGCCTCGATGTTATACACTCTGTGTATCTATCTTCATTCGAAGCGCATACTACACGTCGAGGAAATAGGGGAAGTCCAGGCTGGTGGTGCGCATGCGCACGCGCACGTCAGCCTCGTCTACTCTTGCATCGTATTCGTATATAGTAAGCAAGTCAGTCTCTCTCCTGCAGCCTGGAGAGCGCGTCGTTATACGTATAATATATACATATATATACATACATATATATAGTTTCTAACAAAGACTATATAAGAAGGAAAAAGCTTGTAATACATCCGAGAATTCGTATAGACTCGCACTCGGGACGCGAGTGCGATACATAACTTATATGTATATTATATATCACATATAATTCATTATACACTCGTAAAGGAAACACATACACGCACACACACACACACACACACGTACACAGGTGCGCGAGTGAGTTTTTAATATATATACAGAGAAACACACGCAAAGAGGAAATGACGAGGACATATCACCTAAGCCACTAGTAGCTACATATATGTGTATATATACATATATATACATATACATATACATACAGCTGGGAAAATAAAAAAATATATCTATACCTAGAGTCGCACCGAGATAGAGAGTCATATATACATTATAGCCAGAAGGAAGAGTTCAACAGGAAGATAGATAGAGAAACGAGCGAGTATACTTCTTAGTGCGTTATCGATTATCCGCGCGCCCGCGCCAGGCGCTACTGCGGCTGCGGCCAGGTTGATAGTAGTCCTTTTACTCCGGACTGCGGATCTATATATATCGTCCTCATGTGGCCGCCTACAACTGCGCCTTGAGATAATCGTATCAGTGGAGGAGAGAAAGTTGTAAAGATTCAACATCTGCGAGACGGCGTCGGAGACACCGTACGACGGTAAGTCGACGTTTAGATGTATTTTTTCATCCCTTGATGTACATAGTTGTACCGTTGGATTTTTCGATCTCACAAGGGAGAGAACATTTTTTTTTCCTTTTTCTCGGGCAGACTTAGACGGATAGGAAAGTTGCTCCAAGTTCACCGGATTCAATTCGGACGATGCAGAAAGAGCCTGAGAAACCTCGAGAGGCACTAGTTTATCGATTGCAGCCTCGAGTCAGTGTGAGTGAGAGAAGCAGTTGACGCATTAAAAACATGTTAAAAGTGCGAGATTTTATGGGTATCGCTTTGCTGTCGGTGATCCGCTAAGATATTCATTCGATTCGCATATCACTGTGCTTCGTTTAAAGTCGATGATTTGTTTAGGTCGATTCGATCTATCCTTTAAACGATCATTTATCATCGTTGTCCAAATCTATCGGAATATAATCATTTATTTTTAATTCGTAGTTACATTACTCTATGATATAATACGAATAAGTAGTGAATTACATAGTTATTAAGGTTATTATTCATTTATTTAGGCGATGAAACCAGTCTGAAATATCAAATATTTTATTGTTCTTTTCTAATAATTATACCCCCTAAATTATTAACAATAAATCATCGATAGTTATCCTAATAAAATATAATTTAACTAATTTTGCTAAACTGCGACAGAAGCTTTTAGGATAATACGCGGAATAAAACCTTATTCAACGCTGTCATCGCTGTGAATATCACCGGCTGATTGGACATATAACTATATCAGGATGTACCGGCCATCAATTCACGCGACAGACACATCGGATAAACGCAAAACGGAAATCGTAGCGCGTATTATCCGCTTTAGAGTCGACTCGGCGTGAAATAAAATAACGATAATAATGAAATAACAAAAATTGCACATTCTTCGGCGTATTTCAATTGTACCCCTATACAGTACGTATATATATACTCGTTGAGATTTAAAGAAGAGAGAGAAAAAAGGGCCAACTCTCGAGGCTTTGTTCTCGTCCGAAAAAGCTTGAGACTCTCTTGCTCCATTGTTCGAAGCGTGTAATTCGCCGGAAAAGGATCAACAGGATGATTCCTGAACGCGATGTGGATAAGAACTCTTATCGGATTCTACGTTAATGGGGTTTGCGTCTGAAAATAGCCTTGATGATGAAAATAACGTAGATAAAAATAGCAAGATGTACGTTTCTTTAAAGCTGCGATTGAAAACGATATACACCTATGTGCAAGCGATGGAACAGCTGATTCGAATACGTAATAGGACTAATCGGTAAAAAATTACGCGCTGCAGTTATCGTTTGTCTCTCTATCTTGTATCTGTAGACAACCCCGCCTCCCTCTGCGAGCACGTTTCGAAAAATCGATACCGACGCTTTCTACACAATAAATGCACAGCGAGAAGATCTTTTCAACACTTTCTTTTGCAAATCGAAATACCGACTGTGCTTACGCCCAGATAAGCGATTTTACCGTGAAATTCGGACTGACCCCTACTCGAATTTTTCAAATGTGTATATAGATATACAGACATGTGGGAGGTACTGATTATATTTTGCGGTCGGCACACGCGAGAACGATTGACCTCGATGTCTGCAGCTTCTCGTGGAAAAGACAAGCGGAGGATGCACACGTAATATTCGTCGAATGTGTGGTGGTGCAGGATCGAACGTTGAAAATGGAAAATACGTGACGAGCTGCTGGGAGGCGAGGGGGTGGCGGCCGAGAAAGAGCTTTCACCTGGGGATAGAATCTGGGCCAAACTGCGACAGAACGGAGAAAAGTTGAATGAAAAAGGGGACTTTCCTAGTGACTTCCTATATTTATTAAACGCACTTTTCGCTTATCGTTAATATATCTCGTTATCATTGCACAAGTATCAGTTTAACGACGAGACATTACGAAGATTGAACGAAGACTCTTATCATCCAGAAATTCCTGATACGGTGTATATAGCAGTAATAGCCTGTTGCACTACGTATATATACGTGTACCCACTCGAGCTTTCGATCGCTTACTCTGGCTCTCGAGCCGATATATCCCTTATCGAGTAGGTGTGGGTGTAGGTCGTTGAGTGTAGGTACTGTACATTATGCACTGCGAGGCTTGTTGCTAACGCGATGCCTTCGGCATGATTCTTTGGTGTACATAGTATATACATATATGCACATAAATATATGCACTGTAGAGTATAAAGTGCTTTAGTCATTAATAACTCGCCCATTATAATCCGATAATTAATCTTCGCGCTTAACGAGAAGGAGGAGATTTACAAAGAAATTGGATATGAGTTCTTTAACATTTCTCGCCAAGTCGACTGACAACGATTATAAATAAAAGATAGTGTCTCTGGAGTAATGACATTTGACCTAGTGGCATACGTGACCGTCGATGGTAATCCCTAAACGCCTGGACAAATGAAAAGTCATTACGAGCCGCAAGCGCACAATGTAATTACACGGACTGATGTCACGCTCGTCCCTTCGAGCTATATATATTAATATGTACCATTTATGTACTACATATGTATGTGTGCATAATTGCACATATTATAATATATACGTATGTACAAAATCGGCGATTCTGCTGTTATTGAAATATTACAACGGACTCGAGTAATTCACGTTACGCGTGCCACTGATATTTTTTTCATTACATTACTGTAATGCGAAGTTATGCAGCCCTGGAAAATATAACGAAATCCGATAAAGCAATGCATATATATGTATATATGTATTTTTTATTTCGCTTTAGGAATATTTAGGTCAGTAAATGTGCACATAAATAAATACAGGCTCTATATTTTCTGATTTTTTACTTGGCACCTAAATTCCGTAGTGGTTAATTGTACCTATCGTTCAATATTCCTGCAATAATTAGATGATATATGGATGAACCCTCGAGTGGTAGTCGAGGCCACGTTAATGGTTCAACGCGAACCACCTTATTTGATTTGGAATATCCTTGAAAAAATCGAGTAATAAACGATCTATTTGGTTGTTACAACTTAATTTAATTTTCGCATTTCTGATAAACACAATTACATAGTATACAATTTTTCAATAATCGAGTTGACGTGCTCAGTATTTCGCGGAAATTTGAATAATAAAGGGCGATTAAAAATGCGTTGTTTTTTAATAATACGAAGCACACAGGAGGCAGTAATTCAAATTACAATTTGATTAGGGGACCGATGTCGGTAAGCTCTCTATCGGACACCCCCTAAAATATACGTGTGGTGCGTATCGTCGATATTATTTATCGATTTTCAATTACCTTGATACGATTGTATACTCGTGTCGTAATCTGATTAAATCCTTTGGGTAACTACAATTCGATATCACACGCAGCAGTAATCCTCGGAAGATCAAAGCCGATTTTACTCCATCGATAAACATTTTTCTCGTTATTCACTTAGATGAAGAGGCAGCAATTCGATACATTTCATAACTTCGTGTATACATGTATAAATGCACACCCGCCTATTTTATTCTCGCGAAAGACCGTAAAACCGTTTCAATAAACGATAAAAGGCTTTTTATTACGGCGCGAGGGAGAAAACGGATCTTGTATATATGCGTTGAAAATTCACGAATCAGAGTAGGTTAGCCTTGGTGTAAAGGACAAAAGTTCCGCGATGTTTTGTTGTCGCTTATATATGGGAGCTATATGAGAGGAGCTGAATCGTAAAAGTGCAAAATCGTTCATATGCTATGGGCTCAGTCGAGTAGCTGATGGTTTATGCATTACTCGAAAGAACGAGGGAGACAAAATGGAATGAAGAAATTAAATTTTCTTATTTTCCCTATTTTCGCTGGGATATATGAAAAATTCGCGGTAATATAAGTTTACGCTTTACGTTGATTAAATAAATGAAATTGAGACACGTTTCAATGGAATAACCTAATGAAAGTCGGACATTTTTATGAAATACATTTACGATAGAAACTTTTAACGAGAGTAAAAGCCAGATGTGAAATAAAGCATTATTATTATATTTGACATATAGAGGACGATTGTTTAATATTGAATTTACATCGAGGCGATACAACGTGATTCGAACACAATGCATTTAATGTATAACAAGTGATATATCGTTGCTTTGAACGAATATTCCTTTCCGTAACGTATTTCAAATTTTCAAAGGGATATTTCTTTTTATGAGCTTTCGGATCGAGTATATACATTGTATCGATTGTGTAATGACACTATCTTCAGACAAATATAAAGAATCTATTATTAGCATTTAGAATTTCAAATCTCAAAAAGCCATCGTTTCGAATCGCTCGTACTATTCATTTTTGTTACCCTCGTCATCTCAATTCACGGTATTATTGCTTTAACCCTAAAGTATAACACATACATACATAAAATACACTGCAAATCATATAAACCCTCGATTCATATAGACTTTACCCATTAGCTCTATGATTCATTTCGTTGTAAATATATGCAAACTCATGCAGAGGCCCTTTCATTTCACGAAATTTCATCGCACTATTATCGTCGTTCTCCTGCCTTCTCTCGAGAACAGAAGCCGGAGATGTACAATGGATGTACGCGCTTTGAAATTTAGAGGTGAAATTATTCGTGGAATTTATTAGGGAAAATCAACTGGTTAAATGTTAATTGTTTGTATAAGGTATAAGATTCCACAGTGATTCCTTTTTCTTTGAATAAATTTATATTTTTATTTAAGTATTCGAAACAATTCTAATAGGAAAAAATACTTATGTAACATTCAACAAGAAAATTTTAATATAGTTTAAAAAAAAAATAGGATTTGGCGAGAAATGCAAAATATTAAACCACGTGTATGTATGCTTGGATGGATATTTTAAAAGAGCTATATTTCATATTTATACATGGATCATACGTTTCACTACTTTGATGTACTGTTTATAGTTGTTTATAGTTTTCTATATTTACCCTGAGTTTAATAAGTTCTTCATTGATAACTTCTGAGCATTTTTAAGCAGATAGCTGCGAGAAAGAAATGTGTTCAATTCTTAATTAAATTCTTAATTAATTCCTTATTTTTATCTGTTTTTTAAGCTTTTTTAGTCTAAAGAACTGAAGTGTTTTTTTAAAGGCATTTCAATTCGGTGGCTAATTTAGCTGGTAAGTATTCAGATTATTCCGATAGAGAGGGAGTAGCATCAAATTTTATTATAAAATTGAACGGATTTTATTGTACGATTTCAAAAAAGCCTCAAATTTTAATAGTTATTATTTTAAAAAAATATTATTATTTATGAATTTCTGAATTAAATATACTGACCTCTTCACGTCCTCGATGAAATACGATATACCTTTTCAAAATTGTGTCATCGAATACATTAACACAACAACTGAACTGCAGCCGTTAAGATGCAAAGTGAGACATTTAAAACGATGTGCCCCCTTTCCTCTATGTATAGGGTGGACAACGCGTTACATATACTTTACAGCCAATTGAGAACGTGCATATGTATAGTTAGACTCTTTTGGCTCAGTGTAGAGTGAACTTTCCGTTGTTGGAATAAATATTCATTAGTTTGTAGGTGTAACTATTATCGTTGTCGCGAAGCGCAAAAAAGCTGATTTTACTTCGACAAACAGATACAATGAGTAGCTAATAAGCTGATTGCAAAAAGCCTTTGACCCAATTCTCAGCTTTGCCTTTCACAGATTTAAATTTTGAGCAGCAATCTTTTAAGCATTAAATCCGAACTTTCATCTTTCGTATATAATCGGGTCTCTTGTTAAAGCTGTTAGAAATAAGAAAACATTTTGAAAATAATTGCATTTTGTTGCTAAGATTTCAGTGAAGTTTATTATTGAATTTTTTATAGCATAATAATAAATAACTAGATTAGCGAAAATTTTCAAATAAATTCTACACCATTTTTCTTTATCTTCTCATTACAAAACTTTTCTTCCTAATAATAAATTTTTAACAATTTTTAAACGCAAGTTATATTAAAAAACACATTGTAGCCACATTAAGTCTTGTTAAAATCGTATTGAACTCTTCATCACACGTGTTGGATTACACCTTCATCCATCAGATCAAATCTTTGCTACAAATGATTTCTTTAGAGCGAATACCTTCTCAATTAGAGTATTGCTCAAATGTACTGAGGTTCTGAAATATATTGCCAAAAATCATCTACGCAAAGTTTCGAAAGACAAGATCAAATTTAATTGACGATTATTACTACTGAATGGAATATTTATTACTTTAAATATTAATATATACTCCATCTGTGTATCCTTTGTTATCTGTCTTAATACTTTTTTTAAATATTAATAAACATGTGGTATGCGATTACGAAGTACGAGCTTTATTATGACAGACGACCGTCAACGGTCGTGCATCGCGAAGTGATACTAGGGGGTAATACATCGCCGCCCTTGGGCCGTGTGCGGCGCGCTAGTTTAAATTAAAAAAGCTCTTCGTTAGTTTTCCCGCGTTTAATTCGTTGACCTAAACAACGAAGCCTCGTACATCAACCTCTGCCTACATATTCCCCGAAATTCGTATGTAGCCATCGATAATACGCTCAACGACACCTTACCCCTTTCATCTACCCTTTACGTGCACGCAACACTGTGGAAGTTTGGCGTCGCGTTGTATGGCACGTCCGGAAAATTCGATACGGGAAATGAGCCGAACAGTATACCAGCCATTATTCTACGCGACGAGACGCCAACTAATACGAAACTCCACGATATTGGATTTTACGAGTTTAGGGCTGAGAGAGAGAGACGATGTTATAAGTGATCTATACACACCCACACACACTCATATATATGTGTATTTCCAGTGAACGCGTTTGCGCGGAAAAAATAGGGACGAACTTTTACCGACTGTAAACAGGATTGTCAGGGAATTTTCTATTTTCTTTTATTTTTTGGTTGATTTGATTTTCATGTGGGTGCGTTTACGATCTTAGATTTAGTTTTTGACTTTTAGTCGTGAAGTTGAGATAAATTCCAAATTTAATGGAAAAAGTTTTTTCTGTTACAAATATTTGAAGTACTAATTGATATTTACGTGAATTTTTCGTTACTCTATATGATTGGATTTAACTGAATTTTGTATGTATTTTTTAAAAATAGCACTCATCGCACCTCGAATAATACTTGTTCGAATACGGTAGAATGAATGGACTATTTTTCATGTTAATTGTTTAAAAACGTAGAGAATTTTTCGATATTTTTCACAATTGTTGAACATTATTGTAAACATATTTTCGTATGTTGTCGTAGAGTTCTTTTATTTTTTTATTTCGCAACAGATATAATAACGAATAAACATATTTATATTGGATTTGCGCTTTTTATTGATTTTCGCATACATTTCTATAATATTCACATTATGAATTATTTTTGTTTCCTTTTTTTAAATCGAATATAATTTTAAATACAATAGTTGATTCTTGTCAAGTAATTCATTTGAAAATAATTTGTTGTACAATTACAAATTAGATAAATTATTTCTGCATTATTCAAGTCACGTATTCGAAGCTTCTTCATCTCCATACGAATATACTCTGACACTTGTGTCAGAGCCTCATCGGATACGTAGAAGTTTCTGGCACTCAGTTATCGGAAAGCCATCAAAAATATTTTCTAAATCGTCGGGTAATAAACGCAATTTCCCCTCTCGAGGTTTCATATTCGAGTCACGTGGTCCGGAACTCTCAGAAAAGGCAAATCGCGTTTGCGAACAATTTCAAAATAAGTCGTTCCGCGAAGGCGAAATTTCCGTTGATAACGACAAGTCGAATAACTCTCGCGTACATTAGTAGTATATATATTGATGCTGCAATTTTCTAAGATATATTTTTGAATTGATAATTCTTGGGATGTGTATTAATGTAGGATTCCTTTTCATGCTTGTTATCAAAGTCTAATTACTCATGATTAATTGATTGATGATGACAAGACTATAAAATTTTCGGTTCGCCTAAAAAATGTTAAAAAAAAGATTTTTGTTCGTTCGGTCAATTTGTCAGATAATAACTCACTTATATATAATTTTTATTTAAAGGATTATAGTTTTTGGCAGCAAAATCTGTTACGTTTGAATAGGAATTTTTCCCAAATTAACTCCGTTTTTGAGTTATTAGTCGAAAAATCTATGAAGGTTAGTAAACATGTTCAGCGAACAAAATATCTTAGAATTGATCGCAGAATAAATTCGATTTTATTAATCGCGATTACCAAATTTTTATTTTCCGCGATTATATGAAAGATGAAATATCGCAGATTCTTGAAACAATTAGACTTACTCTTTGGCTATTTCCAAAATATTTTCGTCCGGGTCAAACCAGAGTTACTTTAAGACATCGAAAACAAGTTTTATTTAGACATTTAGGATATAACAAAAAGAGAAAGTCACAAAAAATAATTTTCAAAACAATGAAAAAAAGATTCAGTTTTGTTAGTTTCTTATTTTTTATAGAGTAAGACTCCTTTAAACTGTTAAAACACTAAATTATTTTATTGTCTATTTTCGTAGAAAATTTTGAACACTACAAGATCTCTTATTGGACTTATTGCGCTAAATAAATTCATTACGAAATTACGAAGTATGCAAAATAAAAATTCGAACTTTTTAACAGTTTTTAGAGAAAGAAAGAAATTTTTAAAGAAAAATACATTGAATAGACCAACGTAGAAAAATTCATAGGCATACCTTTTAACAGCATACAACTGTGTGTTAAAAGCAAATTATTACAGAGGCATTCAAATTTTTATGAAAATTCAATAAAATGATTAATTAAATAAAAAAATTAGAATAATTATTACGAAGCTGATACAGTACTCGTATACTTAGATCATATCTAAAAAGGCCATTTGAGTATAGTACATTGGTATATAAGAATTTATAAAGCAAAGTTAATAAGTATTCAACCAAATAAGGATAATGTACACTAAATACATGAATATTTAATAGACATAATATGGGTTTGGTGACTTCATCATCTCATAAATTAGTTCATTGAACACATCAGTATATGCTCTAAATATACATATTCATCGTCACATATTAGGATTACTTGATCAATATTTATCAACTTGATCCTTCGTAAACCCCTAACATACCAATGCATATCTCACAAATCAGTGTTTCTGGTGTGATTTGAGTGTTCGAGTACTGTATTTCTCTGCAATAAGAATGGAAATAACTTTTAGCTAAATTTTCACAATACTTTGAATGCCCATATATAATTTGTCTTTCGCAGACAGATAAAACTCTGTTATCCTGCCGAAAGATATATATATATATATCTGAAATATGTATGGTATATTAGACGGGTCAAAAGACTCAATTTTGCAGATTTCAAAGTTCAACTTAATTTTCCTCAAAATTGATTTCTTATCAATCAAAGTACTTGTCCGTAAGGTCTGAAAGTAACCAATGGATAGATCTTATACCTGGTAGTAATACTCTTTGATTCACTCCTTTTAGTATGGATGTAGGGATTTTATAAAAATGTTTAAACTTTTTATGTAATTGCTGAAAGAACAAGTTTTTGACTTTTAATCATTTTTCTGAGTCATATCCACAGTAAAGAACTACAATTAATTAATTTAAAAAAAAAACTTTTCTAAGAAAATAATAAGAACCAGATCCTTTTGAAGTGAACTTTTCTCTTTCTAATGGCAAGAAGAAGCTTCGAAAAATTTAGAAAGAAAAAAGATATTCATCAGCAAAGTAGTCTTAGTTTTTTCCCCTCTGTAACGTCATTCTAACTGCTTATACGACTTCTTCTACAGCTGCAGCTTTTTTAATCACAGCTCACGTCCGGCAGGAAGAAGTGAACTTCGTTGGAATTAGAGTCGAGAACCAGGCAGTCTTTTTCGCGAGAAGAATGCAACTGAGGAAAAGGTTCAGAGCAAAAAGTTAAGCGTTCAAAAAAAAGTTTGATGATAAAGGAGTTAAGAACGGCTTAATTGCTTTGAACGAAGGAAATGGCGGTGGGGATTACTTGGAAATTAGCCGATTATTGTGGTTCATTCGTTTGGGAGAGAGGATTCCTGGGTAGACCGTAAAAATCATGTTAACTGATTCTTTCGTGATGAGAGAAAGGTCACTTCAAAGGGAAAAAGGAGATTTTTTCCATACTGAGAGAAAAGTATTATATTTACCTGTACCATCCCCGGTTAAAATTGCACGAGAAATTGGCTAACTTCTTTGCAAAATTCTGGTTCAATTCTTACCAAAGTCGGTAAGGATTGCTGGTACTGGAACTTTAATGTAATTTATTACAAAATATAGTGAAGCTATATTGACGTCAATTTCTTAAGTATTTCTGATTTCAAAGTATGGCTTGTTTGTATCACTTCAGCATTGGTTTAACAATGAGTTTGGAGTGACTTATAGGATATCGGTTCTGGCTCTTAAGTGTTAAACATTGATCTTTGATCTATATCGCGATGATAAGAAGGATTCAGGATGGTTACAATGCAGATTAGACTGCATTGTAGCACCGTCGTTAAGTATACTTGACCAGAACCCGTTTTAAAGTATGGGTAGTATATACTGTTCTTATCGCTCCAGTATTGGTTCAATGTTGGGCGAGTACTCGCTTGTAGTACCGCTGATAGGATAACAGTACTGGGAAATTCTATATATCGTGACAATTGAAATACTATTCCTGCTGAACTTTCTTATACGCTAACTATTAGTGCATGAAACAAAAAAAGTAGACATTTACTGGATAGCTGGAGTAATAGCAACAATTTGATTCTTATATTTCTTAAAGTTTCATGTACAAAATAATAAAGAGATACAGTGGGCGACAAAAGGTAGATTACGAGTCTCGAACCCCCGACGTCGACAATCAAAGTCAAATTTTGTAACCACGAAACTAACGTCTACGACGCAGCATTCTTATCGCTAACTCTGCTGAAATGCTCGTACTGCGCCAGAATTGCGGACGAATACGTCCGCGACAATAGGTATTCTTAAGAATTTTAATCGAAATTATTATTTTTAATACCTGCGTGTAAAATGCAGAATAATAATTTCAACATCATCTATCAACTATACATTTATAAACATTTGAATAAATTTGATGGAACCATCATTTTTATTAACAGGCAGTCTTGTAGATTTAGTTATGTTTACTAAGCAGTACTACCAACTTTGATACAGTTACATTGTAACCCTGTTTATTCGAAGCAGAAAAAAAATTCTTTATAATTTGGATATATCCCACTGTTGTTATAGAACATAATAGTAAATTTTACCATGAAACTGTATGTATAAGAATAAATATATTTTTATTTTATCAACATCTATTTCACTTTTCACACAAGCCTACTCATTAACTAAAATCCCTACGATAATCATTGCGGCCAACCCTCCGACTAAAACGGAGCTCAAGCGCTGCGTATAAAAAAAGGATAAAAGAGCAAATGCGATTAGGGTCAAACCTGCGGGGGCGAGAATCTTTGGCAGCGTTCCAAGCGTGTCCTTGTCTTTCTTTCTCGTTCGATTCTTTTTTCCGCGAATAAATTCCGAGCTGCACGTGCATGCATAAAGCGCCGGTATTTCAGCAAAACCTCGATTCCTCTTTGCGAAAGAGGACGCGTTGTAAATTAATTATTCACTCCAGACAGTTTAACGATTTGTTTTTCAGCGATAATTTCAACTTCGTACGGATGTGAATATTTTAATTATATGTCGAAGAGTCGTGGTTACCGTGGTCGTTAATGTTCCTTCGAGATTGATCGGACACCATTTTATTCCGACTATATTTATCACTAGCAATTCGAGAATAGCGTGTTTGCAGGGGTAAACATATTTTTGCTAAGCTTTTATACGACCGTTTGTTCATTATATACGTATGAATGAGTTTTAATCTGCTTAAGGTATGTTATAAAGTTCCAGTGACTTGCACAATTTTTGCCACATTATTTGTAATTTATTATGGCGTAAGAATAATTCTTCGAACTGTAAAATTCCGATAGTTAAAAGTTATAGATAACTTTGTATTAAAAAAAAAACAAGAATTTCGGAATACAACTTAAAAAAAAATTAATAAAAAGTCGTCGAAAGTTTATGTGACTACCTTGGCAAACAAGCTACAACGAGTGTGCTTCTAATATATATATATCTGTGTGTGCGTTTTTGGATGTGTGTGTATGTGAAGCTTTGGCTATTAAGTCGTTGTATATAACTTTTCTTATATTTTTTTATTAAATTTTCATCTACTTTTTCTTCCTATGTAAGTGTCCTATAAAAAAAGTCATAAATCGGGCTTAGAAACCCGGTCCTACCGTACGTGAAAGCTCGACAAGCTTGAGCTTGCGACCCTTGAGATCGATAACTCCCACATAGGTTTAATCTAATTCATGAAAAAGTAGAAGAATTTCATCTTCGCCGTCGTCTCGCACGAGGCTAATACTGCCCTTCGTTTCTCTACAAGGTATACTGTTTACGTGTGTGTTTATATATATTTATCAGGTCGCCTCAGGACGTAGTATATACACAAGACGTAGTATGTACAGTACAATTATATCGATTTTTTTCGAGGATTTTGTCTCGTGCTCTGACCCGTTTCTTTATTTTTACATGCCTGTAAAATGCAGACAACAAGCGAACGTGACTCTTTCATTACCTTTTTACGACTATTTCCCCTTATAAAGCTTTAATAAAATCGTTATTATGTAAGGAGAACTTTCAAGAAGCCCAAAAAATAGATGTTATTTTTTGTGAAACATATCTTTACTTTTATTTTTACAGCCTTTTTTCGAGCCCTTTGAGATAAGGCTCGCAGACTCTGCGTTGCTCGAGTTAAGGGGCTAGTACAGTCTTGTCGCTTTCAAAAAATTGATTTTTTATTGCCTATTCCGATCAATGTTCCAACGTATTGTATAGTCGTATCGTAAATGCTTTGAAAATGAGACTATTATATTATAAATCGAAGGTCCTGACATAAAAATCAGTCGTCAAAATTTTAAACGTGCTTTCGTAATATTGCATTTTTCACTTATAGCCAATTCTAATACCATTAGAAGACGGCGATTCACAATTTTGCTTTGTTTTTAATTTTATGGCGCAGCGTTTATAGTAAGACTTGAAGAGTACAAAGAATTGATATATATAAAATAAGCATAAATACTCAAGGAGCATAAAACTCACGTTGTGAATGGGTTTTTCTAAAAATTTTTCTAAGAATTCAGTATGATAGGAAAAATGAAATCAATTGATGAGATATAATTCATTTATTAAGAATAATAATCTTTAAATTAACATAAATTGATATTGTCGGTAATGTTGTCTGATTCTTACGTTATAACAAATCCTTAAAGTAATCCTTGGCATTACTAGTTTGTATTTTTTATCAGCAAATGAATTATCCAACGATATATAATTATCATACAATAAATTAAAGCGCGCAATCTTGCAAGCATGCCCGTCATTCTGAGAATATTGCATAACACGAGAGGAAAGAACAACTCAATTTTCCGGCCTCGTTTAAAAGCCTTTATCACATCGGTATACGCGTGTACGCGAGAAAGAGAAAGCGAGAAATACTTTGACACTGCACGAGGGGTAGGAAGTCATTTGTGGATAAATACTTGATGCGAACGTTGCTATACAAGGGAATTTGCCTCCAGAGATAAGCCGAGAGAATCGTTCGTTGAATTGATGCTTTATGTCGAAACTTCAAAACTACGTAGTGTACTGTACACCCTCTTGCAAGGAGATTCAGACGTTTATGCTTATTCAGAGCTATGCCGATTCGCTCTACTTTGTATTTCCGTCTAAATCTTCCTATTACAAAACAGTCTCGCGTTTTTTTATTTTGCACACGCTCGATTTGCTGTATTACGAGAGTAACGATGAATTATATTTATATATTAAAGACACGTGGGATTTAATTAAAAATAGAAGGGGAAAAATTAAATTGTTGAATATATATTTTTGTATTCTTAATCAACTTGTAATATTATATATCAAGAGCAAAGCTTTTTCTCTCTGTTACGAAGGTGGTTTTTGTTTTTGCGCGTCACAGCGCGATGAGAAGAGTGAAATAATAAAAGTAGGATTAGAATTTGAATATTCAATTGCATAGCTTTTAATTACCACGCGCACAGCTCGGACTTTGTGTTGTATATATATATGCTTAATTACTTAAACATATATATTCATAATCATCAGAGATAATTCTATGCAATATATTAATAATGAGTCTCGTGTACATCTGCTAACCGGTTTAAACAATAGATGTTCTCCCCCTCTCTGTCACTCGAATACCTATAAATGTTAATATCCGACGAGACAATCGAATGTAGTATAGATCGAAACTAGTGCTGAACCTGTATTACGGGATGAGAGTCATACTCGCGTTTCTCGTTGTAAATAATAGATTTGTCTAACTCTATTCAACGTAATTAATAATTGTAAAGCGAAATTTAAGTCTAACGACAGTATTTCGATGCTAAAAATGCTTTGCTCATTGCTTCTACTCCATTAGTGAAATAATTCATCGCTAGGTGGCGCACGCGAATCGAAGAAACTCGCAAGAGAAGTGGTCGTCGCGCGAAACGATGGTAAATTGAAATAAATCAACGATTCAAATGGTACGACTAAATTTCAAAGCTTCGGAAGGCAGGGGAAAGCCAATCCATTAACTATAAAAGCATCCGGCGCTCAACATAATTTTAAAGCATCAAACGCACGTGATAGAGAGAGAGAGAGAGAGAGAGAGTGTACCAGAAGAACAGAGAAAAATTGCACCAGCGCTGGCTTCGTCATACCCAATAAAGCAAGGCAATTCAATTAAAGTTGATTCAACTCACCATCGATTTGCAGTGCTACGCCGCAAATTGGAAACCGCGTCATCTACATAACCGTCTGTTTATAACCCAAGCTCCTTTCCTCTCTCGGGTAGTGAACAGTCAGCTCGTTATATTAACTGCAGCATAATAACGGTTATACGCGTGCGATCAATACGCGGAAAAATGAAATCCTCCGTCGGTAGATAGAGATAGAAAGAAGAAAGGGGAGGAAGAGGAGGCAGAAGAAAGATCGGTAATCGGCATCCTATTGAAACGTTGCCTTCGCCAAAAGGAAGCGCTTGCTGCGATTATATCTCGACACTTGAAATATGAGCGGCTATTATTGCGCGAAAGAACGAGAAAGTGAAATGTTTTCGGGTAAACGTAGAGTATAATTGTTAGTTAAACAAGTTTGAGTCTTTTTTTTCGGAGAAAAAAGATTTGCATTCTCAGTGGGACGCTTCAAATATATATCGCTTATTCGCGGAGGGTAATTGTTGACACTCAAACAATACTTCATGAGATTATTAGGTCTGGCGTTAAAAAGTCTTATTCAATATTCTGATAATTATTTGTCCTTTCAGTCGACTTAACGCGTTTATTAAATCGTAGTATTTGTCTTGTTGCACGCAGAATTACAAGAATTAGACGCGTTGCCGTGGGAAATGAATCATTGCGGTACGTTTTATTCTAAATTTTAAATCTGCGCAGTGCCGAGTTGTAAACGTTCTGAATTTCAAAATGTTCATTGTCGTTTTTATTTCTGTGCAAATTTATTTTACTTTTACATTGCAATATTATATTTGCTCGTATTTTTTACGATTGTTTCTGAAGCATACGAATGATTATGGTTGAACGTAAGTCAACAAATTAAAAACAAACAGATATATATGTCTGGAATTTCAATGGTAAATGTATAAAATATCAGGCACACATTGCATACAAATAAAAAATCAATGTCGTAGGTATAACCATCTAAAAGATTTATAAGCCAATATATAATCACATTTATGAAACTCCATGCAAGAAGTGATATGTCGAATAAATAAATCAAATTCCTATATGGAAGACTAGTATATATGTATATATACACGTATATATACACGTATGGAATTCCGCACGCGAATCATGTACATGCCTTGCTATACGTATACACTTTATTTTATTTCACTTCTACAAAATACAGTCGAACTTTGAAATTTCATTCTCTCGAGCATCGGAACCAAATGCGAAGAACTTCATTCACAATTATGCACTATTATTTATATTGGCATATGTGTATACACTTTCCAAAAAGAAATTTTCTCACATTACCTACAGTATTATTTACATGTATAGACGTATCAATTACTTATTGAATTTTACGCGCTTACGAACATATATATATATATACATATACACTTATAAGACCTGCTCGTGTTCGGTTTATCATAGTCAAGAGCTTATCTCGCCTCCTCGAAATATTGATATCCGACACGTCGAGTTTAGATCTTCATTGTAACGACTATACTCGGGTAGTTTTCAAAGATTTCGAGAAAATCTACCTTTTCGTCAGGAATATGCCTTATTTGCTTTAGGCAATTTCCTGTGGGAGTATGATTTATATTGTACTGGAGCATAGTGGATTGAACAATCTCCGGAGAACTGTAAATTCATATTTTACATTTATGCTGTGTCCGAAACGTAAAACGTACAAATTCATTGTTGAAACAGGAATGTGAAATATATATTTTTTTGAAAGAAAGTTCGTGATTGGAAGAGCAAGTAGATGAGCTGTATATATGTATATATTTTTTTGTGCAAAAAGTGCATAAAGACAGAAAACTTCAGAAAACAGTTGGGATACAAATTTTATGACTTAGACAGTCTACTTTTCTCTACTCTCTATTATATACTCAAGTGTATGTATGTATGGGTCATTCTCTGACGTTTTTATTTCTTCAAAATATTTGTTCGATGCAGTATCTACCCTTATGAATTGTTTTATATTTTTTCACGAAGGTTCTTTAAATTACGGGATGTTAAAGTTGGCATTTCTTCTAATTTTGATATTTTCAGCCTATTTTCAAAAAGTTCGAGCTTCTCAGGGAAACACTATTCACTAAAAACATAAAAGGGACTGTTGTTGTTAAATAAGTTAAACTCTATAAATAGAATATTTTCAAACCTGTAGATATAGATCATAACAATCTCCTAAGTCATCAAAGTCTCCAAATTCAAGTTCGAAAAGGTTCATGAAGATGACTTTTATCAGTAAAACGTTTCTATGGATTTCACTAGTTAGGAGCCAAGCTCTATTTCTAGCTAGAAATAAAGTTATCTAGCAATTTCCCAAATATTTATTAGGTAATGACTTACACTTCACGAAATACACTAATAACACTTTTATAAGTTAGTCTAGGTTGACACAGAACCAAATTAATCGATCACTGTCATATTTCATAATAACGACAACAAAGTATTTTGTTAAGTCATTAAAATCCTCATGTGCAGTTTTGAAAACGTTCAATCGTTGCACGAAACATTCAAAAAAGGTTGGCAACTGGTCAATCTGTCAGAGAATGACCCATATATAATTATACGAATTTTTAAACATCATACATTCTTGGATTATACAATCGTTGGCGTTGATCTTCGTATAAAAGCATAGGAGCAGTGTTAACAATGCACTATAGAGAAAAAGGTTTCTCTTAAGAGGATGTCGTTGCCACGTTTACGCTAAGTGGATTAAATATTTTAGCTTTGCAAACTTCAAAATTTTTGTATCAGCATAAACATGCACAACTGAGAATCCAAGGAAAACACTGTATCGCGAAATTAACATTGTATTCATTTGCATTTGCAAGCTCTCATGTTTGCGTAATATATGTTATGTATGCAAATAATCTGAAGTTCGGTGTAAGGTTACAATGAAACAGAGACTCGGTAAGATGACGGTCATTTTTATAAAAAAAAACTTGTAATACATAATTCCACAAGAATTAAGTGAATGCATTTTCTATGCACGATGTTTCTGCCACAATGAAGAGTCATGGGCAATTTGATTTTTCACGATAAGACGTATCTAACGAACAGGCGACGAGAAACAAAACGCGAGGTGGGGTCACAAAGGGTCATAAAAAAATAATTAAATTTTATTAATTAAAAAAAACTTTGCAAGCATAATACATTTGAGTATACATGCGCTTGCAATTTTCGCTCTATTCTACAGTACAATTCGCTTGGGGGTATCCTTTATCTCTCGAAAGTTGGCGGCTACGTGTGTTTGCCCTACTACGGCCATTTTGAAATACTAATAGTCTGTCTGTATATATATAATGTAGTACATATATCTATAGTGCAGAAGATTTTAAACGTATGCAGCCCGTCGATACGTAGGAAAGTCACAGGCTTTAGTAGATTGAGTCGAGTGTCAATATTAGTTTCCGAGCCACCCCACTCCTTCGTAAATAACAATATTTTGTTCTGACAGTGACATATGTTCAGAGTATTGCATTAACGAGGAGAATGAAATATTGTTGCATTTCAGTATAATACACTTTTTCAACATCAAACTTTTTACCGGGCTTTGAAATATCATATACGAGCTATTGTTCATACCCCCGTGGCAACAAAGGAATGAGAATTCCGTAATTATAATTTTCAAATTGCTCCTGCGTATATGCGTATATGCGTATATGCGTAAATGCGTATATGCGAGTACACAATCGAGTCTATTGTCGTCGCGAAAAAATAAATGACTCTCTCAAAGCGTCGGGAGTCAACATTATTAAAAATTCGAGAGAAGCGAAGAAACTAAAATAGCAGCAGTAGCAGCACAGGAAAAGAGCACGAGATAGACAAAAAACACAGGGGTTAAAGTGTTTCAGTAGTTTTTCGACGCTCATCGCGTTTTAGAACGAGTGCATTTACGAGAATAAAAAAAAATTGTCCAGCACATTCTAGCGTTCTGTCGCAGGGGTGTATTCAACCAGTCGGTTATTGTTCCCTGGAAGCGGATGAGTACATAAAGAGCTTAGGCTCTTGTCACTTCTTCTTGTGTATATCCGGCTCGTTTTGCGCTCGAACTGTTTTTTCATCAATCGTATATTGTTTCTTCGTGTGTATATTATACGCCGAAATTCAATTTACCTGTGACGAGCTTATCTTTAAATAACACCATTGTTATTAAATTCAAACGTTCAGTAAACAAATCTACCTCGTACGTTCAAACGTAAAATAATAAAATTTCGATTACTAATCCTGTTAGAAAACAAATGCTTCATTTCTGCTAAGACTTTGAGAGTTAGTTCGCTGTTTAAGCAGTTAAGAAGCCAAACTGTCTAGTGTAATTGCAATCTTAGACACAACATTATTTTGAGTTACACGCAGAACTGTTTGTATGCTGTGTATTACGGTTATTTAAGCTATTACTAAGCCACTGAATCGTTCGTAAACGCTCTACGAGTAGGAGTATCTTTTATTAAAAAATTAAGCAGTTTATTAAACTTGCTGTTCAGATACCGGCTGCACCGTTGTTAAACCGTTGACATTTATATTGATGGGACAAGGCAACTTTAAGTACAACTTAAACTTAAAAATTTTAATTAGTTGTACTAATCGCATTCGTTATATGTTTAATACTGAAGTTGTAGATGATAGTTATACCTCCAATTTGATCAGTGATTCACATCTTGAAGTCTCTTCGATGTCCCCTTGCGGTAGGTTGTTGAAAAGTCACTCTTCGTAAGATTCAAAGTGAATTAATGGACTAAACGAGCTCTAAATTGGGACGAATACTCTTTAATGCATAATACTTTCAAGCATGAATGTAACATATATAAAGAATGAGATTAATGTTACTAATCAAATTTCTTTATTTATTATATATAAATTAGGGTAGTCTTTTTTAAAGGCTTCTTGCCCCCTTAAAAACCTTGTTAACTTTATTATTGATATTTCGAAAGTATAATGAAAAGTAGAACAGTGACAGTTAATAAGCGTTTATTTTTAAGTACAATTTACTTATTGTATTTAAAAAATAAATTATCAATATGTTGTGTCTTTACTATATTTATTAAGTTAAATTATTACTATTGTTGTTGGCGTAAGTTAAGGCATTTCCAAACATCGGGCACATAGCCCTTGGCGTATCTCATACGCGTATCTTTGTTAAATCTATTCAGATCGATAGCCTCCTATTTTGGGGGCGGTCTCGGCCCGAACCTCCTCTGCCTCCAGAAAGGGAGCACCAAGAAATAGTTGCCTCTTAGGGGATATGACAGGGCAGTAACAGAGGTGTTCCGAAGTTCCCTCCTCCGTACAATTAAGTTGAACAGTCAAGTCGTAAAAAGGATACTCGCTACTGTCGACACAAATTTAAATCTTTTGTGCTCTACAACTTTGTACTTAGGCATTCCAAATATGTGAACACAGACAATGCCCACACAGAAATTTGAAAATCTATTTCGGTTCTACAGATTATATCTCGTTGAATTGAAGTGATTTTTTAAATTTACAACTAATAACGGAAATACGTCTTCAAAATAAACAGCATACGATGTTGTCCATTCCAAAAACGTCTCTTTCCATCTCTTCCCATAGGTTGTGATGTTACTACCAAATAAAATATTTCGTGTTAATTTTATTCATCACTTATTTATAAATGAACTTCATCCTTTTACATTGATAGGAAATTTTGACGAAGTCCGCTTTTGACAAGTTAATCCGAACGGAAATAATCTTAGAAACATTTACGCAGTACTGATTCTACTATTTTTAAGGTAGATCTTTTGGGTGATGGCATCTAAAGCAAGGCTACCTAAAATTAAAAATTTTAATTAGACATATGTTCCTCTAATTTTAGCTTTCTTTCACATCTATAAGTCTCCTTGTTGATCACTTATTGTAGAATGTTGAAAACTCACTCTCCGCACAAATCAAAATGAATTGATGGACCAGTTGTGCTGGAAATTGCCACGAATACGCTTTGATGTATCCTATAAAGCATAAATATAAGGATTTTCAATCAAATGAGCGGATAACATTTCACATGATGAATGTATCAAGACTATTGCAAAAAATAGTTACAAGCTCAGTTTTTGATTTCTATTAATTTTTCTATTCGTTCAAGCAAAATCTTATTCATGTCAATTTGCTAATAAACAAAGTTCAAAAGGTTCCATTGAAACAAAAATTCTGAGGCCAGAAGAAATCAATTAAAAAATACATTTTTATTTTAAATTTTTAAATTTTGAATGACAAATCTTGATTCAATCAAGTTTCAGATTATTTCGGCTCCGAATAACTCATGAAAAGAGGATTTTGAAGAAATACCTCCACAACGGCTTACAGTGTTAATATCTTATAGCTCAACTTTAATTTTCACAAAAAATATTAAATACTCTCTAATATGTTATTAATGTCAGTAGAATGATTACAGGTTTGCGATCGAATTATATAGTTACATGAAATTAGTCGAAAAATGTTTTACAAATGGCTAAAGTACTTTTAAAAGTTATTATATGTTATATAATAAAGGCTGAATACTTTACGCCAACACTGACTCAACGCTGACATAAGACTGTCTCAATACAGACGCTATGTTGGCACAGTACTGGTGCAATACTGGCATAACACCGGCTTTGATATTTCATATATAATAAGAACGCGTGCAAAATGTGCGGGAGAATCGCAATGTTAACACGTTTGTTGACCTCCTTCCATAGTAGTGTCAAAGAATAATCAATGCTAAATGAAGGATTCGATTCGAAGGTGGATTTTTAGGTACTCGTTCATTTTTAGGTAATGCACAGTCGATTTTCTCTTCTCCTAACTTGATAAATTCTGATTTTCTGGAGTGTTCCTAATTATTCAACGTTAGCCCTTCGAGTAAGGAATTGCATCGATTGTCGGTAAAATCGCATAAAGGTTGAGAATTGCATTAAAACGCTCGAATGAATACTCAATAACGTTTATTAGTTATTTTGATGTTGCAAATGAATAACGCAATAGAATACGTAAAACTTGATTGACCTGAATTATACGTAGGATACGTTTTGCCTGTTGCAGCTGCATCATGAAGCTGGATTTCATGGATAGGGAGAAAGGCCTGGAACTGTTTGGCAAGTTCATACGTACAAAGAATATCGAGAATCTTCAGGGCGAACAAGCGAGGGCTGGTTCCGAGCAATATTCCGCCGGTTCGAAACAGAAACTACAGGTGAGTGTCGTTAAACGTTAAATTTGTACCTGGATTCGGGCTATTTCAAACTAACGGCTCGTTCAAATATTTCGAAAATCCCTTTATGCGCAAAAGTTTGCTCGATGCCTCGTAAAGTAACGATTCCAAATACTTATATATCTTGGCAATATCTGCAAAACGAACTTCGTTTCGTGTCTTGCATTTCTGAAAAGAGATTGCAAATCTCGGCTGCTCGCGCGGTTATATTTCATTGCCGATCCAAGTTTCTAACTTCTGTTGTCTCGGCGATTGTACATAGAGTAACTTTCCTTTCTCTCTCTCGCACTGTATAGCGAATGACGTCAAACGGTTGCACGTACATCGGCTAGGAATTTTCGAAGAACTTTTCGCAACTTACTGAGTCATTCTCTGTATTTTTTCAATTTATATGTACGTCTTGCTGTATAATCGAACGATTTATCATTCAATGAGTATATGTGCATACAAATAGACATTATACGAACACGAAGCTATACATCGAATTAGAGCGTTTCCACCTAATTAATGCCCGTATAGTTTACGAGTAGCGTTCGATTACTCGCAGTTGACAACATATATATATACAGCTCTTCTCTATCGCGAGTTTCCTTATCCCGACGCCGTTCCTTTTTTGAGTTTCCCGAGCGTACGAGCTGTCTTTAATCAGGGCTAAAAGCGAGTTTCTAACGTTAAATTTGATCGTTTAATTTAACCGTAGATATGACGGAACTTGCTCTGTAGGGACACATTTGACAGCTTCTGGACGTGAAGATGACGTGGTTCGGTCTAATTATGCTTTTATTACTTTTGTGATTTGAATGAATTCGCCGCAGTTGCTAATGTAACTTAGTTGATTCGAAACTTATGATTGGAATTCTCTTGTAATACCGAAAGCACGCATTTTTATTTATTTATCTCATACACGCGAAACAAAAGTAAAATATACTCCATTGACGAAACGTGAAACTTTCGTTGAAACGGTCTTCGGAATAATCCTAAAAATAATAAAGAAAAAAGTATCGACTTATATAAATCTTTTAGTAAATAGAGTCTTTCAGAAAGAAACATACGAACAGTTATATCATGGCTCATCGATATTTCCCGTTACTATATATATATATATTTATATATATATATATATATACTTGAGGAAAGTTTGGGTTGAATGAATTGCGTGTCAACACTAAATAAAGTAGTTTCCACTTTCACGCACTGATCTCTTTCATACATACAAAAACTTTCTCTTCCGATTGGATTCTTATCTCGCTTTTTTCAGTCTGAGGGTGTGAACTAGTTTCTGGCCAGAATTCTCATAAAATAAAATACGGAAATATTGACTTTAATGTCGAGCTCTTTTGCGGTCTAATTAGGTCTCTGAGATTTAGTAACAAACTTTAAACTACAAATCTTACAGCTCGGCCTTTCAAATTTAATTAGAATTTTTAATAAGTCAAAAACTTTTTTTTTAATCCTTATGATGTAAGAATAATGATTAGTAACGGTATTCGTGTCACTTATACGTACATTATCTATAATAATATATGGATATATGGAATTTGATGATCACCTTCTCTCGTTTGGCACAACATAGTACACAACACTATAAAAAGCTATGGTCCAGCAGAGGACAATAATTTTTTCCGCGCGCTTGTCTGGCTGTTATAATAATAAAATAAAACAGATAAATAAACAAATAGAAAATGAAGCAAATAGAAACTTTTAACTAACTTAATGTCATAATAGATATATTTTCCTATTTGTATCTTAGACACATATTTACTTGGTCGAGTAATAAAATAATTTAAAGGTTCTTTAAACATTCTTAATATTCAAAGGAAAACAAATTTTTTAAGTGACAATTTGACAGAAAATTGCCTGTATACTTGTCTACGAGCAAGTTAAATGTGTACATCCAACACACAGTATACTATGCCATAATATAAAAAAAATACTTTTACATGGAATTTTCAGAAGCAAATAGTGCTAGGAACAATATGCGAATAATGCACAGCTAAAAATTTGCTCCGCATTCTCAAAATAAACCTATTGCAAAATTGAATATGTTTCAGAGATTTTAATCAAAGACTACAATCGATAGCTACTATATAATACAAAAGGTACACATAGTTAGTTTGTAATGAGAATTTATATATCGCGGGTTCATTATGGTCGTCTGCTGGCCCCAACGTTGTCATATTGTGACTATAGCTGATCGTGTTTCTCGAAAGACTACAACCATAATTGTGTAGTGTAATTGCAGCTCCATGTTTCCCCAATAATTATATTTTGAATATTAATTCTTATATAAATGTTAATCAAGCTATGCGCCAAGATTCAATGTTATCAATTATTCAAAACCAGGGTACTATTTTAAGGAAACAGAGCACCTTAAGGGAGGAGGGGGAGTACACTAATTTTCTCGCTGAATACTTAATGTATGTAATAAAAAATGTAACGTTATTACAATGATAAACTTGCTTTCTTTAGAGTATATTAAAAGTCATTATTCAGTAAGACATAACAGAAGTTAATGTTACTATCCTGTGTAGAAATATGACTTTTTATTTCGACTTTGGCGGAGGCTACAGCTTGATGGATTTTTAAGATTTAAAGCACAATGCTATTTCTATGTGCTTTTAGTCTACTGAAGTGTATTTTATTATTTTATTACTATTTATATGTTTAATAAAATTCAAAATGAACATACACAGTTGTAGAAATCGATCTAGCATAGTCTTCTGTTAGTTTTTATT
Organism: Apocrypta bakeri; assembly: GCA_018906985.1. Taxonomy (NCBI): domain Eukaryota; kingdom Metazoa; phylum Arthropoda; class Insecta; order Hymenoptera; family Pteromalidae; genus Apocrypta; species Apocrypta bakeri. Next base: position 9,789,622 of record JACCIA010000005.1, read on the forward strand.
AAATAATTTTTTTTATATAGTTTTAAACAAGAAAGCTTAGTATTTTAAAAATATTACATTTTTCTTACAATCATTCAAAGTTCAGAGAGTAGGAAATAAGTGTAAATTGTGTTAAAAGTGTTAATTGAACAAAGAAAAAAGGACTTTTATTATATATACTTCGAGTAATATACATGATCATTGAACACTAATATAAGCCATATAATATAATATGCTTTTGGGTTTACAAGCGTATATCAAAATATTACGCAATATAAAGGAGATGCTACATTTTTAGAAGGTCGGTGATAAATGTAAGAAGTTGCTACTCGAAAAGTGAACATCGCTATAAAATATTTTTAATGTTCTGTTTTTTATCATGGTCTCGCATTTTTTTATTGTCCTTAGTTTATTTAGCTTTATTATCCTTCATAGTAGCACTACTTTTCTAAAATATTTCTTCTTCGAATCATTAGACGTACTTGTCGATATATAAGGAATTTAATAATAGTATATCATACAATGGAGGTATAAAATATCAGAACTAGCTAGGTTAAGCCATTCTTTTCTGAGCTCAATTAATCATTGTATACCATTTTCAGCACTTGACTCAGGCTTACGCCATTAAATCGAATTAAATAAGTTATGAATATATGTCTTCGTTACTTTCTTTATCTGAAATATAGAGAGTTAGTTCATATCCACTATTTAGTAAAAGTCAGAATACCGCAATTAGGAGATAGTGAATATTTACTGTTTGAATAAATGAAAACTATTTTCTAAATGAAAAGGTGCATATTTTCAATGCTCAATAAAAATAAACAATATAAGCTTTTTAAATTCAAAATATTGTAACTATTTAAAGCTTTTACTTATAATAGTTTATGATAAGTATATATTAATAAAAAAAAATAGTGTATGTAATATTTAAATCATTTGCTAATGAAAGTTTATTATGCATACATAATACTGGCATTGAATATTTAATCTAATTATCGGAAAATTAATGCTGATCTATTTTTGAAAGAGGCACATCCATTTAAACTTTTTTCTGACCAACAAATTGTTCGTATAGCTACTCATGCATATTTATTTTTTATTTGTTCTCTCAATGGGACAAATAATCAACTCAATGTCGATCAAATAATTTTTAGAAAAAGTAACTAATATCATTATTCTCATTTGATAGTCGTGGATTTAGCATTGCATATTAAAGCAATATCAATATTTTCATAAGTGCATAATGAAAATTTATTTTTATCAATAAAGCAAATAAACTGGCAGTCGGTAATAATAAATATTGATTACAAAATTAATAAAATTTCATATTGTAATATTTATAAAGACTTCACGTTATTAAATCGTGAATATTCGTTTAATAAGAAATACCGATTTATTAGTACCTGTAATAATACACTCCATTAAACAACAAATATTCACTATTTTGTAAAATTACTTTCTTTTACTCCACTTAATTGTAAAACGTTGTTTAATTAAAAAGTAATTATTTCATTATGAAGAATAGTGAATTTTTCACCATTGCCATTTTAGAAGAAAATAATACAGACGTTCTTTTAATACTAAATTACAGAAGTGCCTGACGACTCTGGACCTGACGTCCCTTGGTGTGGGATCATGCGTTGGGACAGGGATGTACCTCGTCGCTGGGATGGTGGCGCGGAGCGTTGCTGGCCCCGGCGTCATCATCTCCTTCATAATAGCGGCCATTGCATCAATTTTTTCCGGTGAGAGTATTAGATTTTCGTTCATTGTAATTTTTGTTTTCTTTACAATTATAAATACAACCGCGGAATAAGCGCGACAAAGTTGAAACTTTCAGAAACGTGAACGTATAATGCGTAAAGCTCGTGCACTTCGTTTGATTTAAAGTATATAAGCTGATGAAGTTTCATATAATCCGCGCATGCAACGATTTAACACGTAACTCTTTGTAACTAAAATATTTCCTTGCAACTTATATACAACATTGAGCAATGTCGTAAATGTCGTATGCTTGCCTGACTTTGCTGAAAAAAAACGTCCCAATTTCTGAGTAAGGAATACAGTCTGGAATCTGATCGAATAAGATAAAGGAATAAGATTCTTTCCAAGTAGTACAACCCGCGCGTGGTCAGACGAGACGGATTAGTCTTGTTATATGTTATCGTATATAGATTAAAAATATACGCAAGAGTAACATAATAAATTGCAATCTGTATGATCTTATATATGTATTTAACAAAATATCACGATCTAAGTAGTACAGCCAGTGTGTGGCCAGACACAATCGGTTAGTCGTTTTTTATATCCTATCGTGTGAACTAAAAATAAGCGAAACAGTAATGTAATTTATTAATACATCTGGAAGTATAACGTAAGTTGTATACGATGAAACCTTTTCTATTAAAATCTACAGATGAAGGTTGAAAAAAATCAATGCTCGTGTGAGCCCCAAAATATAGAGGTGTGTATAATATGAACATGTGACTCGTCATGATTTCAGGGGCGTGTTACGCCGAATTTGGAGTAAGAGTGCCTCATACGACGGGCAGTGCGTACATGTACAGTTATGTGACAGTGGGCGAATTAATAGCGTTCATAATAGGATGGAACATGGTGCTGGAGTACCTAATAGGTACAAGCGCGTGTGCCTGCGCTCTAAGCGCTTGTCTCGATGCCTTGGCGAACGGAGCCGTTTCCAGGGCTATCGGTGATACATTCGGCACCTTTTTTGGTAAGTTTTAAATGCTCTAAGTTTCGTTTACTATAAAAAAATGAGAGGATTAACATTACCTATTGTGTATATATGCGTGCTTTTTATTGAACAACGATAAGAGTTTCTGATTAAATGTTTTTTCTATCGTGAGGTAAGATTTTAATGAAAAAGCTGAATAAAAGTTGTTTTCTGTATAATTAATAATAATTACTAGAGCAAGTAATTGTTTAATAAGGTTTACGTAATTTTTTATTTTGCCAATTTTTTATGTTAACTCTTTTACATAAAGATGCTATCTACGAGAGAAATCGATAAAGTTATAACTCAATTAAAAAATGGCTTATTATATAAAATTGCGAAGACACTATTCTTTTTCCAGCTTAGTGTTTGATATCAATTATACCTACGAAAATTTGTCTTATCCTTTATCCAACGAAACGGCTAATTGCTCGGTTATTTCCTGGAACAGCAACGTTGACTTCATTAATTTTCCACCAAGATTTTAAACCAATTATTTTTAAGTAAATCTTCTTCCCTGGAAATTTACCATTCTTTTTCCTTCGCACTTTAAAATCTCTTAGTTCGGTTATTAAAACTCTCTTTATTTAAGATTTACGATTAAGTAAAAAAAAAGTTTAATAAAAAAAAAAGTTTCATTTAAATAAGACGTCATATTCCAACCAGATGAGACAATTCCAAATTTTAATCAAGCTAGAAGAGAAAGAAACCAGAATCCAAATAACTTCAGTAGATTCAACTACATTCATCAGAATCACTGCAAATTCAAAATCGCAAACTTCTGTAATTACATAACGAGTCTCGCCGCTTGAGTAATCATCGCATTAGGATAAACGCGCATTGAGCATAAGGGATACGCCGCTTTACATTTCATTAACACAATTTACAACACCTTCAGTCTTTACCCTCGTAATAAATAAATATATTTATAATCCGAGTGTAAAAAATATCGCATTCATACTCGACTTCATTTTTACGTATGACCTCTACTCATACGTGTGAATAATCCGCGTAAAGAATCTGAAAATCTCATGGAATTGATAAAAGGAACTAGTTATGCTATAAAACATAATTATAATGGAAATTTTATTGGTTTTTTCACTGGCATGCAATTTTTAAAATAATTTTTGACAATATTTGATGACATACTAATGTAACATAGAAATAGAAAGGATACTACTACTTGCTTCAAAATAACATTGTTACCGATTGGTTTTGTTTTGTTTAGCGTATCATACATTGGATTTCTTTGCGAATAAACGTAAATTCCGAATCTCAAAAGGTACAAATGGGTAAAATTTCTGGCATAAAATGAACTTGTATAAAATGTACATGCCATAAAACTTAAGCACTGATAAGCGGATTACTGTCGTTCTTTGTGCAAATATAAACAAATTCCTAACATTAAAATGAACGCGTAAAGTCCGTCCAAACTTACTAGTATAATAAAATGTCATTTAAAGAGAAAAAGTAAAAAAGAAAGAGTTTACACTCTCGAGCCAAAGTAGAAGTTGGGCTGTTAATTGGAAATTAGCGCCGCAGCTCCGTTACACACTCGGCGGTTTCGCAATTACGCTCTGACCACGTTCTTATCTGTCGTGACTGCTGCTCTCGACAACGAGTACACTTCTAATAAAAATTTCTATTAATTTTATCTACGCTGCAAGCGCAAACTTCGATATCGTTTACATACGATAATGACTGCTTTGTGTACACTTTCTCTTTGTATTGTATACCGGCCTGTTTACGTCTAGTACACACGCACACTTGTCTACACACCTCGAATGGGCTTGAAAAGTTGTCGATAACAACGTTCTAGCTGTACGTATCCTTGCGGATTCGCCACGGACTAAACTAGCAAAGTTGCTTAACTACGCGTCGCAAAACTATGCAAAAACCGTCGGAGCAATTTAAATCTCCCGCGTCTCCAGTAGTAAACTCCGAGCAAGGTCGGACATACTGGGATAGCTATTTTTGTACACAGCGCGTTTTCTTCGGCTCTTAAGGAATTTCAATCGATTTTATTCGTAACCCTATATATGTATGCGAGCCGGCATTGTTGCGAAAGAGGGAAAAAAAATTCGATCAGCGAGATTGTAGAGAATAAGACTAAGTACAAGGAAGCGGGGGTGGGGTAGGGCGCTTGCGCGGATGAGTCCAACGGCTGGCACCTGTGGACCTCATCGATCCCTTATTCGAAGCGCGCACACCAGTGACACTTTAACCTGCCCTGAGCACCTGGCTTCGTGTGTATATATATCTATAGGAGTAACGCAACATCACACGTCTTCTGCAGTAGTAGTATCGCGCGGTATCCAATTTTCTTCCCTTGCCTTTGTCCACGTCTCGTTTCTTTTGCGATGCAGCCTTTAGGCGATCGATTTGAAAGGGGCTTTAGCTCTCAATCGAGATTGATTCTAAACGCTTTGTGTTTACATCCGATTTTTCAATACGGGGGACTTTCTTTGTTGTCGTATCGTTGAATGTATGTATGTACTACTTTACTACTCGTTTTGCTTCATCGAAAGATATATATAAAAGAGCTCAGTTGCGACTTAAAAAACGCAACATTAGATCAAAATGTATTTGTGTATATATTGAGTCATTTAGGAGATATGTATTTTTTAATTCTGTCGGCAGTAAAAGTACAGAACTTTAAGGGCGGGGTTATTTTGAATTCGGGTCAAGTGTATCAAGGGCTCAATTTGAACGAATGTCAATCGCATGCGCCTTTGTACTGCGCGATATTGCCTGTAGACTTGTGATACTTTGTTTTATCGTTGATAAGACATCGGGGTTTATTTATTTGTAATATTTTTTTTTACGATTTTGTACTATTTAATGATACAATGAACTTTTAAACTCTTTGCAGTTCAATAAATATTAGGATAATGCTCGCTTAGAGAAGATATTTATACACTAAACTGAAATTCACAGCGTAAACTATAAGTAATAGTACGCATATTTATGTTGTTTCAAAACGCTTGTTTTCTGAGACTACTGTATGCACAAATTCAAATATCAATGAGATGTAGATAAACACGGAGTGATCGAGTAAATTTCACGATATCATAGTTTATGATAACATAGTTTATGATATCGATGAGATTTAAATGCAACGAAATATGTATTAACATTTAAACAAACGAAGCATACAATATTTAATAAATTACAATTTTAAAGATATTGAAATATAAATATCTGTGCTTTGTTGAATAATATAATCTAAAGTATTCTATTCCTTCTGTCTGACCTATTTATTTAGCAAATTGTTCAGTTTGTAGGTTAATTGTTTCCTAAATTGTTCGAAATAATCCATTACTGAAACTAATCGTTTCGTGAATTATCCACACAATTATGTACAATTGCTTGCAATCATATACGGTTTATTTTCGTATTTTCTTGAGTTATTTTCAAAAATATTCTTACACATTTTTACACTTACAATCCTTCATTTAAAATTCTCATCGTTCGAGTAATACTAAAAGCTTTATAAGCATTAAAAATAAATCTTTCGCGATACGAGAAAAAGTAACCGGATTAAAAAGCATTATTCGTTAAAAGTGTCACAATAAACCACTTGTTTGCGGAATCTATTTCCATCAGGGATACTGCACACATTGTTTAACGTCACATACGTATCGCTGGGGATTAAACAAAATTAAAAAATTGGAATATTCATGCATCTAAGAGGAGCGCGGAAGCACTTTAAAGAAGTAAAGAACATTATATGCGTAAGAGTTTCGCTATATAGATTCACCTATATAAGTATATAAGCAGCGTACAGCCGCATGACTCGGTGGAAAGCAAAAATATGGTCAGAGACACGCAAACCAACGGAGCTTATAGGGGAATCGATGTAAAATTTGTTTGTGCAGCCCTTACTAGGTGGCTCATAAATTCACGTTATGCGCAGTGTATACACAAGGCGCATCGCGTAAGATCCAGATCTACCACGACGCTCGAAAAAAATTGCTCCTGATTAAAAAAAGCGAGCCACACGCGAGGCACTTCCGATTCTTCTGTTGTTTTTTTTTTCCTTTCAGAGTTGTATTTCTATCCCTTTATAAAGATAAAAATACAAATTAAAATAACCGAAAATTCATAGTCACGTATATTTCTCTCGAGTTTTTCTCAAATTCTCTTTCTATCTGCACGTAACTTAACAAAATTTTTACATAAAAATTGATTATGTCTATTTGTTTCTGTATCGCAATAATATTATTCTGCAACGAATTTAATTTTTTTATGCGGGAGTTGTAAGCAATTAGAGTATAATTTTTAAACAAAATCAAAAAATTAATATCCTGGTAGACTTAAGGATTATTTATTCTTCTTGGGGAAAAGTTTTTTTCATGTTCATAAGAGATGGATGAGTAATTTAATAATCGTAAATCACACATGAACAGATCCAACAATAAAATGAAGAATTATTTTAGAAAAGTGAACCTGACAATCCAAAGTGCTACTCTGAAGGAACATTCTAAGCACAGTTTGAAAAAATAGATAACTATGTTGCTCAAATCCACGTGGCAAAGGAATAAAAATGCGAAAATTAAGCACTTTATGGATTACTTTAGGAAGTAAAGGCCATAAATTACTCATACACTTGAAGTGCAAAAAGTTTCAGTCATCAAGATTAAACTGTCTTTTTTCTGTGGCTAATAAATCGTCGCGGGCTTTTACAACTATTAGTGTTAAAAGTGAAGACAATTTATTATTATGGAAAAGATACGATGAACGAGATAGTAGGTGTAGCCTCAAAAGCAACTAATTATTGTTCCTATAGGGGGACTTTATTTAATTACTTAGACAACTATTTTACTATTCCCTAAATAACGTAATTAAAATAAAAATAAACTAATGTCCATAACCATTAAGGTAATAAAAAACAAGTTTATATATCGATCTCGTCTTAATTATAAATTAAATTAATAATGAAAAAGTTTTAGATTTAATTTGGTTAATAGTTCATTATTACAATAAACAAATATAGTATATATTTCACCTATACATTACTAATATATTAATTACGAAATTAATTATCCTTATGGGGTTAAGCATTAAATAAATGCCGAATTTAGTGCAAAGCGATGTTTTTTGGGCACAGACATAAATTAATTTAATTTAAGGAACTATAGCTTATTAAGAACACTTTCGATACTTGATCCTTGTACGGTTAAGTAATACACACAGTGCTTCTGAAATTTTGTATAGATAATCCTTGTAAGTGATTGATTTATAAACAAACAACGCATGCTTAAAATTCTCCTTTATATTAGTACGATGGATTGAGGTAATTATTATTAGGAGCCTATTGCTTCTGAATTAGTTCTTCTTTAATAATTTTACACGCTTTCATATCGACGAAATATATAAATTATATAAATAAATAATAATAAATAATATATCAAAATATATAATCTTTAATTTTTTTATTGGCTGGTTTCGTGAAGCCTTTTTTTAATTGGCGGACTTTTCCTCCTAGTCGTCGACTTACAAGTAATTCAATTACGATATATTACTTACAAGTATGTATAATAAATAAAAGAAGAGCAATCGTTCGAATTACACTTGCACTACATTAGTGCACGTACGTACATATATCGTATAGTTAAAATACAAAAAGTTGCAGTTTCCCGCGTTGTATTTTTCTGTAATAGCTACATCGTTTTGAAATTGATTAAATTCCTAATTTATAAGATTAATTGTTTATAGCCTCCACTCGATATGAAGACAGGAATCTTAAATTAATGAACAGAAACATCATTAATAATAACAAACGAATTTCCAGAACAATTAAAGTAAATCTAAACTTTCAACATTAGAAATTCTTCTTGAAAAATCCGACGTACTCGTAACCCTAAATCTGCCAGTAAGACCGTTCATTGCATTTAGAAAATATCTGATCAAAAACCGTGTCTCGTATCCTTCCATAATTGAACTAGTGCAATTAAATCCATATCAATGAAAAAAAAAACTTTGCATCGAACAAAGAAACATCCCGGCAATTAGCCGTGTACGACTAATTAAATCCACACCTTCAACCCTTCTCTGGAATGATTAACGAACGTGTCGCGCAGCCGAGCGATATATCCAGCTGTTCTCGCGCAAACATTTTTTTTTCATTTATATATACATTCTCTATTTGCAGGCCGTCCGCCGGATTTTCTCGCGTTCGTTATCACACTGCTAATGATGCTGCTGATGGCGGCGGGGGTGAAAAAATCCCTGGTGTTCAACAACGTGCTCAATGCGCTCAATCTCGCCGTCTGGGTATTCATCATGGCAGCGGGATTATTCTACGTTGACTCGACGAACTGGTCCGAACATCATGGATTCTTGCCCTTCGGATGGAGCGGGGTAAGATTTTGTTCTTCTTTTAATTGTATAGTATTATTTAGTAATCGTCGAAAATTACAAGTTATTTTGCGTAAATTAACTTACTGTGCAGAGTTAGAAAAGACAAATTTCAGTGATTGATGGTTTAATGTTATTTGAGCATGAAATCTCGCAAAAGCGAATAATACTGTTTTCGCGAACGGAAAATGATACAGTACAGTTTGCGAAAAAAGTGTGGAAGCTCTGTTTAAAAATATGAGAAATTAATATCTTACTGACCTTGCTGCAATAGTATTTTGCTGACAGTTCGCATAGATACGTTAGATAAATAAACATTTAGAATTAAAATTAATTATTTAAAGGTGTATGATGAATTAGAAAAAAATAATAAGTACAAATAACAGACATATAATTTAGGACAGTAAATTTTTGCTATGAAAATTCAATTATTAATTTTTACATTACGCGTTAATTAAGCAATTAATTATAACTCGACTTTTCACTAAACTCTCAAGTATGTTCCAAATAGTTGCTAGATTACGCAACGATTATAATTAATTGTTCGAAGTAAAATTCAGCTTCGCTTTTTCTAGAGGGTAAAATATGAACTACTAGGTAACCCAGTGAAAAATGCACTGTTTCGCTACTTTTACAGAGTAAATGTTGAAATAATAATTGTGGGAAAAATAGGTAGAAAGCTGAATATTATTTTTGATGGAATTTCTGGTAGTGAGTGTATTTTAAAAATTTGTACTGGAAACTCTAACCGAAAGTATATGCTGGGCTTCGTAACAAGGGAAAATTATTGTTTTACTTTTTACAACAAAAATAAAGTACATTTTTGAAAAAATACATGGTAAAAGCTACTTCGAACTTTCAAAAAACACGTAAAGCCTTTTTGTCTCTATGTACGTGGAAATAAATATTATGTTTTTATTTAAAAAAAAAAATAGATTTTTATCATCTGCTAAATTGATCAAAATATGTTTTTCGTCTAAAAGATAAAAAATATATATTTTAATGGCTATCTCTTCGTTTGTTCACTTTGTTTACTTCATTTCATTAAAACAATGTGCAATAGCGATCGCAGTGTATAAATGTATGTAATCTCGTAATACTCAATCAATCTTTTTATAGCTATGAAAATATCAGGAAAATATTATCTCGCGATAAATTAAATCATAAATTTTCTCGTTCAGGTAATAAAAAAAAAACAAATTTTATAGATAGTCTCCATACAAAGGATAGAGCCAAGATCCAGTCTTATCCCTTTTAACCACCAATTCGAGGGGACTAAGATAAAATGTAAACGTATATTTATTCACCCCAATGTTGGCACAAGAATTCTCTTGCTGGGCATAAAACTGAGTATATAAGCAACAGACCTTTTTGCAGGGACGAGAAATAGAGTCTGGAGATAGAAAAGAAAAGAAACGGAAAATATGCGTTTTTTATTTTGATTTTTGTTGTATTCTCTGGCTACGGTAATAATGTAATGGGGAACATAAATTTCTAATGCTTTTTTTAACTTCACTAAAAGGTCTATTAAAAAAAAAAATTATTTTCTGAAAAAATGCATCCATTTGCTGATAATATCGATTTAATGCGAAACTATTTTTGCAGTTATTGAAAGTATACGATAATAGAAAACGATATAAATATATATTTAATTTTGTACATAAACCTTAAATAAAATAGAGTTTGTCCTATGAAACTCTGTTTCAAGTTTTCCCTTACTGACAATACAACCGAGGTCATATGTAAATCATATATTTAGGAAAAGAAAAAATATAACGACAAAAAGGAATTCGATCGAACCAAGCATTGAAAAGAAACTTCTACAATATACATTTCGAATACCCAATCTTTTTGACTGCGAAATTCCACGAAGAAAATAAAACGAATGTCTGCAACCGTATATCGAAAATTTAAATCAAGAATTTTTTAGGAAGGTTGGGTTATAGATGAATTATTATTTCCAAGTAAAAATACTGAAATTTCATTAGGACGACTTAATATTGATTCGAAGCTTTCAATTCCATAATAATTGATAGCTTATGGATTTGAATGATTTAACAAGTATTATTACTAAAAATTATTTATTTAAATTAAACGTTAAACTATACATTTTAAACATTGACATTTAACCTTGTTACTTTTGACTTGATAATTAAAACCAAATACTGCAAACATCTCCGAATTATCAGACGTAGACGGTAGAATACATATTTTTCCAAAATAAATGTAATCGAAAGATCTACACAAAGAATGAACGATTTGTATAAATAATCGGACTCCTCCTTCGCATATATCACTGTGCTCGTCTGTAAATCAGAAATATTGAAATTTCAATTTTTAAAATCTATATTTTCTCCATTTATGAATGTTATAATCTTTCGATTTACGTACAGGTATTAGCGATTTTTGAGAAGTTAAACGTATATTTATCATATCACGATGGATGTGTGTCAACATTGTTCTTCTTAGTACAGTAATTGTCATACCAATATATAAGCATTTAATCGAGTGAATCGAAGTTCAAGAAATTAGAATGTACTAGTGATCTTATCTCAAAGACTATAATTCGTTGATTACGAGTTATAAATAATCGGGTAATCCTACCGCTAAACTTACATCGAACTCATTCGACGTCCCAGGACTAATAATAGTGACTACGACAAACGCTATGGGGGCATTAGATAAGATTTTGTGCACCAGTTTGAGCTGGGGTAACCTCACTCAACACTTAGTACATTTCAAATTTGTACTAATACCTTTTAGACGAGAACGCGCGAATTTTGCAAGGTCCCTTACAATCAGGTGATGACTTTACGTAAAGTGAAAATAATTCACCGTTTAAAAATAACAACTCATTGAAAAAGTGATTATTAGATTTATTTATATACTACTATTAGACTATGCATACCGAATGTATTGTTTTAGTTAATACTATTCAATTTCGTATATCCCGAGTAAAAGTAATATTGTAAAGCTCGTTATTTAAAAAAGAGAAATTTCATCGCGAAAACAAAGCCCGTTATATTTTCAATTTAAAGCAGTGAATTTTCGCTATAAAATCAAGGAGTTTCATTATCTTTTTAAGCGATGAATCTTCATTAAACTCGCCGTATAACTCAGTAACATACGCTGCATACTGTAATAATAAAGTATTTTTTTTAATGCAAATGTGCTCGTGAAAACTTCACGAATTAATAATGAATATACACCGAATGACAAAGGTAAAGTGAAGTGTCACTGTTTCCAAATTCGTTATTTCACTGAAATCCATTGAAAATTCGATTCTTTTACTTTTACAGGCCGCACTAATATTTCCGCATTCCTAAAAGCCAAAGATTCGGAAGCTAAAAGCTCACTTATCTATGAACCACGCCCAAAGTGCCTGAATAATCGTGGATTCTTTCATACAGTAAGATACATATAAAGACAATGTGCACAAGCTTTCTCTCTACTCAACCGTTCGAAGCTGCGGCATACTTGTTGCTCAACCCAGAAAAAGCTTTCTATTTGGGTCAACCGCGCGGCACGGATGCGCTAAAAGAAAACGAGTCTCGATTATATGAACGACACCTACGCTATTGAATGTTATCGTTACTCCTCCTTTGATCATTTCGACAATACAGTACATCGTATGAAAGCGTTTTCTACTTCTTCGAAAACTCTTCCTGATCCAAGACGTGCTTACTTTTCATCATCACCTTGTATAGACGGCTCTGACCTTTCGAACTCGCCTTTCCGACAGCTGTATAACTGTAGATATCTCTATACCGCTCTGTGAGTTGGGAAATGAGAAGGTCGAGTTTTTTTTTCTTAAGAGGTGGCTTATATCTGGATATAAGGGGCTGGCCCCTGTATGACACCTCAAAGAAGAATCGAGATTCCACTGATTCGATTAAGAAGCTTTGGATATTGGAAATTGTACATAGCAAATGTATTTTAGCTCGTTGCTGACTAGTTATAGCTTAGACAAGTTATACCTTCTCTTTTGTACGCGAAAAAATCTTTATTTACTTAACATTTTACACGTCAACTCTAATAGAGGGACTAGCAGAAATTTATTGAAATTTAAACACTTTCCCACCAGTGTACTTATGTTACTGAAAGACTGAAGTCTCATAAAAATGTCATGTAAGCTTATATGATTTTTTTAATTAAATCTGGAACTTACACGAATGAACTTTGAAGCTAAAGTAACTAACAAATTAAGTTATTATTTACTTTATAAAAAATGACCCCACTCTCAGTAATTTTAACTATCATAGCTATTTTTACGAAAAACTTTCTTTCAGTTTATAAATAAAATACAAAGCGAAACTCTTCTGAAAACGTTTTTATCTATATTATTTCACTTTAACAGTAATTGTTTTGCTTAAATCAGAGTAAATGCGAAGTGCATACTTAAAGAGGCGTGTCTTACAGTATAAGAGTGAATATGAGCTCTAGCTCAGAGAAGTGCTGAATTCTGTACAGTAAAATTGATCTTTTACGACAGTGAAAATTCCCTCTTAAATAGCAATTTTTTCCTCTATAAATTTTAGCGTATAGTACAGTTAATTTTATTACCTTTAGGTATCTATAAATTTGAAAATAGCTAAATGAAGTACCTTGAGAGAACAATAGAGGCGGGACTCGGTGGGTTATATTCACAGAAATAATTTACTAGCACATAGAATTATCGATTTAGACGTTGATGCGATACTTTTTAAAAGTTTTCTTTAAATTACTTTTATTTCGAATGAATTATTCACTCGAGTCTACTTTAACTATGCGCTCAATAATTCGACCGCCTTTTAAGATGTCATTTGAAAATTAAAATAAGTAATTTTTATTCTTATAAATATTATATACAGTCGCGTACACTATTCAGTGAATAATTCGCCAACAATTATATAATCAAAAAAGTAAGCTTCAACTGATGTCAAATTATATTTAAAAAAAAATCGAAAATATTCGACTTTTATTCTGCGCGGAGAAATAACGAGTCATCTAAAAATAAAGTTCCCATACAGATTTCCACGTGTGACGAAATCGCTTAAGAATATTGCCAAAAAATTGCAGCGACAAAAGTTTTATGTTACAATGCCATTACTCAACTGATTGCAGGTATTCACTGGCGCAGCGACGTGCTTTTACGCGTTTATAGGCTTCGATATAATCGCCACTACAGGAGAGGAGGCGACGAATCCTAAGAGAAGCATACCTTTGGCAATAGTCTCCTCTCTGGTAATCATCCTTATCGCATACGTCAGCAGCAGTATGATCTTGACACTGATCGGTGAGTTTCTGCATTCCGCAGTGTATTTATACGTGATATACCTAATTTATGTAATACACCTGATTTCTCGTAAATTATTATTATATTACAACGTCAGCGTCAGTTACGTTATGCTTCGTCGTGTTAATTAATTTTCCATTAAGCTATTTTCTTGTCGGTTTATAATTTACGCTGATGTAATTTTACATCAAGTGTAACGATGTATTCTATTTATGTCGCAGTTCCGTACGACAGTGTCGATCAAGATTCTGCGCTGGTCGAGATGTTTGGTCAAGTTGGCGCTTACAAGTGCAAGTACATTGTTGCGGTTGGAGCTTTAGCCGGATTAACGGTTTCTATGTTTGGCAGTATGTTCCCGATGCCAAGAATAGTTTACGCTATGGCTCAAGATGGATTGATTTTTAGGTAAATAATCCAATACAATTTATAAATACAGATTCCAGAGAGTACGAGGACAAATGAGAAAAGACAATATTCAAGAGGATAAATAAATATTTTCAGTTATTACTTTTTATGTATAATTTAGTATGCGCCTAATTTATGAATTTGTATGGTAAACTGATCTTAATAATTTAATTTGATTTTGAATTTTTCGGTCACGCCTTAATTTTCCCCCTTATTTTCCACGCATTTATTCGAGCAGATAGAGAAATATTCGAATGTAAAACGAATTGGAAATGTATTCCAGGTCCTTGAGTCAAGTGTGGCCATTGACAGGGACACCAGCTTTGGCTACGCTGACATCGGGTTTATGCGCAGCCTTTGCTGCACTTTTGATCCGACTCGAAGTACTCGTAGAAATGATGTCTATAGGTACGTTTTTATTTTCACGTTATATAGTCTGTTCTAAAAAAAATCAATATATCGCGACCTATTGGTCGACTGCGTGTGTTTTTGAATGTATGCATGGCTCGCCTTAAAAACAGAAAATTTACTAAATTTATTAATTCAAGAATACAGAAAAATTCTTCAAAGTAATCAATATATAAACAAAATTACCTATTTTCATTTTACTGGTAAGTTTCTATTCGCAAAAACAGAATGAATTCCTAATCTAAAATTTCAAAACTCTACAATACGCGACGACAAGATAACGTAAAAGATATCAAAGGAAATCGTATTAATTCAATTCGTTTATCTGAATTCGGATCGACTATTCGTTTTATTACCTCATAAATTTCTAACATCAAGTTCCTAACCAGAAATATGTTCTAACGTAACAGGTACACTGTTAGCCTATACGCTGGTATCGACATGCGTCCTAATTCTGCGATACCAACCACACGCGACGAATCTCGTGGAGCTCCTTCCGCAAAATCTGCGCACACCTTGTCGTTCACCAACGAAAGAACCACAAGCTAATGGTCATCAAGTAGGTTATGGCAAAGAACTACGACCTGATCAGCTGACCACTGCGTTGAACACTGCTCAAAGTCAGTCAGAGCTCGCCATTTCGAGTAATGGACAGCGTATCATGGTACGACCCTATTTCTCCTTTGTTTATAGAGTAGTAAGAATTTCACGATATGCATAACCGTTAAATCTACTGCGAAATGAGATTTCGCATTATACTTCCGTTTTTATTTCTCAGTAAAAAAAAGTACGGCAATAAATAAAATAATGTACACTTATGCCTTCCCGTTCTTTAAATTCCACGAAACATAATTGAATCTCTTAATGGGAAAAGTTTTTACAAAACTTTCGACCTCGCTCGGTGCAAAGTTCAGTTGCACGTGAATTTTTAATCCCAGCTTTCTTTACACGTAGAAAACTTCCGTAAACTAACTAGTAGTCGCAGTCCGAGTTCAGTCAGACGCGTAACAAAAAATCTATTCGAACTCATAGGTTCGGCGAGTACGTCGAGCGAACAGTTCTTCACCGGACTCGGACGATACTTACGGAGGCGAGGAAGATGAAATCGGCCTGGGTAAGGACGATCAGTACCTGGTGAGCGACAGGACGGAGAATAAATTCTATGGAAGTGTTCACGCTGCGGCTGGATCGAGCTGTGGAAGTGCCCATCAGTATCCGGGAAATACGCCTATTATTGGGCCACCTTTGAATTACTTGCAACGAAGGTTACAGGTGGGTTTTATTATTTATTTACGCTTCAATAACTGTGATACATCCGTAATAAACGAAACAGTTCATTTAGTTACATTTTGGTTCCGAAGCAGCCATCTATTTTGTAAAACTACTGTTTAATTGTCGTATACATATCATTATTATTTACTATATCATAATTAATTTATTACAACATTTTCTAAAACAAACTTATCCGTGTACTCGAACATTTTAAAGGGGATATTAAGAGTTACGTGCAGAAATTATATTATCTTCCTATATTAAATCAATCCATGTAGTGCTTCTAAACTTTGATATAATCCACTCATGTATAAATATTTGACAATAGCGTATCATGTCATTAACGTTTAACGATCACATACTAAACGTGTACGTAAGACGTAAAAAGCTTTTTCCTTATCTGATTAATTTTGTGTTATTTTCGACATTTAACTCAGATTGACCCCCTTTAGAACGAAGCTTTTTTAAAGTCAACCAATCGTGAGATCAATCATGTTCTTTTATTCAAAGGGTCATTGTTGTTTAAAAAAATACGATTTAGTAATCTTAGATTTACAAAAATTAAACAAATCATCATTCTGCTTTTTAGGCAGCGCAATACTTATGTCCAGCAATATTTCCATGGGTGGACCGGGGGCCGGCGACGGAAGCGTCGGGAAGATACGTTATGAAGCTTGTTGGCATTTTGTACCTCTTGATTCTCATCTTCGATTTGATTATTGTTTGCGGAATGGGTAAGTTTATTCGAAACGATTTATTTGAATAGAATGAATATTCAACGGTAATTGATTGTTTAAACAGGTAATATGGGGGGATTCACAACTTTTATGCTGTTCGTCTTTTTCTTTGCCATTGTGGGTATTCTTTTGGCGATCAGCAGAAAACCTCAGAATAGGTGAGTCTTAGCTTGAAATAATAAGTATTCGAGTAGTCTTAAATCGATATATTCAATGTGGAACCTTTTTTTAGAAATACGACAATGTTCATGACACCAGGACTGCCGTTCGTACCAGCTATCGCTGTTACCGTTAATATTTACTTGATCTTCAAACTCAGCATTCTCACTCTAGTTAGATTCACTTTATGGATGACCATCGGTAAGCTTATAACGACATTCTTTTCGTAACGACTGCTGTTTCTTTTTTTACACGTCATTTGGATATGTGAAATGGCAAAAGCGACCGTTTCTTATACACTTTTTTACTCGACTTTTTTATGGGAAGACTGATCAAGTTATTCTGTCATATTTTACTTACTCCTCGTGTTCTTATCCTTTTTCCGTTAACACAATCATCGTAAAGCATTATTATTATCGTAAAAAATTATGTTTTCACATCTTACGCTCTGAACGGAGATCTTGTTTTGTTTTGTTCCACTACAAACGAAATTAATCTCGCCTTGTTAACGAATAAAGGGGGTCTCATACTCAAATTTTACCGACCGAGTAAAACGAGATGAAAGGTAAAAAAAATATACAGTGTCAAAACAAAGGGTAAATATTAAGATTTAAATATTTTTCTATCGTATTACCGTTTTTGACTCGGTCGATAAAATTTGAACCAAAGACCCCCTATATATTTTCACTGTGTTTAAGCATGAATATTATTTTGGAATTCACTGTTAATTTTATTTATAATGTTAATAATCAATATATATAACGTAACAAAATAATCAAAAATCTGCCAACCAATGGAATTTATTTTCTTCGCAATAGTTGCATTAAACTCGTTTCTTTTCTTACAATTAAAAAAAAATAATTAAAAATAATTCGCAAACAACATCGTCAATCCAGGCTTCGTCATGTACTTCTACTACGGCATAAAGCACAGCAGCCTCGAGGAAGGCAACACGGAATCCGGAGCCGAGACATCGGCAGCCGGTAATATCGAGCTGACGGTGACGGATCCGTCCAAGTCGTCCTCGCATCATCCTCAAAAGGCCTCGTCGCCGTACGCAAGTTCCACTCGTAGTATCTACGAAGGACAGCAACTCGATGCATTCGGTCAACCCGTATTCGGTAACACAAATTTCGGAGGTACACCTTCGTCGCATCAGCAGCAATCAAGTACTTCGGGAACGTCCGGTACACCTCTATTTGTTCCCCAAGATAGTTTCCCATCTTGGGACGACTGAAGGGGCGATGCTTATTGTTATCGACGCTTTACTCGAATAGTGCCGTTTTCTCGCTCGACTATCTGCGTTGCGCTGATACATACACACATGAACCTACACATATACATGAACAAACACAATTATCGCGGGTTATTGGTTGCGTTGTATCATTGCGTCGTGTTTTAACGACTGGCCGTTATTGATGTTGCTGAGAATGTACGGGCGAACATTATTTATCAGGAGGGTAGATAGTGTAATGGAGATATATTATTTCGCCAAATTATTATGTTCATGAAATTAATGAATATTTAAACGTCCGCGTGTACGCGGATGAATTGAATTTTGAATAGTA
The DNA here is from genome assembly GCA_018906985.1 of Apocrypta bakeri. NCBI lineage: Eukaryota > Metazoa > Arthropoda > Insecta > Hymenoptera > Pteromalidae > Apocrypta > Apocrypta bakeri. The sequence continues at coordinate 9,808,519 of JACCIA010000005.1, forward strand.
AATTTAAATAGAACGTTTTTCATATTTCTGCAAATAATGTATAGTTACTTTTTATATAATACAATTATTGAGTTACTTAATTTATTGTAATACATTGTTCCTCTAGTCTTTTTTCAATATTATAAAATCTATAGAAAATACATACAGTGGTTTGACTTTGAAAAACTACCTGTGTATCTGCGGTATTATATTGTAGTCTTCTGATAAATTACCGTTTCTCCCTCTGATATACGCGTTTATATGATGATGATGTAACACCAAACAAACAAACAAAAAATTAAAATATCTCGATTGCTTTACTCGCGACTGCGAAAAGACGATAATTCTTTGCTGTCCAGTGTATACGTGTATACCGCTTTATGATTTTTGAGATATATGTAATTGAGCAATCGATATATATAGCAGTTATACTTTCAGTATTATATTGAATTTTTATGTGATATAATATATAGACGATATGTATTGCATTTTCGCGAGTCTTCGAGTCTCTCTTTTGCGTTTTTCTTTCATTGCCATACGGAGATTCTTTTGTATATTGTACACCGACAAATTATACACGAGAAATTACGGTGATATTACATAACGTGCTTTTTTCTGAAAGTTTGTTAAATGAGAAAATGAAAAAAAAAAAAGTATTTTTTTCAAAGGTGGATCGTTAACAGATTTTAAAAGACGACGATGGCGAACGGATATGGACTGCGCTATATACACACATATCATTAACGATTATATTATGAAATCGGTGAGAAAAAAATGAGAACTGAAAGAACAAACAAAAAAACTCGTCATATCAGAGAATTTATTTGCTTGACTGAAAGAACAAAAAAATATGAGATTTAACAAATGATATATACTGTAGTTTGAAATTGTATTTTAATGAGGAATATACAATAAATATGATATATTAGTTTAGCAGACATCGTCTTATCACTATTCGAGTAAAATGAAAAAAAAAAACAAAAATGAATTTTTTCTCGGATATATACATAAACGAGCATCTACTCGAGCACTCTACGCATAAATACACACGTGAGTTCTTCTATATGATAAATATACGGAGTTAGAGTCATTCACAAAAAAAAGGTTTATAGTATATAGTCCATAATTAGCGGTTGACGAGGGAAATTCGTATCACTTTTATACAAAAATAAAAATTGCGGAACATACGTATAGCACAAAAGAGATAAAATGCAAGACGCGTTGTTTTGCGGTTTCGTTAATTTTTGAACGCAGATTCTATTGTATACATATACAAAAAAAAAATACTTGTCGTCAATCATGCATATGAATAGAAAACTTACATAGTCTAACCATAGTGACGTTTACAAAACCGTTATAAAGCTTAGATTTCAATCAGTGTCAGATAAAAGTTGTCCCGTTAAAAAAATATATATCCTTCGGTTGTGCTTCCATAAGTTCGACTTTACGAGCATACGTTGCTTTGACTAAGACACACATACAAATATATATACAAATATATATATATATATATATATACACGCAAAATGAAAAAAATTACCAAATCGCACGCGACGTACGAAAGAGCTAAGAAAATTTAAGCGGAGATGAGAAACACTTGTTGACTAATGATCCTTTTTTTCGACGATAAATTCATGGCAAATAATTGCGGCAATATTATAATTATACATATAAATAAATTATCGTATATAGTAATGGATTACAAAAAAAAAAACGACTGTTGACGATGAAAAAGAGAGAGAAAGCGCATGAGTGATAGTTCACGAGACTACTTCGCTAGAATATATACGTATTTCCGTATATATAATAATATGTATAAAAAATATTTCCATTTTCCATGCAGAAGAGAAAGTGCGGAAGAAATGAGTTGAAGTTTGAGTTGTTAAAGATTTGGAGCTTATCGATCGCGGATGAGTGAAGTAACACTTGTAATTATATATAAAATTCACTAAATGCATTGTTTTAAGTAATTTGCCTAATTCTATAGTCTTTCCCGACGAACAGTAAGAGCGAAAATTATCCTCTACTATGTTGATCCGGAAAAATGGAATCCGATGTGTGGCATATCACAAATCAACAAAAGATATCGCAATTGCAAACCCAAATACACTATGTGTGTATATATACATACTTTAGCTCATAACATATGACTGTTCCTTTCAAAATGCCCTTTGTATCATACGTACATTATGATTATTCTACTCAAGACAAAAAAGCTATCTCATTGTCGTTAATCCACGAATAATTATACGACAGCGTTGCAATAAAGAGAAAAGTAACATTTTCTTAATAATAAAATATGATATATAACGTATATATACTTTTGTTTCCTCGAATACTCAAATTGAATTATTCCTCGCTGTCTATATACCAAACATACATATACATATATAGAAATAAAAATTACAGATATATATATACACATATACATTTGTATATACGCTCTACCGATAAACGCAAGTCGTGTAACTCGGAAATCCTCGACGGTGAGCTATATGAGTGCGTATCGTGAAAGAGAATTTAAAAAGAAACGCTGTGCGGTTATTATATATATATATACACACACCTTTGGTTTTGTAAATAATACTTGTTGTCTTCTATAACATAAGCGTTGTCTTCGTGCTCCTCGAAGGTGTAATATTTACGACTTTCGCTGTGCCCGTCTGTTTGATAATCTCTAAGACTATATGTATAACAATTTTTCGAATCGGGTATATATGTATATTATGCATATTATATTATATTTAAACGCACTACCTTATTGACGTGTAAAAAATTATTTTATCTTGAAAAAAAATTTTCAATCTCTTACAATTTTCGATCTATACGTATTCAACCAAGGCAATTTTCCACGTATATATATATTTACCATGCAATTGTACGCATTTGTTATGCAATTTATCGAGGTCTCACTGCTGTAATTCCTTCTATATAAATGTTCCGAAACATACGATTTCACCGTTTTATCGCAAATAAATCCTGGTAGAAACATTTACCATCGGCTAGTCAAATAAAGATACATTTTCGAAAGGGGGTCTCGTATGTTACCTTTTACCGACTGAGTCGATGAATCGATATCACAGTCGAAAAATACTTTAATTTTAAGAAACATAATGAATTACGACAAACTGAAACATAATTTGTCTTCGCTTTGGCACTATCAATCACAATGCAGAGTTTGGAATCCTAATGGTCATGCGTTTATGAGAAAAGTTTGCTTGAAAATTGGTAGCCGTAACTTATGTGTGATAAAAATTTCGAATGAACTTTTGAGAGATAAGTTACGGCTAATAATTTTCAAGCAAACTTTTCTCATAAACGCATGAGTAGTTTGATTTCAACCTTATCCCAGTGATAGATGCTATTCAAAAACGAGGGATAACAAATATTATACTTATCCATATTTCAGAACTGTCCTACTGCTTTATCGACTCACTCGGTAAATATTGATATTCGTACCTGCTAATTATTTAATCAATAAAGTATAATTAACGACGTATTAATTGCACGTGCGAATTATTGTTCTTTTTGTTGGTTTATTGAATTCAATCGTTAATTAAAAAATGTTTATAACAATCGTGAAATTGCCATCGGGGAAAAATGAACTGTTGTCAAAAGGGCGAAAAGAAAGATAAATCACGAATAACAGATGTTTATATACACAAGACGATAAGGTTGCGATTATACAAATAATAATAATTATACATATTTACAGTCAAACGAATGTTTCAATTCAATTCGATAAAACATTTCAATGTGTAAACATAATGCACAGGATATTTCTTAATTGCATATATATAATAAAAAGAAAAGCTAATCGACACATATATCGATATCTCTCTCGTTGAAATAAAAAGAAACAAATCGACCGACTAAGTGAGAAACAAGCGTTACATTATAATTCTGTGAAAGAACAGTGCCTGTACCCCAGAGGCTAGATGAGAATTAGAATCGTCTCTTCCATTCCGAGTTGCTGAAAGTCCAAAGTGCCGAGAGAACGACTCTAAGTTTTATTGCTATATACATATACTATACATACACAATATAAACTATATATATATATATCTACCGTCAAAATACTGTTGATGATCTATGAGCATATCTCTTCTATTATATAATGTTGCTTCCGTATAATTATTATATGTACAATTGACAAAAGAAACGTACATTTAACTCTTGGCTCTCTGGATTTCGCTGCCTGTGAAAGTATGAAATCTATAAGCGGGCACTAGGCTAACTTGATTTTTCATTTGTTATCGCAGAGTAAACGTCGTTACATTTATGATACATATATATAATATATATATATATATATAAATAATAATTGTGATTGCGAGACAGTTGTTAATAATTATTATATACACGTCGAACGCTCTTTTATTTTCCGTGACATGTATATATATATATATTAGTTTGCATAATCCATATATGCATTATACATATATCTGTATATGTGGGTTATGTAGCATATATATATAGAAACTCAATTTCTAGTTACGGAGGAAAATCATCGTATGATTCTCCGATATTTTCCTATTGTTAGAACGAGCTTGGCCTATGTTACGTTACATATGAGTATACTTTAGTACAAAAACCTTCTATCTTTGGTACAAAATGTCACAGGAGACCTCATACGCACGCTGTTATTATTTGTTGAATTTAAAAGAGCAAAGGGGACAAAGAGAGAACACTAGTGTCGAGAAAAAATCTTATATTGTAATGCGAACTCGTTGCGCATCGTATTATCGTTCTATATTTTAAAACAGAATATGTATTTAATGTATAGCGTCGAAGAAGGATAACGTATAATAATTAACTAAAGAGAGAATGAGAGAGAGAGAGGAATAACGAAAAAGAAAATCGTTACCGCCTGTGACATTATGTGTTTTTTAAAGTGTAATAATACTAATAATAATAATAACCCAGTTATTCCGAAGGAGAGTTACGTATGAGGCGAAGTAACAAAAATAAATAATAATTAATAATAATAACGATAAAACTAAGCTCGCGAGTCCAGTAGTTAGGAAGAGCGCCCTTTTTTGCGCCATTGTGAATCTTCCAAAAAAAAAAAATTCATTCACACTAAGACATCAAGGGGAAACAAATTAGATCGTTCCGAATAAGGGGTCGTTGAAAAATATTGTAAATCTTGCGTTTAGATCCGAACCTACGAAGCAATGCACACCGCCCAGTGAACGAAAAAAGGACGTGTAAAGCGTTGAGAGAAGTCAATCGAATCGAAGAAAAAATATTCTTTTTTTTTCTTCACCACGGTAATGCAGTGTTGAATAATACAGCGTTGGGTTAGTTTTTTTTTTTTGTTTATTTTAAGTGTCTGTAATGTTCCTTGAATGAATTTCGTTCGTGTTGCAAGCGAGAAAAGCCGTACGCAAATAAATAAATACTCCATCTCCTGCATTAATCTTAAGAAATCAAAGTACCAAAAAAAAAAAGGTTTGTAGAGCAAAGGGTTTGAAACGAAGATTTGCAGAAAAACGAAATTCAAAGCCAGAATTTAAAAGAATGAAAAAAAAACAAGAATCGTTCGTTAAGTGTAAAGAAATAAACTGCACATATATTACACGACGTACTTATGTGCTGAGCGAGCAATGACTTCTGAATCTCTTGTCCATAAGACTTATGAAGAAAAAAGAAATAAAAACGACGTAAAAAAAGTTAAGAACTTCTTTTTATTGAGTACTTTTCCTCGAAATAACTTTTTTTTTAACGCTGTTATATATAGTGTATAATTTGTAGGTCATAAAAAAAGCTCTCGTAATGGCTTGCAGCAGCAGACTTGGCGCAGTAACGAACGATGAAATAATCCTGGGAAAAAAATTAAATAAATTCAATGTGAGTTACAAAAAGATATATTTTTTTAATGTATTAACGTTAACTTCTTATCCGTTTTAATATTGCTGATATCTCGAATCCTCCACGTCCAGATACCGATTAAATCCTTGGATAACGAGTTTTTTTTCCTCGAGGTACCTTCATTATCCTAAATTAAGAATTTTCATGATAAAAAGACGAAATTGTGTAAAATTGTGAATTTCAGTAATTTCGTTACGCGCAAACGTAAAAAATGCATTTCAAATTGTTTAATCCTTTATTGCTCTAAAAATTAATTTGTAATTGTTTTATTTGAAAAATTATTCTGTCGATTAAAATATTAAAGTTTCCAAGGATTTGATATACAATGAAAATAATACAAAAAAGTGAATTATAAATTAAACTCCTGCTTGCGAACATCTTAAAACCGAAGGGATTTTCAAATGGCTCTTTGCACCGGGATTTATTTTTTCAAATACAACCGACCCGAATATTTTAGCGCCCATAAGCTTGAAAATTTAACCACTAGCCATCTGCGTATGAAGGTATAAGAAAAAATTCGCATTGTAAAAAAAAATATAATAATAGTAACGATCCAGGTCATACGAAGTGCATATGCCCTGCACATACACGTATGTACATTCGTCTATATACGAGCATATGACAATTGCTTTTGGTTGGAATAGTCATAGTCGAAAATTGCGCGGACTCTAACGAAAACGTGTCGTGACTAAACAAACGCACGTATACGTGTACCCACGCATATATCAGTTATATGCATACGTGTGTACGAGCACAGAGGAACGTGCACCTACAATTACATATATATACATATGTCGCAATTTTCAAGCGCGACGACGCACATGTGCCAATTTCAATTAGCTTCGCGATAGAGCTGATCGAAGGTAAACGCTGGTATGCACATGGGTTATAATATGTGTGTGTAAACGAAGATGTGTGACATTTTTTTTATTGTTTCCTTTTTCTCCAGTCTTTCAAATTCATACGTGCATATAATGGCGCTACAGATGTACACTTACAATCATTTTATCGTATATAGTTCGAAATATATTTACAACACTTTTATCACTCACAACTTAAAATACCATTATGTATATTATACGTATAAATTATGAATCTATAGCTAGATCTGTGTGACTTAATTTTCGTTCAAGATTAAGGGATGTTTCGTCGAAATCGCATGTATTTATATTATATTTTTTCCGCTTCATTAGAAAAAGCTCCTGTTTCTCGTAGTTATATGCATCATCTATACGTTATTGTGTCGTTCTTTATTGTAACATATTAAATACGATTATTTTTGGTAGATATCGATTTTACGACTAATTGCAACGATTATTCGGTCCAAGAAAACTCGTCGATCCATTGAAGTCGAGCTACTAGGCGCAAATAGACGTTTTTTTTCTTATTTTTTCTGTTTTTTTTTCTCTTATATATATGCTATATATAACCGAGCACATTCGAGAGAGATTATCGTCTAAACAGCATTTTTTGAATCGTCAATTCGGATTCGTCAGTTCAAAAGAGGTAGTAAGTCTGGAAGAGAGAGAATCGTGTTGAGTTACAGTAGTACAATATTATTGAGGTGATGAAAAAATTGTTCGGCACTTTCGTAACGATGACGATATACTCACTCTGGGTGATCTTTCGGCGTAGCATTTGTTGAACGTGTACGCGTACTCGCAAGTGTCGCCGATAGCTGTGAAAACAATTTTTTTCCTTTTATTGATTGAACGCCGAGAAAATTGTGTTTACTGTGCAACGGTTGCTTTATTTACACTGTTAAATAAGATTTTACCGAATTACATGTTCACGTTACGTGTTAATTGCGAACCACCTTAATTTTTGCGACGATCAACTAAATTCACTAAATGCATCTGAAATAGTGAAAATTTACTATTCGCAAGAACGACAGTAGAGACTGTTCACTTTCTGAATAAGAGAAAATAATTTGCTTGATAATTTATTACTATTTTACAAATATTGATTAGCATAATTCTTATGTATGTTGATTGACTAATGTATTTGACACAAATTGCTGAACAGTAAGGCCGATTTTACAGAAAATACTTTGAAAGACGCGACGATATGACGCACAACAACTCTATAACGTACAATAATTATTTTATGGTCGAGAATTCAATTTTAATTTAACATATTTTTCATACTCAATTATACCTGATTCGTGTAACGAATTTTGTAATGTTATACCTACTACACTTTATTGTTAAATAGTAAATATTCGTTTAACAAAATTTCGAATTGTAATATTTATAAAAAATTGCATTCCGTTTAATAGAAAAGTTGCAAAATTAATTTTTTCACTCTGCTAAATAATGAAAATTTAATTAATCCCGAATTAAAAACAAATTTCACTACGAAGAATAGTGAATTTTTCACTAATTCAAATTTAAAGATCATAAATGTTTATGAACAATGAAATTGAATTTACGCCCTTTAGCATAAAATTTTTAATTAAGTATACGCGATATTTCACGTAAAAGCAAAATCTTATTTATTTTTAAATTAAAATGCACGTTATATTAAATTGAAAATTTAACATCAATTATATTGCATTTCGCATACTCCGACGTTAAATTTTCAGAAAACGTACTTTCACAACATCATTTACTGTACATTTACGCTAATTTTCAAGTACGAGTCTATTTAAAACGCGAAGGAAAATTCATGCTATTTTCAACAGTGTAGTTTATGGAATTTCTAATGATAACTCGTTACTCCGTTCAACGCGGCTTACTTAAATGCGTTGTATACGTGTAAATAGATGAAATTCTTAAGAGCATTGAAGTTTCATAGTTTATGATGATAACATTGATATTTTATTGATTTTTATACGATAGAATTGTAATAATTATTATTATGTGAAATTATTAACAGTGTATTTGCAACTGATATACACAGATCAGGTCGACGGATCGAGCATAATCAACAATCAAAAATTTATTAATTTATTAATTACCAATTCGTCTATTTCGTTTAAAATGCTTTAGTAAATAAACTGAAATTTTTGAAAAATCAATTTCAGGAACTCGTGCCTTGTCGCTCAGCGCGAAATATGCATTTTTTATAATTTGAAATCGAATACAATAAACTAAAAAATCAAAATAACGCACAACAACTGACGTGCAGGATTTGAAAATAAGTCAATAATTGAAAATAATCGATCAATCGAAATTATAAAAAAGGATTAAGGGTGAACATAGATACCGAAATATTTACCCAAGGCCTTGCACTCGTTAATAGCCTTTTCAACTTCGACACGATAGGCCGGTATTCTTTGGAAAAACGTCAGCATACCATTGAGACTCAGCTCTCGTTTCTCATCGATCAGTCCAAATTGTTCCCAAAGACAATACATGTAACACTTTTTTTTTCTTTCAATATATGATAATTGCATTTATATAACCTTATCGGTACGATAACCTTACCGGTATATCGAATATACACAAAGTAATATCAGCTTTACCCGGAAAAGCACGAGCTTAATTGAAATTTTCTTTTTAATTGAAAATTAATTACCACAAAATACCGTATAATAAAGTATGGCATTTGCGATAGGGCAAAGAGAATATTCGGTAATTTAACTCTACATCGTCATAATATCGCATGTATTTAATAAAGATATTAAAAAATTTATTAGCTTAGAAATTTCATACATTTTGTTGCCAAAAATAATGGCATATATACATATATATATATATAATACACACCATTGCTGTGAATTTCATCGCGTTAACTAATAACATAGCAGCCGAGTCAGGTATCGTAAAATGACACGTCGTTGCATCGTTAAAAAGTAATAAATAAACGAGCCTCGCTCGATCGTTCATTCATCGTATAAAATGAAAATTCCCGCGAGTGTTTGAACAACACTTTTCCAGGGTTATTTATAAAAGCGCGTCGATACACTATTGACACTTGCCGAACAATACAAACTATGAAAATAAAAAATGAAAAAGAAAATTTAATGCACAGAACAAAAACTGTTATGGCATATAGAGAGTATTATATTTACATAAGGCTACATAACTTTTACATATTCAGAGAAAGAGAGATAAAAAGTTGGAAAAAAGTGTTTACCTTTAACTCCATAGTATCGGGCCACTGGCCGTTTCTCACCGACTCGATGTCGGCTGCAAAAACATTTCAGATTCTTTCTAAACTATGTACATTATATCTGTAGCTATATGTATGTGTGTGTATATATATATATATACGTGTGCAATCACAAGTCTACCGTGTACTTCATCACGCGTGAAAAGGCTATATACGCGAAATAAAAGAGTCGATCTCGGCTGCAAAAACATTTCCGATTCTTTCTAACTGTATATATCTATAACATCTGTATACACATATACACGCACACACACACACACACACCAAGCGTGCGCACACACTATCATAAGTCTACCATTAGCTTCGAAAGCGCGAATAAAAAAAACTGTATATAAAACGAGATAAAAAGAAAGGATACACTCAGCTCGAGGGAATGAAAAAGTTTTCCGCGCTGCAGGCGACAATACAAGTATAGAAAAAACTCTTTCTACTCTATTGTGTCTATACGTATATACACGTTCACGCACTCCACTGCAGAGCCATTAATTCAAATAAAACAGCGCATTAACGGAAGATTCCCCGAAGTTCGCAGTAGTTTGCAGCTGAGCCGCAACTTTCCAGACTTCTAACTTCCCTCTATATCTATACAATAATCGGCTCTTGTCGCGCTTATTACCCTCGAAACTGAACAAAAGCCAACGCGCGCTATTTACGATCGTCTAATCGCTTTACGCACTGGAATCGCCCGTAAGTTGGCCAAAAACCGGTGGAGCAATTTCAACGATTCCAGATCGAGCCAGATAATTACAGTGAATTTTCATCGAAGCGTCGACAATCGACGGGTTGGAGAAGTTTTGGCGGAAAAAAAAATTGTACCTATATACATGTACATGGAGAATACGTGTATATATAGAAAGAATATAACAATAAGCATACCAGTGGCCACGCCCGTTTGCATTTGGCAGGCATTCACGACGCTGGCGGCCGTCGCAATCATCTTGTCGGATACGAAGCTGGGTCGCGTCTGTAAACAGACGAAACATGCGGATCGATCGATATTACTCGTAGTGGATAGTGGATAGTGTCTAGTTGAGCCCCCCTAACTCTCTGTCTCTCATCCCTTTATCCATGCGTGCATAATCCGTTAAATCCTCTCTTACCGCGAGGATCGTCGAGAATGATCGAGAAATCGATCGATAAATCCCTGCCTAGTAGAGTACATGCACATTTACACGTACGCGCGGTTCTGCATCACAAACACACTGTGGAAGCGCCATCTCTGCCGGCGGGATTTTTCAAAATCCATACATATATACACAACTTATCTAGAAACGCTCGTCGCGCATAGCGACCGTCGAGCTTCTCGCGCTCGACATCCGAGAGAGAGAGAGAGAGAGAGAGAGAGAGAGACAGAAAGCTACGCCCTGTATACAATATACAAGTTCGACGAATGATAATCGTATTGATAATAGCAATAGGAAAAATAATCAATGATAAGAATAGAATCAAAATTCATATACCCCAGCGAGACACTGTCCAATCGCCAACAGTAGTATCAGTGCGGGTCGGCCAGACATCTTCAAACACTTGCGCTTTACGCGTCTCTTTGTATAAATATATACGTATTATATATTCGATACAGAGAGTAGTAGCTACTGCAGCTGGTGGTGCTGTTTCCGCGGCTGAGAAGGGTGCGTGACTGATCGCGCGGCACGAGAGAGAGAGAGTAAGGGCGCCGCCACCGTAGCCCCTCCCACCCACCGCTACTACCCTCTCTTATCCTCTACCGCAGCTATTCTCTTTCTCTCTCTCTCTCTCTCTCTCTCTCTCGCTCGTGGACCAGTCGACGAGATCATGCGAAACGGCCGACGAAGTGGGAGGTACGAATGGATGTGTGTGTGTGTATCGGTGTGTTTGGGGGAGCGAGAGAGACAGAGAGAGAGAGAGAGAAAGAGCTTGAAAACTCTCAAGAGACCGAGGCTCGGAGATCTTTACCTAACTGTGTATCGGGTTCTTTAGTGGGAAGAGGGGATGAGAAAGTTTTTGGCAATTGTTTTCTTTTTATTCCGATGGATGGAGTATTGAAAGTTCGCGAATTGCGCGAATCGCAGGTTTGTTTATTATCCTTTAGAGGCAGACGTAATTGCCTGTCCATTGGTAATTGGATGAAAAAAAGACTTAGAAATTCGATACTACGCAAAGCAAAGGAAATATGCTTTCGAAAGTCTATATATGCAATATAATGTTACAATAATTACAAATACATTTTATCGAACTACACGAATTGTAAACGAATTTATTTTATGTATTGTAGGCTCGCGGACTTTTCACTCAATACGTTATGCACATACATTTGCCTTCTACACAGCGAACAGTTTGGCAAACGGACTATTTGCGTGTGTTTGAAATTTCGCGGGTGTAAATTGTAATTATTTGTTCATAAACGAGTAAACTAAATTGTGAAATTGGAAACGAGTGTGGACTGGGCAGAAAAGACTCTTGATGAAAATTGAATGGGTCGAACTCGTTAACGTGCTAATTAGACGGTAGGAGTAATCACTATAAAATTGCTCCTCAAAGATTAAGAGCGTAATAGGAAATATTATAATTACATACATATTACAATGTACGAACGCAAATATTACTACGAACCTGTATATCTATATAATGGCTTTGTTCGCATGGTTTTCATGGGAAACGATTAAAATCTTGGAAATATTTCAACTACGGGCTGTGAACTGAAATTGAAGTGCTCGATGTATTGGATTCGCAAAGCATTGAAAAGAAAAAGCCTCTTTTCTTTCCACACAATAGGTGAAGTATTCCGTGTCTTCTAATAAAACAGTGTGAATTTTCATTATTTTTATTAGATTTTTTCTGCGCAACAATTTTCATATCCTCATGTACACAGCTTTTAATTTTCTCTTTTTCGACATTCAGAATTGACATTGATTAAGGAGAATATTATACATCATTAATTACTGTACGATAATTTGTTGGAACATTCACAAAGGACTTTGCCTCGTCCTATAACATACATACACCCTCGAAAGCTTTTTAAAATTCGTCAAAAATTTAATCAAAAGGCACAAAATGCGTGTCCCTCTCCCTTGCGAAAAAAATTCTAAAACAAAATCCAGAGCGGAAAATTTAATTTTCCCTCGCTTAAGCATACTCCACGTGGAAGACTACACACACACATATATATATATATATATATATATATATATATACGTAGATTCTTGGTTTTCCAAAGCTTTCCACTCAGCTTAATCTTACAAACAAACATCTAAGGGGATATTTCCGAGTCCTTTGACGAAGTACGAATCTCAGATTTCCATAGAAATTAAATAAGTTTTGAAAATACGTCGTGGGAAAATTCAATTTTTCAAACTTTCCCCTTTCATTCTCGGTTTAAACGTAGTTTTTTAATTAAAAAACTTCCAATCGATTATTATCGCACTGCATACGCATCAGCGCACAGAAAGTGAATAAAGATCCAACTACATTTATATATCATCTCGTAAAAAAGTGCATATGTATAAAGACTAGAAGATTATCATCAAATTTAAAAATGTTACCTCTTCAATCTTCAAAGGTTTTATCGTGCAAAGCTGAACTTTGTTTCAAAATTTATTATAAAGCATTATTGAATAAGACCTATCAGTAGTTGACGTTATTATTCTGTGCATGGAACATGATTTCTTTTATTTTGCCGTCGATGTAAGCTACACCTCAAATGGCGTCGTTTCTATATCATTTTCGGCAATCGAATTGTATTTTATTAATTCAATATAATTCATATTGTTTATGCGTCTCAGAATGAACTCGTTTTGTTATTTTTTCTTTCCGACGGATTAATTATACCTTAATCATGCATACAATGAATTTTCAATTCGTGAACCCAGTTGTCAATTATATCTGATAAATATTATTAAATAATGTTTAAAAAACAAACTTGTAATGAAAAAAGTTTAGATTCATAATAATACTACATTTTTTACATATAATACATTCAAAGTTTCCTTCGCGAGAATTTGATGAAAAATGTTAAATATTGAATAAACCAAGCAGGTGCAATTCATTAAAAGTTGATCGATTTCTAGGGCCAATATCGCCTTGTCTACTGCCTACAGTAACTCATAATTTTTCACGTACATTTTAAACTTATTAAGTAGGCATACGAGAAAAAATATTAAAATCAATACATAAACTCAACTGTACGAGAACAAATTCGAATTGAAAAAGTAGGTGGAAGCACTAACGTTTTTCGTGATTTAAGCTGGTATGATACTTTAATAACCTTTGCTTCTCCGCGGTATCGAAAAAAACGACTTATGATGTTTGACTGTTGCCGTAGCTCTTGGCTGCATACTTTTTCTATCAAATCTTTTCCGAAACTAGCCTCGAATTTTTACGACAGGAGAAAATTGAAAAAATCATTTTTATGACCCGTTTGGTTTGTCATTTACCTTTGCAAACTTGCCACTTCTGCGGATCAAATATTGTTTAAAACTTTAAAGAACAGATTCACGGTTTCAGAATTATTAGTCTATTGCATTTTTTATTCGAATTCAAAAAAGTCATCAAATATTATTAGAAAATAAATTCGACAAAAAATACGTAGAACTATTCGTCCGTTGAAATTGAAAAAGACAGAGCTTGCGATGCTTCCCGAAACACTTGCAATTTTAATACGTATATTATAAACGACTATTCATATTTATAAATACGCAATAAAATAATTCGGAGCGAGCAGCCTCGCAATTAGCAGCGCACTCGAGCTGGAAATTTCATGCAAGAGAAGTCGTCGTTGAGAGAAGGATAAGAGAAGCAAAAAAAAAAAAAAAAAAAGTAGATTAAGTATCTGCAACGTTCTAAATCTCCGCAATTTGTGTCCCAGCATTTTGTTTCACCTACTTTTTTTCCCCGTCCTCGGTATACATACGAGTAATCGCGGTAACTAATTTAATCCTTTGTCGCGCGTATAATCGTCTGGTGTTTATTTCGTGTATTTCGTTGGATAAACACGCGTACAAATACAGAAGAACGTATGGAAGAGAGAACAACCCAGATTCGCTTCGCAAGTAGTTTGAATCTCTTTTTCGGTTTGACGACTGCCGTTACAGGGAGGATATACGAGATTTGCATTTTCCGGGTTGATGCGGTGAGTTTTTTTTTTTTTTACGACTTTGCGAAAGAGCCGAGAACGTATATGAGGAGAAAAAAAGAAGCGTCTGCGTAATATATGCGTCGCACACTCGAGGCCCCGAAAAATTGGTCAGTAGATCAAGTATCATAATTCGCAATTGTCTTTCAGTGCGCGCACGTGTTTCTCGCGTAATGTATATAGACGTCGCATAGACGTATGCGTCTATATGTATATAGATTTCACGAGCGCTTTGATAGGCGGATGCAGTAGTTTATGGTCCCCTATCGCATTGCTATATTACGCGTATGTACGTATGCGTGTGTATCACACATACATGTCAGACGCTTTGTTATCCTACGCGTGTATGCAGTGGATTCTATTTTCGTTTGAGTTTTCGGCTATTTTCCGTTTCCGACTACTAGATTCGCCGTTTGACTTGGCAAAGTTGACGTTCAATTTGAAAGTTTCCCAAAGCTAATTATGCTACTTTGGCAAAGATCTTTAATTAGCGTCTTATGTGCCTATACGCGTATTATGCATTCGTGTATAGTCTACGAAGTTAGAAAAAAAAAGCTTAATTTTCAAATAGTCCGCTTTAAAGCTCGTGTGAGCTTTTCGGTTTTATCGCGTGCAAAACCACCAGCAAGACGAGACATGAATTATTCACGAAGCTAAACTCGATGCAGCTTCGAGTGACAAGTCAAACGAAAGAGAGTGAAAAAAATCACTAAATTTATACAATTATAACGAACTCACCGAGTAATTCCTGAGTGAAATTTCAGTCTCATTAAGCGAGTCTTTAAAGTAAATTTCTTGCTGATGTCGCGGCTAATTTTTCATCTCGACGGGAAATGAAGGATTTCACGGGCAGAAACGTCGAATCGTTTTTCAATTTCCGTGCGAACTTGCTTCTTCCCGCAATATATATATACGTACAAAGCACGAGATATGTGTATATATATATTTATATATACGTACAGAGATAAAACTACCCGTGTGTGTATATGTATATATGACAGACGTAGAGTTTAAAAGAGGAGAGAAGAAAGGCAGTTTGCGACGGTAAAGCCATTTTCTGGGTCAATAAAATTCCGGCTAAGGTGTATGTGATGTGTGTATGTGTGTGTAAAGCTCAACGCGCGTTAGAAATTCTCTCTACGATCGTCTGTTATATATGTTTCGGCAAAGTGTGCACTTTCTGTGAATTTCATTTTCCTAAATTATGGGACTGTTATTCTTCGCTGAGATGTGAACCAGAGATGGAGAAAGAAAGAGCAGAAAGGGTTTATCGAATTGAACGTGATTGATTACGTCGATATGTTAAAGTACACTTTCATAGGGATACGTTGTCGAGTTGAGCAATGATTTCATAACTTTGGAGAAAATATCAATTGAAATATATAAATTTAATATTTATAATTAACATTTTATTTGCATAAAGATAATTTCTATATATATTTATATATACAACCTCTTTTGTGTGTACTTCTATATGCGTATAATATAAGTCGCATTTTGCAATTACTCTGTATTTTTTAATTAGAGAAGACTTTTATTTTCGGAAAATAATATCCAATTATTCATCACCTTCCAATGCTTTACGAGGAATCAACTGTTTGTCATATTCGAGTTAAAATTGAAACTGAAAACAAGTGAAAATTCACATTTCGTATTTTACAGAACTGAAATACGCTTCGAGCTGCAGTTGGAGCTCTAGTTCATTAAATAAGTTTTATACGTTAAAAAAGTTTAAAAATACTTTTAAAAAAGCCATACTCCTTTATTGCCCTATATTTTTGGCTTTTTATCGATCTAAACTTTCATTTCTTTTGCTTCGATCACTGTACTTCGAAATCGAATTTCCCCTGATTGAAAAAAGTCCCACCTCCCCGAATAAAACAACAAAGAAACGGCCAGTGAAGCCCAGTATAGCAAAAACGGAGTTTCGATTTAAGAATCTTGAAATTGAAAGCTTGGATCGACAGTTTAAAGCAATGAAAAATATACGAATATCGAGAAAAATACTATAGCTATTTTCCAAGGAATTAACTGTTGTTTACCGAAGTGTTTCGGCAGATATGTGAATTTATACCAATTTATACCGATGAGTTATGAATTTTTCGATGATAAAATTAATCGAATTTCCCGCCCTTTTCATTATTAATTTAACATTTAACAGCAGCATTTTTCGTGTAATTTCGAGCTTTCGCGTGTAACGGATTTTTTACAATTTTGACGTCATTTCAAAAAACATTCCAGTAGTTTCATCGCTATAGAGAAATTTCATAAATTCAAAAGAAAATAAATGTCCTCAAACAGGTAGGGCGTCTATGTACATATAAAGTTGAAAAATACGTTGTTATGCGGTACACATGCACGACAGAGCATTTTACGATATAAAATCTTTTCGTATTCCAAAGGCACGTCTTGCCGTGTCCGACTTTATCTACTCGCGTATATATATATATATACTAAGCTCACATTATGCAGCAGTTCCTGTCGCATTGTTTCAACTGATATATATATATATATATATATATATAAATTCTTAAGTATATATATACTTAAGAAAATTGAATCTTTCGCGTACGTAATACAATTGCACAGATTTTCAAGATATTCCGTTTAATCTTCTTTTTTTATTAAGAGATACAGAGCAATAGAAAAGTTAATTTTCTTTCTTACATATATACTTGACTACATAAGAGAAATTAATAAATTTGCATGCGTGTTGCCTGTAGCGTAACAGGTGCACAGTGCACTAACAATATAAAGTGGTGTTGATACCCAACCTTGACTGACTTGAAAATATACGTCACGTTCCGCAAGCTCGAGTCTGGCCAACCGACCAGTAGACGACGCAGAAGTAAATTTGTTCAGTAGATGTATACTTAAGTGTTATGTTTATCTCGGTAGAAGATAAGCCGACAATAGTGATTAATTGAATAAAAATTAGGCATATCTCGAATGTTCGCATTGAAAATTTCCTGGCGACGATTGCATTGTAAATTAAGATAGGTTAATGTGAAGTATGTCAATTCAATGGTCAAAAGGCTAGAAGTATTTTCGACTGGATGCTGTTATTTTCATTTATTTTCAGAGTATATAATTAAGTTTCGAAGAGCAGCTGCCTTTGGTTTGATATATTTGAGCGAGCATAAGAAATAGTTGCAGAAATGAGTAAGGTTAGAGAGACGATCTTTTAGAATGAACAATGAATTTATTTTTCTGATTGCGAATAATTAAATAAATGTCAATTTTCTTGCAGTCCGTGAAAAAGAGACAAGTGCCCCCGGTCATTGAGAAAATATTGTCAATGGACGTGTATGTTACCGATAAGTTTGTTAGAACTTTGGAGAAATTTTTGACTTTCAGACAGTTGAGAACACATTACAAATTGTTAGAGGTAAGAAGATTCCCTTTTAAGTTGTAATTGTAAAAGTCTGTTTTACAAGGATTTTTTTATTCGCAGTACTCGTGTCATGGACTGATATGGATACCGTGTTGGATAGCTTTTATCTGGCTATTTAATGCCAGTAGTTTATACCAAATGCAAGTCAATTTCTTTATAGGTAAATGAAAATTGACTGAATAGTAATTTTAAACACATATACTTGAAAGTAAATTAACTGAACGTTCCAATCTTAATTTTAGGACTGATTTTGGATGTGATAATAATTGCTGTTATAAAGTCTATTACCAGGAGGCGTAGACCAGCAAAGAACGAGTCACTAGAAATAGGTCCAGACAAATTCTCGTTTCCTTCTGGACATGCATCGAGAGCACTCTACATCGCTTGTTTCTTCCTATACAATTGGCCAGTACATTTTATATTCATACCACCTCTAATGTGCTGGTCTACTTGCGTATGTTTATCTAGAATTATGATGAGACGTCACCATCTGCTCGATGTTGCTGTTGGAGCAGTAGTAGGTGTAATAGAAACTTTCTTCATTGGACTCATTTATTTAGGAGATGAAACTTGTAGAGATTTAATATGGTACCTAACGGACGAAAGATTGGATGGAGGTGAATATCACGTTTAAAGTGATTGGTTTAACATTTTTTAACGGGTCGTACTATTGAACTATTTTGCTCAAGGCTACTTTTATCTACTACGGAACATTTACAGAGCAATAGATAATAAAATGTATTTTTTAACTATAACCTGTCTTACACACATCTTACACATCAACGATAAAAAAAACGAACTGCAACCTTTTCAATCAGGGATCCCATGATTCCAAGTGAGTCGAGTAAAATGTATTGCTGAATATTATCGTAAACCAAATTCAAAATTCTGGACAAGATTCTCCACGATCGTACAGCCAATCAAACTACGAGAAATCCAATCCAACGGGAATATACAAAAAAAATTAATTAAAATCGCAGCTGTGTCCCGGAAGTCAATGGCACACAACATGGCGTCGCCGTCGAGCCAATCACAAGCCTCCCTTTCCACATCTACTTCACGGCCGTAGCAGACTCCGCAAGGGAAATTTCGTTTCCACAGAATAGCCTATAAAGCGAGAAAGTTCGGCAGAGCTCGGCGAATTTTTTCGCGGATTATTTATTGGAAAAAGTACCAAGCGCTGGTCGCAAACCTTCGGAAAAATGCCGCCGAAAAAGGCTCCGGCAGCGAGTAAAAAAACGGAGCAGAAAAAGAAAGAGAAGGTGATCGAGGTAAGTTTGCGATCAATCCCATCTTACTGTGTACCGTCACACGTTGTCGTATTGGAGTCAGATTGAAATTTCGTTCAAATTTATTTACTTTGCTGTATGATTGGCGTTTAAGAATGAAAATGTATATTGAGTCGTGTTGATTTTTAGGATAAGACCTTTGGTATAAAAAACAAGAAGGGAGCGAAGCAGCAAAAGTTTATCCAACAAGTTGAGAAACAAGTTAAATCTGGTGGTGTTCATCCGAAAAAGCTTGATGATCCCAATGCTAAGAAACTCGAGAAGGAAAAGAAGCTGAAGGAGCAGCAAGAATTAGCTCTAATTTTCAAACCTGTCCAAACGCAGAAAATTGAAAAAGGTATTTGAACGGTTTAAAGGATAACAAAGGTCGATTTTGGATGGATGATAAAAACGTCTTTTATTTTTTAGGAACTGATCCAAAATCTGTGGTCTGCGCTTTCTTCAAGCAGGGACAATGTACCAAGGGAGACAAGTGCAAGTTTTCACACGATTTGACTGTGGAAAGAAAAGCAGAAAAGAGGTCGCTTTACTGCGATATGGAAAAAGATGCGGACAAGGAGGCTGATAATATGGATGACTGGGATGAGGAGAAACTCAAGCAGGTTGTGGAAAAGAAGCATGGTAGTGGTGGAAACAGACCAACAACCGATATTGTATGTGATCCTTGAAAACGTTTGATATCTTATGTAAAAGCAATTTTTATTCATTGAAATCATTTTATTTTAGATCTGCAAGCATTTCTTAGAAGCTGTAGAAAAGTCAAAATATGGTTGGTTTTGGGAATGTCCTTCTGGTCAAAAATGTATCTATCGTCACGCTTTACCTCCTGGTTTTGTATTGAAGAAGGATATTAAGAAGGAGGAGAAAAAAGATGAGATATCTTTGGAAGATCTTATCGAAAGGGAAAGAGCTAATCTTGGACCAAACCAGGTAATATATCATTGTACCCAAGAACACTCTTACAGAATAGTCGATATATATATTTTTTATTCCTCAGACCAAGATTACGTTAGAGACCTTTTTGGCATGGAAGAAGAGGAAACTAAAGGAAAAACAACAAAAGGCTATTAAGGATGAAGAAAAGAAAAGAAACGACCTCAAAGCTGGACGACAAGTCGGAATTTCCGGACGAGAAATGTTCTACTTCAATCCTGATCTTGCGACTGGAGATGGTAAGAATTTGCCTCCCTATAAAAATAAAATAAATTTGATGCAGTGCAAAACTAATATTTTATTATATTTAAAGGTGCTGATGATGGTGATGAAGCTATTGCTAATTACGATCGCGAAGAAGGTGAAGAAGAGGAGGAGGCTCAGTACCGTGAATTAGACTTAAATCAACTTGTTCTAGAAGCTAGTCAAGTTGATACCACTGGAATTTGCACAATTGCTAAGGACCGTTCGAAAGATTTGGCACAACCTTCTAATTCAAATGACCCTACGAGTAGCGAAAATTCTGTATCACGTAAGTATTTATTATATGTACATGAATACTATTGCTTTCGTATAAACAAAAGTTAATGAGATTTCTTTTTAGCAGCTGAAGACCAAGCAACAGCTTTAACTATCAACGAGAACCTCTTTATGGAAGAAGACCTTGATGGCCTTGAAGATGAATTAGGGGACCTGGATTTGGAGGAGTGATCCAGGCCTCCCCAATTATTATTCTCCTCTCCGATTAAACTTATTTTTCTGATCTTAATTTTCTGTTTGCTGCGTACAATTTTTATAAATCGTACTTTGCACTTTTACTTATTAATAACATTCAACAACTGGAAGATACAACTTGTCTGAATAAACACTTTAAATTAGAAATAAATACTGATTTTCAGTGCTCTATTTTTTGCATTCGTCAAGACCCTTGACTGTAAAAATACATCATTGTTACCCAGTTATTAGTATTTATATAATTTAACGATTTTTTAAATAAATAAATGATGTTACAATGATTAATATGTTATTTTATTCCGAAAATAAATTTTTTTTAAATATTTGGATTATAAATAAATTTTTTAATACAAAATAGATGGCTTTACAAAATCAAGTTATATTGTAAAATATTGTAATTAAGTTCGTCCACTTTCTTTAATTTGTAAATTAAAGTTTGAAATATTATATTATATTATATAACGATTTATAAGTATATACACATTCAACACATTTATGGTTTATACGGCTTAACGAGATTTTCTGAAAATTCTTTGACATGAGTAACGCCTCGAACTTCTTTGTCTAATAAAGGTAACTTGGTTACGTGAAAATCTTCATAAAGATCCATTATCTGTGAAAATATAAATTAATAATAATTACAAAATTAATTAAAATATAAATCTTTACTCGATAACATATTGTTTACAAACCTGATCTAAATACTTCTCTTGAACCTTGTGTCTGGCAAGACATAGCCTACATGGGGCATCTCCTTCTTTTAAGAATAATAATTGATTGACAATAATATTGTGCGTGTCAATACCACATTTTGTTAATTCTTGTACTAATCTTTCAGTTTCATAGAGAGATAAAAATTCAGCTATGCAGACACAGACAAAAGTGGTTTGATCTGGATTTCGAAATTGTTCGTTTACTTGATGTATAACTGCAAGCATTTCTTCAACTTTATTTGAGAATGAATCTACGTTAAAGTCTGCTATTCCCAATAAAGAACTGAACTGCAAATTTTAATAATTTTAAATAAATTTGAAGTTAATGATAGTTATAAAAAAATAAGATTATTTACATACCTGTGAAATGAAGGGGCTAATTTTCATTTTCAATTTCATTAATTTTCCTAAACCTTTTTCAACTACCTGTGGAAAAGACAAAAGTCTCAATGTGTGACCTGTTGGAGCTGTATCAAATACAACTACTGAAAAGTTCATGCTCTTCACTAATCTAAAAGATAAATTATAAAAATGAATATTAAAAGTTTTGGTTACACTTAATTAAATAAATAGATTCTAATCTTAACCCTTACTTCATGACTTCTGCATAACTCATAGCCTCATCTATACCTGGAAACGCTCCCACAATTTCTTGCATAACATTTTTACTTAAACGCATAGTCTCTCCAACTCCTAAAATATGAAATATTGATCATTCAATGACACACCAATTCTTGCGACTGACAATAACTAATTCGAACCTGTTTCATTTTCAAAATAATCATCCGGCAATTCAGTAATTCCAGCATTAGGATCGATTTCCATTGCAAACAAGTTTTCAAAACCCTTAACCTTAGTTGGCACTTTGCTAAACTTCTGATCGAATGCATCTGAAATGTTGTGTGCAGGATCCGTGGATATAATCAAAACATTGTCTCTCACTTTAGATAATTGCACAGCCAACGAGCAACTAAAAACAGTAAATTCTCATGAAATTCTCTCCTCGAATTTATTTAAAAGTAATAATCAAAAATTTACCTGCACGTTGTTTTTCCAACACCACCTTTTCCGCCGACAAATATCCACCTCAACGTGTGCATATCAACAACATTTCTCAACGATGGTTCTAGAGGTTCGAATTGATAGGATCCATAAGCGTCGTCACTGTTTACGTCTATATTCATCGTACTCATAATGTCGAGAGATTATTTCAAAATTGGTTTGTATCCGATCAGAGATATCAATAAAAGGACCCTCGAAGTCTTGGTATGCACAATCAAATGTTCAAGCGAAGTATCGAATCACGATTTTTCTATAGCTATCGCGGAACAAGTGCTGATGGATGAACGTATGCGTATAGTCAAAGAAGGTATAGTTATACGCACATCATGCAGCACATGAGACGATCGAAATCAATAAGAAGTCAGCTGAGGAAATATGGGATGGTAAGGTAACGTCCACAGTGACGATTGACAGACGGTGAGACCGTCATGACGATCAGTGACGTAGAGGGGCAAGATATAAACGCACCTTTAAGCGAGGCTACCTAGAATTAAAAATTTTAATTTATAGTTACAGTCATTGTTTTCTTTTTATATTTAATGAAAAATGTTGTAGATACTATTACTTATAGTATATTAGGTATAGTTTGTTGTATAGGTTGTTGAATGCTCATTCTGCGTGAGGTTTCAAATGAGCTAAAAATCGGAATGGATGCCCTTCAACACAATCATAAAAGCGTAAACATAGAAAATTATTAAAAATCAAAAACTGACGTTATTACTTATATTTTTAAAAATCTTGATGTACATTTCGCTGTGAAAAATTTCTTTCCTTCTCATTCCATATTACTTCAGTATGAAATATATAGTGAACGCAATTAAAATAACTAATTAAAATTTTCAATTCTAGGTATAGCTTCACTTAAAGATGTCTTGCCTCCTTAAAGTATAGTTTCTTATCGCTTGATATATTTCTATGATATAACAAATTGTCATCGATCGCACACGAGTCTTACAATATGTAACTATAATTTTTTCTCTTAAATCTAAGAATAAATAGATATAAATCAATATTTTCTTCAACTTCATTTATTTATTATTGTAACAAAAATATAATCTTTGCACATTATAAAGATATATAAGCTCGAATAGACTTTTTTCCGAGTCTGACATCGGAATCGCATCTGTACATTGTTAAAATCTCACGATTATACAAACCTACACTTTCTTGTACTTGTTATTCTCAACGTGTAGCATAACTTGATTTTTTTTATATTTAGTACGTAGTATGGCCGGTTACTTAATGTTTAAGTGACAATTTACGTTTAGACACTGTCTGCTGGTAGCAACTGTTGCTGAGGTACAAAGTTCACGACTTCGTGATAGACTAGTTCTGAAATGAAAAAAATTACACGAAACTTAGTATTTATGTATTGAATTGGTTTTTAATTCCGGAGTTTTACCTTTCCATTTTTCCACTGGTAACTCCATGTCTTCGAAGCTTTGATCATAGGGCAAAGATATGGGCTCATCTGTAGGATCAGCGTATTGAGCCAAATATGGGTGAGCCAATGCTTGTTCAGCCGTTATCCTTTTCTCGGCGTCTAATTCTAGCATTAATTCCAGCAATTCGATCGCTACAAATGAATAACAACGTTATTATTATTATGAAATAGTAATTAATCTGATATAAAATGTATTAACGCGCAAATTTGACTGTGGAATCAAATATTTCAATATCCGCTTCTTATTTGTCATGATGTTAGCGTCTATTAATAGAAATTAAATACTTTCAAATCTTTTTAATAATGAAAAGTCTTACCCATGGGATTAGCCCCTCGAAATACTTCTTTGAAGTTCTTTTTCTTTAATGGAGGTAGACTTTGTATATAATTTCGCGCCTGTAAATAAAAAATATTTATCATTGATTGAAAGGCATTGATAAAAAAAAGTTGTGTGCTATTCATATGTATAAGTATTATTTAACGCGTATAGTAAATTATATTTTGCCTATTATCGGTATTATTTGCAACAATACGCTTTTAACAAGATAATAGCCGCATTTAAAGTAATTGCAAACGTCGTAAAACAAATATGGGCAATAATCGAAGCTTTGAAATAAAAATTTAACAAAAAAAAGGCAGTTTTATCTCAAAACATTAAGGTATTTGCATTTTTAAATAATCCTGCAGTAATTTATTAGTATCGCAGTTGTTAATAAATGTAATCATATAAACCTCGCAGATTATAAGAGAAACGCGGCAAACGAAAAAACAGCTTGATACTGCGTGATATATTGCATTTATTTTATAAAAGTCACGTTCGCAATTGATTGTTTAACAAAATCAACGAGAGTAATGTGACTTTTAGATTTGATAGGAATTTTGAAAGAAATAAAACATTTCTTTCGTCATGTTATTTTTTACCTCTTGGCTAGTAATTTTGTTCAATGTTTCGTCTGTGGGTATACCGCATAGTACTAAAACTCGAGTTAAATGATCTATGTCTGCTCGTATTTTTAGTTAAGGTTTTTAGGGCAGTTAGAATTTTGAATACGAGTAGTCGCAATCGTAGAGTAGAAGACAAATGACGAAAACATCTTTCAAATCAGTGAGTTGAATACAGACGAAGACAACATTTTAATTACAGCATAACAATCCTTGAAAGATTAAGTCTGCTTTAAAAAAAGTATGAATTTTGAAGATCAATAGAAAGCTGTAAGTAATTATTTCTCCGCATATGCAAGTAATTAAATACAAACAATATTGTTATATAAAATCACAGTACGATTGAAATTTTTGTAAACTCTTTACAAATACAGAAAATACACATTATTTTTCGATACATTTACATCAGCAATGTAAATTAAAAATGGGATCCAGTATATCCGCTGCAACAGATACATACAATACGAGAAATGTACACATTAGAGTTGAATCGCGAATTAAAAAATAATCTTTGATGCGATTGAATATTCAATCGTATTCAATTAGTTTTGAAAAAGATATTTTACATACTAGCAACGTGATATCTAAATCTGAAATAATACTTTCAAGTTATAATGAAAGTTAAATAATCAAAGTTTCAATGATAATAATAACAAGCAACGCCTGAGCGAACGATATCCTGGCCTATAAAATCGTCCATAAAACAAGATTCTAACTCTTAAATGCGATTCGCTCGTGAAAATAATAAACGAACTTGTTCCGGAACAAGATTCGAAATTAAACACAGTTTTCGAGGACGTTAAGCACACTGACGATAAAACTCCTTTGATTGCACCAGATATTAAAGTTTTCAAAGAGATTCAAAACTGAACTGGCTCTTGTTGATTCTACAATAAAAAACGATTTGGATAAAAAAATTATAGCAAAAGATAAAGAGGAACAAAAATTCGATAAACGACAATATATGTATATTTCATCATTTTTTTTAAAAACAATCTAAGAAGACATGGAAAACAATATAACCAAAAACTAGGTTAAAAACAAATAGATTTCGAAAAAATTCCATTGGGAAGATTTAAAAAATATCAAGATAGAATGTATTGGATAACATATTATTTAATCGTGTTTCCAATATTTCAGATATGCCTCGAAGTTATCAATGTCGAGCATGTTTTCACCGACTATTGACATTGAAGTACATTGAAGAACGCATGCAATTTACGATAAAAGCTCAAATGAACTTCTATGTTTAGAATAACGACAATTAGAAAAGCGTCAAATTACTCAAATGGGGAAACAATCTAAATGTCAGAATAAAATTCTACGTATTTCAATTAAATTGTCGATTGAGAATAATCTTCACTTATAGAAACTACTGAATTTTTTCTTCCTTCGTCTACTAATTTCCTGCTAATACCCTGCAGTGATTTTTTTCTGTACGACAATATTCAGTCAAACGTTTAATTCACTGTTTAAGACATTTAAATTTTGATAATTAAAAAGTTCGAAATTTCATCAATTGTATCAAAAATATTTTGGTGTAATAATTTTTCGTTCCAAACCGAAACAAACGCAAGAAAAATCGTTGCTCGATACGATGTCGAAAAATTGTAAATTTTGAAAATGTGGTTTACCTCTTGACTCGTGATTCTGCTCAATGTGTCTTCTGTGGGTGTCCCACATAGAACAAGAACTCGAGTTAATTGATCGATATCTGCCCGATTATTCGTTAAGGGTTTTTTTAATTATCTGCTTTCTCGCAATAACGAGAATCCATCAATTTTAAGTTTGTACAAATATAAATATTTTTAGAAGCATTAAAAGTTTTATATTATATGTATATATATATAACGAACCTTCTAAATTATTGTACGATTACTTTCTACAACTGTTTTACTTCTAATAAACCCATTACACCAATAATTCCATCTATCTTTCAAATAAACGTAGCTTACATTAAAAAGATCTAAACGCACAGCACATAATTTATAATGCATTGCAACATGCATAAGCGAATTATTTGGTGGTCATCTATTTCGACCCAAAATCGTAAACTTGAATCAGTTTTTGTAATCGATCAAATTGTTGAAAAGTCGAGAGTAGATTGAAAATGCTGTTTACAACGTTGAATGTTTTTATGCAGAGATAAGGACTTTGAAATAGAATCGAAATAGCGATAAGAGAAATCCTAATGAATAATTGAGATTTCTGAACAAAACTATCACATTAAATCTTCAAAGTAATTGATAAAATATTTTCAATAAATGCAGCAACGAACAGATGATTTTAGTTAAATTGAAGCAACAAACCTTTTTATTTACATTGACAGCCAGAACTATAATAATCAAAAGCAATAAGCAATCAGTCGAAATGATGAAGAATGTGAAATTCAAATTTGAAATTAAGAATAATTGGATCGTGCATTTTTGCTCTTAAGAGCATAGTGATGAAAAACTATAGCAAGTGTCTAAAATTTTGCCACATAAATAAAATACATTTTGACCTCTGAATCAAAATTAGTTGAAGAACAATTATTAGTATACGCAAATTTTCATTGGGAATTGCTTTTTATATTAAATTGAAACACTTGTACCAGGTGTTATAAATACCATAGTATGCATACTCAAACTTACCGATTCAGACGATATTTTCTGCATAAACTCGTCTCGTGGAGTACCCAATATTTCCATAATAAGGTTTAATTGATGAATATCTGTTTTTGCTTTTTGCTAAGGTATTTTTTTAAAGGTCTACTGATTTCTCATTTAAACTTACAACTACAATGGACATTTTTTTACTTAAGCTGCTGAAAATATTTCACACTTTTAGGAGAATTTTAATCAATTGTTTAAAAATATCTACAAATCAAAATTGCTAAAATACTGATGTTATTTGTATTTTTTAGACATTTTCTTGAATGTGACAAAACTTAGTTGTTACAAATGCTCTTAAATGATTGTAAAATTCAAATAGCAATGTAGCACTATGTAGCTGTATTAATTTTAATCAAGCTAAAACATTTGCAGCATTCGTATAATGAAATCATCCTTAGCAAGAAGCAATTTCAATTAGCAGTTTAGTTAGATGTTATGAAGCTTATTATTAAGCTATAGCTTACATTTTGAAAAACTTACTGCAAAAAAAATAAGCATGCAAGCATTTTTAAGCGTATCATGATTTAAGCAAATCACTATAAACTAAGATACAAGTAAACATGTTTTGTTAAGGATACGATCGGTTCCAGGAAACAATGTTCTTCCAGTCAACAATTCAGCCATTATGCATCCAACTGACCAAATATCAACTGTAAATTAATATCATTGTATTAATGACATATATTGCTTAATCATTGAGTGAATACACTAATATTAATAGGAGATGAAAAAAAGACCTGTTTGGTTGTAGTGCATCCAATTCAGCATAATTTCTGGTGCCCTGTACCATCTGGTCGCAACATAACCAGTCATTTCATTTTCTGTTGGTCTAGCTAAACCAAAGTCTAAGATTTTTAACTCGCAATCTTCATTTACTGCAATATTCGAAGGTTTTAAGTCCTAAAAAATATTCTTAACTCTTAGTATTTATTTTAAATTGAATTTTATGGATAAGTATAAATTTTAGTATACTCTATGAATAATTCCTGCTGAGTGAATATATTTTAAACCTCGAAGTATTTGATAAACAAGGAACTGGACATGGTCATCGGAAAGTTTTTGAGTTCTTACAATATTATTTAAATCAGCTCCCATAAGATGTGTGACCAGGTACCTATATTTAAGATTATTTAATACATCAATATTTTATTAAATTTATATCATCAAATAATACATATTCATAACTTACACATAATGGAAGTCTTCTAAAGATGTACTTGGATGAAACACATCTAATAAACCTATCACCTACATAAAAATAGTAAATTAAAGTTATTTTTTTAAACCAGACTAAAAAAATAAAAAGTTTTAATATGGTCATAAAAATAACTTACATTTTCATGGTTCATATGTTTGAGCATTCTAAGTTCTCTGTAAGTACGTTTAGCATGAACAGCAGATTGAAAAGGTCTTGCCAACTTTTTTATGGCTACCTTGCGACCACTCACTGTATCTAAAGCTGAGCTATAAAGTCAAAGTAATAATAGCTTTTAAATATTCTATAATATTGGTCTAAATAATGCGATTTAAAAATAAATTTAGAAATGAGAATTCTTTTAAAATTCGACTGAAAATTTAAACATACTAATAGAAGTAAAGGGGATGTCGCAATATTTCACTGTCAAATGCTAAATATAAAACAATAGATTCTAAGAAGACTGTATTTATTCATCAAGTATAGATGTGTATTTTAGTCAGAAAAACAAATTCTCACATTGGAATTTCGTAAGCATATCGGCAAAATAATAAGCAAAAAAAAGTTGTTCTTTGTTTATTCATACCAAACTTGACCATAAGCTCCAGATCCAACAGGAGTCAGCATCTGATATCTCTCTGGAACTTCCCATTCTGTCTTATTTATTTCAAGTTTGTGAAATTGCGGCATTTTTATTACTAAATTTAGCTTTCCAAATCAGAAATTCGCAATCTCTTCCACTCGTGGATATCCAAACTTTCAACTCTTTCCCAACTGTATTGCATCCAGACAGAGAAACCACACTTTAATCCCAATATCTATATCTAAAAAAAGCAACAGATTGCAAGATATTAGATTATATTAAAGAATGAGACAAATCTGTTAAAAACTTACTTGTTATTGTAGTAGTATTATAAATCGTCTATTTCTTTCTCTCTATCGAGATATATCTTTCTATCTTTGTACAGATAGAGCGAAAAAATACACGCACAAAATATATCCAAGGGTAACCGGATTATTAAATTAAAACATAGTCGAACCTTGTCGTCTCTTCTCTGTCGACGTTGTAAACATTGCGCGATATAACACAGCGAGAATTTGTCAATTGAAATTGATCTATAAACTACCTGTGCGCGACGTAAATGCCAAAGAGAGATAGCACAAAGTGATATGTATATAAGGTGTGTGCGTGTGGAGTTCTTCACCCGCAACCCGCAACCCGCTACCCGCGACTCCGCGAGTCTCTTTTCTACGTCCTACACAAGTCCAAATTAGCCAAGAGTTGTCTTATACACTGACTCTTGTCTCTTCGAGATACATATAAGCAGCTCATTCACAGACATCGGAAAAGAGAGACAGAGAGAAAGGCACAAGGTGTATTCGTATGAGGTATCCTCTACAATTATATAAACGTTGCACTCTAACCTTTCACGCGAATGAATATTAATCAAGGTCAACTCTGAGTATTTAAGATTTTTCCTTTTTTTTTTATTTCTCAACGTTGTCAACGTCTCGTTTTGCGCACGCTCGATAACTTTCTACGTTTTAGCGTTGAGAGTATCGAGCTTAACGATTGTTTTCAGTGGGTGTACGTTTCCAAATTCCAAGACAGATACGAGGTTTATCAACAGAATTGTAGAAACTACCGCAGAGATGATGAGATTTAGAGGTAAACTGACTTGTCATTTTGAAGAAGATCGACCAAGACGGTCTTGTAACTCTGCCGCATAGCCGCTTTCCCACTTTTTGGGAATAGCTTTGAGTCAAAGCCTTTGACACTCTACAATGTACATGTGTAATATAATATATGTTATGCCTATATATATATATACACTCGGACGATATGAATCATGATGATTAATATCGTAAGATATATATATATACATTCTACGTTAGATGCTTGATATAACTGTAAATCCGGGAGATCTTTTTCTTATCGGATTTCATATAAGGCATTGTTTTATTGTAGTTGTGTCGATAAACGTAACCGGGAAAATGATTGTGTAAATTATAATTTATATATTTTCGACGAGGAGTTTTTTGTTATTAATGTTTATAAATAAACTATATTTCGCTACACCTTGAAACTGCCTCACGTTTACTTCTAATAACACTTCTAATAGTTTGAAACTCAGCCAATGTTTTAAGTTAGAAAGAAAATAAGAGAAACGTTGTATTTTTCGTTGGATATATGTAGAGTAAAAATTATTTTTTTATCAGTTTAACTGATAGTATGACTTGTATATTATTACACAAATATTTTTTTCTTCGAAATTTAATTTAAAAATACAACATCTTATATCCATGTGTATATATATATATATATATTACCTTCGGAATTCACCGAGTACAGATAAAATAATTTATAACTCATGATTACAAAACAATCGTCGATGTTTATCCCTTCCCAATAAAAACATTTAACTTTATTAATTTGGCCAGTACTACAATTGTTGAAGATAACTGGCTCGCGTAAAATAAAAAAAAAATAAAAAATGCGTGAATTTCATAAATAACAAAAGTTTCCGCATTTATTGATAAATAATAATATTCAATTCGTAATCGGAGTTTTGAATTTGACACCATTTTCGGTGTCCACCTCTTACGATAAAGTAGAATCTACTTGAAAGATAAAACAGACTATGTATCTTCCGATCTTATTATATCCATAGGACAATCTTTGATGTTCAGACGTTCTACGTTGTATCTGCTTGTATATTTCTCTCTTCCTCTCTGACATACACATCATATACTATATAGGCGATAGATCCTTTGTTTATATTCAGTTTCAACGTAAATGCCAACGATTGATCTTCCAAAATTGTTCTTGATATTATAAGGTAGTTAAACAATTTCTGCTTGTCATGATTATTCGCTTTTAAATATTCTATATTCATACGTATTCTAATGGTATATTTTTTTCGTAATCGAATCGCTACGTCACTAATGTTTACGTCTTTGAGTACTTTCCCTTTAAACTTGTCGAGTTAAAATCCCGTTTGTTGTCTTTGTGTTCTAGAAATCGTGACAGTGCAGACTGTAAAGTATAAATATAACCTATTGGCATTGTTGGGTTGTGATATCTGCTATTTGAAGCGATAAGAGTTAACCGATCAAAATGAGTACAGAATTACTTGTGGGAGTGAGGATAAGTCCTCAGGAAAAAATGAATATTCTAAAAATGAAGGATGTCAATCTAACCGACAGATCCAAATCATTGAAAGGTGAAATTGCCAAACAAACCAATTTACCAAATGATGCTTTTGGTAAGTGGAATGTTACTGTGATAGCTGAGTATATAAATGTTTATTATTTTAATTCAATGTTTACGTTACAGATCTCATTTACGGAGGAGTTCTTGTAGATGATGAAACTCCATTAGAAGCCTATGGGATAAAAGGTGGATCGTTGATTCATTTTTTGAAGAAAAAAGTTGAGGAAAAAAAACCCGCTGTACCTGAAAATGTTCATCAAATGAGTATATTAAGATCGAGATCTGTATACCAATCATTTACTAGAGTTCCAATACTTCAACTGGCGATGAGAGCAATGACTAGGAGACCCGAGGTTATCGAAAATATTATTTCATCCTCTCCTGGTTTGAGCGAAGATCCTGTTGCAATAGCAATCTTGCACGATCCAGACCTATTAGTACATTTTAACAGTTTTGCAGCCCTTACAAAGTACAGTAAACAAATTAAATTAAATATTTTCTCTAAATATAAATGAATTTCTAACATTGACGATTATTATTTTAGGATGTACGATCTACATCCAGCTCTCTTGGGAGCAACTCACCACATTGCCTCTGCAGTCCACGAGGAAGCCAAAAACTTTGCAGCTTCCGCGAATTCCCAAAATAACTCCAATCCACCTACAAGTGGTCACTCCTATAGCCTAGAAAATTTAAGCGAAGACGAAGAAATGGCTGGAGACTCTTATCAATCTTCGGACTCACCGCAATCATCCAACAGTGCCAATCAATCACAAACTCAATCTTCGGAATCACCACACTCGTCCAACAGTGCCAATCAATCACACATGCAATCCGACGGAGTCACTGTATCCGAATTTTTCGCTGCTATCGCAACAGCGCGAAGATTAACACCAAATCCTAGTGGTGGAGCCATCACTTCCGAGATGCTCAACGAGGCGATGCAACAAGCTTTTGCAAATACTTCGGCTATAAACAATGACTCGCAATTGCATAGGCCTTTGCTTGTGCCAAATACGACGACGAGTGGCGGCAGCAACGACATGCAGAGACAGATATCAATCATGCACGAATTAGGATTGGTGAACGACGCTGTAAATCTTCAAGCATTGCAGGTCACTAGCGGTGACGTACAAGCCGCTATTGAACTAGTGCTAAATGGTTTTGGAGATAATTGAGAATAGATAAGCTATGTACTTTTAATAACGTATTTCTATTTTAAATTATACTAAATTACATTAATTGTTAAGAATATATACAGCTCGAAAACTTATTTACTTATCCGCTTTTATTTTAGCGTCTACCGTTTATTTTTCAATTTCAAACTTCCCTATAAAAGTCTACAAGTCGGAGATGAGTATTATTATTATTATTATTATTGTTTTTTTTTTTAATATTTCAAAGAATTTTTAAAATTATCTTTTTAAATGCCTGCACGTTCATCACGAGCGCTCGTTTTCCACGATTACCGTTGGGAGAGCATCGCAATAAGCAAATCGTAGCTCTGCAAATTACGTTCAATTATTAATTTCTTTTACGACGTATTTGCATTTAAAACCCATGAAAAACCATCGAGCAAAACGTTTACTTGACCTCAGCGTACACAGAAAATACATTGTAATTTATTCTTTTCTCGCAAAATGTCCAGAAGTAGGTTGAGCATCGAGCATAAAATTGATACTTGTGCCTACTTGCTTTCTCACTGCTATTAAAAGTTACGCAATTTCACAGAATACATCGCATTAATTGAGCATTTCAGTCGCTATTACTAATCCCATTGCGAACGATAATTCGTATTATTTACAAATCGCTCTTACTCCATTTAAATACCTGTACACGACGTACGAGAACTTTCGCGCTCAGCTGATTTCATTGATAAGGACACTTTCTGCGCTAAACTAAACTAACCGCTATTTTCTCGCCTCAAAATCCCGTGACCCGATTACACGCATTGCCAAACTGTATTACATAGTCTTCTTTTACGTACAAATTACGCAAACCAAATTTTTTTTTTTTTCTTTCCATTGCTGCGTCTGCAATTTTATTAATGTCACGTATTCTGCGCTTGCTATTTCACCGGCGTCTTACGCTACACGATTGACATATTAATCCTCGGGCGGACAGTGTTTTCGTGCTCCTATTTTGATTCGATCGAAGGCGATGTATATTCCGAAAGTAGTTTTGTAGCCTAAATGTAGACGCGAATTCGAATGATTTGAATAACAATAAAACTGCTATTCTGACCTAGTTTCTGCTAAAGGTAAACAGAGGAAATCAGTCTTACCGCAGATAACGTACACGAGCGCAATTTTTTTTTTTTTTTTAGTACGTATACGTCCTTTCTGATTAATTATTTATTACATCAATCGAGCCAGTCCATCATTTAAATTTTGTATTTTTTATAATAGTATCACAGATTGGATGGCGCGAGTAAATGTCGTGCTGTAGTAAAAGTGAGTATTGCGTATAATTAAGGAATTTGTTGAAGATTTTCAGATAGAATTCAAAGCAGTTTGCATTCGAATTGCTGAAAAGACTGAATTCGTATGAAAGAGAACCCTTGCAAATATATTAGTTGCATTTTTATGGAAAAAACGAAGTAAATGTTGTTTGACCGTTTAAGGACTCACTCAATCCACACGGTTCAATAACGATAGCTTATCATTTTTTCCCAGCTTTATGTATATACAGAGCAAATTTGAAGATCGTGCGATTCATTCACTCTATTAAATTAATTTGGCACGATGCACAATCTATTGCGATATGCATAAGGTTATATACATATATATATATTGCAATAGATTGTACTTGGATTTTTTATGCA
Source organism: Apocrypta bakeri (assembly GCA_018906985.1). Lineage (NCBI taxonomy): Eukaryota > Metazoa > Arthropoda > Insecta > Hymenoptera > Pteromalidae > Apocrypta > Apocrypta bakeri. Next base: position 9,843,997 of record JACCIA010000005.1, read on the forward strand.
TGGAGTCCATTATATATATATTCAGTCTCACTTTCCTATAACATTGCATAAAAAAGCACGTGCTATAAAGAAAATTGTTACTCGTTTTTTTTTTCATTTTCTATTGAAGGAAAGCTGGTACATACCGGTATATATATAAAATTTTTTGGTTCCATAGATTTTCGAAGAAAGTTCGAAAGCGTTGACTCTTTACCATAATTTATGGAGCGTAACAAGCGGCGTAACGCAACTAAACATTGTATCAAGAAATTCATTGCGTCAATTGATATTAACAAGATCACTTAAAACAAGAAGCTTAAATGGCACTTATATTCACACATATACTTAATTCCGCGATGCATTAAAAGAAGAAACTTGGGCAAGACTGTTTTTTATTGCTGACGTCAGACGGTCTAATTGTCGACCCTTTTATGAGTAAGAGATCAATGATCGCGCGATCACGGGTAAGACACTTGTTCATTCGTTCCAGTTAAAGTCAAAATTCTTTTATTTTCCACATACATTTGATATTCGATGTCTGCGAGTGTCTAGACTATAGATCTCGTTGTGATAGACTATCGAGAGCCGCGCATATTGTGAAATATCCAATGCATCTTTGACTGAGACTAAAAATAGAAATTTCGTCCCGGCATTAGGTACTTGCACACATTTGTACAAAAGCAAAGGAGATAAGCGAACAAACACACTTGACTTTACCAAATTATCAGTTATGTTTCTCTGTGCATACATTGTGTATTTATGGAAAAACGCTCGATTATAGAGGCGCCTTTACAGTCCACGAACTGTTCACAATGGAGCTCGTTTATTTTCATACCGCGTGTATTATCGGGTTCGATGGGAAGTACTTTATCGGAATTGTGTAAGAAGAATGAATATTTTACATCGTCGCGTGTATAAATAAAATACGTTGACGTATAGTAAAATGTTTATAAAGAGAACATTTTAATTATTACATTTCACGAGAACTAAAGCTTAATCAAACCTTTTAGGTGTATATATATATACACACATATACACATATATAGTGTGTGTGTCTTACTTTATTGTCCTTTAAATATAAATCCCCTTTTTTCATAAAAATGAACGAAAAAAAAGTCTTAGAATAGATAAATCGACGATAAATCGATATTGTTTGCAATGCGAATCACAATCGTATTAGAAAAATATCCGTGTATAAATCGCATACTCGCGAGTGATGCTTATCGTCGTCAATTACAGCAGCGGCTCGAGTGATTCATTGATCTCCAAGGAGATAAATTAATTACTCTCCCTTTATCCTCGCTATACGCATCGTCCCAGCATACATATACACGCGTGTAAGACTCGTCGAATCACCTCGAGAATTTAACTCGTTTCTGTTATTATTATTGTACAAAACGCCTAAAGAATATAAAGTCCACACATCTCTGCACACATCTACACGCGCAGCTATACATAGCCGTTCGCGCAGCTAACCGCCGGCTCGCGCTGCTCGCGCACGTGTTTAGTGCGTTGTATACGTGAAGGTACACACACGCATACACACACACGCGCGCGCACACGCACGTTCCCTCTCTCTTCTCCGATAATTCTCTGTATATGTATATATATATATATATATATACATACCCACGGAGATACGTATCGTCTGTCTCTGTTTCTCACTTCGGTTTTTACGGAGCAGCGCCGCGAGCGCATTCTAATTCCTCTTCCGAGTTCCGATACGCGTCGATCGTATAGCGAACTCGAACGGTGAAAGAGTCGTCGTCTCGTTCTTCGCGAGAAAATAAAAAAAACCCGCGGGACCAGATCGTCTACATCACAGATACGTATATGTACGTATGTTTAATATAATATATAAGTTGTCGGAGACGCACGACGGGGAACTAGTGGTGGCTGTGCGCGCGCCCACGTGTATATGTGCGCTTATATATCAAGATTCGCTAGGATTCGTACACCAGAAGGTAAGTAAGTCGGCATCGCATGTAGCACGTATACGTATATTTATACTTTCGATCAAACGTCCGTGATCGTAGCTTTAGTGCACATCTTCCGTGAACGGTGAGTTTCTTGCTATACATCATTAGACCCGCGGAGAGATTTACCGGAACAAAGGGGACTGCACCACGTTGTGCATGTGTGTGAGTGTGCGTTCGCGCAATGCAGACAGGATTCAGGATTCAAGATTCAAAGGTTATATACGCGTATATATGTATAGGCGAAAAAGCGTGCAACACAACGGTGTCAGGACATTGTCGGTAGACTCTAGAGGGGGTATGTGCGTGTGCGCGCGCGCGCGCGCGTATACCTATATACGTATCTCGTAATATAGGGGAGCAGGCTGTACCGCTACATAGACATTCACCATATGCAGACAATAGCGGACAATAGTGGTTGCTAAACAGGATCTCTGCGATTTTTCGTCGTTAAATGTATTTACATGAAACATATATATATATATACAGAGAGAGAGAGAGAGAGAGAGAGAGAGAGGCAGTGAGAAGAGCGAGAATAGAAAAAGAGACGGTATGGATATAGAGGAATATAACCGTTTGGAGCAGTAGAGGTTTTTATTTTTGGTTTCGAAGCGATCGCCTGCATTATAAATGGTGGTATATCTGTGAAGTAAAAGAGTGTATATAAACCGGCGCGTGCGCGCCTCTGTCCTCTGTATATACATATATATCAGCGGTATATAACAAACGTCGAAAAGCTCGTGGCGGAGTTAGTTGACGTTCGGCGCGCGACTTTCGAACACATACTTTCCTTTAAGAGTACCTCCAACCGTTTGCGTATATATACGTCACACAACCGTAGTGAGAGAGAGCCTCCGATTGTTTTTCACAGTCTTATCGGAGTCGCGTGCGGCGACGCTTTTACATTGGACTAGCGGCCACGCGCTATATAACTAACCGATTTCAAGTTCAGCACACGTACGTATAACGTATAGAGAGAGAGAGAGAGAGAAAGAGAGACAGACAGACGCACTCGGACCTTGGATAACGTCGCGCGACTTCGGTTAAGAGCTTTTAGATCGCGAGAGTCGAAGTTTAGCCGAAGAGAAGAAGCACCGAGTATATGTGACTATCATAATTGTAGCGTCGGCTAATTTCTTAATTGCAGGACTGCCCACGCTCGTTTTATACGCAATTGCCATCGATATATAGAGGAAAAAAAATGCAGCTGCACAGTCGTCTAACTGGCGACTAACCGACACAGCGTCTCTGTATTCGGTGTAGTGCGGTGTATTCGTACGCGCGTACAGAAGCACGTGGGTGTGTGGGGCTACGCGTATATACCTAGAGGTGCGCGAAGGGATCGAAGATGACGTTGCACGAGAACGGCAAGCAGCCAAAGAAGGACGAAGACGAGGAGGAGGAAGTGGAGCTGAGATCCTTGGCTAGACGGACCCGATTCCACGTGAACAGGGTCGACAGTATGGAGGGAAGAGCCAGTCTCCTCGGCGACCAGGAGACGAGGAAATCGCTGAGACACATGACCAGAGAAGCACTTCCGAGGCTGGATAACTATCGAAACATCCTCAGCATCCAGGCTGCTCACAGACCCAGTCTCGATGAGCTTCACAATCCTACCCTTGAGAAGGTTAGCTATGCGAAAAATGAATTTCCCTTCTTTTTTGCTCCGAATTATATTCTGTCCGCGACCAATAGAGCACGCGCCACTTCGCGTACATGTGTACATGTGACCTAAGTCAATTCAGTGTATACTCGAGTTGTGTTTCTTTGTTTGCCGTTAATAACTACAGCCGTGGACTTGGAGTGTCTTTTTAATCTCGTTTGCGGAAGCTTATACGTTTTAATGCTGCCTCGAGTATTCTTATATACACATGTACCGTTTTTTTTTTTTTTTTTTTTTTTTTCAACTTCCTCGGAATAGTACAGCGATATCGAATGGTCGAGATAAAGTCAAAATTATCGTTCCTCTCAATAAGATATTCGAGAGCAGAAGAACAAAATACGAAGAAGAAGAAGCAGCAACAGGTGTGCGTCGAGACGTCCCATGATAGAACAGTCCCACGAAATTTATAATAGAGCGACTACTGTACTGCAGTCGAGCTTAAGAGTCAGGGACAACGTGTGATACACGTAAAGTCATTACATTACGTAAATCGTTATTCCTCGTTGTGCCGACCCTACAAACTCACTGCAGCTAAATCGTCCTTTCAATACTATTGTCGGCTCTCTGCTCTGAATCGTCTCTTGGATGATCACCTTCTTCGCTGTACTGCACAATGTGTACAACGTACATGTATACCTCGCACACGCTTGTACATTTTTCTTTTACTTCACTTTCGGCGCCAATGACGCGACTGCATAATACCATTGCTCGTTGAATTTTTATTTTCAACGACAACTCCGACACGTTGAGACGTTTTATTACGATAAGTCATAGCGCGAGCGTTCGGTGACGCGTACTTCTTCGTGAATTTTTATCTACGGATTAGTTTTGCTTTACGCAGTTATTAACAGTATGGATATTATCATTTCGATACGGAGGCAAAGGTAAACAATTCTCTTTTTACGAGTAAGCTTTGTAGTGGTCACGTTTCAAGTTTTAATAAACGCGCGTTCATTTGAATAGTTTAAATTGGCAGTTTTAAGGGTATACAAAAATATGAAAATTTTACCAATTTCGGAAAACGAGTTTTCTTCGCGGTTAATCTATTCTTTAATAAAAAAAAGTACAAAAATCAAAACAATGATGTATTATTTTAATTTGGTGCCACTGTCGGGCAGAAGAATTGAAAAGTTGAAAAACTTTGCTATTCAAACAAGTGGTATCTTCTGTCGAAAAAGCAATGTTTAATAATGAAATTTTCTTAACGCTTCATTCGCCGTATCAGTCATTTTGACTGGACGTGCATTTCAATGAGAAAATTCTTGCTGCACGTGACGTTCGTTTTCTGAAACGACATTGTGCGAATTCGGCAAGCTAAACGTACAAGAATAGGAAAAGTTAAATAGCTGAGAATTCTAGCATCGAATAAACCAAACTTGCTTTTTAATGCGCGAAAGGAATCAGAATAATTAACGTTTAAAAATATAACATAGTTTTTTCGCGAAAGTTGTTACTTTACCGTTGTGCGAACGAACGGACTAATTGTCGTTGTGCAAAGTCTTTGGTAAAAATGTACTTTTTCTCGAATACTTGCAATGGAAAAAAGACGAGAAAGATAGATCCCAGTATAAAAGTATAAAAGCTATATACTCGCACTAATAAATTGACAGCGGTAGTTTCATTTTTTGTCCCATCCAAGGCTTTATATAAAGCCTTGTCAAACTTGCGAAATTAACGATTTTAGTCTGATGTAACTTCGTGGTTTTCCACCTTCTTGGAACGTTAATTTTCATAATCGTGTGATAAACTTGCCTGCATAGTGCGCGTACACGACACCACGTGCGCGACCCAATTAAAATATTTTAATTATCTCGCAGAGTACAACATGCAACGCAGCAACAACGAGCGACGACCGCCACACGAAGATGGCAGCAACGGGGGTGAAATTTGGTTGGATCCAAGGTGTCCTTATAAGATGTCTTTTGAACATATGGGGTGTTATGCTGTTTCTACGACTCTCATGGGTCGTTGCGCAGACTGGAGTCGGTGAGTCGAGGCTGAATATTTCATATGTGCGGTGGTCCTCTTATTGAAGTGAAATCGAATATATTCACGATATATCTGGGATACACATACTGAATATGTAATAAAAAAAACATTATATCTATTTTATGTATTCATCTACGAAATTTTTCAATCTATTTCGATGGAGTCCGCGCGCGCGCGCGTGTGTGTGTCTGTATGTAAATGAATATACTAAATGTGTTTTTCCCAAATATCACCTCATTTACGAATCATAGTATAGGTGTGATTCCTATAGTAACGTAATATCTTTAAAAATAAATTTATTATCTGAGAAGCTTAGTCATTAAACCTAAATCAAATATGCCCCGGAATTTTTTAAATATACTGTAAGTGTCTGTAGAGAAACAGTATAACACTTTTAATAGTATGACTAGAAAAACAAATTTGATCGTATACTAAAAAATAGGTTATTGAGGTACATTTCTTTACCGTTTTCTCGTAATATTTATCCATATATTTAATTGGATTTTTTACGAAGCTGTCAAATTGTTAACCCGATATACAAGTATAATTCGATTTTTATTTATACGGGGTTAATATAAAAATCACGAAGAAACCTCTCCAAAAGATTTTATTACTATTTCATTTACTGTTTTAATTTAATAAATAGTTGTTTGAAATATTCTGGACGTATTATTTTTACTTAATTGAAAATGTCCTTGCGACAAGCTTATCTTCATTCAACAAGGACTCTGGAGTAAACTCTTCTTGTTTACCTGATTGAAGTGCTCCGAATGAAAGTTGGAATTAGTTTGGAAAACATTTGTAAAATTACACACACACACACACACACACACACACATAATAGTATTTTCAAAGTTAACCAGCTTTTTTATGTTTGTACTAAAAAGAATAATAGAAGCCTACTTTTGTTCTCTAAGGCTTACAAAAAAATCATCAAATTATCAAACTTGTTTCGCCCCGCAGTAGCTTTATTGAAAACCATTGTTTGTTCGAAATAATAATTTTTCATTATTTCAAATGAAATGCATAGTTTCACTTGAATTGACTTATTAACGATATTACCAAGTTAAGTTATTTTCAATTGAACTTTTGAAACTTGTTTCAAACCACTGGAAGTAGGTAGTTACCCAAAGGCTTTGCAATATATCCAATTGCTTCCATAGCATAATAAAAACAAACTATTATTAACTGTGAAGTTTGTGAATTGTGGAACGACGAGAGGCTGTAATCGCGATATTAAATATCTTAACATCATATTCACGTCTGCTAAACAGGTAGAGTGTATCATTAGATAAAATGTATCGGTACTTCGTATAGACGATAGATCTTCGTTAATTCGAGAACTGATTAATAAATATTCTATGAGTGTGCATATATGCATTAAATATGGTGATTTCAGGCGAAGCGGTACTACTGATCCTCACGACGACCGTCGTCACGACGATAACATCGCTGTCCATGTCTGCTATCAGCACGAACGGTCTGATCAAAGGAGGTGAGTATACATACATCCCATTGAATGTAGAACGCGGAAAGTCTCTCGTCTACAGTCATAATAAAATTTGACTATGAAATGAACATCGATTTCGTAACAGGGGGAACGTACTACATGATATCGAGGTCTCTGGGCCCGGAATTCGGCGGTTCGATTGGGCTGATATTCTCCCTAGCGAATGCCGTTGCCTGCGCTATGTACGTCGTTGGCTTCTGCGAAAGCATGGTTGACTGCCTCAAGGCCTACGACGTATGTATGTTCGGCTGCGATAGCCGAGATGTGAGAGTCATAGGTTCGTACGGCTATTTACATAAATTTTTTTTTTTTTTTTTTCGCCCAGACTTCCTAAGAGTGATCTATGTCTTTTTTCAGGGGTTATAACGATAGCCGTGCTGTTGTTGATAGTCATGATAGGTATGGAGTGGGAAGCGAAGGCACAATTAGGACTGCTGGTCATCCTGCTCGTAGCCATCGCTGACTTTTTGATCGGTGCGTTCATTGGACCTAAAAATGACAATGAGAAAGCCAAGGGTTTTATTGGATTCAACGGTGAGTAGATTATTTTTTATTGTTGCGGCGAGGATTGCGCGACGAAAATTTTGCGTTACTTTTTTTGTGCGCAGCGAAACTTTTCGCGGAAAATTTCTCACCGGACTACAGGGTTAGCGAGGGAACCTCGCACAACTTTTTCTCCGTCTTCGCAATCTTCTTTCCTGCCGCTACCGGTATATTGGCTGGTGCTAATATCTCTGGAGACTTAAAGGTAATTTCTTTTTTTTAAGCAGATTTTAGTTTTTAGAAAATTATCTACTCTTTCGTGTGAATATTCTTGGCATTATTTTTTAACGGTGAATTCGCAAGCGTCCTAAAATTTCTGATAAAATTAATACTATATTATTTATTAAGTTTGCAAGATGTATATTCTTACCAACGTAAATTTTACTTTATTTATTGTCCATCTAATTGTACAATTTTCACAGTCAGTATATATGCGAAAATGTAAAAAATGTACAGCTAAAACTGCAGTTAAACTATTAAGATTGAAACGAGTTAACTACGACAGTACTGTATAACTCCGCAATTTCCGATGTAAATTTCTTCAACTTTTTAATCTGAGCTCAAATTTAGCGATCAAACGATGGTTAAAAATTCACAAACTATTTTCTTGAATAAAAAAGATGCAACCTTTTAGTTAAATCATATTTTTCAAAAAAGAATATTTCTTGTCTTAAATCTATCAAAGTACTGACGTAATGACCTATTCTTTAAGATTACACCGATGCAATTTCTAAATTCAACATTTGTTTATAGAAAAAAAAACTATTGTATAGAACAGTATTTTGAATTATTCAAAGAATACGTATGTAAAATAGGATTAAGAGAATAATCTAATAATCATCTAAATTTGTTCTGACTGTATTTGCAAGACTCTACGCGTTAGAAAATTAACGACTTTCCATTTTAAATTAAAATCAATAAATCCCACTGTTCCTAAAAAGACAAATATACTATTTGCTGCGTGGTATTTAATAAATTTGTCTACGCCAATATTCTTAGTACATCCGTATGTATCCGTATGTATCGTCAAAGTGAATGAACAATGATCTGCACACAGGATCCACAAACGGCGATACCAAAAGGAACACTTTTGGCCATCCTGATCACAACGATGTCGTACCTGATGATGGCATTAATCGTAGGAGCAACGGTGATGCGCGATGCAAGTGGTAACGTGGCTGATTTGGTAGCCAACGTAATTAACGACACTGCCAACTCGCTTTTCAACGACTCGACGGTAACTTTCCCAACGCCTGTGCTGAATAATCTCACGGAGTTCGGTACGAATTTCAATTGCACTAGAGACGCAAATCAGGAAACACGTTGCAAGTACGGTAGTCAAAATAGTTTTCAGGTGATCAATGACTTAATAGAATGAATTCTGTATGGTTAGCCAAGAGAATCAATTGTTAATTAAGCGATTGTTAAACGTAGGTCATAGAATTAGTGTCTGCCTTTGGACCGTTCATTTACGCTGGATGCTTCGCGGCAACTTTATCGAGCGCTTTGGCATCGCTCGTTTCTGCTCCAAAAGTCTTCCAAGCTCTTTGCATGGACAAGCTGTACCCTGGCATCGGTTGGTTTAGTGGACAAGAAGGAAAAGAGCCCGTCCGAGGCTATTTGCTTACTTTCGTCATTGCGATCGCTTTTATCCTTATTGGTCAGTGTTCTGTTTTCTTCGCTCGATCCGAGTATTACTCGAGTGCGTCGAGTAACTTGATTTTTTTCTTCAATTTCACAGGCGAACTCAACGCTATAGCTCCACTTATATCGAACTTTTTCTTGGCTGCCTACACGCTTGTCAATTTCAGTACTTTCCATGCTTCGTTTACCAAGCCTATCGGCTGGCGTCCTACATTCAAGGTGTGTTTTCTTTTCATTCCCACATTGCACACATACATTACATTATTCATCCAAAAACATTGAATGCGACTAATCGCGAGCGTTCTTTCAGTACTACAACATGTGGCTGAGTCTCATCGGATCGATTCTCTGCGTATCTGTGATGTTTTTGATTTCCTGGTGGACTGCGCTCATAACTCTCTGCGTCGTTCTGGCCTTGTATCTGGTAGTTGCCTACCGAAAACCCGGTAAGACACTTTGCGAATTTCAACGGATAAACAGCTGACCTTCTCGCAATGACATAGTTTTCCCATAATTTCAGACGTCAATTGGGGATCGACAACGCAAGCTCAAACCTACAACAATGCGTTGACAGCGGTACAACAATTAGATAGAGTAGAAGAGCACGTTAAAAATTATAGGCCGCAAATCCTCGTTTTAACGGGCAAGCCTAGTTCACGGTCGTCACTCCTTGATTTCGCACATCACATTACAAAGAATCAGAGCCTCTTGGTGTGCGGGCACATTGTACAGGTGAATAACCGATTATTTTGCCATTGACGCGTCGTTATCGGCATTGTATTATCGATTGAACATTTTTCACGGCACATTTTTCATTCTAGAGCCCACTGCCGCATAAAACAAGAGCTATGATGCTGGCAAAGACAACGGCCTGGTTAAGATCCAACAAAGTGAAAGCGTTTTACTCATTAGTCGATGGTGCTACTTATCAAGACGGCGCTACGTCACTCATGCAAGCTTGCGGTCTTGGCAAGATGCGTCCTAACATTTTACTCATGGGCTACAAACAGGACTGGTCCACTTGTCCGCGAGATAATCTAGTTTCGTACTTCAATGTCATGCAGTAAGTAGTTGTCTTGCGTTCGATACGGAACCGACAAATTCAATCGGAGACGCCGAGAAATTTAATTGCATCTCTCTTGTTTCATCGCATTCAAGTAAGGCTTTGGACATGCACATTGCCGTGGCTCTTTTGAGAATGAGCGAGGGTTTGGATTACGAGTATTGCGACGATGAGAATCAAGATTCGCAGAAGAAGCAAACTACCAGGCTTCCGCCTAACCAAAGTTTTTCGCAATTGAGTCAAGGTAAATCTCATTAGAAACTAGAGATTTTTAAATTATTCCAATCTGGAGTGGAAAACAAACAACATTTTCTTTCCTCGCAGCCAGTAGTATTTCCGACGTATCAATGCCCGGTAGTCCAACGCCCAGACGAGGAAACAAAGTCATCAACGAAAGTCCAAATCCAAATAACGTCCCGAAGAATGAGGAAGGAAAGGATAATCAGGGTAACATAATCGGCATTCCAAAAGACGTTTTCAATAGTCTCAGTAAATTCCAAAAAAAGCAGAAAAAAGGTACCATCGATGTATGGTGGCTGTACGACGATGGCGGTTTGACACTTTTACTGCCATACATCATTAGCACTAGACGTAACTGGTCGAATTGCAAACTGAGAGTATTCGCTTTAGCAAATAGAAACTCCGAGCTGGAATACGAGCAGAGGAGGTAAGTCGTTTGAGCTATACGAATGCGAAGATGAAATATCGAACGAAACGTTAAAAATAAGCACATGTTTTTAGTATGGCGAGTCTTCTGTCCAAATTTCGTATAGATTACTCAGCTCTTAAAGTCATTTCCGGAATCTCAAAGCCAGCGCAAACGGAGACAGTTAATTTCTTCGATTCTCTAATAGCCGATTTCATGGAGGATAACGATGCGAGCGACAATTCCAACCTTGACGATGGTATACATACACGTTGCATGCATATCGTACAGTCGGTAGACATGATTTTTCATCGAATTCAATGCAAATATGAATACTTACAGGTAGCATTATCCGAGAATCCGAGCGATTAGCGATGAAAGAAAAGACGAACCGGCATTTGCGCCTACGAGAATTGCTGCACGAAAATTCAATGGACGCCAACCTCGTTGTAATGTACGCGATGCATTATGAATATAACAATGAACGTGTTCTTTTATCACCGGCGTTTTCGTGGTAATTCAAAATTGCATTTTTCAGGACTCTACCCATGCCGAGGAAAGGCGCAGTCTCCGCGCCATTGTACATGGCTTGGCTGGAGGCGCTCACACGCGATATGCCTCCTTTCCTTCTAGTCCGAGGAAATCATACGTCTGTGCTGACCTTTTATTCGTGACGTGCTTATTTTTTTATATACAGATGACAGCCTAGCGTCGACGTACTAAACCCAAACTTTATCAAGATTTTATACACTAACAAGTATTAGATGAAAATACGCTTATTTTAGATCCAAGAAGATACGGTCCAAATTGCTGATGAGACATTTTTTTTTCTCTTTACGTGTGAAGGAATTTTTTTTTTTTTTTTTATTTATTAGATGTACGCAAGACTTACAATCACAAGTAACGAGAGATCGTACGACGATTTTTCGCGCATTGTACAGACATCGATTCGGTATGTCTTCGGATATATTTTTTTACCGTAGTCCTAAGATGGCCTCGTTTTTGTAAACTCTCCGAAATAGCATTTTATTTTTTAACTTTACAAACCGTAGGAGGTATTGAAAATTACAAAAAAAAAAAAAAAAAAAATATGATGCGCATATAAAATATGTATACGAAAGAAACGATGATTTAGGCTATATCTATTTTATGACAAGTGCGCTTTGATATTTTAACTGTACGACGTATTGTATCAATACTGTATCAGTACTCTTAATAAGTTGTAATTCTAACGGTATAACACTATTTTTAATAAAACACAATTGATTTAACCAAAAGAAATTCGAGCGTCGGATTGTGAGATTAGCTTGGAAGAAAAGAAAAATGAAAACCAGCCTCGTACGCATATCGTCCTCGTTCGTTCTCTCTGTCCCTAATATCTGGCGTAAAAATGAGAAACATTGTCAACGACAGCGGAAGCGCTCAGGTATCATTATTACGCTCGGCCATTGTTCAGCTTGACATACGTTTGGTAAATTGAATTTTCGAACGCCGCTCGCGCCTGACCTCGCTCAACGATTTCCGAAACTCCGATATTGCGGCTTTCAAGCCTTGAAGCAAACCCGAAGCAATTTTGCCCAACGCCAACTCTCTGCTATCGGTAAAAATCGTTAAGCGCTAAAAGCAGAATAATCGGTAAGTAAAACTCGCACGAGAACCGCCCCTCGTTCAAATCTCCAGAGACAAACTGGCGCTCGAGGGGCGTACATGTACACCCGAAAAAAGGAAGAAGTGAAACTGTGAAATCTCCGGCACAGCCCACCGCCGATAAATCAGTCCGAGTAACAACGACGTGTACGAAGAGATTCTAATAGCGTTAGGTGCGCGTAACGCGATGTAGGTAAGTCAGAGAGCATCGAAGGCGCTCTCCGCAGGTGAGTAGAGCACGAGCACGAGAACACGACCAGCGCACAGCCTAAAAGTCGCGCAGACGCAGGAGAGTCAAAATATATATATATATATATATGTGTGTATATCTATACAAGCGCAAGTCAAACGTACGTAGTACACAAACGCGCGCGGTCGCGCAAGAGAGAGAGAGAGAGAGAGAGAGAGAGAGATGTATATAGGATGTCTGTAAGATCGGAGCGAGGTCGCGACGACCTGTGCCGCAGGAGGCGCAGCGCTCGCGCCGCTCACTCGTCGTCAGTACGTAGTGAGTAGTCGTTGGACTCTGATCGCGCTCTCTCACTTACTGTACGTGTATACATATATATACACACGCCTCTATATAATCTCCGCGTGTCTTTCTACGTACCTGTATACATACGTCTGCTGTGCGCGTTCGATGTGTTAGTGCGCGATACCAGGTACATAGGATGTATGTGTGCGTCCGTTAAAGCGAGAGGGAAGACAGGTCACGTCGTCATGGTAGCCCGGCAGCGTTGCTGCACCTGACTCTTTCTCTCTCGTTTCGTTGTATACCTACAAGTAAATAGCTCGTTTTTCAAAAGGAGAAACAGCTAGTTTTCACGTGGAGTTCGTTTGTTCGTTATAGAGAACCATCGATGAAGAAGTCCGGCAAAGTTTCTCAACAAGGGATAGAGGCTGCGGTGGAATTATGCCCTCGAGGACAGTAACCACGAGCTCTAGCAATACTCGTTGTTCACGGTAGGAACGTATAGCCTTTCCTTTCACGAGTTTCACCTTGTGTATATGTGAGCATTTATGAGTGTATGTATATACATACGCGTGTATAAAGCGCCCGCTGCTGTTTGCTGCTTCAAAAAAAATCTCGAGCCTCTTTCCATGTGTGTTAATGTGTCTGCGTAGACTCGTATATATGCATGTATATATATATATATATATATATATTGTGCACTGCTCCTATTTCTGTCTCTATTTCGCAAAATCATTCTCGATAATTATTTCGTCTCTCTCTCTCTCTCTCTTTTATTTCGCTCCAGAGATCGTACACCAGCTCGTCTTCTCGAGGATGCGAGCTCCGAATCGTGTTTATCTTACACGCGACACGTGAAAATTTGATACGTACTCGAAAGTCTCTTTGTCAAGAGCAGCGATGAGTAAGCGACTCATACCGTGTGGCTATTGTTATTGATAAAGCTTGGCTTTACCACCGAGTGTATATTAACATACATATAGATATACGCAAGGCTTAGCAGCAGCTTTCACTTTATACATGCTCTTGCTTTGTATACAAGAAAAGCCGTGAGCGGGTTACGTCGTTTTCTCTCTCCGTAGATTTACCAATCGCTCTAGCGCGAGCGCTCGTGATATCTCTATGCAAGCCTACTGCTGAATTTTCCCCCCACTGGGACACAAAAAGCAATTGCGCTAGAGCTTTAATCTTTTGATTGTGCCTTTGATTCGCGCGTCAGAGCAGCCTTAAAGAAAATAACGGCCCGTATGCGCCTATTGTATGCAATATAATTCGCGCTGGCTATACGGTAAAGAGCTGTCTCTTGTATTACAGAGAGCGCGCGAACGATAAAAAAATAATCGGTATATAAATCGAAATTATAAAAGGCACGAGTAAATGGACAAATTGAAGGTGTTCGACGATAATTTACGGCGTCGGCGATTAATCAACGCGTTACTTCATTTTCCCGCGGTCTTCGCTCAGCTCTTACACGCGAAGCGACTATTATGCATTCCGTCGTGTGAAAAAATATACACGGGTAAACAGTTTTTTTTCCCACAATGTTTGTAATTCGCGCGGAAGAGAAAATCGATTGTCACGCGTCTGCATAATTTATGGCTGTGTTTTTTTTAGCGTCCGGCGTTTTGCATTACTTAGACGAGATATTCGAGGAAGCACAAACGTATACATACATATATATAATACGCGCAGAGCTTATCGCAGAAGGGAAAAAGAAGAGGAACTTGTTTACAGTCCGTTCTCGCAATGTTCCGAGTAAAGAAGCGAAAAAAAACGTAGAAAGTTCCTCAGTTCCTTTAACTACGGTTTTCCATTAAAATCCTGCGTTAGGAAGAAAGAGCGGAATCAATTATCGTTCGTTCAAAACCGCGTTAAAATTCAAAGCAGCTGTAATTGAAAAATTTCCCGTACTACGTAGTAGTATACGAGAAGGAGAAAAGCGCGAGCAACCAAGCGATTCATTAACGAAAAAAAAAACACTCTCAATTACATAAATGCGCGAAACCCGCTAAAACACTCGGCCGAGCTCGCGCTATTTTTTGTCCTCTCCTGCAACACAAAAGAGATGCGCCGCCGCCTCCGAGTATTGTCCATCGCGAGGAGGAATATAACGTTAGAAAGTATCGTGCTCCGCTGACTCATTCGCGGGGATGCCCCGGCGCGGAACGAGCCGTATCTCTCTTTCTCTCGCGAAGTGTGCGACTATGTTGGGAAAAAAAAAATTTGCTTTCAAATAAAAGCAAAAGGGAAAATAGAAATATAATGAACGAGTAGACTTAAAGCGGAAGTAGTTGCATGACCCTGGAGCGTTTACGCAAGAGAGAAGCCTAACGTTGGTCAGTTATGCAAAAATCCCCTTTCTAGCTTTTTTCTTTCGTTGCGAGTATGTACGTATATACGCGCATAGATGTGCATTAATGCTACGAGTGTGGGTGGATCCGATGCGTCATTAGCGTGACGGTTTAAAGAGCTGGATACTTCCTATATAACGAGCCTATTATACAATATTTCACTTGTCCGTTTTGATGCTTTGATTTTTTTACCGGTCTTGTAGATTACTCTATACTGCGAAGCGTTGTGAAAAATCGGGAAATTTATCGATGATTAGACGGAAATGTTCGCGCGAAGGTGCCTTGTTACGATTGCTACAAATGCCGAAAGTTTGGAATGTTCGTGATAAACGAGCGAAGGATTTTTAAACGTAAAACTAAAAATCCTGCCTCAATGTCAAAGATTAGCAAATAATTGCAGAGAGAAATCTAGGAAAGTGCACGAGGAAAAAATAAAATTCAACCTCGAGAGTAAAAAATTTTGATAAAACTTTAGAATTTAATAATACTGCTTAAAAGAACGAGAATTTCCAAGCGCATTCGAACCAAAGCGCGCGTGGCTGAACTTTAAACTGAAGCATTAACAAAAGAGCGTAGAGAGAAATCTAGGGAAATACGGAAACATATAAAAGCAAACCTCGAGTGTATAAAAAATATAAGAACCGAATTGAAGCCAAAAAAAAAAATGAGATTTTTTCTGCGATTTTCGTACAATATTTTCAAGTTAACAGAGACAATTTTTTCATATCAAACTCGAATTTCGATAAATACACCTCGGCCTATAAAAAAAACTACCGATAGCGTATGTAACACAGACGACATATGAAATATACGTCAGCAGGTCTTCATACCGATACTCACGACGATAAGATAACAGCTGTGTGTGAGGTACACTCGTAGACAATTCATCACCCGTAATTACAAATCCTAATTGCTTGTACTTTTAAAGCAGCGGAAGAAACGCGAAAAAAAAAACAAATAAAAATGTTTCATGACAGTTACGTCGATCCTAGTCGCGTTACGCATATATAATATTGAGGTATGCCGATACAGAGGGTAAAAAACAGTTAAACAGTTCCATCGTGAGAGAACGGAAATGTCTCTTCTTTGTTCATCGCGCGTACGTACGATTTGATCGGCGACGCTCATTGCGCTTTGTCATTGCGCCATCAAGACAATTTCATTGGGATCACGGACGCACATGTCGGTATGTGTGCATGTATGTGTGCGCGATGTGCCCCAGTACTGTTTGCGCTGTCACTTTCACGCTTAGGACTGCATATATATAAGTGCACATTCCGACAGGATAATACGCGCAACGAGGAACATATATAATATACATATATAAGCTTTGAACGAGGAAGCGGTGGAAAAAAGCTTCCGCTTTAGCGTTGAATATTTATTTTTCAGAAATATGGGATAGATAAATGACGTTAGGAGGAAAGAATCGGGTTTGATGGATCGAAGCTGGAGATAATGCGTAGTGTTTGTTTAACGACTGTTTAATTTATGCTATTCGATTTATCGATTATTCGAACGTTTGTATTGGTTGTTTAAATATTATTATAGCGAAGTAAAATGCTGGTACGATGTATAAATTCGAAATTTTCAAACCGATTAAAGTAGGTTAAAATGTTGTAAAACTGGCACAACGTTGCGCGAAAAGAGAGAAAAATACTGTTCGAGGACAAATCTGATATATGGGCTGAAGTCAAGTTTTTGTTAAGCTTTGCGTTAAAAAAAAAATGCCTAATGAACGGTTGTAAAATTCCGATAGAAAAAAATGAACGCTACGATAAGCATCGGTTTACCAGAGCAAAAACGAAATAAATTCTCTGCCAAATATGATTTTATATTTTTTCACTTCCTGAATATCGAAGAATGAAAATGCATTTATTCGACTACATACATACGATGATCGATCTCTCGACGAATGAAAAAAAGCCGCGAAATTATCATAATTTGAAATTCAATGATTGGATCTCTCTGCATTCAAAACGCGTTTCTTCAACTAATTCGAGCTACGCAGTTTTATATACGCTCAATAACGCGTAATTACTAGTTGAAGCTCACCGCACACTGATTCCGCGGAATGTTTTTATTGCAAAAGTTTGGATTTTCTACCGGTAGTAGTATATGTATAATTTTTTAAAATACCGTTTCCTTTATTTTTCTGTTACAGACCATGGGAGAGGGTCGAAGAAATATCGAGGCTTCTCGAATAAACCTATCGTTACAGGCCATATTGTGTAAGTTCAAATTTCCTGTTAAGTTTAACGCATTTCCAAACGGCTTTCGAACAATGAAAATTAATAAATCAATTATAAAGAAGAAACTTAAAGATTTCATAAATATGTATAACTGACTCTGATTTTTCGTACAGCCAAAATAACGTTTTTACTGTTTTCTGAAGTTTAAGTGCACCGTAGAATGCAGCTTTCTAGAAGAATAAATGTAATAAAACATTACCGGGTATAATTAGGAACTAAAATTTCAAATTTCAAATTATAGTTTTATTTCCTTTTACTTTTTTTTTATGGTTTAAACATTTTACTGTCTTTTGTTTTTTGTGGTTTAGAGTTTTCGTTTAATTTCTTTAAAATACCAGACCGTAAACAGGTAACTATGTTTACCTCAAGGAAATTTACATATGCGAAACACCTGTGAACGGGAGAGTAGATATCGCAACAGAATATGTAAATTATTTCTGTTAAAAAAAAAAAGAAAATAAATATACTACATGTATATCCTATGAAAATATTATTGTCATTGGATCGTCTCTAATATCCTTATGTAATCACGGACAAGGCAGGCGATAGTTATAAATAATCCAGACGTGTCATCCACTGCAATGCAGAACCAACTAATCGTTCGAATATCTTGTCCGTAGGCATCTGTCTCCTATTAACGCCAGTGATCGTCAGCTCGTCAAAAAGCAATCAAGCACCGGCTTCATCCTCCGAACGTACCAGCAACGCGATCCTCGAAGCCGAGCAGAGTACAGCCGAGGTCCTTAAAAAGTACGGCTCAAAAAAGTCAAGCGACTCGGTTACCGACCAGCTGGAAAAGCCCTATCCTTACTTCAAGGCTCAAGTGTCCAAAAAGTCCGCTTCCAGTGAAAACGACGTTCAAAATGCCAAACGCTCGGATTCTCCAGGTATCGCTGGAAACCTCACGGTCTCCGTGTCTGATTCACCGAAGCGCAAAGCTGAGGAGACGACTACCGAAGATGGTACGACCGAAGAAGGTTCTACCGCGACGGAGTCTACGACGATCGAACAGGTGACTGAAATAGTCACCGAAGTCGAGGTGGAAATGGGTACGACTGAAGAAACTGTCGCCACTAGTACATTTGAACCAAGTGAAACCACTACCATCGAAAATGAAACTCAGGATAACACCTGGTCGACTACGGAGCCAACCGCCGCGACGACCGAACAAGTTCCTCTTGTAAATACTCAGACTAGCACTAATCCCACCTTAAGAAAAGGTCAGTTTATTTTTAATATTTATGTTATTTGATTCGAGGAAGGAATCATTTTCAACACAGAGTCTTATTACTTTGAACAGAGAAAAGCACAGCGAGCGGTTCGACCACGAGTAATAGTCAACCCGAGGAGATTTCTAATCCCACCTCGAGTACAGGTTTGTTTTATTTTTTACGCTTTCTGTGGTCATGCGTAGGAATTACTTATAATATATTATTTTATACTGTGTATAGAGAAAAGCACAGTGAGCAGTACGACGGGCAGTAGCGTAACCGAGGATATCACTAATCCCACCTCGAGTACAGGTTTGTATTTTTGTAAAAGATTGTTACGATTGTCTAGGAGTCATTTGTAATGCATAACTTCACAATTTGAACAGAAACGAGCACAACGAGCAGTTCAACGACTAGCAGTCAAATTGAGGAAGCCACTAATCCTACGTCGAGTACAGGTCAGTTTGCTTTTAAAATCGTCGCGATTATATAGAAATAAAGTTTGTTACACTCGTGTACTCTGATTCTCTGCTCAGAACAAATCACTGAGAGCAGTAGTCAATTCGAGGATATCACCGAGGAAAGTACAGATGCATTGGTTACGAATTCGGAGTCGACAGTGCTGACCACTGCAACTACTTGGAATGATCAAGAGGAATCAGCGATCACTGCGTATGCGATTTTTTCATGCGAGATTTTGCATAAAAAGTTCGCCTAAATGATGACTCACTATTTGTTTCACAGTGAAGGCCACCTGCCAATAACGGCGACTGTGGCAAGCACAGCGACAACGTCAGAAACAACAGCAACTACAGCCTCTACTGCACCAACCACCACAACCACCAAAAGCACTACCAGCACTACGACCACGACAACTGAATCCCTGGAAATAATTTCTGAATCGACGTTAACAACGCCGATGGCAACAACCTCACCACCGATTACGACGCCTATGACGACCGCGAGAAAGGTGGCTGAGAATCGGCTACCTACTACTACTGCTAGTACTACTACTACTACTGCTGCTGCTGCTACTACTACTACTACTACTACTACCACTACTACTACTACTACTACCACTAGTACTACTTTGTCTCCGGAGCAATTTAGTTCCGCTAGTGCTGCAGAGGATAATGGTCAAGAGAGTACGACTGATGCAATTACTCCCACTGCACCGACGGAAGACGTCACTCTACTAATTAGGATCGTATTCGAAGGCAGCTGGCGCGACATTTGCGAGAAGCTACCGGTGCTGCGCAAATCCTTGGCTAATTTGATCAACAGCAGCGATTTGGAAAAGTAATTTGTAGTTATCTCTTATCTTTCGTTAAATCAGCTGAGATCCATTGTGCCACATAAGGTTCTGTGATTTTCGCAACATCTAATGCGTATTCGTCTTTTTTCTCCTTTTTTAGAGGATAACCAGCGAATGTAACTTATTAAACGTTACACGAGATTCTCGAACCCGTACCCTAAGCAATAATCGATAATAGGAGCGTGATTGAGTTACTGCACGTTCGATATTCCAGTAAAAATAATTATTACATTAGCTTCTTGTGCTGAATAAAGTTTGTTTTCTTCAAAGTCGCGATTTCTCCTTCTTTATCTTTCGTACACTGTAGAGTAAAATTAAGTATAAATTAAGCAAGCTTTTTAATTAGTTAATAAGTTCCGTTATTGATAAAAGTGACACTTTTTTTTATCTATACTTTAATTGCTACAAGTGTTCTTACATTTTATTTATCTATTTATTTACAAACACGTTTCTACATTCTGCAAATCTTTATCCGCATCGTAAAATATCGAATAAATTACGCCTTAGAATAAAAAGTAATCTTACGTCAAATTTATTTTATTACAGGAAAGTATCCACGAAACAAATAATGTTCCACCAATCCCAGTGTTCGGATAAATTAGAGCCAAAATCTTTAACAACGGAAATAGTTCTTACGCCGGTACTCGTTTACGTCGTTGATGAAAACGGAAATTTGGACGTTAGCTTGACAAAAAGCTTGCCGTCTCTGTACGAGAACGACCCTATTGATTTCCCCTTGGCAGTGAGTTTTTCCAATATGCATTTCTATTCAACGAGCTCATCTCCTCGCGAATATCCTGAAACTGACATGCCTTTTATGTTATTCGTAGGTGAAAAGCTTTACTTTAGTTGAGAGTGAATCGGATTCCGGGAATGTGATTGCTATAGCGGTCGTCTCATGCGTCGCATTCGTTTGTCTACTATTAATAGCCATAGTGCTTGTAAGTAGCCGTTTACATATAATTTAAAAATTATCTTTGTCCCAACGTGTAACAATAATTATAATGAATTGTTACTTTCAAGTTTATCATGAGGAAGCGACAAGGTCGCTTTAATTACGGTGAGCGTTGCCGGCCTGTGTCATTGGACGCTTACAGCCTGGACAGTGTGTCTGCCTACAACAGCGTGAGACGCAACAAGAATGCATTGAGATGCTCGAAACGCAGTTACGGCAATCCAACTTTTGAAGATTCCGTAAGTGTCATTGTTTATACTTCTGATCAGTACAGCGAAGAAAGGAAGGATTTTTTTTATTTACAAAAGCTACGTTTTTCTTCTATTCAGAGCGCTATTCCGACGCACCCGTTGAACTTTACGGGATTGTCAAGCTTTTGTAGTGACGAAAGCGCAATAGCCGAGGAGTTTATCAGTATCCCGCAGGTATCGTCAAAAATTGACGAATTGCCTCCGGGAGCCGAGTTGAAAAATCGATACGCCAACGTTATACCGTTGCCAGAAACTCGAGTACCTTTACAGAGGCTGAATAATGATCCTCTCACTGAGTACATAAACGCTAGTTATATTCGGGTAAGCTTGAAAAGAAAAGTTGAAAAGAAAATCTCTCGAATTATTAGTTATATTTACTGAAGGTAATGATGTATTTTCCAGGGACCAAAAAATGCAAACAAGTATTACATTGGCTGCCAGGCACCAATGGAGGGCACAGTTCCCGACTTTTGGCGAATGGTATGGGAACAACAGTGCAAAGTTATTATAATGTTAACAGATCTCGTTGAAAACGGGGTAGAAAAGTGCACAGAGTATATACCTCCGTTGGAGGTGACAGACTGTCATCGCCTTTACGGTGATTACCAGGTAACGCTGAAAAAACGAGAAGCCAAAGAAAAATATGCCATCTCGACACTTCACCTAAAGGTACGATTGCACGGTTTTAAATTACGACAATAAAAGGCAAACTAAACGATATAATACCATGCGATATAATTATTTCAATGTAGAATCTGGAGAACAATACATTCCGAGAAGTATACCATATATGGTACCTGTGGCCTACAAGCGGAGCGCCAACAGACGCCGCAGCTCTCATAGCTGTTCTCTTGGAATCGCGAGCTCTTCAAAGAGGCGCCACAGGGCCAATTGTTGTGCACTGTAGTCCTGGCACAGGACGCACAGGTACACTTATAGCTCTAGATTTGGGTATAAGACAGTATGAGATTACCAGGACAGTTGACGTCCCTAGAGTAGTCTATACAATTCGAAGGGACCGAGCTGCAGCTGTACAGACCAGGGAGCAGTACGCCTTTATATATAAGGTAAATTCAACATGTCGTTGTTTTTATTTCTATTAATGATTTAATTAATTAAACGAAAAGATTACATGAAAAATTATTACAATTGCAGGGTCTCAATCTCTACGCTAGTAAACTCGCCGGTGGAGCTATTGAATCAGGGTGAATATATAATTGCTCGGTCCAACGTTCACGATATTTTTAATAGAACATTACATTTTTTATCAACCAACTGAACAGCAAGAATTTTACTTGCATAATTTATTGTGATATACTCAGCTCGAGTGTTAAAGTCACTTGAGAACATTTTTGACCTTTTTTGACTCGACGTCCTTTGTATGTTAGACAAATACAATACATATATATACGTATTAATTACTGAACCTTAGGCTCAGACAGTGTACGATGCCTCATTCAGATTGTAATTACATCTGTATGCAAACATATGAAAGTGAAAAAGAAAACAATCGAGCACCTGCCATCTAGGATTTCGAGTCATCGTACACATTGTATTCTATGTATGAAATGCATTGGAAGTCATTTATTTTATAAATGTTTAACTACGATAAGTATCAGCACGTGAAAATATCAAGACGTGACCCTTGTTCTTGAAATAGGCTGTTTTTGTAGAAAAATATGTAGGCACTACATTTGTTACTGTTGTTGTTTTTTTTTGTTACAATTGTACCAATAGTGTATCTTAACTTGCGATACATGGCTCTCTAATTTTGTAAATAATAACAACTATACATAGCATAATAACAACAATAATGATATATATATATATAGACTTTAATGATATATTACGGTACTAGAGAAATCACTATTTAGAAGAACATTGATCACTACTAAAATTTACTTTATTTATTGTTATTTATTTCAATGAAATTTTAATTTAGAACTGTTTGTCAAATAAATGAATAAAAATCTAAATTTTGTACCAAGAAACATTTTTATTTATTCACTCACAACTGGCTTATTATAAATAAACTTTAGGACAAGGTTTTACAATGAAATTGGCGACAACTTATTAATATTTGCAATATATTAAATTATGAATAATTTGATTAAATACAGTGTGATAATTAATTCAATTTACGTTATATACAATTTTTAATCTTCGTCTCTCTATTTCATACACTGATTTTTCTTTATATTTAAATACAACTTTTTTCTTCAGTTATGTATGCACATGTACGTATTTACAAGTGGCTCTTGACCTACGTATATGTACGAACATTTGACAAATTTTTATTTATAAGTTTTTTTTTCAGACTTTAGGCAGATAATGTTAATAATACAAGTATGCACATAATGCATACCAAGCCTTGTACAGAGAGTTATTGTTTTTTTATCGGTTCATTTATTTATTTCTTTATATATGTACTTTTCTGTCATTCATACTGTTTATTTCTTGAACGTTGTGATTAATTAAATTAGTTGTTTATGTAGGAATAATTAGTGTCAGTAACTGCGGTGCCTTTTCTCGTGCAATTCAATACATATTATTCAAATAATTTGTTAACTTCAGCGTTTCAGTGCCCGGAAATATATATTTATATATAATATGGCAAAAAATCAATTGTGCGATTTTTATTAAACGTTTGTTGTATATTAATACGCATTGTTCAGGAACTTTAAGATATTATACCTAAGAGCAAAAATGCGACGAATCCTTTATTATAAAAGTTCATTCTTAAACACTTTGAACGAGCGACGTGCAGGTGCTCGCAGTTCTGAGAAAGGCACCTCGAGTCATTATTGTTAGCGCAATCCTGATGTATCTATATTTCATAACTTTTATTGAAATTGTAATTCTCTTTCTATTTGTTGTCTCGTTCTCTTTGTCAGGTATCGGTTATCGATTGTGTACAGCAAACAAGCATAATATACTTGTACCGACAGAAAGTTATGTAACTGCTATAGATAAATTGATTATAAATAATAAAAGGACTCATGGACTGATGCTTGAACTGCATTGAATGCAGTACAAGTACAAATGCTTTGATTAATATGACATTTGCCTAATTGACACTTATTATGTACCTACATATATATTATTTATTTTCTCTGTTAATTTACACTCTTACACCCATTCTTACATCCTCGATGCTTATTTTTTTATACATGATCAACAAACAGTGGACTATTTTATACGAAAATCAAAGAAAGCGCAAATTTTCTTTAGAACAATTCCAAGTTCTAGAACTTTAATATGAAATTTCGAGCGTGACTGAATACATTCTAAAAATTTATGTACAATTTTTTCATATTGAACTCGATCTACATATATTCCTGCAATGCCAGGATTTTCGAAATTTATTCTGTAATTAAGGATGAATGTACACTCAGTAGATCAAAGAGTTTGATCAAAATTGTAGGCATATATATATAGTCATATACGTCTTTTTCCTTAGCTGAAGATAGCTTTATATTTCATTTTTATAATTTCTTTTAGGATATCAATGACTGGACTCTGTATTACTTACAGTTCTTAGTTTGCAAGTTATTAACGTTGCGAAATAATGGTACCACCAAGGTATGTCTGATAGGAAAGAAGCGCTTTATAATTAGACGCTAAGAATACCAAATCACATATGAACAGATGTATAGATTGGACTTTCTTTGAATATGTAGCACGTGGATGTACACACATACAACATATACATTTATATAACAAGCAGAAAATGGCAAACTAATAGAGTCAGTACGTTCCGAAATTAAATTCACCTATCGATCGAAATTAACTTAATTAAATAATCGTAACAAAAAGAGGAATACGGATCGAATAATGGAATCGGGTGTGCGCTTTGCGCGGGCACACACTCACATTCGCACACACTTAATACCTACAATCTTGTTGCAGCTTAACAACTAACGAATCAATTAATTACCTTTCGATGAAAATGCTAGTTTTTTTTATTGTTACTTTGTTTCGTCAAAACGCTTTTCAATACAAAATCCACTAGAACTTTGAAAAATTGAAAATTTGAAATATTCATCAAGCACTAAATGAAAAATCAATCAGTTTGGAAGAACTTGACTGTTGAATATTATCACAAAGTCTATCATAAAGTTATAAAGACTGTTTGCCGTCAATCGTTTTAGCATACTTTGCTTGAAAATCCAGATCAGACTATCGTATACAATGCAAAATTTGCTCATACAAAATGACACTAAAGTTTCGCCGAGTTTACAAAAAATGCAGAGTTTTTGGTTATTCATTTTTTCAAACTTTCATGTACATCTTAGGTAATCGTTTAATTATTTGTCTAAAAGACGTTTATCAAAATACTAGATTGCACAAGGAACCACGATTGAAAATTGAAACGTTGTGACGCAGACAAGTTTGAATCCTGAAAATTGTCTAATATAATCTTTGGTCATTCATTTGAAAATGCCTATATCGATCACCTGACGAGATTTACGGAAATTCGTTTATAGAAAATTGATTGTTGATTGTATATTCAATAGTTTGCTTACGTGGAAAATACTAAGTTTTTCGGGGTTCACAATACAACTGGAAATAATTTGCATGTCTGGCCGTAAAGGGTGTTCGCACAACTTGATAACATATCATTAAATCAGATTATTTAGAAACTAAATTTTCTGTGTACTCGGATTTTTTCTCATTTAGTGACGATAAATAAGAAAAATTGTTTGAGCTATACACATTCCATGTTGCATTATATCAATTCTTTGTTTTAGTAGCAAAAATTACGTTTGTAAATAAAATACTGAAAAGTCCGCGTTACATCACGACCGAAAGAGATTTTTTTAATTCTTTAACATTAATACTCGCGCACTATTAATAGCCATACCGATTTGACGGTCTCTTTTTCGTTTACAATTTTTTTTCTTATCTTTTTTGAACGTAGTAGTAATTTTAGAAAAGTTTTTTTACCATATTCAGTATGTAATTCACGAGAGCTGGCTATCTAGGATACGATTAAAATGATAGAATAGTAAATGATTCGATGAAAATACGAACTAATGAGAATAATGACGATTAAGAGGAATAGAGTTGTGCGAATGGTATTGGGCTAAGGGTTAATTAGATGAGTGTGCTTGAAATATATATATATATAAATATATATATAAAATTGGTAATCTAATCGGAGTCCTCCTCGATGGTCGGCGGTAACATGGTAAGATGCTGGGGACTAAGCATACCCCGAGAGAGCGCGTACTCGGCAAGTGCGCGGTGACAAAACACGTACTGATCTGGCATTTGAATGCTAAATGCTCGTTGTGCTCGTATCCGCTCGACCGTGCCCCTGATGTCTACTGTACCTGTATCCTCGAGTCGCGATATGCAAATGTCGAGTGTGCAGAATGTTCCTGTAAATTTAAAATCATTAGCAACAGTCGCTAATAATGATTTATTATTGACATTCACGATGCTTACCTGTCCGACCGATTCCAGCACTACAATGAACGACGATTGGCGGTCCTCTGGGATGACCGGCCCACGTGTCACCTCGGCTGGCCAGCAGCTTGTTCTGTTGCTGTCGTACTAGGGAAAGGAATTGGAGCAGAGCTTTGGCCGACTGAGGAACACCGTAATCGGGCCAGGCTGTATACAGCATATGGCAAACCTCTCTAGTCTCTTCAGTCTGAAACGTTAACCCCATTTTAATACGCATGTCGCTAGTTTCGAAAGTATCGACAGTTTTCGTAGTATTGACATATACCTTATTATTCGTAAGAAGAAGCTTCGTTATCGTGTAGTCGGGATTGGTGTCAACCTCTAGACTCGTAATGGTGAAGTTACCCGCTGTGACTTGATCACCAGGCTCTGGGCCCCAATACTGGGCACATTTGGTTCGACCGCGTTCGATGACCCTGATTAGTTAAAAATATTCGTAAATATGTCATTTGCATTCATGTATTTTTAAATATAAGACGCATGAATCTTTTGTGAACAATTGTTGGGAATCAGTCTCTATCTGCAATCAGTTCACTATCACTTAATGCGTAATAAGATTAAAGAAGCGTGACGTGAAAATTGATTGATTGAATTACGGAAAGTCGTTTTAATGATCCTGTTTGATATAATCTAATTAGCGCTTAAATAAATAAAAACAAAGCATATAGAACTCTATAAGGGAGGTGAACAAACCTGGTAGTCATTACTATGACAAGAGTTTGCTGTTCCCAAACCATCCTCCAGAAGTCAGGACATGTTTTGGGTAGTGGACCTTGTGTGCTAATGAAGGCGTTCTTTTGTTTGTAACCATCAACAAAATTGGCATTTATATAGTCCGAACTAGGATCGCTTTCCACTTGAGAGAGACAAACTCTACTGTGATCATAGCACAAGACATCGGTGTACCTATTCTTGGACAGATTTGTTTTCAACCTGAAACAGCAATGTATGACTCATCAGTTGAGTAATCCAGTTCACAAACCATGCGCCCAAAGTCTTTGATCATCGGACGTACTTGGCATTGTTGAATGAACCGTCCGGTGGACGCCGCTTGATTTCGGTGTACTCGGCGACGAGGGCAGCCCGTCCCCTGGCGTGTATCGTTTCGATGAGCTGTTCCATACTGACAGCCTGGAGACCCAGGTCACCGTGCAAACTGTCATCGTCGCTGAAACCAGAACTGGCGGAGGACGGCGGCTGTAAGGGCGAAGGCGCCTCGTCACCGCTGAGGCCGTTACTACTACTACTGAGCTCCGTCTCGGCGACGCTACCGTTCTTCGCGACTGTCCTGGCCGGCTCGGGTAACGGACTCGTCGGGCTGCTGCTTCCAGCGCTGCTGCTCCCGCCGCCACCTCCTGTCGCCGTGTCCGATGACTCCTTAGTTAGGCTCAAGCCGTTTGTAAGCTCGGCACTGCTCAGCGTATTGGGCCCGACCTGTCGAATGGAAAATGCGTGACAATTATAAGGGATGCTCCATGACTATGCAGCAATGAGGCTACGAAGGCTAAAGTAGTGGGGGCGCTGCGGTTAATGGAGTCAGGATAAGATATATTATGAAATACGTAGGGTACCTCGCAGAGCTCGGGCCCGGCCCGGTTCGTCATGGATTTGAGGCAGTGTAACAGCCAGGCTTCATGGTGTACCTCCAAACTGCCGGCCAGCCGCCTGGGCAGAGACTCCCGCGGGATGTGTTGGCTCAGCTGGGGTATGGAAACTGTGAAGACGCGCTCGCGCAGCTTCTCGCGCACGAAGAGTCGCAGGATCTTGAACGGTGCCTTGAACCACAGTGGGGCCGTTACAATCAGGACCTTCTTGAGCTTTGCTGGGTAGCCTCCCTGTGAGGATAACGAGATAAACAAACTGTTAACTTTAACGGTACTCCAGCACGCAACGTAGGAAGAAGGAAAGTGCCGTCAGAATCGTCGAGACGAGAAGAGAGTCGGCCTACTGTATTCGAGGGGGAGACAAACGCGTGCGCGCTTAGGGGCAGGCGCTGCTGAGGAACGCGACTGGGAGAGCGACAGAGAAGCCGCGAGAGATCGATATCAGCACGCGACAGGGGAGAAAGAGGGGATGAATACCCCCAACGATCAATCCAAACGGTGATGCGCGCGCGTCACGCGGCGGCTCCAGCTGATTACGCTGCTTTTCTCGACTTCTGCGCGAGCACATGCGCCGTGTCAGTCGCGCGCTCACCTTCAACAGGGTCAGGATCTTCTGAGACAGGTCGTAGTCGAAGTTCTGGTACTTGCTATCCGACATGTCGTAGATGAAGACAAGGCCGTGCTTCTGTGTGTCCTTACTCTCCAGAGCTGCATCCAGTTGGTAAACTACCCCCTGTAACATTTGACAATAGGTCTTTCAGTTAGAAGTCCATTGCTCTCTTCTGTTGCATAATGACTGGGTGGTTGTCTTTGTAATTTATATACCTGCAACGTAGTCTGGTGCGATGTGTTCTCTGGCAGATGAAGGTGAGCCGTGAAGATTGCTATGGCTGCTCCGCTTGCATCTTTGGAAGGCTAAAGAAAAATGCACATATTAAGCATTCGACTGCACAATTTTCGTATTTGCTTGATTTTGAATTTAGAGCATACCAGAACTGTGAATTTTCCTGTACGAAGCTCACTGAGCAGTGGTTCTCTAGTGGGTTGCATCAGGGCTAGTCCTTCTCTCCTCCTCGTGGCCTCATGCTGCTCGTACAAAGCCAGGGCTCGGGCAACTTCAAATTTTCTTGCAGACAGAAACTTGACAGCTGTACTCCAGGATACAGGGCCAGCTCGACGTCCAGCACGACATTTATTCACTGTCTCTATGAATTCTTTAGTTGCCTAGAAATAAAGCACACACGTTGTTATGCACTTTAGTATTTTTTATCCTCTGTATTAACTGCACAAACTACAGATAGTACTCTTAGCACACGATGCTCAGAGAAAGAGAGCAAAACAAGGACAACAAAGAAATGATTGACAGCTGATTCAAACGGCCTTGAATAATTTATCATTATAATGTTGCAAGGGGGACGTGTGGGTGCTCGTTTTACTTCATTCCTGCGCACGTAGGCGCATCTATGTGTGTATTTGTGCTTTCCACAGTCACAGAAAGAGACAAAAAAAGACGGGAGAGAGAGAGAGAGAGAGAGAAAGAGAGGAAGGAGGTGTGGGTGTTACGCCGAGAGTCATAAAAGTTGATGCTTATTCCGAAAGTTAGGTTAACTCTGTCGTAAGTTATATACACTAGTGCAAATTTTATTTAAACAAGACTAAAAAAAAAAATAAAAATGTCTCACTTGTTCCTGCTCGAGGGTCAGCGCAGCTGCCATGTTGGCGCAGGACAGTCAGAGGGGCCCACTGCTAGGTTGGGTCCGACGTTGACATACACACTTACACACTAATACAGTAACACTTTCCTTAATGATTTTTCCTCGTACAGGTGCTGTCGAGCTAACTTGTTAACGACAACGAGACATACGCATAACGACGAAATATAGAAAGCGTCGAGAATTCGAGATGCACCCTGACACACACACATGCACTGTTTCACGCGTGTGTGCATGCACTTGTGTATATATATGTGTCTATGTGTGTCTGTATATCGAAAAGATTTTCTCTCAGTGATAACAGACGAGATGAAAGAGAGGGAGAGACGTGTATGGTATAGATATGTTCTCTCTCGACCGGCAGCCGGATGAGACGCTGAATGAGTCTACTGATGAATTGATGATGAAGAACGACCGGCGCTCGCGCTACAGCCAACAGCGTCTGGCATGTCAGTTAACGTTATATATATATATATATATATATATATATATATATATATATACACTGTACTCGTGTCAAGTCGATGAGCTGGTCAGTATATGTATATAGATATGTATATGTATGTGTATAGCAGTATAGCGCACAGTAGCGGAGTCTTCCACCACCGCGAGATATTTTACTCTTGCGGATCCGGTTTCCTCCTCGTAGTCCGTTCAATCGCGCACATGACGACTATATACGCGCTAAGCATATATATACACGTTTACATACACACGCACAGAAATTTTGTTTTCTCTTGTGTCCGACCGGATGACAGCTGGCTAATCTTCGTGTCTCTTTCTCTCTCGCTCTGTGTTTGTTTGCCGAATACGACGCCGATTTTACTCCACGGTTGTAGTACAATCGAGGTGTATTTTATTCTTTCGGGACTCCGGAGTCCGGAGACGCTCTTATCACTGTGTAGTAGCCATACGTAAATGATGATTATTAGCGTCTAGTCGAGAGTACTACACTGGATTTTTGCGAGATCCCATAGGCGCATGCGCGCCGACTTGTTGGACTGGAATGGAACATGTTGTTATGCTGTCAATTTGCTATAAATATATTCTATACTCGCAGTATTGATAATTTGGAAAATCGTTAACGACTGAGAAGTATCTCGAGACAATAAATATTTTAACGTTTACAGAAACTTCATTCTTAGAGCAGAAGCAAATACTCTCTACTCTTCTCGATGTAATACTTATAGCAAGTTTTATGTTCCACTTTATATGTTTCTTATAATTTATTAAATTTCTATAAAAAAAAATTAAGTATTGCTAAATAAATACGAGATTTGAAACTAATGAATCTTCGCGCGATTACACGAACAGCCAATCGTATCGTTCGGTTAGAGCGTGTGACAACATGGTGCCATTGATTTTTTTTCGTATGTCAACGAGTTTACGGCCAATAGGATAATCCGGATTACGGGGAAGTGAAACATGGCGTCTGCTCTTGCCGAACACGCGTTGCTGCATTGAAATCAACGATTTCGCAGATCTGATAATAATCGATCTGTCATCGAGTTTTTTCTGTTACGAGTTGTCAATTATGACCTATAGTTGACAAAATGCCGAAAGTTGTCTCAAGGAGCATTGTTTGCTCTGATACTAAAGATCAGGAGGAATACAGCGAGGAAAAACCTTTGCATACATATTATTGCTTGTGTGGACAAATGACGCTTATTTTGGGTATGTTGTGCTTCGAGTTTATAACCTAAAATTTGATCTTTTTTATACTTATTCGATGATTTTTCTATAGATTGTGCTTTGGAGAAGTTGCCAGTGCGTAAAAGGGATGGAGCCAGGGTTATCGATGGTAGCAAACATGCCCATAAGATGACAAGCGAACAGGATGAGACTACATACCTAAAGAGGCCCGAAGGTATCGAAAAACAGTATAGGCAAAAGTGTAAAAAGTAGGTGCTACTGCTGTTGAATCTAATTTTTGCATAATAATCGTATGTCGGTATTAATGAAAATTGTTTCATTTTATAGGTGTGGGCTCTTTCTTTATTATAAGCACGATTCATCTCAAAATGTGGTGTTTATTGTTAAGGGAGCTGTAGTTAAAAGTTCAGGCGAAGGTCCAATGACTGATATTTATAATCAAGTGGATGTTGAAAAGCCTAAGAAAGTAATGGTGACTAAACATACAAAGAATATGGGTAAATTTAGTTCTGTTACCGTTTCTACTATTGACGAAGAAGAAGATGAAATTGAAGCTGTAAGTTTTCTCATCGCAGTCATGTATTAAGTCTTTATGTTATTAAGTAATAGACTTACTATAAGATTTTTATTTTTTTTGCAGAGGGAAGTAGCGGATTCATATGCAAATAATGCCAGAATTATTGAAAAGCAGCTGGAAAGAAAAGGCATGAACAAAAGAAAAACTATTCCTCCGCCACCTGTTGATGTTAAAAAACCAAGAGGAACTTTGTTGGATATTTAATTAGACTAATACTGTAATATATGTTTTAGAATTCTAGGATTTTTATAATAAAAAAGGCGATGATTTATTTTTTAAACACTGTCCTGAATTATATATTAACATTACATAAAAGTAAATATTTAAAATATATATCGCGCGATGACTAGATATAAATATTGCAGAAAAATGTACATTGAAAAATATAGATACATAAATTTCGTAAATAAATAGAATTAACTAAATTAATAATAAGTAAAAAAAATTCGAATTATCGATACTTTTATAAGAGTCAGATTATTAGATTTATACAGACATCTGGATGGCAACATTTGAATGTCTCAAGGAAGTAATTATACCTTACTAAACAAGCTTACTTAGAATCTCAAAAGTTTAAAAGCAAGATATTTGATATGGTTAATTGCACATATGTTCATCCAGGTTGAAAGATAATTCTTTGAGTAACCGATACAAGATGCTCAATATAATTACTACCTTTGCCGGTATATATAATGCGATACACGTGTTTTTTGTATTCCAATACTCAATTATCGATTTATATTGCATTAATGACCATCTTCCATGTCTTATAAATTTCAAATCTGCTCTCATACAAAAATGATATCTCGTATAATAATTTTTCTAACAGCCACAGCTCAATCAGTATATATAGGTATAGATTAAAGCACTCTTTAACATTTTATCAATTATTCGAATACATTTTTAACAATCAATAATCAACTGATACCTCAATGTTAATCATCTTAATGAATCATCAAAAGCTCAGCAGTTTTAACAAATAGAAAAACCTTTTAAGGATTTTTAAGTTCAAAAATTTCTTTCAAATAAATAAGTTAAACAAAAAAGAAAGGAAATAACGAATTTAAGATAACGAAAAGTAATAGTGTACAAAACTTTGATATCGCTATATAATAATTATTAGTACGAATTTCCATAGCTGCTTTAAATTCCTTCGTGATTTAAATGTACATGTCCTCCCATTTTTTTTAAATCTGATTCCCTATGAAATCCCTATGAAAAAATGCAGTCCCGTACAAGCAGCCGTCTAAAGACAGCGTGTCTTAATTCCTTAATCAGCGAGAGCGTTTCGGCTCACTCTAGATTGGGTTCTAATTAGAGGATCACTAATGCAATGTACGAATACATTATTAGCGCACTGAATATTATCGAGCGACTTAATTAAACATCGATGGCAGCAGTCTCGATATCCGATTTGTTTAAAATCGTGGGCTCATCTTTCAAGAAAGTACCCGACCTCGAACTTTGGTTAAGGAACTTGGGACCATCACCAGCCTGAGATTTGGCTTTATTGGAGGACTTGTCTTCAACCTTGTTTGCTTTCTGTTTAGCAGTTACAATAGTCGATTTGCTTAACCTGGAGGTGATGTTCGACTTTGGCGATCTTTTGCTACTCGGACTCGAGTTTGACCTCTGATTATTACCGGTGACGTCGTCTTTCTTGTCATTCTTATTGGAATTTCCGAACGATGACCTCATCGACTGACTGCTCTGCCTTAAAGTTGATCTTGTCATAGCTGCACTGTTGTAGACTCTATTAGGAATGTCGGGTGCTTTCGCTGCGTCTAAAAGACTTTTTCTTAAATTCAAAGAGCCACGATAAGTGTCGACTACCGCTGCAGCTCTACTTCTACTAGCAGCAGTCGAACTTTCCAATGATCGAGCTGGTCTGCGCGTTGATGATGTTGCATTGCTGATATTGCGTTGTTGCGTTGGAGGTGAGGACTTTTTCAATCTCTCGTAGTTTCTCGTCTGGTTGATATTAGAGTTCAAAGCTGCTTTGCCTAAAACAGGAGACGACTTATTGGTAGTCATGGATTTCGGAGTCGTTATAGCTGTTATGTCAGTCATCAGACTATCCGTAGACATGGATGTATCCATTTTGTTGTTTGATTTCTTCACTAAAGTCTTCTTTTTCGAATCGGCTAACGAATCGATGGACAGACCAGGTTCAATACTAGGTTCTTTGATTTTTAGCTGTGGCGATTCTGGCCTTGTTATACCAAGACTCTTACTGGTACTATCCTTCTTGAGACTCAAACGAGATCCTGATTCCGTAAGGCTGTCCGATGAAAGAGCTTTGCCGTCCTTTTTCATTGGTACCTTACTTACACCTTTTATTAGTCCCTTCTTTTCTGCAGCTCGCTTCATTGCTGGACTTGAGGTTCGAGACGAATCTGACGATGAGATCATTATTTTCTTTCTTTGCTGGCCTACAGTTTTCTCTTGACTCGTTTGAACGGACTCCTTTGATGCAGGTCGATTTCGCGGTTCTAGATATCTTGATTTTACCTAGAGTGAACAAACAATTGTGAATAAAATCATATGCCACAGTATTATAGATACATTTTTTAGTATAGTGTACCTCTATTTTATTTGGCCAAGACTTAGGCCTCGATATATTACTATTATCAATTGTTATCTTTTCAATTTGCAATTTCCTCTCCAACGGATCAGTTTTTGGTTTGTTCATAATTTTACGAGTTTGAAGAAGTGGCGTCTGTTTAAGTGTTCTGTCATTGTGTTCAGATATAGCCATTTTAACTCTACGTAAATCTAAATTTCTATTCGGCGGTGTGCGACTGGTAGGTATTTTTTGCTCTTGGCGCTCCTTTGGTTCCTAAAATA
The DNA here is from genome assembly GCA_018906985.1 of Apocrypta bakeri. Taxonomy (NCBI): domain Eukaryota; kingdom Metazoa; phylum Arthropoda; class Insecta; order Hymenoptera; family Pteromalidae; genus Apocrypta; species Apocrypta bakeri. The sequence continues at coordinate 9,879,326 of JACCIA010000005.1, forward strand.
CAAAAAAAATTATGTATAACAAGTGTTAATAAATTTTCTTTACCAAATGTTTCTCGACGTACCTTTAAGAAATTTGAGTGTCTTGACGGCCTTTTATTAGTTTGATCGTTTGGCAAAATAACAAGACAAGCAAGTTCTTGAATGTGACGTCGAAGTTCCAAATCCATCTTCATCCAAGCATTAGTCCTGGCTGCTCGTGCTGCATCGCGAATAAGGCATTTTTCTACTTGAGCTCTGATCTTAGTCATAAGCGTCATAAATAAGGGACTCCAGTTCGGTATTGTACGTTGAGCATCACCAGTGTGCGTTGAATTGAACATTTTGTCGAGTTTGGAGTAACTTTTGCAAGCTTGTTCTGGTGGCAAGCGCTCGGCAGCTGCTAAAAGATGATCTTCTAGTCGACTTATATTCCAGGTGAGTTCACGATCGAGACCTTGGAAGCTTTCATTCCCGAGCACACCAGAAAAATTATCAGTCAAATATTTCATTGAGGCGTCCAGGAGATTTGATGCTAGTCGAAAAACTGGTTCAGCCCATCGCACATTCGGTAGCGTCGTCAAAAGTTTGTCGCAGTCCATGATGGTTTGTAGTACGTTATCGGCACACTAGAATTTATATAAAGTGCTATTTTAATAGTATGTATTAGATACACTGAAAAAGAAGTCATTAACATAAAAAAAATTGTTTAGTTACAAAGAACGATTTATTTAAATAGTCCTCCTAAGAAAATATTTAATTCAATGTAAATTTAATTGAAATATTAATTTAAATTATAATAAATATTTGATTAAATATTCTAATTCACCGTGTTTCTATGGAATTTTAGAATTAAAAAAATTACGTACTTAATAGTCCGTGTTACATTTAAAAAAAATGATTTAAATATTTTTTAAAACCAAAAAATTGTTTTTTAATTAAAGCTAATATTTTCTTCTTAAAAAAAGCAATTTTTTAATATCAAAATTTTCTTAAACAGCGAATTTTTTTTAGTATACTATTAGATATTTAGTTTCTATCTTTTAATTTCGGTGTAAAGTTATATATGTACCATATGAACGATATGTTGATGATAACATTTATCCATCAATTCTCGAGGTAGAGTTGCAAATTCCTTACAGGGCCATATTCTTACGAAATGTCGCGTTATCCACCTAAGAGACTTTCTATAAACTTCATCTAATCCGTATGCAGCAGCTAAAGGCATACATTCTAAGACACCGACAGCACATCCATTACACGGCTAAAAATTATTGTTACATTTCAATTAATTGAATACATTTTATACTTAAAAAATTAAAAGTTTCTTCATCGACCAAAGAATATTTCTATAATTACCTTGTGAAATAAGTGACAGTATTTAACTTTAAGCGTAAAACCTATAACTTCTTTGAGACCTTCCAGACAAAGCATATCCGCCAAAGTAGCCAATTCAACGATGCTTAAAGAGTCTGGTATACAACTTTCGCCGCTGTATATATGGCATAGAGCAAAGTGCACAACATTGTAGGAATATCTATGAAAAAAAAAAACAATCATTCGTTACGATATGAACATTTGTAACCAATAAAAAAGTAATTTAAAATCATTGCTTACCCTTGTAACGATATTATATTACCAGCACTTTCGATCCAACCGCCACTTAAAATAGCGGCGAAGTACTGACATCGAGAGCTTAAAATGCACTTGTGCGCTCTGATCCTACGACCACCGACGTCGATCGTCACGTCTGGATTAATTTCTTCGAGGAACATTCTAAGTAAATCTTCGCCCAATCTATTGTAAGGTTTGCCCAATGCGAAACTTGTCGAAGTTTCCGTTTCTTCGGTACTTCCTATTTATAAATTAAAACATTTATATTATTAAAAATTATACTTAATTTCTACAATAAATAGTGAAAATTCACTATTTCAGATCACCGTTGTAAAAGTCAGAATGGCATAGAAAGTTGTACGGAAATAATTTAACAAACAAAAAAGCGCACAGCAACACATTCATCATCGTTTTCTTCTCTTGAATCGAATTTTAAAAAATTAATATACAATTTTTATAAAATATGGACTTAATAATTGTTTGATAATAGTCAAGAGTGAATTTTGATTTGAAAGTTCGTTTTGAAATCGCATTACCTTGTCCAGATCGTCCCATACTACTTTGCAAACTAGAAATATCCGATTCGGAAACAATAGCCTCGACATCGGCTTCGTTACCAAATTCATCGTAATTATCGGATTTCGTAGGTCCCGCTCCCATACTCAATGAAAGTTTCTTCGTAAGCGTTCTATGAAGCGGTTCGTTTGTCCTACTCGTCATGACTAATTTACTTTCGATCCACGACGTCTCGGTTACGCTGTTACTCAAACGATAAGAATTCTCTTGACTCGTAGTTGCAATTATCGAAGAAGTCGAGCTGGTCCCGTGTGGCCTCTTGTCCAGGTCTGATAGTCTGACAAAACTAGCCGGAGGACCCACTTTACCATTCGATTTCGTTGATTTATCGTTGTTTAACTGCTGCTGTCTGTTATCCTGATGATTTTTTACCGCATTTGAAGAAATCGCTAGTCTGAAAATTTCATTCAATCGTGGCTTAATATTTAGACTCGTAAGACATCTATGTTTTTAAATTAGGCTTTGATCCTGCGGATCGACAGGCAAATATTCACGAAGAGCTTCTTTTTTATTGCAGTAACTAAGTATAGTTCTGATTTTTTAGATTTCTTTAATCTAGTTTTATTTCTAACGGAAAATAAAATTTTCGGTTAAAATTTCTATTATGACGACCGAATTGCCGATTCTACAGATATAATTACTCTCAACGTAACTACTGACACTAAAATTACCGTAAAAATAGCTTATATAACAGAAAAAATAAAAATAATCGTCTAGCTGTATTTATGAATCTACGCTTCTTGTTAAAAATGTAATTTTTTTAAATCGATTGTAACGATGCAGTGAATGGAACTGGTTGTGGTGAATAAAGGCAGTTTGGCTTGTAGAGATGTCCGTGGAAATATATGCAAATATGATCGTGATAATTTGAGAAACATTTTTCGTGACAATCTAAACAAACAAATATTTACTAAACTCTATTAATGACTTCAACATATAATTGTGAAAAAATAAAATACTCTGCAGAAATAGATAAACTATTCTCGGCATAATAGCGGTAAAACGAAAAAGACATTTTCTCCTTAAAACATAAAACTACAAAGTTATAATATTCAGTGTCGTGATTTATACGAAGATTTCTGTGAACACGTGAGCCAATTCTCACAATATGATTCATACTCTTACTACTGTATGTGCCATTTTTTCGATTTTTTTTTTGTAATTTCGTTTTACAAATTTGAATAAACATATGAATTTTTGTTCTTTACTCTATTTTTGTTGGTTACTCTGTCGTTGTTAAAAGATTAAAGCGAAATTTGGCCATTCTACGACTAAATTTTTCGGGCTAATAATTTTACTTTTAAATACAATTTTCAGAAGTCTCTTTTGCAAATCTGTGAGTATAAAGTTGACTTACTTTTGCTGCGTTGCATCGATGAGATCGGCGAGTTTGAAATCAAGATTATCGCTTGCCGAAGAAGGCCCACTAGCACTGCTACTAATAACATCGAAGGTCTCACTTTTACGAGTCTGATTATTCTCTGTACTTTCAGTTGGTGTTTTGTCCCAGACAGAGCTGTCCGAACATCCGTCGTCCTGCTGAGTCGGCTTTTTTCTCGTTTCTTTACTCGTCTGCTCGTTTATTGCATCGAGCTCTTGGAAGTTTCTATTTTTTAGACTCATCAGCAACTCGTCGTTCATAATTTCCACATGAGAATTTGGGGGTGTGTCTCTTGTGTCGTAGTCGAACGCAGTGTCCTCCAGGAGATCCGGTGGTTGTTGCGGATCATCCTGTTGCAGTTGTTCTTGAAGCATGGCACTTTCGTTCAAAGAGTGACTGGAGTTGCTGGACTTATGACCAAGCATTTTTCGTAAATCACCGCATCGATCGACCGACAGGCTCTGCGCTCGTTTGTGCATCCTCTTGGCAGCTGCGATACTCGTCACAGGTTGCGGCGTCGTTTGCGTTGGAGTCTGTGGCTGGTGTTGTAGTTCGTTTACTTTATCTGTATTCCAAGAGTGTCTTTTGAAAGCGGGTCTCGAACTGGACAAGGTTCGCCGCCTGACGATGGGAGAGTCTGACTCGATGAACATGAACACGCCAGACTTTGGCTTCTTTTCTTCGCTTACACCGTTTACAGCGCTTGCCGACATTTGATCCATCGACTGCGTTAACTCGTATCGTTTATCGGCAAGAGTCGATGACGAACTAGACTTAGCGACACTCCTACACGTGGTCGTTTCAGTTTGCCCCAATTCTATAAACATGGAGAAAATATTCTTTTTACTGTCACTCGGTTGACTCGTCGCCATCGAGTTAGGTATAGGTTTTACGATATCGTCATCCTTTTTCTTGTTCGCAGTAGAGCTACTTCGAGCAGAAGTAGATTTACTATCCGAGAGATCTACAAAAAATTCACAATAGTTCTTCTCACTACCCGTGTCACTTGGTCGTCTCCGGTGTTTACCACCGAACGAGCCCTTTGCTTTTTCTCTCGGGCTTTTGATATCCTCAAAATTGACAAAATAACCCAGGCTAGAGTGTTGCTTCTCCTCTTTGGCATTACTCTCAGTCCAAGGCGAGAAATTAGTAGCGGAAGTGCTGATTTGGGCATCAGCAGAACGTCTTTTAATCAGTGGCTTCTCACCGATACTGTTAGATCTACAGTCGCTCATGTCGACGACCCAGGCGGTAGTTGAGGAAGACAGGGTTGGCTTTGGTCGAGGTTTTGTTGGCTCTGGCAAGATAATGGATCCACCCGAGACTATCGGCGTTGACTCCGTTTTTCGCTTGACCATAGGACTGTCCGTGGGTTTACGGAAGTCAGCGGTGCTTGCTCCACCAGAGACTATCGGTGCTGCTTCGTTCCGCCGCAGTTTTGATTTACTTCCGGGGCTCATAGTGGATAAATCGTCGTTAATCGTTACAGGCAAACTACTGAAGGAAATGTCCTCGTCATCGCTGTCAGCGAGAAGCTTGTCGCTCGAACAGCGAACAAGACCATCGTCGCGAACCAGTGTGAGCGACCTGCTTTCCTTCTCAGCAGTGTCAAGATTGTACTTATCCTGAACGATATTCTGCATAGTTTGAGATTGAGATTGTGGAGCTTCTAAGTCTAACAGCATCGAATTCGATTGAGCCGACACGTCGAAAAATGAATCACCTTCTACTCGGTGAGAAGAGTACTGAGTGATAGAATTTTGGAAAACCAAAGTACCCTGTCGCCTCTCGTACTCCTGCCTAAGACTGGACAGTTTCTCGTCGGTAGCATCGAGCTCGAAGGTATTTCGCCGGATGAGCGACGGCCGTCTTTCTGGGTCATCCTCCTGCTTTGCCTGTTCCTGTACTTGCACCTCGTCATCGTCAGATTCCTGCTGCTCCGAATCGATACGACTGAGTTTTTCTTGCACCTTTTGCACGCTGTCGACCTTCGTGTTATCCGGACAAGGTGAGTGTTGCGCACTTTCGCCACTGTCTGCTTCTTTTATTTCCACAACTAGCGACTCTTTGTTAGCACTTTTGGCATTGAGGTCATCGTTTACCAACGGTTCGAGTTTTTTCAGTTTCCTGGGCTCTGCTAGAGGGTCTGGGTACTCGGTAAGTTTGAGATCAGTCTGCGATTCCGTTTTATCCTCGTAAAGGTTTTGAGCATTCCGAGTTTTCTGGCCGCATAGCTTAAAAGTGTCGTCATTGTGGAAAAAGTTATTCGACCGCGACGTTGGAATGTAGCAACCGGCAGGTGATTGAGAAGTTGGCCAAGCTATCCTTCCGTTAACGTCGTTCGGGCCTGTGACTGGTGTCGTCACATCGGGATCGTCGTTCAGACTGGAAGCATCTATAAAGTAGTAGTTGTTCGATGCCGAGTTATCGACGTGCTGCTGTCGAATAGAAAGGATACTTCAGTATTTATGCAAAAACGAGGTATCATGCTAATGCGAAGAAAGAACGTGTATATGCAAATATGGAATGAATCACTCGTTACGTCTAGCAGATACTCACCGTAATGTTGATGTTTGGTTTTTTCCCGTTCTGCGTAATCCTGTCGCTTCGAAATAATTTATCATCGTTCTTTTTACTGTTACCTCCGGACAGTAATAACGCATTAGGTTTTTCGAATCCGAAAGAGTTCGTAGGTACATAAGAACCAACTCCATCGTCGTCGTCATCGTCGCTTTCGTCATAAAATGGATCGCTCAGTACACGATTCTCGTAATCGGAGATTTCATCCCTCAATTGTCTCGAGTCTCTTGAAGATTCAATTGGGCCGCGAAATTTGCGTCTTGGAAGACAGGCTTCCGCATAAACTATATTGTCGTCATTTCTTGTAAGTATTTTCGTTTCATTTGGCTCGTCCAAGTCAGTGCTCGAGTTTTCGGATATGGTTTCTTGGGGACTCACCATCGATCCTGTCTCTAATCCGGAATCGGCCATCTCGGATGATGATGAACTTTTATCATTTAAGTTCTTTGTTGCAACATCTCCGTAAGAGCAGTAGTTCATGTAGTAATTTGAAGTTTTGTCACATGTGTGCTCTCTGGTGAAAAGATATTTTTTTTTAGTATTTAAAAATATATCGTTGTATTACTTTGGTTGCTCAATGAGACGGTCAACCAACCTTTGTTGCGAGACTAAGATAAGCTGAATAAGGTATTTTTCATATTGTGTTGTGTCCCTATTTGTATGCAAGAGTCTGTAAAAAAACAAACTACGTATAAACAATACACTCGTTGTCATGATAAAACTTATGTTGATAGTAAACAGTGATACAAGTTAAAAACATAGTAAATAACAATGAGTACCTCACAAAATGTTTGATGTGCAGATATGTTCCGAATTGTTTAACATAACAATGTGCTGTATTATTTTGGACTGAAAAATATGGCTTAATAACATTGTAGAAGCATGGTGATCTGACCCTAACGATGCATTCATTTGTGTGTATTTCTTGATATTTGTGTATGATTTTTAGGTCACTGTATAGAGATTCATTAAATATTCTAAAAAAATATAAATAATCATTAAACTAATTCTTTACAAAATGTTTGTAATAATTCAGTTTACAAGATACCGTTCTACGTCTTGCTGTAGTAAATTTATATGTCGCAGATAAAGAAGTTTGGCTTCCTGTTTTTCTCTCTGCTCATTGCATCTACTCTTAACTGTTTTATATTTACGATGTGAACAACTACGGACAGTAGGCGACAAACTCAATCTTGCTCGAACCAGTGATCCTTCATGTTTAATCCTACTGTCAGTACTGCCAGCCATGGGTCATAATTATTAATTCATGTTGATCCACCTAAACACATTGAAACATAAATTTATATTCTCAAAGTCGATTCAATTCTAATTCGCATACCACAATCAAGTCTAGCAAACTGAATTTATTAAATTACTAGACACGCGTGACGTAAATAACTATAGAAAACATAGCAGAAAACTTTTGAATAAATCAGAGTCAGCGCTCCGAAACGTAAATATTGACGGTATATCTCGTAACCGACACACTTAGTCACGCACAAGACGGCCTAAATTTCATTGACGCGCTAGCAAAAGTGTGTGAAAAACGCGGAATTACGTACGCGAAGAATCCCAAACCGCAAGTGAGATCTAGAGAAAGCGAGTTGAGAGACAAGTGTTAGTCCTCTATGTATTATATATATACATTCACACACACGCACATATATATATATATATATATATACGTATTACATATGTATAACCTGTCAGAGTAGGCAAGGAAAAGTTTCCATACTGCTCATCGCTCACACCCGAGGGCAAAGTACTAACAGACAGTCTCGAGTGCTTTCGTGTAACAAAATTAATCGAACGTCTTATCGAGAATAGCCATCGAAAAAGACGTAAAATTTCTACGTCTTCGTGACATACGCACACACACATAGAATCGCATACGTACACATGCAGTAACGCACAAACACACACTACACACCTCTGGCTGTCATCCGCAGCTGCGAATATAGCACTATTGCCGAGTTACTCCTGGTCCGGAAGCATTTCTAAAAAGCCGTTCTCGATTATATCGAATTGTTATCAGCCGAAACTTTGTGCAGATGAAGTTTTATCTCGCCGCCCGAGGAGACACGAGACTCGTCGCGAAACACTTTTTAAACAATAAATTATTGATCGCGAGCTGTTGCGAGCATTTTGCGGCTCTGGCGGTCCATGTTCCGCTGTTCGCGGGACGAAACTGATTGTCAGAATCGACTCGCGGGTTAATGCGGGCGCAGCGGGCATGTACGTGTAATATTATATACATATATATTTGTGTGTATATATATATAGTATCGTAGTACGGAAGCGCGAGAAATGTGATAAGAAAGTGCTGCCGACTGGCGGAGATAGGGTGAGAGCGAGTTTCGCGTTCCACTAGTACTAGAACTAGAAGCTAGAAATAAAAAAAATAAAAAAAAAGATCTATTTGAGTTATGCGGCATTGTGTAGTTCGACTTTGGGATATTGGGATTCCGATTCAGACGAGTTCATATTTTTTTAGACCCGATATATGTGTATATATTTAGCTTTGTATTTCTTTTATGTCATAGATGAAATATTTGTCAACCGTTCGATTGACTTTCTTTGCAGCGTTTAGGCTCTTTTTTAGTTTTTTTTTTTATGAAAAGAAAAGAAAAGGGACACAGACGTATAAATGTAGGGAAACTACACGTTTTCCGATAACTTTTTTTACGCAAGTAAAAAAAATTAGTTATCGAATAATATTCGTGTAATTTTTCGGTTTCTATTAATCCATATTTTTTAATATGCTTATTGGACGTAATTTATATAAACAGAAAAATGTAATTTTCCCGCAATTTGAAGTTATTACGTAAGATTTTGAGAAATACCAGTGACCAGACGTCTTTTTTCAATGGAACAGAGAGAACAGTGGAATTCCAACGTTAATTTTACGATCGATCCATACTCACCCCTTTGACTGTACGGTCTGTAGCGGCGAAACTCAAACGTTGTCGCTAATATTAGACTTGACGTAGGATTGTTGACTTTTTCGTTAAAATTCATTTGCTTGGATGTTTGAACTCTACAGTAGTAGTAGTTCATTCATTGAAATGAAAACTTGTTGATATAATTTAGCTAACGACATCGATAAAAAGCGATTAATAAATTCTTTTGTACAATTGACATAATTTTGAAAGACATAATGACATAAAAGTTGGAACACAGATGGGCAATTTTAATAACGTATTCATAAAGCAATTGTTTAACATAGTATTCTTTTATACTTTTCTATTTATTTTACTAAAAAAAAATATATATATATCTTGAACAAAATCGCACGATACATCAGAAGAGAAAATAATTATAAATTAGTGGGAAATTACTGTGTTTAATAGAACATATGGCATGATTTATTTTTTTCGTACATTAAAAAGATTCCTTTTAGTATATTATATAGCAGATCTGTCGAATATATTTTCATTCTGGAAAGTCGAGAAAAATCAGAAAGTGCAGCTATGCAGCAAGAGACATACATAATACTCATAAAGGATGTCATAACACAAATGACAAGTTATCGCTTTATCATGCTAAACGCGTTACATTATTAAAATGGAAGTTGCACACATCAACTTAACCGGCAGATCAATAAAAATATCTCACGTCTGCTGCACTCTTGACTGTTCTCTAATGCGTAAACGTTAGATTTCAATGAATTAGCTTCAAAGATACGAGAATGATCTTAACGACATTATGCACATAAATACTTTACGATACTATTGTCATCGTATTTGCTGTCAGACCTAGTGTCGAGAGACTAATGGAAATCACTTGTCAATTCAAATAACCACAGCTGGTTATCGAATGGTTTGTGCTAAAAGAAACTACAGAAAGTGACTATGGACTCATGGTCAAGTAGCAAGCTACATCTAAAATTTTATCACCTATAATAGAGAAAGTGGCGATATATGTCTCAAAACATCATCAATATCACCTTTATCATAATATTGTTCATCAGTGCTGTGGCAAAAGTATAAGTTAACTTAAAAACACTTAAGCTTTAAAATCTTAAAAAGGAAAGCTAACATGTACAAAAGATACTTTTTTATACCATAGCAGACCAGTCCACAATGGAAGAATTAATTTTCTTTGTAGACAACGTTTAAGCAGTGCAGCTTCAAGAATGTATCAGTTCTCAAAACTCTCAACAAATTTACTTTTCAAGTATATAAGCAAGCGACTTTTTTATATAAGAAAAGGTACAACAATAATTATAAGATATACAAACAATAAACTGCACTTTTAATATAAAAAAAAAGGACGATATAAACGTGTCAACGTATTAACGTATCGTGCAGAATAGTAATTCTTCAAAAATTTCTCTAGTTTATAGTTCATAGAAGTTGATTGCACGACTTTTTATAACAATTAGGCTTGATCTATATTATTATCCGTGGCTCGGTACAATAATTAACATTCAACTTATCGCTTGGTGTATTGAGTTTCAGGGGTCAGAGTACAGAGGGTCTGGAAGCTCGCTGTTTCAGTCTCGCCAGCAAGGCTTGCTCTCCATCCTCTTTGTTGCTCGGAGCCTCGCTCGCAGTTGCTGCGCTAGCGGTAGCCCGAAAGCTCTCTGATCTATACTTATCCCTCAAAAAAGTCCGCCTCTCTTCTTTATACTTCTCAATTCTCTCGCGACATCGAGGGTCGTCGAGATCCAGCCCGAGATTCTTATTTAATGATCTATCGGATAAACCGATTTGCGATCCGCCTTTGCTGCCTACATTAGGCGTCGAGCCATGCTGTTGTGAAGTTTCAGTCTTCATTTGCTGCTGGTCATTGCTGCCACCAATACCGCCACCGCCGACGCAGCCACTGGTCATCTTATTAAATTTTGCCTCGTCCAGCGAGCGACTTAGAGCTGCTCTTGTCGCCCGCGCATGACGAGCCCGTAAACAGGGGGGTAGATGCGCTGTAACTCTGTAATAATTCAATAAAAACTTTAGTAACAGTGACAAACTGCAGAATAAAATTGGGATGTTCAGCTGCTGAGATCGAAAACTTACATTTGATTTTGACTATTTGCTAGAGACTCATCAAATTTGCCTCTCGCGTTTTCAAGTTCCTGCTTCATCTTGTGTTCGCGTACGATTTCTCTCCCGATTTCCGAATCAAAACTCCGCCTATCACGTGTAAAGTCTGAGTCGTATCTTCTTCTCGTCGGAATCGATTCTACTCTATCACTAGCCGATAATCTCTGTAACGCCAATTCTTGCATAATAGTTGCAGTGTCCTTAGACAGAACGGAATCTCGTACAATATTTGTACTATTTGGAGGGGAAAAATTGCAAGAAGAATCTAAAGTAATGCTTTGAGAAAGCATTTCTGGAACGTGAGCCATCTCTTGAGGCTCTACAGCTGCACTTTCAGAAGGAACAACTACATCCAAATCGTCTTGTATCCTGGAATCCTGAATTACGCCAGTATTGTTGGATTCCTGGGCACCAACATTCGAACAATAATCACTATGAGTAGTACAAACATTACCGCAATTAGAAACTTGTTCCATTAACTTGGTGCCATTAACATTAGATTCTTTTGATTCGTCATAATTGTCTTTCTGAGCTGCCTTATCTTGGCAATCAAGAATTAACGAAATAGTTTGCACATCATCGTTCTTTTCTTCGTTGAAATATTTATTATTTTGATCCAGACTGTCACTAGATTCAATCTTTTCTTTTTGATTATCCGCAAGTACAATTTTATCATCTAATAATATCTTCCAGGTAGGTATTTGACTTTCAATTTGATCACTCTGATAATTTGTAACATTTTTGATATCTCTATTCGTAGAACAATCTGTATTCTCATTACTTTGATTAGTTTCCATCAAGGGATTCGAGAGAAGTAGATTTGTTTCCAAAGACACAATATTATGTAGTTCGGTTTGGTCGAGTTCTGAATCTCTTGTCGTTGCTACATTAGAACCGCCTTCTTTATACGACGGAGTAAAATTTGAATTATTAGATTGAGTATTTGAAATATGATAAAGTTCGTCAGATACAGAATAACACATAGATTCTTGTATACTCTTAGAAGAATTTGAACTAATTTGGCAAACTTGGTCTACTAAAATATCTGATAGCTTGGAGTCTGATATTCGTTGCAAGCGAGTTTCATGAGTAGGTGCTAAAAAAAGAAAAACATAAATTAACAATACAACTCGAATGAACGATTAAAAGTGTAAATGAACAAACGTCACCTACCTGATGTTATATCAGTCATAAGCCATTTTTCAGCAGTCTCTAAATTATTTCTATAATTTGGCATTTGTGCTGTCGTATCGTTTGAGGATTTTGTTCTAGGATCGATGGGGCTGAAATGCGAATCCGGAGTATTTTGATAGTTTCGTTGATAAGGCATTAAAGAATCTAACGATTCGATGCCAGATAAATCAGTCATATTGCTATTTTGTGCATTCGAATCTTGTGGCGACGTTCTTTCACTGACGGCCTCGCTTTTGTCAAAAGCATTGTCTAGCTGCTTTTCATGCTGCTCTCCGTTCGGACACAACACGTCGGGTAAGCTGGGGGAAGAATCAACACTGAAATGAGATCGAAATGAAATAAGAACTTGATGATTTCCATTTTTGGGTCGATTGTCAATATTGTTAAACAAAACTTTAAATCGGTGGTGGTGAGTGGGTTAGCAAGCGAAATCTGTCAGCTGTAAAGTTGATTTAAGTAAAGTTGAGTTGGATGTCGACGTAGCACAACCGGGTTGAAGAAAAAGAAGTCAGTTATCAAGATGTCTGTCTGTCTTGTTAGTAGTTAGCCAGGAAGTACCAGTAAGGAAAAGTCAATTACCCATGATAAGTAGCTTGAGTCATCTCGCTAGTGGTGTCGACGAAATTAAGCAAGGTATCGCAAGGCGTCATCTCTTGATCGAGAATATCCGTCGTCGAGGATACGAATGGCACATGCTGGGAGGCTACCGCGGCTGTAGCAGGTCCAGAGGAGGATGAGGATGAGGGTGAGGATGAGGAGGTGAGATCAACTGGCAGGGTTCGCTGCCCGAGAAGCTCTTCACAGGCCTCCATCGCACTGGTTTGGTTACTCGAAAGCCTTCCGGCATTACAATCTAGATTAAGGGAGGGCGAAGAATCCGGCTCCCTCGAAGCTTTGGTTAAACAAGACTGAATATTGAGAAGGCTGCTCTTGTCCTCCGTTACTGGCACCTCGGGACTGTCCAATTCCAAAGGCAGCATGAAGCTCTTGAAGCTTATTCGGGGACTCACCGCTGCAGGACTTACCGATGGTGTCAAAGGTGTTGAGCCTTCGGACAACAAAGGCAAATACCCAGGTGTTGGCAGAGGTGACGGAGTCTCCATATCGTGAAGTTCCGCAGATACCATTACCTGAATGATAAATCGATAAGTTTTACGTTAATTTTGCCAATCACGTACTCTTTAATAAAAATTTAAAAAGAAGCTATACCTGATCAGGACTCTGGCTGTCAATGAATCGCAGTTCAACATCGCAGTGTAGTCGTTCTTCAAGTCTAGACCGCTTGCGCTTTGAACCACCGCCACTACCGCCCACCGAAGCAAGCGACGGCAATGGAGAAGCCATACTACTGCTCTCAGACTGTATTTCCGGGGCCCGTTGTCTTCTTGGTGAAGCTTCCAACGATTGTCTCGCGCTGGGACTCTCCTCAGCTGATAGCATTCTCATTTCGCGTTCCTCCAATTCGAAGCTTAGCTGAATCTCTGAAAGGTCAAGGGCTGAACCAGCACTAGCCGCTTCGCCGAGTTGTTCAAAGTAAGAGTCATGGGAAACAGAACGGCTATGTCCACAACCTCGCGCCGTACCGCCCGACAACATCAGTGGTCCCAACCCATCCTCGACAGTAGCCACTACAGCCCCGTCTAGACTGTCTGCGCTTTTGACCGGTCGCAGTCGCCTCAACGAAGAGGTACCGCTCGTTATTGGTCCAGGGCTGCCAGTAACCGTAGCCACACCGCCACCGCCAGTCGTCAGTCCAGACCCATTAGTTACACCTGCACTACCTGCTGATGCCAGTTGTTTGTGGACTCTTGGAGTTTCTGAACTCCGAGACTTGGTGCTCTGTCTGCCACCGAACAAAGCACGCCAATTCAGCGATGGTGAACGTTTGGATCCAGTTCGCTTTCTCTGGGGTAATTCTATAACTGTGTGGTAGTGCGTTCCCGAACCTGCATTCGCTTCAGTATTGCTAACGTTTACAACAACGGCGGCAGCCTCTTGTTCCGGAGCCAGCAATGATCGACTACGCGCCTCCTCCAGACTTAGGAGTCTCGGAGCGGAACCTCCGGCTATAGCAAGTGACTTAGGCCTCTGATGACTGAGCGCGACGGCCTGTTCAGCTGCGCCCGGTGAATCGGATGGACCCGTGGCGAAAATCAATTCGGCGTAACAGATAAGGAACTCGGTTACAACAGCTTGTACGCCGACGCCCTGTAGTGCTGCGACACCGCCCACCTCGAGCTCTTTACAGCGCAGCAGATTTGGTGCCCAAACTATCGCCACGTTACGCGCAGTCATGCCCGTCTGCTGACCCCGAGAAGCAACGCGTACCAGATGCCGCATCAAATACTCCAGCGTCCTGTAACGTGATTGATTTTTTAATTTTATTTCTCATCGAACTGTAAATTGCAAAGCAAGGAATAAAATAAAAAAAGACCTCCTCTTTGTCCCAACCATATAAATTAACGTATTGGCATGACTCAACACGACTCTTCATTTAATATGCAATTCATTTATAATTTATGCGATGATGGAATGCACTACTAAGTGACTTTGACTAATTTTAATAATCCTTGAGTTTAAATTCTTAGCCAAATACCTATGCAAATTCGAATCTTAGCAATGTACAAATTAAATTCCAGTGGTCGTTGCGCATTTTCCTCGATATTGCGATAAGCGACCTTTTTTTATGGCTAGCGTGGAGAAAGAAATATTATATACCTGTAATGTGGAGGCGGTAGCTTTCGAACGGCATCTCTCATGCGACTGAGCCTTTCCTGGTCGGTAGACGATTGAACTGCTCCTACAAAGCTCGAATACAGTTGGTAAGTGCAGAGAGGGTTGGGTAGTTCGCGGAAGTACATCTTCAACAAAGATGCCACCGAGTGTATGTCCTGGAGGATCGCCTGGTCCGCGTGGAGAGCCGGTAGTCTGTCCTCATCGAAGGCGTGCCTCAGTCTTTGAATGTTGGAACTGACACCGCTAAGTCTGTAGATGCCGTCGACGAGACCGTGTTTTTCGATAAACTCGGCGCAGCAGCGCAGTACGCAAGGTACTTCCTGGCCGGAATTCAGCAGGTGCTCTCCAAGGTCGCAGCCGAAAACTCGTTCTCTCAGAATACCGGACTGTTTCAGTCTACGACGAGACGGTCTGTTCAGGATGAAAGATCTGAAGAAAGCAATGAGCTTGCCGTGTTTACGCAGAACAGGTTTAACCGGTTGCGGCCTAGGCTCCGCCGAAGCTCCTGCAGTGGACACCACGCTTCCGGATCCAGTAGAAGCAGGTCGAGGAGGTACGCCAATGTGTCGTGGCAATTTGTCGCCGATAACGGCAACGCACTCGGCTGGGAAAAATCCAACTGCAAAGCCGTGTTTACCCCGCCACCAGCTGCTTTCACCTGCCGGAGGCATATCGATGACCGAGATCATGTCGCTCACATTGAAGGACAGTTCGTCCTGCGCCTGAGCTCTGTAGGGCCTTATAGCGTAAGCAGCTGCAACAGCCGGTGTGTTTATAGGACACGAATCGGACTCCGGTACGAGAATACGTCTTCCTCGATTATCCAACTGCAGCCAATTTAACACAGGTCCGCAGTTCAAACCTTCGTGACACAGACCCGAAAAACGAACAAAGTAAGCAGCCAGATCGTCAGGCTCGAGTTCTCTCTCAGCAAGATTCGCCAGCATAGAGAACTTCCTGTCAAATATACATCTGTGCAGCTGTTTATCGAACATGACAAGGTTCTCGTAGCTCCTTTGCAGTGTCCAACAAGCGTCTCCAGAAGTAACCCTAACGGAGAAGCTATTCCCATCCTCACTGGCAGCAGCTCCATCTCTGACCTGAGCCTGTGGTGAGGCAACCAGACTGACCTCGAGGCTTCCTAACTCCACGTGTTCATAGTGAAAGTGTGCACATTCATCCAGCTTAGGAAATCTCGCACTACCGCTTCCGGGCGAATGCTCGTCCTGACTCCCATCCTGAGATGTATTGACAGCGCTAGCAGACGACGCGTTGGCTTCGCAACTAGCCTGACTCGGTTGTTCGATGTCGGTAAGTCTGCAGGCTCGGGGCCTGGCCTCGAGCGCAGCACCCGGCATCCTCTGCAGCCTCTTCATGGGCAGGCTGCCTTCGCTGGACGTATGACACCCTCAGCCGCACAGCCAGCCGAACATCTTCTGAGCCGGAAATCTGAGGCAGGTAATGCCCTGCTCTTGTCGAGGATATTGCCAGTAGTCTCGCATCACCTTCGTACACTGTAAATTAAAAAAAAAACCGTTAGCTTTTTATTGTCGGAATTTCGGGCGTTGACAGAGACGATTAAGAAGAAAGTGCTGGTATATGAGCGGCGCGTGACAAGCTGTTGCTCTGCGGAATTCAATTATGTCAGCTGATATAAGTTTCGGTTGGAACTATACCGTCTAATTTACCGTGCAGTTCGACGTTAATTTCGAAAAGTTCTCGCGTAAGCTGGCATAATTCCGAACTCAAGAGCAATACGTCACGTGCCTCTTGAAATTTATTACCACTATTAAGAAGCTCATTAAAATTAGTCCGAGGCGTTACAAAGGTCCACGAGGATGTCTGGGCATTCAACTATTTATAAACTAAATGCAAAGGTCGACACTTGCCGTTATTGATGCAACAAAGCCACGGAAAAACATTAGTTCTAAGTCCCGCGCGTCGAGAGACGATCCCAAATGCGTTTATAAACGATGCCACAATGCAGTGAGAGACAGAGAAGCAACTCAGTGATTCACGAGACAAGTAAACAGCCGCGGTCTCTCGACAGCAAGTATTTGTACTCCAATTGATGAGAAAAACGGACAACGCGCCTATTCAATCTCTCTCTCTCTCTTTCTCTCTCTCTCTCTCTCTCTTCCTCTCATTCGCGACGTTTACTCTCTAAACGCGCTGTAACAGCATACATCGTAGGAAGATGATTGACATTTTTGTTACAGCAATTGCGAACGTCGAAGAAAGAGAGAAAAACCAAAGAGAGGGAAGCGAACCAGACGCACAAACACATATACGCACGCGTGTATACAGTGTAATGTATAAAGAGCGAGGAAGAGAGAGCGAGAGAGAGAGAGGGAGAGAGAGAGAGAGAGAGATGATTCCAATCGCGGAGAGGAGGAGAAAGAGAGACGAATGGGAGAAGATGGCGAAAGCAAAAGAGAGAATTTGTCTATGTCTATGCAGCGTTGAGGTAGCCACCAGCTAACAGCTGTCACATGCCGAGCGTTTGTAAACAAGGGGATAGGTCAAACCGATTATTTTTCGCGAGAGATAGATCCGTTAGATTGACAGGATTATTGTAACGCTGAGCTTACACTGTCTACATGTATCTTGTAGGTATATAGAAACGAGAGTACACACCGTACCTTGTGGGCGCGCGTGGGGGGGAAGTGATAATATTCCAAGTAGAGCTTCCTCTTCGACAGTGCGACCGATCAATCGGACACCTCAGCTTCGAACCTTCGCTTGATATTTTAATCTTAAAGATGATTATCCAGCTTTAACTCTCGGTCCAGTAACTCCTCCTCTACCTGCTCCTTGTCGCGACGGACATAACCTCCAAGCGCTGCTGGCAACAAGCGCCAGCGCAACATCTTGGCCAGAATTTTTTTTCTTCTTCCTTCCTTCGATGTCTTCTTTCAGATCGAATGCAAAGACAGATAGAGAGAGAGAGAGAGAGAGAGAGAGAGAGAAGGACTCGTAACTTTATACACACGCGCGCGCACTTGTCCTAATTATTACACACAGCGCACAGTCTCTTCCTTCCGCTATACACTCTCAATTGATATTCCTCGCGCACACTGTGTGTATGTATACACAGTCAACGGGAGTCTGTCGATTGCCTACTTACGGCGTTTCGACTCTTCTTTCCGCACTTCATTACGACCTACAGATGTATTATTCCATCCCGAATGCGATACACACTCCCGCTACTTTTTGTATATATAATCCGTATACATAAGGTATATATCTATATCCACAGACTTATCGGATAAAGTGTGCAGAATAGTAGTCGTGTATATGGCTGCAGGATGTGTGCAGCCAAACTACTGACTGCCAGGCTGCAAGACTGCAGCCATAATATTTGGAGACTGTCGTGTTTGTGCTGCCGCCGCCGACGCCGTATCCATCCACGGCAGCTTGCTTTGTATATCTATATACACATCTATATATATATAATACATGTATATACGACAATGTAGGCTTCGGGATTATGTCGCGCCCCCTCCGACGACATGGATTGATTTTTCGTGTGTGTGCGCACCGAGCGGTGGGACGTGTACGGACTGTACGGTGTATGAGGGAGAAATGGAGAATAGCTCCGTCTGTCGAATATAGCTGTACTTGGCGGATTTTGACTGGGGATTATGCGCGACTTGCCGAGGACGACTGAAAGAAATGTATGATGGTATTAAGTATATACGCGATCACAGTTTTCCTATACATTACGAATAGCGATTCTTGGAGTGGGATAGAAAGAGGGGAAGACGGTTAATGTATCGTATACGAGAGAAAGAGAGAGGGAGACACCAGACACGTCGGCGCGTGCGTCGAGTAAAAGGCGGGAAATATTTAATTCGCACTTTAAATTTCTTAAGGTTTTCAAGTTTATTTTTTTTATGGTAAAGCTTGATATTTATGATCGTACGAAGTAACGTGTTGTTTTCTCCTATTATTACGTTAGGCTTTATTTCTTCTAATATCTTTCGTTTGATGATCGATAAGCAAAAGAAAACTATCAAATGATTGTTGTTTTAAGAATTAGCTTTGTGCTTTTGCTGGTTAATAGTCATACTATATCCATTGTGTTCGACTCCATTTGCGTATCCATTTCAGAGAGATTTCCTTTTTCTCTTTGCATCTTTTGAAGGAACGTTAAATTGATTATTAGCCTGAGATATTAGTTTGCAACCTAGTGCAGCTTCGATAGCACTTGGTTTATTAGCGCCAAGCAGTTGTGTCATGTCCCTGCGGAAATTCTCATCCTTACTATTCTGAATTATTTTTGAACAAGCAGAACTAAAAATTTTACACGATAAGACCATATTGTCCATTCGAACTTGATTTCTGTAAATATGTTCACTGCCCTTTCTGAAGACGAACTTGATATTTGGATCATAAGATTCTATCTGCATTATATAAGCCAACATAATGTCGTAGAAAGCTGTTAATGATGCATGTACAACTTGAAACTGCAATGAAATTGTTCAAATAATGATTTTCAAAGTTTGCAAAATAAAAAACAAAAGTAATAATATGAATGACCAGTATTTTTATAGCAGTATAGTATTTTGCCGATGAAAGCTGTCTCTGATAATCCAATGAATCCAGATCATCGACTAGAGTTAATCGCTTTTTAGAATAAATAATCTTTTGTACCAAAATATCATTCTTTAACTTTTTCTGAACAATCGCAACAACAGTGTTGCTGTTAACTTTATGAGTCACCAAATAAGGTTTAAGTACAAAAGTCAGTAAGGATTTCAAATTATTACAGTCCTTTGAGCATTTTGTTATTTGAATACTAAAATAATGACGTTGCTCTAAAATATTAAAGTCGATCTTTTCATAAGTTTTGCTCGGAGTCTTTTTTTCCAATCTTCGTAACACAAGTTGCTCAGCGACCTGTGAGAATATTTAAAAACTATTGTACTATCTTTACATAATTACACATTTAATTCAACGTAGCAAAGCTTTTCCTTCGTCTCTCAATAACCTTGCCATCTCCGACCAATCCACTACACATTCTCCAACAGAATCGTTAACACAAGCAACAGGTAGTGTCTTAGTGACGAAACTAAAGAAAACTCAAATCTATCAATGTCCCGCGTTCTCGTTTGTTTAGATCTCCTCTTGTTCGAAAAAGCTCGAACGTTCAAAAATCCTACCTCCAAAGCGATCTTCGCCAAAGTATCCGAGTTCGTGATCATAGAATTCGCCATGTCTCGTTGAAAATTCTTCGGAGTTTCTAAAAAAAAAAAAGGAATCCAAGCAAAAACTACACTCGATTCGCGTATGCGAAAAATTAGCAATTCTGACAGACATCGGTAAAGTACATCGTAACGTTTCCCAGCCGATAAAACAGCGAACCGCCATCCACTCGATTGGTGGACGCGCGCGCGCGCAGGTGCGTTATACATTAGTACCTATAGTACAACACAGTAATCCTCGCCGCAGTACGACAGGCACTGAATCACGCACGTTGAAAAAGATTTTCTCTCTCCCTCTTTCTCTTTTTCACCGTCAACACCTGGGAGCAGCGTAAAAAAATCATCAGATGACGAGGAGTCGCCACGTTATCCCGAGGTTCGACCTCGCCACTTCCTAGTGTCATCTCTCGACTGTACAGATTGCACGACTCGACGACAAAGTGGATATACGACCCACAAAGGGAGTGAGAGAAAAAAAAGAGAGCCAGACAGTCTATAGTGTAGTTGTGTGTAAATCGTAACGTCAGACTGCGCGAGTGTGTACACAGTCGTGGAAAAGCAAAGTCGGCCGAATGACAGGCGACAAGGCCAACGTGGAAGCTAACCTCCAGGAGGACAATAATGTTCCGCCGCCTGCGCCGCGGAAGATCCGTCACCGGTGAGTCTTTTTCTGGCGATGCATTTCGTGTCGATTTTTTTCCCTTCCTCTACCCTGCGTATATGTACATCGGAATACTTCTCGTTACTATGTGTACGGCGTGTAGTGCGCGGCGCTTATTATCATTCGTCTCTCTCTCTCTCTCTCTCTCTCTCTCTCTCTCTCTCTCTCTCTCACTCACTCTCTCTCTCTTTCTCTCCACGCGGTGAGGTACACTGTATGTACATAGTACTAGTACGTTATTATATCTACATACGTAGATATCTATACATGCGTATATAGGAGATGTACACGTATGTAGTTGATTCACGCACATGTGTATATAGAGAGCAAAAAAGATATTAGAGCTCTCGACACACCGGCCCCGTCGTCGCCTGACTCGGCTAGCGGCCAATCCGCGCGCTCTCTCTCGATCTTTCGATTACACTCGGTCGAGGCTGCCTTTCGTATATGTTCGCAATTATATACATATATATATGTGTGTGTATACATATATACGCACCTCCGCTGAATACGCGTAACGCGTTACGGCAAAAAATATATAACACGTATATAATCTCTGACCATGTGTACCGGTTCGTGTTCTCCTCGTGTCGTGCGTACAGCTTCCTTACGCATACTCGATACACGTGTATAGTCGCATCGGTCGATACACGTATACACAGATGTATGGAGAAAGAGAGAGAAGACACACGTAGCGAACAATATAACGTTGCCGACTGAGATTTCGATCTTTTCTCGATTGCTCTGGAAAACTGTATGTGGTGTGCATATATATCGTCGCGCGACGTGACGCCGAATGTAAATAATCATACGTAAGGTGGTGGGGAGTAGTCAGCAGAATGTATATATATATATGTTGATAACAAGTGTAGAGCAAGCGTGAGAGAGAGAGAGAGAGAGAGAGAGAGAGAGAGAGAGAGAGAGCGAGGTTTCAGTCTCGTGAGTTTTAACGTTAGTACGTACCGGACCAGAGCCGTCTAAGGGCCCTTCTTATCGAGGAACGCGTGAAAGTTTTGAAGTTGTTTCCTTGGAGTCTTTTTATGTACACATATACACACGTATTTGTGCGTGAGTGTTTACGTAAACCGGCAAAATTCGGCTTTGTGGTCACGGATTTTGGTGCGAGTATTGGTGGTCGACGTTAGGTTGGCTTTTTCGAATTTCACGAATTTTCGAACGAGTTTACTGTTATCCATGTGGAAATCACCTTTCGCTAGGGCCAATATCAGGTATTTTTTTTGCTAAAGAGGATCAACGATTTTCGACTCGACAGTTTCTTTCTATAAACGATTTTTCGTGTTTCATTACGTTTAACTGGGCATTGAATGAAAAAGCATTTTCGACGAATCGTTTTATAAAGGAAAACTGTCGAATTAAAAATATAATCGTAGTCATGGTATTCGCTTGGGTATATGAATGATTCCTATATATACATCAGTAGAACATGTGTATATTTGCAATGTGACGCAAAATGCCTGTAACGCCTGTAATTGGCTTTGCGAATAAGTAGTTTATATATATGTGTTCTGAAAAAAGTTACTAACAATACTACGAATTAACCTTATTTGTACGTTGCACGATTGACTTTAACCAATGTGTATGTAACTTATATGCGTGCGTAACTAAAAAAAAGGGTTAAGCGAAAGTTTCTTTACTCACATTTGTAATTAATTGGTAACCATTAATTAATTAATTGATGTTTCATCAAAGAAGTGAGAAGTGATCTACTTCTAATGACATAACAATCAATTTACGGAGAAAAGAGTTTTATCTGTAAGTAAAAAAATGATGCACTCAATCGTCGAATCAAAGAGGAAAATAAAAGTTGATATGTAAATCGTGTTTTGAAACGACACTGTATTGTATCAGTACGTCGACCATTAAGCCTTAATACGACTTTATTAGCGTGACTATACACGTTACTGGCTTCAGGTCCGCTATAATGCATAATGTCTATACTCGCGATTCTTACGATTCACATACGTAGACACTGGCGAACGAAAAAAAAAATATTTCATTTTTTATTTTGAGATCAATTATTAAAAAACAAATACAATTATCGTCTATCGATCTGTACGAGTAAAGAACTTGAACAAAGCATAAATCGAACGCATGCAAAGCACGAGATTGAAGCAGTGATTGATAACGGAGTAACCTTAACATTGAGGAGTTGCATGAGATTATATATATACACACACTCACACGCGCGCGCGCGCACACACACACACACACATGTATGTATATTTGTTTGGATCGAATTATATATAAACAAGTCACTCTACTTCTTCATGACCCTTGATAAATCACGGCTATGTGTGTAGAGAGCGAAGAGAACGTGTGACGCAGACACGTGTATAAAAACAGAAAAATTATTGTATCAGAGAATCTTCGCTCACGCGATCTTGTTTTGCATTATTCTAAATTAACTTCGAAGTTACTTTTTTTATCGTGAAGAATATTGTCGAAAAAAAAATCACAATTTACAATTGATTACAATGTACAAAATTTAAGTGCAAAATTAATCTAATATAAACTATGTGAATTTTTTCGTACGTGGGATATCGAGTCACTGCATTTTGGCTTACGCAATTGAATTTTGCATACATATACGAAAAATGAGGAAAGCTGAACAGCTAATGTGACGTTCGACTATACGTCAATTCCTCGTGTCCATAATTTTTTATAATTTCCGTACGCTTCCGTAGTTCGTAGATTTCCTCAAGTAATAATATCCTGAAGTTTTAAATTGTACACATATGTCGTCTTTGGATCAAAATTATAGGACTACTGGTTGCTCATCTTTTTATTAAAAAAAAAAACATACGTACACATGACCTTCGATTACCCGTAATCTTTCGATTTTCCGCCTCGACTGGATCATCCCATATTGCATAATATTTACATAAAAAAATTAGCATCAGATATGCACGTTCTAATATTATGCCACTCGAAATAATATCTTAAAAAAAATGAAATTAAGTCAACAACTTGTAACACACGATCCGAATGACAAAGCGCAGAGGGATGACAATAATAGTTATATATTAATAACAATATATATATAATATGTATTTATATACCTATACATATACACGAGTTAAAGGAAAGCTACAAAATGTATACACATTCGCAGATAAGAGGTGTCTTACACACACACATGTTTACGTAAATACACACGTCGACAGGCTCACACGTTCGACTGTGACCCTTGAACTCAACGCGAGTCGAGTCGAGTGAACTGGATCGGTATTGAGTCTCTCCGATCAGTCCTCAACCGCGCGTCGTCTTGTCGAGTTTATTATATATATATAAAGTCGTTACGGCGCGACAGCCGTCGAGGTGTATGCTTTTTCGGACTATCTACGATACTTTTATCGGTATTGTACAAATCATCTCAATCAGGATCAATTGCTTTTGACGCTTATACTCATATCCACGCATAGTTTGCTAAAAGGAAAGATAATGAAAATCGGTTGGTAATTCGCTTTTCACTTGGGGGATTTTTCTCTGCTGCTTTTCCCATTATATCCGTCGATCGATTCTTTGGTCGTGTATGACACTTTCTCCTTCGGTACGTATATATTGTACAAACATATATATATATATAATACCGCAAAGGTGCGTAATTCAACAGGTAGCTTCGATTTATTACTCGCGAGATATACATGCATGAAGTACATATAAAGTAAAAAAAAAAAAAAAAAAAAAAAAAATTCATACACTGACGTTGGGGCATGCGGTGCAAAGGTTGCAATGGATGAAAATAAAAATTATAAATAAAAAAAAAGGTGCACGTACGGAGTCGAAAAAAAAATTTTGCACTTGAAGGTAACATTAAAGAAGAAGCTACGACTGTAGCAGTCGAGGAAGAAGCGAAGTTATCATCGGTGGAGAAAGAGACGATGGCGGAACCGGTGAGTTTTGTCTTGGGCGAAGCTGAGGAGGAAGCCGGTGGCGAGGAACTGGCTGAGACGGGGGACAGCTTTCCTGGTGATAAGCTCCAGGATCAGACGAGCCATCATGGACAGCAGAATGTGCCCAATGGCCTTATCGAGCGGCGAAAACGCCTCAGGTAGATGACTAGCAATTTACACAAGCGCGAGTACTTATTTTGGGTTTGCATTCCTTTTTTTTCCTCTACCTCCATCTGTCTGTGTGGATATATTTATTGATCTATGAATGCTGTGCAATTATCGACGCGTATTGCATATATTTTTAATTATTATATATATATATATATACGTCTAAGAGATATTCTTGGGAAAATAAGTTCTATGAAAATGTGGGTTTCCGGGGTCAGTGCTCACGTAAGAGCCCATGAATATTCAGTGATCACAGTCGAAAAGTTAATTGTAAAAAACATTATGTATATGTATGTGTGTGATACGTGCGAGCAAAGGTAAGCGAGGTTTTTTAAAAATATACATGGCTGTTTCGCGATCACAGATTTTTCAAGCTTCTTTTTTCCCGTTTATATAATAGCTCTAATGCGCAGACAGAGAGAATACTTTCGTATACGTGTATATGTTTCGTAAACAAATAATAAGCACTCAGATTCACGCTACATAGCGTATGAAATTCGACTAAAAATAATCAATTAGAGCTAATAGTATTCATATGTATACACGCGCGAGTAAACAGGTTTTCGAGGATGCAAAGGTCATTATACAAAGCTACGAGACATCGAACATATATTTACATGTGCATTGTTTTCGTTGAAGCTTTACGCGCGACAGCATTTTAGCGCCTTACGACGGAATGTCGCAGAAACGTTTTACGAGATCACAAGTAGGCAAGATAAAAATGTCATTATAATAACAAAGTAGTAAAACTCTATGAAACGAACAGTTGAAAAAAAAAAAAATTTTTTTTTAAACATTTTTTTCCGTTGCAAAAAAACTCTCCGCAATGTATCAGTGGAAAGCACATTAATAGACATGGTAAATAATGCAGGAATCCAAAAGGAGAATCCTCGCCATCTTTACCGTGCGCTGGTATTCGACTATTAAGCATTCTCGTTCTAACGATTTTGAATTCCGAAATCTACTCCGTCCATCGTTCATCCATCGACTTTAAATGTCACGTGTGTTCAGCACAGCTTACTACGCGCTTAGGTCTGGAAATATAAAAAAAAAAAATAATAACTTGAGCACAGCAATGAATGTATAGCTATATGTTGTATTATAGGAACAGAAGTATACCCGAGTGTGAAAGTCCTTTGGGTTTTGTATCTAACGGTATACAGTCTCCGGATCGTCCGATAAATCTCTTCCCAATTGTCTTTTTATATCCACTTTTCGCGTTGGCTTCTCTAGGACAGATGGAAAAGTAGATAATTCTTCCTTCTACACAGTCTAAAATACCAGTGATCCATGTCGGAACTCGATTTGTTAAATAGTTTTATTTTTTGAATACACGATAGTTTCGCTAAAGAAACACTTTAGCGGCATTTTTATGCGAATATGAATTTTCAATCGTAATTTATTTTGCATCAAATATTGTTATTCTCAATTAATATTCAAAATACCATTAGGCGCTATTATCTCTGATTATTCTACAAATAATTGATTTATTGCAAATATTAACGATCAAATGGCAATCTATCTTTGCTGTGCGTCTAGAAAAAAAATAGAATCTAAAAAATGAAGAAATAAACAAGAAGAAAAAAATAATCGAAGACACTGGTGTACCGTACACGCACATAACCACTCACCTGACACAACCTGCAGCAGTAGTGGGGGAACGACTCCTCTTCAAGACTCCTTCCTACTTCGAGTCACTGGTCAGTCTTACAACACGTTTAACAGGTGAAACCGCTGCTACACACACACTGCTCCACATACCATTTCCCTTGGAATGTCATATAAGATGACGGTAGAATAATTCGAAAATTGATGAGCTGGATCGTCGACGCGCTCGGTATGAAGCGCATCAAGAGGTTCGTCTTAGCCGAGTCTGGCGAAAAGGATCCTATTTGGAAAAGTTCGGATAATCTCACCGCTGGACTATCTCGTATGAACAGCCTTGAAATCGGACCAATGAATCCCGACGAGATCAGTAGTAACAATTCTGTGACTTCGGATTATCATCTTGGAATGACGTAATGCGTGATGTTGTGCACATATATATATATATATATAAAACTTTGAGATGCGAAAAGAAAAATTAAACGTTTCTTTCGCAGTAGGGTAGTAGTGGTAGTTTGGATGAGAATCGGATTTTAGTGCGTATTTCATTGATGTTAATTGTGATTTTTTTTTTCAGGCCCAGCATGTCGCAGGGGACGGTGATGATACAGGCGCAGAGTCGGCAGATGGAGAAGGATTTTACCGTTGCCACACCAGAAGAATTTGTTCATCGGTTCGGTGGAACTCGCGTCATTAATAAGGTGAGTTTTTTCACGGTTGAGTGTTATTTTTAGAAATGTGCGTCGTCGTTTATAAAGTTTTCTTCGGAAGTATAAAGTTGTATGCCAACTGAAAAATTTGAATTTTTTTTTTTCCTCGGCGCTTTCGCATATCATATAAATCGACTTATTTAATGGTGTAAGCCAGTTTAACGAGTTTCTAATGTGCTGACACATACATCAGTGCCAGGATAGAGTAGCGACGCGCCGATTCTTTTTGACGATTTTGCTGTTTCATACTCGCGAATCGAAAGTACTCGACTATTCAAGCTTATCGTTAGTTAAGCGGTATTTTTTGTTATCTATTGATAAGCAATTTATCTAATTACAATCGTCTACCGTGACGAAGCAGTCATTGCAAAAAAATTAAAAAAAAAAAAGAAAAAGAAAAAAATAAATAAATCATTCAAGGTTAACTAGTAATACACGTGTTGTAGGTGCTCATCGCCAATAACGGCATAGCCGCTGTAAAATGTATGCGCTCAATCCGTCGATGGTCCTACGAGATGTTCAAGAACGAAAGGGCTGTTCGTTTCGTGGTGATGGTCACTCCGGAAGATTTAAAGGCCAATGCGGAATATATAAAAATGGCAGATCAGTACGTACCCGTACCAGGAGGTACCAACAACAACAATTACGCCAACGTGGAGCTTATCATCGATATAGCAATAAGGACACAAGTCCAAGCTGTTTGGGCAGGTTGGGGACACGCCTCGGAAAACCCGAAGCTACCGGAGCTCCTGCACAAGAATAATGTTGCATTTATCGGGCCGTCGGAGAGAGCTATGTGGGCTTTGGGTGACAAAATCGCTTCGAGCATCGTAGCGCAGACAGCCGATGTACCAACGATGGCTTGGTCGGGATCAGATTTAAAGGCACAGTACAGCGGGAAGAAGATCAAGATCTCATCGGAGTTGTTCAAAAAAGGATGCGTTGCTACGCTCGACGAAGCTTTGGCCGCCTCGAATAAAATTGGTTATCCAGTTATGGTGAAGGCTAGTGAAGGAGGAGGTGGCAAGGGTATAAGGAAGGTGGAGAACGCCGAGGAATTACCGGCGTTGTTCAGACAGGTTCAGGCTGAAGTTCCTGGATCGCCGATTTTTATAATGAAACTTGCTAAGTGCGCTAGGCATTTGGAAGTGCAACTGCTGGCGGACAATTACGGGAATGCGATATCGCTGTTTGGACGCGATTGCTCGATTCAGAGGAGACATCAGAAAATTATTGAGGAAGCGCCTGCGGTTATTGCCAAGCCGGATGTGTTCGAAGAGATGGAAAAGGTAATTCAGTTACTTATGATGGATATGCGTTGGATTATTGAGGTGATATTCGTTTTTTAGGCTGCGGTGAGATTGGCGAAGATGGTGGGTTACGTCAGTGCGGGTACCGTTGAGTATTTGTATGACACGTCGGGTAGATATTACTTCTTGGAATTGAATCCTAGACTGCAAGTAGAGCATCCCTGTACGGAGATGGTGTCGGACGTTAATTTACCAGCAGCTCAGCTTCAGATCGCTATGGGTTTGGCTCTTCACAATATCAAAGATATCAGATTGATGTATGGAGAGAGCCCATGGGGAGACAGCATTATCGATTTCGATCAGCCTAGACACAAACCCCAGCCGTGGGGTCACGTTATTGCAGCTAGAATCACTAGTGAAAACCCCGATGAGGGTGAGTTAGAGATATTGTTTATACGTTGAATCAAATGTTGAAATTTTGATTGATTGTTTTATTCGTCGATTTAGGTTTTAAGCCCAGCAGTGGTACGGTTCAAGAGCTAAATTTCCGCTCGTCGAAGAACGTCTGGGGTTATTTCTCCGTAGGTGCTTCAGGTGGTCTCCACGAATTCGCCGACTCTCAATTTGGTCACTGTTTCTCCTGGGGTGAGGACCGCAACCAAGCACGTGAAAACCTAGTCATAGCTTTGAAAGAGCTGAGTATTCGTGGTGATTTCCGTACCACCGTGGAGTACCTCATTACTCTACTCGAGACCGAAGCTTTCCAGACGAACAATATTGATACCGCTTGGTTGGATGCGCTGATTGCAGAGCGTGTTCGAAGCGATAAGCCCGATGTACTGTTAGCTGTGACTTGTGGTGCACTTCACATTGCCGAGAATACAATTAACGCAGCCTTCAGTGGATTCCAGACGTCTTTAGAACGTGGACAGATTCAAGCCTGCATCGATCTCGACAATGTCGTCTATATCGAGCTTATCCACGATGGCTTTAAGTACAAGGTCCAGGTTACCAAATCTGGACCCAACAGCTATTTCTTAGTTATGAACGGATCCTACAAAGAAGTAGAGATACACAGATTATCGGACGGTGGTCTACTTCTCTCCCTTGATGGAGGTAGTTTTACGACCTATATGCGCGAAGAAGTCGAGCGTTACCGTGTCGTCATCGGTAACCAGACTTGTGTTTTTGAAAAAGAAAATGATCCATCATTGCTACGTTGTCCTTCAGCCGGTAAACTCATTAACTTCCTTGTCGAAGACGGAGGTCATTTGGAAGCCGGTCAGGCCTACGCTGAAATTGAAGTTATGAAAATGGTAATGAACGTCACTTGTTCAGAACCTGGTACGCTTTTCTATGTAAAACGACCTGGAGCTGTACTCGAGGCTGGTAGTCTCATAGCTCGACTAGAGCTCGATGATCCATCGCTTGTTACCAGAGCTCAAGACTACAACGGTCAATTCCCCGGTCCTAGTAGTCCTGTTGTACCTGAGAAATTGAACCATCTTCACGCCAAATATCGGTTCGCTCTGGAGAATTGTCTTGCTGGTTACTGTTTGCCCGAGCCCTATCATCTACCCAGACTTCGTGAACTGGTTGAGAAATTTATGGGATCGTTGCGCGATCCCTCGTTGCCACTTCTTGAGCTTCAGGAGGTCATCGCAACGATTTCGGGGCGAGTACCACTTAGCGTTGAGAAGAAAATCCGCAAACTTATGACTTTGTACGAACGCAATATCACGTCGGTGTTAGCTCAATTCCCCAGCCAGCAAATAGCCGCCGTTATCGATGGCCACGCTGCGACGTTGTCCAAACGTGCTGACCGCGATGTCTTCTTCTTAACAACTCAGGCAATAGTTCAGCTGGTGCAACGCTACCGCAATGGTATCCGCGGTCGCATGAAGACGGCAGTGCACGAGCTATTGCGTCAATACTATACTGTCGAGGTACATTTCCAGCAAGGTCACTACGATAAGTGTGTCTCTGCTCTCGTTGAGAAATACAAAGACGACATCAGCCAGGTGACAGCTACTATTTTCAGCCACATCCAAGTCCTTAAGAAGAATGTACTTGTCACAATGCTGATCGATCATCTCTGGGCCAATGAGCCAGGTCTCACTGACGAACTTGCCTCCACTCTGACCGAATTAACGAGTCTCAATAGACAGGAACACAGTCGCGTAGCGCTACGGGCTAGACAAGTACTCATCGCTGCTCATCAACCAGCCTACGAGCTTCGGCATAACCAAATGGAATCCATATTTTTGTCGGCGGTCGATATGTACGGTCACGACTTCCACCCAGAAAATTTGCAGAAACTCATCCTGTCAGAGACATGCATCTTCGACATTCTCCACGACTTCTTCTACCATTCTAACAGAGCAGTTTGCAATGCCGCCCTCGAGGTTTATGTTCGCCGAGCATACATCAGCTATGAGCTCACATGTCTACAGCATCTCGAGCTATCTGGTGAACTGCCGCTCGTTCACTTCCAATTTATGCTACCAAACAATCACCCAAATAGACAAAACCTTTCACTAGTGAATCATCGAACTGGAGCTATGGCAGCATTCAAAGACCTTGCGCAGTTTTCCCAATACGCCGATGAAATCCTTGACCTCCTCGAAGATTTGTCCTCTCCCAGCTCACTCTCGGCCAAAGTTCTAGAGGCTGTCGAAGCCGCAGTTGGCTGTAGCGAATCTCGCCACAGCACCTCCATCAACGTTGATCAAAACGCTCAGCCTCCACAGCAGGTGGAACGCGAAGCTCAGCAACCCGAGCCGGTGCACATTCTCAGCATTGCAGTACAAGATGAAGGTAACCAGGATGACGCCACCATGGCTCGTCTTTTCGGCGAGTGGTGCGCCGGTAACCGCGACGAGCTTATGTCCCGAGGAATAAGACGTGTAACATTCGCTGCGCTGAAGAAGCGGCAGTTCCCCAAGTTCTTCACTTTCCGTCAACGCGACAATTTCGTGGAAGACAGGATCTACCGTCACCTCGAGCCTGGATGTGCGTTCCATATCGAACTCAACCGCATGCGTACTTACGATCTCGAAGCTCTGCCAACGTCTAACCAGAAAATGCACCTCTACCTGGGACAGGCGAAGGTAGCAAAGGGTCAACAGGTTACCGACTATCGTTTCTTCATTCGTTCGATAATTCGCCACTCAGATCTGATCACCAAAGAGGCTAGTTTTGACTATCTACACAACGAGGGCGAAAGGGTACTGCTTGAAGCAATGGACGAGCTGGAGGTGGCCTTTTCTCACGCTTTGGCTAAACGTACCGACTGTAATCACATATTCTTGAACTTCGTACCAACGGTTATCATGGATCCAGCGAGAATCGAAGAAAGCGTCACTAGTATGGTATTACGTTATGGCCCAAGACTTTGGAAACTCCGAGTCAGACAGGCTGAGATTAAAATGACCATTAGGCCGGCTCCCGGTAAGCCCACCTCCAATGTAAGATTGTGCATCTCCAACGACAGTGGGTACAGTATCGATCTACATCTTTACGCGGAGGCTACGGATCCCAAGACTGGTGTGATCAGATTTGAGTCGTACTGTCCCAGCAACAGCAACAATACCAACTGGAGGCCTGGTCCAATGCACGGTTTGCCTATTTCCACACCATACCTAACGAAGGACTATCTACAAGCTAAAAGATTCCAAGCACAAAGCGGAGGAACTACGTATGTCTACGATCTTCCTGACATGTTCCGACAGCAAATCGAGAAAGCTTGGGCCAAGCACGCCGAAGAAGCTGCTGCTCTTGGTGGTATGTATATAATCGTATTGTATATTATACTGCAGTATTTAATTTTTTAAGTCTTTAATCGTCGATATCTAATTGTTCTTATTTTTTTCAGAACAAGTAACCATACCGAATCCTGTCATGGACTGCGTTGAGCTTGTTCTGGAAGGTGACAACCTTCTTGAGCAAAAGAGATTGCCTGGAGAGAATGACGTGGGTATGATCGCTTGGAAATTAACGCTCTACACGCCAGAATGTCCAAACGGTCGAAACATCATTCTGATCGGCAACGATCTGACTTTTTTCATTGGATCTTTTGGGACCAAAGAAGATATGCTCTTTTACAAGGCGTCGGAGAAAGCGAGACAGCTTGGCATTCCTAGGATATACTTTTCGGCTAATGCTGGTGCTCGAATTGGAATGGCAGAAGAGGTGACTACTCATGAATACTTTTAAAATATCAAAATAAGCAAGCAATTAATTTACACATGTTTCTTTTAGGTAAAAAGTCTGTTTAGGATAGCATGGAATGACAAAGAGGATCCTGAAAAGGGATTTAAATACATTTACCTTACTCCTGACGATTATGCTCGTATCGCACCACTTAATTCGGTAAAGACGAGTTTGATCGAAGACGAAGGCGAATCGCGATACAAAATCACTGACATCATTGGACAACAGGATGGAATTGGTGTTGAGAATCTGAAATACGCTGGTCTGATAGCCGGTGAAACCTCCAGAGCTTACGACGAGGTTCAGTATTCTTCATTATCTATCATTTTCATGATTATTGAAAAACTGTACTTACCAAATAATTTTTCAATCTCAGGTGGTTACGATATCCGTAGTATCCTGCCGTGCCATTGGTATAGGCTCTTACCTTGTGCGTCTTGGTCAGCGAGTCATTCAAATCGAGAACTCGCACATCGTACTAACAGGATACAGGGCTTTGAATTCGGTGTTAGGTCGTGAGGTCTACGCCAGTAATAATCAACTCGGTGGCGTTCAGATCATGCACAATAATGGTATATCGCACGCAGTCGAGCCTCGCGATCTTGATGGCATTTCGACCGTTCTCAAGTGGCTTAGTTATATGCCTGCTGCTAAGGGAGCATCTTTACCAGTTAGTCCAATTATCATCGATCCTATCGACAGAGAAATCGCGTACGTGCCTACTAAGGCGCCTTACGATCCACGTTGGATGTTGGAGGGTAGGCCTCTGCCTACTGACGGTAACCTCTGGGAGAGTGGATTCTTTGACAAAGGATCGTGGGCGGTTAGTTTTTCTCGTTGAAACTAAAACTTATATATTCGCTGATGTTTTTTACTATAAATTTCATAATATTACAGGAAATTATGAGGCCTTGGGCTCAGACCGTGGTCACTGGCAGAGCAAGACTAGGAGGTATACCTTGCGGTGTGATAGCCGTGGAAACTCGCACAGTCGAGCTTCACTTACCGGCTGATCCAGCCAACTTGGATTCGGAGGCTAAGACTGTTTCGCAGGCCGGACAAGTCTGGTACCCCGATAGCGCCTACAAGACCGCACAAGCTATTAAGGACTTTGGCAAGGAAGAACTGCCTTTGTTTATATTCGCTAACTGGCGAGGCTTCTCCGGTGGAATGAAAGGTACTTTTTCTGTTTTATTTACTTTTCTCCTTTCTTCGATCGAATTGATACTAAAATATTGTTTACTTTCAGATATGTATGAGCAGATCATGAAATTCGGCGCATACATAGTGGATGGATTGCGCGAATACACCAGACCTATTTTGGTATATATTCCACCCAACGGTGAACTGCGAGGAGGAGCTTGGGCTGTGGTCGATCCTTTCATCAATCCACAGTGTATGGAAATGTTTGCAGAAACAACGAGTCGTGGTGGCATCCTTGAGCCTGAAGGTATCGTTGAGATCAAATTCCGACAGAAGGACATCCTGAAAACGATACAACGCGAAGATACGATTGTTCAGCGCCTAAAGGAGAAAATCGCCGCGATAGGTGCAACTTGCGGCTCCAACGAAGATAAGATCACGCTCGAGGCTGAACTGAAAACTCGCGAGCATCAACTGGAACCTATGTACCACCAAGTGGCCGTACACTTTGCCGATTTGCACGATACTCCTGAACGTATGCTCGAGAAGGGATGCATCAACGACATCGTACCCTGGCGCAACGCTCGTAGATTCTTCTACTGGAGATTGAGACGTCGACTGCTCGAAGACCAATTACGTCGACAAATTCTAGAGACACAACCCGAATTGGGTGAACGACAAGTGGAAGCTATGTTACGTCGATGGTTCGTCGAAGACAAAGGCGCTACCGAATCTTACCTCTGGGACAATGACGAGGCAGCATCGATTTGGTTGGAAAAACAAGTGAACACAGAGAACAGTGTATTGCTCCGCAACATGTCCTGCGTGAAGAAGGATGCAGTCGTGAGTAGGATAAAAAAGGAGCTCGAGGCTTGTCCCGAGGTCAGACTGGATGCTGTCCTGGAGATGGCTCACAGACTACTACCACAGGAACGAGCGGAGTTACAACGATCGCTGGCACAACTGGAATCACCAGCTAACCAGGAATCGCGCAATGACTCTAGCTCATCATCTTCGCCCTAGTGCCAACTGGTTGAAAGCGGAAACAGCTGTTTTTTTATAGCTCTCTGTGTTAGTTCTCTGTCCATCCTTTAAAATTGCATTTCTCCGCTGGAATGGAGACTAAATAAATGAATGGGAAGCTCATTCTTACCTGTAAATTCATGAATCTTATATGGGGACTAAGGAACTTTCAAAGTAAACAAGTACAAATGCTTAAAAATTGTTCCATGGAATATTTACAAACACATTCTTGCTCTACTTTTATTATTCGGAGTATGATTTCTTCCTCACTATAGTTCATGCTAGTACGAGAAAATTGTTAAGGACTCGCACAGTTGGAATCCAACTGAGCAGTGCCTCGCCCAGTCATCGTTTTTTGTAGAGACTTGTGTGCGATGTAAAATGTAAGGGGAAGAAATTTGATCTGTATAGACGGAAAGTGCCAGACCATCGTGTGAATGGCTAATATTTAAGTAGAAAGTTCGGGCGGTCGGTTATCCGCTGCATTGATCGGGCACAATTCCAAAAACAATTAGTCGCCTCGATCAGTCGCCGGATGATTAACGTAAGATTAGCTCGTAAATGTCATATATGTATAAAAGGAGTTTTTTCCTCGTGTCACAATTAAAAACAAAAGTATACTTTTATAATCACAAATGAATGAACAACAGTTCTTAAATATAATTTAAAACTGCTACAACTATTACTACTATCTTTTTTTAAGTATGATTTATGGTAATTATTATCATTCTTTATATCGTCATTTTTACAACTACTGTTATCTGTTATCGTTGTTGTTATCCTTGTTGTTGTAAGCGATCGGATGTCGTAAGCTCTTACATTCGAAACAGTGTATTACTGCAATCGCGCCTGCGGATACACACGAACAAAGTTGCTTGTAAAAAAAATAACGCAAAAATTAGCGAAATCTTAGTTTGTACATGTTTTAAATTGGTAAGTAAGTTATAATTTTAATTCTGATTTTCTGAATAAAATTTATTCACTTTTCAATAAATGAGTTTTGCGTAATTTCACCGTAACAAATATATTTCCCCACGTACGACAAATTTTATTGAAAAAATTCCACTGGTGCATTATTCCTTACGACCTCGACGCTTTGTTCTGATCCGCAGTGCTGTAATTATTGCAAGGCAGTCCAGGAACGTTAGTAACGCAAGGAGGAGGCGCTTTCCTCACGAAATAAGTTACGCCACCGAAGATCCTTGGTTCTTCGTATTCTGAACAGTAAGTTAAATTATTAAAACTGCTGCTCGTCGTATTTTGTTGCTGTTGATGACACAACTGCTGCTGTTCCTGAAAACGCTGTTGTTCCTGTTCTATTAAAGCATTACTGGCAGCTTCTTCGTGAGATTGGACTTTCTGTAGCGACTGTGCATTTCTCGAATTTTCCAAGCCATTCGCCGATTTTTGCTTCTCTCGAGTCTCATCTCTTTTAGGATACATCTCCAGACTCTCCATATCACACCTGTTTTGGACACCGTTGAGTCTCACGAGTTGCGATTGCGGAATCATCAGATTATCGTCGACTTTTTTCACCTTCGACTTAAACGTGCATTTTTTCAGGATATTTTGAGCCACTACAGGATCTTGCAGACCGTTATTTCGCTTCTGAAAGTCCAGCTCTTCTTTTCTCATACGTATTTTTAATAAACTGGACGGCTCGAGCCTGGTCTTTGGAGGTGTTAGTCTCGTATCGTCGGAATTGCTCTTCTTGATCCTCGATGCTTCAGCTGCTTTCGCATTATCGGATAACAGCTTTAACTGCTTGCTCTGCTCGTCTATCAACCTATCGAACTGTCGGCGAATAAGCGTCTCGGGAATTCCCTGTTGACTCATCGACGTTACGAGCAGTTCCTGATCGTGTATCATTTCAGGGGTGAATTGTTGAGCTCTCAATGGCTGGGAAAAAATGGTTTTTAATATTTTTGTATTTATTCAAAATGATGTGTCTTTCGAAACAATAATGCAGAGTACGTTTCGTGGAGCTTCGGCTTGAGAATTGCATCGATAAGCTGCCGGTCGGTGAGTGTGATAAGCCGCACATTCTCCGGCTTCCAGACATTCCGGCTGACGATTGTCAAAGAATCTTTGTGTTTGTGGAGGATTAGATTCGACACCGTCGCCGCTGTCCAGGTATCGCGTGGACTCGTGCATTTTTTCAGCCGATGATTCTTCGAATTTCTTCATTTTTTCAAATAACCAATTTCTCTTTTCAAACGGTCGGGACTAATGTTTCATAATGACTGAATTTTGAGGTTGAGACGTCTGTCAACTGACATTTGTCCCGTATGGATGAGAAATTTTTTTTTTCTACAAAAAAAAAAGAGAAAAAAAGAAAGAACAAAGGAAAGTTGATTTGCATAAATGTTAAGAACGCGATAACAGGAGCGGCAATTACAAAAGCCCCGGCGAGCGCATAATTTATATACGATCCTATCGTGTCCCTCAGTCTCTCTTTCTCAGTGGTTAGACTCCGAGATTGGTCAGACATGCAACTCTTTCTCTGTAATACATAGCGTAGCTGAATTTCAACGATCGTTTGGTATTTGTCTCTCGGAATTCTCGGTTGAACTTTCCCCTCCTACAGTTTCGTTCGACTACTGCACGTATATATACATAATATGTCTGTGTGTGTACACTCGTTTCCTGATCGAATTTCCCGACGGACGCCATTCACGTAGCAGAGGGAAAAAAAAGCTCGAGTGGGAAATTCATTTCGACTGTGGAGGCGTGAGGAAATAAAAATTTCTGTTAATTCGTTGGCACGTAGAACTTCAGTGAGATAATTCTTCTCTTTTTCTTCGAATTTGTTTTATTGCTTAATCGTGAATTTAAACGGGAAAGTAAACGTATTACAAGGATAATTTTTACAAAAGCTCGGCAGAAAGTTTTAGCTCGATATTAAACGTTTTCTCATACTGTTTAATGTAACGTTGGTGTGCAATAAAAAAGAGAATGAAATTTGATTAAATTCTTCTTTATTTTTAAACATTACGGGAGATTTCGAGTCTTTTTTACACTCACAATCCACGATGAAGAGAATTTCATTTTCAAATTTTTTTACTGCACACAGCTATTGTTATTTGCATAATAATGATTCGTTTCAGAGCAGTTACTCTGTAGTTTGCAAATTTTACATCTTTATAAAACGTTTTTAATAACAATAAAGAAGTCGCAATATCAGCTGAAAAAAATGAATTTCTCTTCAGGATATACGAGTATTTTTATGCGCTCAAAGGACTTTTCTGTCGAATCGTGGTCGGAAAATGAGAAATTCACGATAAAATACGTTCTTCGACAATAGAAGCAAATATGAAAGAACATTATAGCTGACGAGACGTCGAGTAATAGATCCAACGTCAATAATTTTGTATACGAAACACAAATTTTCTAAAATAGGCTCATTCCAATAGGCGGAAGCTCAAAAACGCGTGAGTCACAAAATTAAAAAGATAGGGTGTAAATCAGCTGCGCGTGTGTGGGGGTTGCGCCGAGGTTGTTCACACTTTCGAGTCTACACATATAATTAGAGTCTAATAAAAATTTTCCTCAAAAAAGGCGGAAAAATAACAAGTTGTCTCGAGCCTCGGCTCGCGTATGCAGAAAAATCGAAGCTAACGAGGTGTTTCACCCCCAATTTCCACAAAAAAAAAAAAAAAAAAAAAAATAAAAAAAAAATAAAGAAGAAGAAGTAAAAAAAAGAAAAACGCCACCCAACGCGTGCATTATTCTCCTCAGTCACACACAGTGGGTGGTGTATGCGCTTGCGCTCAGACAGCAAACGGCGGCGGCGGCGCTAGATCGATCCCCTTTTCCGCCTGGCGTCTCTGTCTCTCTCTCTTTCTCCATAGGTATACTATAGCCTATAAAGCTAGTGCGCTTGGAGC
This sequence comes from Apocrypta bakeri, assembly GCA_018906985.1. Lineage (NCBI taxonomy): Eukaryota > Metazoa > Arthropoda > Insecta > Hymenoptera > Pteromalidae > Apocrypta > Apocrypta bakeri. The sequence continues at coordinate 9,918,208 of JACCIA010000005.1, forward strand.
AGCTCGCCGCGAAGGTGGTGCGCGTCCGCGGTGTGTGTCGTGTGCGGCAGTGCGAGAGAGTGTGAGAGAGAGAGAGAGAGAGAGAGAGAGAGAGAGAGAGAGAGAGAGAGAGAGAGAGCGTGTATATATGCGTGCGGGTCAGCGGTCAAGAGGAGCGAAGCATCTCGTAAAGAAATAGAAACGGCGGATTCGAGGGAAAACGAAGAGGCTGCACGCTCGGAAGCGAGGAAAGCGGCGGGATGTCGGGCAGAGAGGCCTATCCCGGCGGCGGTACTCGCTCGCCGCGCAGTGGTCGCCGGCTCGGCGAACTGCCAACGGTTGATCGAAGTCCATCCCGCGGCTACGGCGGTAGTTCCGGCTACGTGTCAGGACGCGGCAGTCCGTTAGGCTCGCGCAGGCTGCGTGCCGGTACGCGCAGCGGCAACAGCTCACCGGAGGGCCAACTCTACTCGACTGGTGGGGCTTACGGTCACACGCCAGTACACCAGTCCCTCGTTGGCTTGGCTGGAGGCGGGAGCGCCGAGAGTCCGTACTACTCGACTAGATTGGGGGGCGCGCGCGACGTCGTGGACGATCTCGGCAGCCCGGTGCTGCTGCTCGAGGAGCGCGGCCGCAGCATGTCCCAAGGCGCGGGGCAGCATCGCTCGCGAAGCGTTACGAGGCCCGCCGGCATGCCGGGCCCGCGCTACGCGAGCCTCGACCGCGCCTCCGTCGGCCTCCTGGACCACGAGCGCGAATTCGTCCCGATTCGCGAGCCCCTCTCGAGATCCGCGGGCAGGTACCTCGAGGACGAGCTCTACGGCCCGCCGCTGAGAACGGTGTCTCAGAGGCAGTCGCCGAATCCCCACCTTCTGCGAGATGGCACGGGCTACATCGGCGAGCTGCAGCACCAGAACAACGATCTGCAGCGGGAGCTGGGCAACCTCAAGAAGGAACTCGAGCTGACCAATCAGAAACTCGGCAGCTCCATGCACAGCATCAAGACCTTCTGGTCGCCGGAACTGAAGAAGGAGAGGGCCCTGAGAAAGGAGGAATCGACCAAGTACAGCCTCATCAACGAGCAGCTCAAGCTCCTCAATTCCGAGAATCAGGTAAGATTTTTTCATCTCTCTCTCTCTCTCTCTCTCTCTCATCTGCTCTTAGCTCTGTTACGTATATCTGCTTCTGTGTGTTAGCGCCTGCTCTCCCGAGCGCATGCCGTCTGCGTCGCGCGCGAGCTTATATTTAGGCCGATCGATATACGTACACGTCCTCCTCGACTCTCGCTCGCCTGCCCGTTCTCTATCTCTTTCTCCCTCTCTCTCTCTCTCTCTCTCACTCGCTCTTTCACCCCCGCGCCTTTCTCTCTCTCTCTCTCTCTCCGCACGTGCATCTATCTACACCAGCCCTCACCTTCTTCTCCCCCGCTTTAGCCGATATAGCGCGAATTTCATGGCACTTTTTTACGCATCCGTGCGATCCTAGATACTACTATGGCTCGTCCGATCGCCGCCTCGGGGCTTGGAAAGCTTCTTATCGAGCGCTCTTTCTCCTCGGGTATATAGCTCACCGTGAGAAAATCACGCGCGGATCGCTCGTACAATCGATTGTGTATTATTTAAAGAGAAAACTCACTCGCTATTTCATAATCGATTCTATAGAATAACCTTTACTTTTACATGTCTACGTATGTATCCGCATACTCGTTCTTTTGAAAAGACACAACCGCATCAATAGTACCGCAAAGCAACTGGTACTTATACACCGCAATGGAGAGGCACTTCAGTCATTGACACGGAATTTTTTTTTTCCCACCGTGTCTCTGTTTGTAAACACTCGGACATGCGCGTCCGTGTGACTCTTTTGTAGGCCGGACCGAGCCGAAAAAAAGAAAACAACAAATTGTCTAGCAAAAAGAAAAACGAGGCCGCGAGTCTTTGACCGACTTAGTGGAAGCGGCGTACGATTGCTCGCATTATGATACACACGAAAGGGAGAAGCTGAAGAAGAAAGCGAAGAAGAAGGAAAAAAAGAAAACAGAAAGTGTAGTAATCGGCTATTGTCGTCGGTGTAAAAGTCAATTTTCCGAGGCTAATCGCCCGTTCGCTACTTCGCATCGATCATGTAAACCAATGGAGAAGGGGGAGAGACGTCGTTCTCTGCTTTACCGGCGTCAGGCGCGGCCCGTACCACACTACTCAAACTACTTTTCTGGCAAGGAGCCTTTTTTTCTCTCCTTCCATTCAGTATCTATACGACATTCCGCATACGTAAACACACTTTGCGGGTAAGCGGACGTTCGACTACGGTAGATAACAAGATTTTGATAGATACTGTAGACATCTGTGTAGACGACGGTCTAGAGGTAGCTTGAAAAAACAATGATATTTCTACGTGAAAGAGAAGGAGTTTATTTTACAGATAATGACAAATGTGTATGCTCAATCGAAGGACCGCATATTGCGATACAGAAATACATATTGTACAAAGCGTTTGCCGCGGATATATAAAGTACGGTAAGACTTATGCCAAATACATCGGCGCTGAGCAAACGACGAGTTTTAAGTAGACACGAACAGTGTTTAGTCAGACACACATGTGATTCATGCTAATTTTCATCGCTTCACTTTTAACTGTTACAGCGCTCTGTGTTACACATCCTTACTATATTATCTGTATACTCTAATTTCACCTATAATAGGAACGATCCATGCTTTCTCCTCCGCAGGAACGGACGAAAAGTCATTTTCATAATCTCCTAAAAACGTCCGACTACATATACATTTTCTCTCTCTTCTCGCACTCGTTCGCGTGCCCAAATACACTTGACTATGTCTACGACAGTCGTACATATTGTTGGACGAGTATTTAACATCACATAATATATATATATATCTACACACGATCATCACGACCACCAAGTGCAAAACATCCGCTGACAAGATATTACACTCACGACCACAACGAACAGATATTTACAGGAATGATGTTAAAAGCTAGAGTATATGTGATATCTCTCAGTCATACGCATTCGCTTGACGTGTTGCCATGATGTTTTGCTGTTACAGAAGCAGAGCATGATGGTTCGACAACTCGAGGAGGAATTAAGATTGCGTATGCGAGGTCCAAGCGTCGAAATGCAGCAACAGATGGAAGTCTTGTACAACGAGAACGAGCATTTGACTCGCGAAATCGCTATTCTTCGAGATACGATAAAGGTTTCACTCTTTCATTCACCTATCTCTCTTTTTTTTCAATTTTTTTTTTAATAGAATCATGCATATATATAAATATATGAATAATAGACATGTGTCACCATTCACGTACACATTCGTTTCATACATGATCACACTGTATCGCTCACTCCGTCTCTCGGTGTTTACGCCAGGTCACTCATGAATACGTAAATATACATTGCACAGCGTCACCTACGACAAGAGCGTTAGCATTTTATTTGCACGGGTTCGAGTGCAATGTGACAATGAATCAAAGATTAAGCTGTAACCGTTTAGCGTATACAGTTACACGGGCATAGGTACGTGCTCAACGCACGCTGGCAGTGGTAATGTCATTGAATGGACAGAAACACGAGCATTGGATGGGACGATGAGAGATCTCTCCGGGCATTTTGTATTGTCCTTTGAAAAAAGCCACGCGAAGGGAGAGAGATCTTTTATTAAAGAAGTAATTTCGAAGCTGCTTAAACGAAATTTTGCAAGTGTACAGCCACCGGCTCTTTTCCTGGCTGTTACCAGTCCACGAGAGAATCTCGGAAGATGCGTCTGTGCTGAAATACTCGTTGGCTGGAAAAATTTCACGTGCGACGCATTGCTCCAGTTTCTTCTTGTGCATACATCGTGTGGATGTTGAATTTAAAGGAAATTTCACACACACTTGTACTCTCGCAAGGGAATCAGTGATCTCGCGAGTGCCTCTGTCTCTCCGCGATGCGGTTTATTAGAGAAGGATTACCGATAGACGATTTAGACGACCTGTAATTTCTGTGGCGAAGAATTAAGCTTCTAAGCTGCACTAGTCGTTTACGCAAATCCCACTTACTGCCCTCCTTTCTCTGGTTTCATTGTGCTCGTATATATAAATTTTTTAACGCTGAATCTAGAAACGGCGCGTGGAAACGCTCGTGTAAAACGACGACCGTATCGCGAATCTGCGGCACACTGCGAGCACAATTAAAATGGAACAGATGATAATCAGCAGGGATTTGCGCTCGATAAGTATGATTAATGAAAGGAAAAGAAAACACACATACACACACACACACACATGCGATTACACATAGCTATACACAGTGGAATCGTCCTGACACGGAGAGTGCAGTCACGCGATATAATAATATACCTGCACACTAAACACTCAGCTAAACACATATGGTCAAGTATTATCATGAGAATTATGCGTACCTATATCAGTAGTTTATAGCTCAATTATACTTATTAGCGGCTAATGTGGAGATTCATTCAAATTAATCACTTTCATTCGGTTCTAGCAATCCTGCGACAGGACGAGTGATAATTCGATAACTTAATACACACATTGCGAAGAAAACAAATTGCTACACACGTAATTGTTGGTCGAGGTATCATTGCAGTCATATACATACATGCTATAGCTAGATATTAGTTGTACATACCAATCTGATAATTACCATATTTTTATAATTTGACTAATGACATTTTTCTACATCACACAGGAAGAAAGTGACTTTGTATACGTATACCACGCGCGAGAACTAGGACAATACGTACATTTTAGGTGCGACTCAATTTACCCTCGAGCTCGATTCACTTAGGGGGTTGACGCGGGAGTCTTTCTTTTTTCGTTGCTGCACGCGTCTTTTTGACTTTCTCATTGCTCGCAATCGCCTGGAAATGGCTAATCATCAACTGGCTCTTGTTTATTACTACTTTCTTTAATAACATTATTTTCTTTTTGCAGAGGTTCGCTAATTATGCTTATATATTACTGTACTCTCTCTTTCTCTCTGCTTGTACTATATATGTATGTGTATTTATTTACGACCGCAGCGAAAGGATGATTTATGTGCAGCTTGTACGTCGCTATCGAGCTTCTCTTTATCATTTTTCAAACTCAAATCCATCTACATATTATATGCATACGTAAATGTGAGGGAATTCCTCGTTGAATCATTCAACATAGCACGAATTACACTCGAAGCGAGGGGAAATATCTCATTTAAATTTGGCAGCTTCTCAAAAATTCCCGCAATGATTAGATGTTCAAAGCGTGCGTTAAACCACACTGCACTAACACCACAGAATTTCTGATTAAACAAGAGTATTTCGAATCCGAAATTCTCAAAGGTACCGAGGCGATTAAAGCTACCCTAGGCAAACCTATTGAGACTTTAAAATATACACTATAGGATTAGTATCGTCTGTATTTACAAATACAAATTAACGCTTTTTCTTTCGCTTTCGTTTTTGTCCGCAGGAGCTTGAGCTGCGAATCGAGACACAAAAGCAAACTCTACAGGCGAGAGATGAAAGTATCAAAAAGCTCCTCGAGATGTTGCAGAATAAAGGCATGGGTAAGTTTATCCAATGAATATACAGCATTTATTTTTTTTTTACAAAATACTTGCATAAAATACTGAGGAAGTCGTTTGGTAAATAAGTCAGAAATCGTATAAGAAAAGCTGCTTTTCATGCATTAGGCGGAAAGAGAGAGAGAGAGAGAGAGAGAGAGGACGATGAAAAATTATGGCTCGTAAATTCTTCTTCCTATAGACGAGTAAACAAGAATTTACTCACCGGAGCTACGTATTCTGCCTTTTATTAAATTTTGCTTCCGAAGAGTCGATTTTTTTTTAAATTCGATACTGCATTATTCACGCTCCAAATAAAGGCAAAGCCTATCAATCGCTATGGTTTTCATAGATATACGGAAAAAGCATTGCGTTACAATTCACTTCTTCGTCTCGGATACGTATATATACGTGTAACCGGAGGTTTTTATCGCTTCTCGTGAATTGGGAAAGTAGTGTATGTGCCAAATGCCGAACGATGCGCTCAGTCCCTTTTATACACTGTACACGAGCGGTAACGACAAATGTTCATTTAATGCTTTCTCTTAAGCCGACGTGTGTGTGGGTGCTGTGTCTACTTTTTCTCTCTCTCTCTCTCTCTCTCTTTCTCTCTGAGCTAAAAAAATTCGTCCTACTTTGCCCAAGAGACGGAGAGATTCGCGCGCATCGGATCGATATCTCGCGTGGTCGTCGCGGCTCCGTATCACTGTATTCCGGAGCTTAATTTTTGTCCCGAAACAACCGAGAGCATTGACGACTGATTAATCTCACTCCACTCCCTGGCACTTTCTCTTCGCGAGCTTTACAAGGCTTAGCGATAGGATATCGACTGACTTTATTGTTTTTTTTTTCTTCGCCTTGGGATGTATGACACTTGAAAGATCCGAGTGGGTTTGGAGGATACGAGATAATAATTATATGAACGGATGATGTATGGATTCGTGTATTAACGAACTCTTTTTTTTTTTGCTGTTACAGGGAAGGAAGAAGAACGAATCATGTTTCAGCAGATGCAGTCCATGGCCCAGAAGCAGGTCTTTAAATACTCTATTTTTAAATATATATATAAAGATGCATTTTAGTGTATTTAAGGACTGAAACCTTCTTTCTATGACACGACGTCCTATTACAGTAGTGATATTTTTTTTTAATTGACAATTTTTTTTAGTGCCAATGCTAACGGTATCTTCAATGAGCTTTCATATTCAATGACCAAAGTACTGTTAGTATTCGTACTCAATGGCCAAAGTATAGTACAAGTATCGTAGTTAAAGATACCGTAGTTTAGTCGTAGTTGTTGCCGGTAGTTTTAAGAAAAACTTTGATACATTTTACTATGTATATATATGTATATATATATATATATACGAAGCAAAGCATGGTACAAGGATCTTTCTATAAAAAGCCCTTCTTACGTATTCCGCTCACCATGCACTGGTTAAGATATATCTACTGCATGAAGAATCCTTCCGTAACTCTCGATCGATCCGGTCGTTTTCTTCTGCTTACATGAAATTTTTATCTGTGTACAAATTTTTTCCTTTTTTTACCTATAAATATTCATATTACTTGTTTCTATCTCTCTTTACGTACATATATATATATATATATATATATATATATATATATATATATATATATGTATTTGTAAGTAAAACGTTTCCGACAATAGATTTCGAATTAGTTTTCTCAACTGATAATAATTTGATATACACTCTGAAATCTGTAAATAGTGTATTATACAGTTGTAAGAAAAACTAAGAAAGCCGAAACCAATTAATATGTCACGTTTCAGATCGCGTGTCATTAATTGGCTCCTGTTCGTTTCCGTGTGATATATGTATATATATATATATATATGTATATATGGTATACGTTGCACCCCTGACAATGATTACTAGCGGCGACATACGCGTGTCTAGTACTATATCTGTACCTATAGCACAGAGTCCGTCACTGATTACAATACGCGCAACTCTGTATATACATATATATATACCTATATATATATGTATATATATATGTATAGTGGCCATCGCGTTACTTGCGCGCCGTCTCAGCGCAGCGCGCGATCGATCGAAAGGCACACACACTCTATCTGTCTCTCTCTCTCTCTCTCTCTTTCTCTCTCTCTCTTTCTCTTTCTATGACTGTGTTTCGAATCCTTGATATATATATATATATATATATATATGCTGAATTGCATTGGGAAAGTTTTGAGGAAAATGTTTTATTTCTTCTTCTTTTTTTTTGGAAGGTATTGTACGCAGATTCAATACTGACCTACTAGTATACATAAACTCGAAAGTGATCTATCTTATACCTATTTACGCTTACTGTATGCACTAACCCACTGTATACTAATGTGTTGAAATAAGCATGCGACTCTCTTTAAGACGTGTGTATTGATAGAGAGCGAGATTATAAGCTCATTTTTTTTTATATATAGCGAGATAATAATGAAAAGAACAAAAAGAGTTCAATGTCGTTTTATTTATCATTGTTTTGTTGAGAAAAAGAAAGACAATATTGACATATATCTATATTCTCTGTATTAAATACACACCGAGTATATGACATACACATACGAGATTTAGCAAAAGATCTGTATATGATACCATAATACGAATTTAGAATTTTTTTTACATATATATGATAATATATTCTTGAAATATAATATACATGCCTCTCGCAAACTACATACTATTGCTAAAGCAGACGAGGACTCGGAGAAAAGGGATTTTTTATATATAAATACACATATCAAAACAAATGTGAATGTGTGGAATGAGCTGCTTTGGATGTGTAGGTGATAAGAATTAGCTAAAAAAAAATAATCATAAATAAGAGGATAACGCCCGCATCTAACCCTTACGTTGATCAAAATAAGAATATACTCTATTGACTAACCATTGCCATCTTCATCATCATCATCTTCATCATCATCGTCATCATCATCATGAATCGACCGCCTGAACCCCCATGCTGCTGTCGCGCGTGATCATGATACTACTACTACTACTACTACTACTACTACTACTACTACTACTACTACTTCATCATCGTTATCATCAACGCATCGCCTACTACAACTGCTACATGTAGAATCAACTCAGTCGCGATATAGCCATATGCAGTCAACGGCAAAAACGCTTGAGCAGATCGCCTAGGAGAAGAGACCAGGTATACAGGCAGCTCTATCAACTAAATTAAAAGAAAAGAAAACTTATTATAGCAACACACGTGTTATTATACTGACTTGAAAAAAACTATATATTTTATATATATACTTATATATATATATATATTTTTTTTTTACAGAGTACAATTGTAGTATTGCTCTATATATCTCTCGGTTGTATTTTGGCTATTTATTTCCGTACACGAGTGTACGGCGGAGTACTCGCTTTTTACGCTGAAACAGATAAGCTCGAATCGAATTAATGAAAGTTTCCGTTGTTTTTTTTCTTTTAGCTGTGGTCTATACAGCCTCACCCACTGGATATACACGTACACGTACACTTTTTTTTTTTCGTTCTCCGCTTACACGAGAAAGAGTCATTACTGATCATGCTTTAACGTACAGATGTAACAAGAATAACCGTTAGGATGTGCGTTCGATTTTCCTTTTTTTTTTTCTTCTTGTTAACGAAAGAGAGGTCATATTTTATTCGAAGCAGTCTGTATACAGTGTCGTAAGAATTTCATAGTTTCGATAGTAAAAGATGCGCACACGATGTGTTATAGAGCGCAATTAAATATTCAAATTGTGGTTTTAGAGTAGACATTTTCATAAACCGCTTTAGTTATAATCCTAAGTCGTTCGATGTATAATATTTCTTTTTCTGTTTCTGGGTCACCGTTTTCACGTCGTACAAGCTGCTGATACGATAATTCTTTATAACGAAAAAACCACATGCCATTGACATCATTAAAGGGTGTACGATCGTTTGTAAAATCTGTGTCCCTACGACTCATGTGTGTGTTTGCCAACTTTCGTTCTCTCGACTGCCATTTGATAATTTTTAATCGCGATTTATTAAAGTGCGCAACGAGCAAAGAAAATGTGAATAATCGACGAGACGAAGGCATGAGTAGTATCGTTGAATTATTTCGACGAAGAACGGGGATATTTATATGAAATCAATTGAGAATATCAAGTGGCAATGACGGGAGCAATGTATCGAAGCTTTTGCTTAAAAGAATATTAATGGTACATTGCCGAAACATAGATCGTTTCAAATATGGATGTAACCAAATGTGATGTCATGTATTTTATACTGTATGATCATGTACGTATGCACTTTATACGGTCCATATACGCAAGACAAATTTAATGCGTTACGCAACCGCGAGAACTGAAGGCTATATCGGATAATGGCTTTATGATTTTACGCTAAAATCATTGAGTTCCGCGTGTATGATCATATAGTCTTACTTTAATTATATAATTTATTTATTACGTATCGATATTTTTTATACGACGGTTATCGCGTTACACTCTGTACATATATATTTGCATTATTTTTTTATCAATTTATTTATTTCCTCATTTATTTTTATTAGAATTTCCTATAAACATAAATCGTTTACAGAATGGAATGTTAATTGAAATTTCTTGCACAATTTATTACGTTGTTGCATTTTTAATTGAATGTGCCCCTATCTATATAATCTATATATATTTTTTTCAAGCAAATCATCTTAGTTCATCTCGTAATAAACTTAAGTCATTATTTTGTTTACGAAAATAGATTCTTTAATCTCTCTAGACCTTCAAGTCCTGTTATATTGAAGTAGAGTACTTTAAATTTTCGTGTAGTGTGCATTTTGAATCGAGCATAACGTACAAAAAATCAATAGTTTACCGAAGACTTGAAAATAATATTTAGCCCGTTTATTGAGTTGTTCAAATTTTTTTTATTTTAATACTATCTTATACACGTACTATTAGAGGGAGAGCGAAGTTTATTGTCATCATTTTCATATACGAGTTCAACATAATTACGATAATAGTATTACGTGGAACTTTGAAGATTAAAGTGGTTATATCGCCGGGTTTCAAGGTATATAAAACCACAATAAAGCCATTATTATAGCTGAACTCGTTACTTCTTTTCAAACGTATTTATATACTGTACAATTATTTATAATAGAAAATCAGGACTTTAAGGACGAATTATTTTTACATTAAAAGTGAATTTGAAATAATTGCGAGTATATATATATATATATATATATATATATATAGAGATGCAATCTATAATGACTCACATATCTTCATTATATTGCCCACTCAACTGTTACATCACTATAAATTGTCACTGCAAAGCGTTAAAACTTCTTCTGAGCACTAATTCATAGCTTTTAACGTTATTATACATTAACTTATACAATATATATCCCGACTATGTTATTTCTTAGTTCTGTCAATATAATAGCCTGTCTCATTCTGATAACACCAAACATTATATACACACTCTACTTTTGAAAAAAAAATAATACACATCGATCATAATTATATAATTATAATACAATGATATTGTCCATCGTATGTATGATACTTCCTATATATAAAAATATATATTGGCCTATAAAAATACATTTATATAAATAGAAAGAAATATTCATCATCTCGCTCGATCTCCGTAAGCAAACGATCGAGAGGCACGTACAGTGTGCATCGTCTCTCAGCGAAAAAAAAAAAATAAAAAAAAAAAATAAAAATGAAAACAAAAATGAAATGGAATAGCGCACGCGATGGGCAATTTCGGCCACAGCTCGCGGAAGGCGAAAGAACTGCGGCGTCGCGTTGTGTGTGTGTTTATATCAATACATATTCATACATACAATGGAAAAATTTAAACGAAGATAATATTGCGCAATACGCAATACACGACCATATAGATATATTTTATACATATATATATTTGAAAACAAGAAGTGAAACTGGTGTCTTGTGCAAAAAAGTTTGTGCCAAAATTTTGTGAAATGAAAAATTCCATAGATAAAGGAAAAGTGGAAGACGCAAGAAATCTGGAACTTACAATTCGAACTACCGGAAGAAACGATGTACGCAGTTGTGCAGCGCGCGGATCTCGCAAGACAGTGAATATATATATATATATCTGTGTATATATATATACTTATGCGATGGATACCGTCGCTTTTCTTTCGTCGGCCGTTGAAAAGCTGCACGATTATAGCAAAGAACAATAACAAAAAAAAAAGAAAAAAAAAATAGGAGGCAGCGCCCGACTCTATACTCCGCTCGCTCGAATTCTTCTCTGTTTATAATAAGCCAGACAGCCGAGTCCCTGAATTTCGGGCCATCGGTGACTCTCATCAGGTAAACCCGTTCGTTGATCGATTATGATTTTCTATATGTACATATACGTGTACATATGTGTCCATGTATCATACTCGACTACCCTACGGTCTTACAATAATAAGAGCCTATAATTGCACGAGCGCTTGACTATATTTGCGATGAGCATCTTTTATCACTCACTTAGCTGGCTGGCGTTTACTGTATACACACACATCACTGTTATACAATAGCAATAAATGATGCAATATTGTCGAGCGAAAGGACTAAGGGCGATCGCGCAAGCCTCCCAGAGTAAGATCAAAGTCCGATAATACAACGCTTGTTTGTTCTGTCTCTCTCTCTCTTTCTTCTCTTCTTTCTATCCACTCCGAATCCCAATCCCGATTTCTCTCTCTCTATGTCAAGGAGCTCAAAGCCACGAACGAGACGCTCAAGAGCCTGCAGACGCAGTTGGAACTAGCCTACGCAACGACGGCGGCCTCGTCGACCTGTCTAGTCGGCGGCAGTGTTGCAGTACCCAGTGGTGTACCCGGTAATAGTACCCTCACAGCCATCCTCGAGACGAAAGACGCACGCATACAGACGCTCGAGCGTCAGATCCAACTACTCGAGGCTGAGCTCCAGCGAATCAAGGAATGTGGTGGACGACTTCGCGAACAATTGCTCAGAGCCGTAGCTGTTCCATCCGGTGCACCGAATCCCCATCATCACTACCAGAGCCACCATTACCAACATCACCAACAGCATCAACTTCCGTTGAGACCTACCTCGACGTCACCTTTGTTCGCTGGTACTGGTGTCACCAATCCTTTTGCCGATCACCTCAGAGCTAATCAACAGCAGCAACAGCACTACAATCAAAATCTACAGTACCACAACAGATATCTCAAGCAAATTGAACCTGCTGCCCAGGGTGGCTTGGCTTTGCACGCTCACGCTTTCAACAAACACGATTTCAACTTCAAACGACAAGTAAGTTTCTTCATCGACAACGAGCTCATCGATAAGAACGACGAGTGAAGCTCACGAACCGGCGACCGATGCGTATTATGTGGCGAATGAATTTTAAGAGGACTGATAATAACTGTATAATGCTCTAATTGCGCTCGACATGATCATGACCCGAGATGATGATGATAATGATAATGATGATGATAATGATGATGACGATGACGATGACGATGATGATGATGATGATGATGATGATGATGATGATAACGAGGACGATGATGATGAGAATGATTGTAGCGAAACTTTATTATATACATTAATTACTCTGTCGTTATTAAGTGTATATCCCTCATTATAAAAAAAATACGAGAAACGAAAGAACAGATATAAATGAACACACGGTACCTGACTTTTTATCACGTACACATATACATATACATAGATTCTTTCGCTGCTAAAAATCCAGCTCTCTCTTTTCTCTGTAATATGAATAGCTCTGCGACTCATCGATATTTGTGCATACCTATGAATACAAAGGACACAATCGCTATGCAAATTGTCAATTATCGAAATCACTTTACGAGGTACACGCTTTTTTTATAGGTTCAGCTTTCTCGTATCTCTCTCTCTCTCTCTCTCTCTCTCTCTCTCTCTCTCTTTCTCTCTGTCTGTCTTTCTTCGAGATAGAATGAAACTTTTATTTTTTGTTTCCTCTCGATTTTCCGGCTAGAAGAATGAGACAGCTCTAAAGTTTTTCAATACAAGCACACGAAGAAAAAAGAACAGTACAAACTTGCACTTCGTACAAAGGATATCGATTCTTTCAATGCATATCACAGCAGTCATTCGGGACATTTTTAATAATAAAAATAATCCGGGCTGCTGCTTTCACAAGAAAGAGAGATAACGAACTAATTATCCTAAGGCTTATCGCTCTTCGAGGACGTTTGCAATAAGTGCACGCACACACACACACACACATGCGTACACGCACATAGACACGAATTCCGACTCCACCTACCTATGCAAACACACAATGGACTCGAGGGATCGGAAAATTCTACCCGAGAAAGGGTGAGACGTGCCGAGATCTACCCCTCCTCGAATGGCTTCTTCGCGTTTGTTCTCACAAGTCGAGGGGGTGAGCATTTGTGCGTTCGCTGAAAGATAAAACGCAACTCGTCGCGTTTAATTTAACGACGTGCAGTCCATTGTGTGGATATCGCACGAATCTTGAAGTTATTATATTTCGTTATCGAGGTTGTAAATGCTATTTTATTAAATATCCGAAAAATTGTCGTCTCGCGTAATCAAAAGAACAATCAAAAAGTCTATACACAGGTACTTGTACACCGACGACTATACGTAGAACGACGGAAATGCCTTTTTGAATCAAAAGGAAATAATCTTGATTAGCGTGTCAAGTGCAGGGAGAATTATGCCGAAGCATAAATGAGTAGTCATTGTGAAATTAGTGAATTATGCTCATTTCAAGAATTTTCATTCAACTTCGTAGTCCTTTGTTAAAACAAACGTTTCCGACATTTCAAACGAGGGAAATGACGATACTTTATTTATCCCAAAGATTTGCCGATATATTAGACGGGAATTAAAAGTAATATCAATATACATACTTACGAGGAACTGGCATTTGACATGTTTATTTTTGTTTCTGCTTCAAGGAGACCATTACGTCTTACTTAAAAACTATTACTGCCATACGCTACTGCACCTGTGAACTGTCCGAAATTGTACACGCTCTATACAAAGTTACACATAAGTTACATAACGAATCAATTGAAAATTGTTATCGTTTATATGATTATGTATAATCGTGACTCCGCGATAAGTCTTCCAATTTTTTGGGGGTCCATACACAATGTGTTCCAATAGGCTTAGGGTATAAATATATATTATTATTATTCCATATCGAAGGAATTGATTATTCGCTCTATTCTAAATCCGTTGCGCGCGTGCTGACTATTCTGTTTTGAAAGTTACATTTAACTCTTGTATTATATCGTGTTAGAGGTACGAGCGACGAGTTCCAACTCGTTTGTTAATAAATTTAAGGCTTTATCGAAGAATTTTGGTGTCTCGGTTTATCGTTGAAACTACATTGTTACTAAAAAATACGAATATTTTTCTTATACCTTATGAAAATGCTAGGTATATACGTGGAAAAGTTTATTTTCACAATCATATATATACATACTTAGAACGTATAAAATATGCATATAAAAGAATTATACCTGTATGACTGATTATATCAATTGCGACATGTACTTTTATTTTTCATGCAAATAAATTCTAGTTTTAACATTAAATTTACGTTAGACATATATATGTGTATATATAATATATATATATACACACAGAGAGATAAGCTCTGGAGCAATGAGTTACTTGATTCTGCTAAATTTATTCCCACGGCTCTGTAGTAATTTAATTATATTTAAGAAATTGCTTTTGTAATTCTATTTTCCACTATATACAGATATACACGTACACTTGCTGTACTGAAAAGGGGATTGTCGTCTTCGGATCACAGATCTTGCTAGGGTTTCTCAACATGTCTTCTAAGCATCATACCATAAGATATGGTTGATCTTATAAGCCACCCTTACCTGGATAAAGTGCAATCAACTTTTCAACGTTTATTAATACCCAATTAACGAGATAAAACTAAACGAGGCTTTATAAGATCGACTTATCTGAATTCCGGGTAACATATATTGCTTAGTCGTCTTAAGAGTATCGACAAGCTCTCTCACATTCGTATAGGAATTTATCCATTTTTTCTATAGCCAAAAGTACGTTTTAATTTCATTTATCAAAGTGCATTTCAGTTTCGATTAACTGTGCAACGTTTGTTCAACATAGATAAATTAGGGTTACCTAATGTTAATATATATATAAAGTGCATTGGTGACTATTTGCATACGAATAACGTATGCAGATGTTGGAAAACCAATCATCGTCTATTTATAGTTCAGCCGTTGTGTGCGTGTTTTTAAATTTTCAATTACGTATATATACTTTTTTCAAACATTACTCATCATCATTTGTTTATTAGAGAAATAATACGAAATTTGGAAAATATTACCTCTTCACCTATTATATGTATCGAAGCTCATCATACGTCACCCCGAATAGTGTTCATCCATGCTCATCTTCATGTCTGGCGTTTTCTTCAACGAGACTTTGTGTTAATTTTATTTCGCTTTATTAATTTTAGTTCTATTTACTATTATCATTATTATTATTATTATTATTATTATCACTATTGTGAATGATTCATGGGGTGAAAAAAATTGAAAAATCGATACTAGCCGATCGATTATATAGCGGGTTATGTGTGCATGCTTTTAGAGACTGCTTAAATGTACACGAACACGCACATCATGTACACTCTTACTCACATGTCACTCACTTTTTGCAATGAACAATCCTGCAGAATCTCGTGTAATTTTGGAAAATGATCAAGTGTCTGAACGTAATGATACTCGTACTTCAGTCTCTGAAAGTGAGAAAATTGAAAATTCAATGTAAGAATTTTCCACAAGGCAGTTCATTCCACGGTAAAATTTATGTATATATAAATCCACCTTTTGCTTAACTGTAATAATGACAGTGAAGAATTTCAAGATATTAGATCCGCCAGGTGTATATATTCAGTATTGTTTTTTAATAATAAATTGTTGCTCATTTGCAAGACATATAGAAATTGTCTATCGAATTGAATGCCTTCTTGAACTGTCCTCGTTTATAACGAATAATACGATATTCGAGGCGTTTACAGCTGTGTATTTAACTTTAAATCCAGCATTTTATTCTCCATCTTACCTTTCTCTTATATAAATATTATATATTTTAGCATATTATCTTCTAACGAAAAAAAAAAAATTCTGTACCTAAGAAGAAATATCGTTCGATGTATGATTCCAGTGTATTCGTTAAATGTATTTATAACAAATCGCATGTTGTAAATTTCTCGTTTAAAAAAAATTGTACAAACATCACGTGTAACTATACTTTTTTCTACTCTAAAAACAAAGTTGTTGTGTGGGTTCGACCTGAAGTGTTGTACAACTAAAAGTACCTCAATCCTCTGGATACCTCTGCATAGCCCGACACGTTTAATTTTAATCGAGATATATATATATATATATATATATATATTTAACCCAACAGTAACATTAATACTTAACCCAATAAACTTTGCACGTAGCATGTATTTTTTCTATTTCTCTATATATATTTATATTTTTCAACATTATTCGTAGAGATATTGGTTAATGTAGAGTAAAGTTGAGATAGCTGTAATATAAAGTGTCTAGAGGACGTCAGAAAAAGTGTCACCTGATTCTGTCGTTATTAGTCCCCGTAGCTTTGTTTTATATCCTAAGCTTTACATCGACCCTAAAAACGATAAGATCCCATGATGCCCTGTACCTCGTTCGTATACATTATCTTCGCTCCAGGCTTTTGTGTCTTACTTTACTCTCGGCGTTAATTAACGCCGGAATACATGTTTATATACGCGTGAATTTCCCCATAGCTATATATACGTATATATACATACGTATGCAAGAGCCGCAACGAAGATAAACCGCGAGCACCGAAATATCTGTGAATTATCCTCAGACTCGTTGTTGATCGTTGTTTATAACTAGAGTTTATGTGATTACGATGTGATATAAGTGTAAGTTTGTTAATCTAATAAATATACGATAAGTCGAAAGCTCGTACGGCGTCTGTTCGGTCTCGTCTCTGCTGTTTACCGATGACATTTTATATACCGGTAATAATTTCTCTCTTTTCGTATAATATATATATATGTACACACGTGTCTCTGGGTATTATGATACAAACGTAAGAATCGTAAATTTTTCTTTGGAGAGAGACGCGAGCAGATCGACGAGACCGTACCGGTCGCTTATTCTCAGCATAAAAAGCATATTCAATAAGCCGATATGCTCGATCCATTTTAGCTTACTGAAGAGGTAAGGATATCTCTCATCAGCACTGACGCACTTTTCCCACTGCGAGTCTCTCTACCTTTCCTACGTTTCCTCACTGCGAGTCGAACGTAACAAAGTTTCTTCTTTAATAATTATCCGTAGTGCTCTGTTTTCGGGGGGACAAGGCAGTATGATAATTCAATAATTTATTACTTGCTGCATATACCGTTTGTTTATCATTTCTTTTCTTTTCAACATTATGTTTAGATAATATATATGTGATCATCGCACATCATCATGCGAAACATCGCTGCTTACTTTTTTTCCTTGTTTACGTTGTATTAGAGGGAAGACGTCGTAATCGATCATATTGATATTATACACGCTGTGTAAAAGCGATATATAAATCGATATATCATGCATCGACCTCTGTTCTTCTCGACTCGCTTTTGTCAGGCTGGAAAATCGATTGGGAAAAACGAAGGAAAAACAGAGGTCACGTTTATCCTCGAGATGACGTCTTTTTGAAGTACGCGTATCTTGGTTAGGATGACAAGATTTTCACGAACCTTTGATAGTCCTACCTCTTTGGATCTTGAAAGACAGTCCTTGAATTCAAAGTTCAAAAAAATATTAATTCATCAACTCGCTAACGAACTGAACGTCTTCCGTAAATTCCGTTTGACTTACACGCGACTGAAGCGACGCGATTGAAAAACTAAATGAGGAGCCCAACAGATGGTGAATGTAATCTTCTTAATTTACTCCTGCCTTAGATATTCGGGGCTAGCGTTAGTGCAAATTTTGACGGAATACATCGCGGACAAATGCCATAATAATAGTTGATTTGTCGGAAAAAAACATATTTCTTCGTTTACCATTAAAGTCGTCTACTCGCACATTCGACTTTTTAAATAGTTTTTAATATAAATTCTTATTTACTCCCTCAACGAGTTCGTGAATATTTCTATAAAAATACGTTTTTTCCCCCTAATAATTGGCATTTTTATCGAATAATCGGTAATCTATCGTTACCCGCCCGATAACATAATTTTATCGAAAATTATACCTATAATTTGGAGTTATTTAAAAAAGTTAAGAATATAATACTCTCTGTTAAAGTTCACATGGCAATTGATTTTAAAATAAGCTTTGAAACTTTTAAAATTATAAGCGGTAGAATTTAAAAAAGTTGTTTAAAACCTTGTCACCCAATCATATATACATTCATCAACTCGAATCTCGAGAGTAGACACTTGGCTTGGACGTGTTCGTTCGTCATTTCTCGCTATACAACGCATCAACGCGACTTGAATCAAATTATAACGTCCGTGAAATGTAACTTGGCTACGAACTGCAAACCCACGACAAGCAATATGCCTGATGTCTTCATCTTGTGTATAATAGATATTATATATGTATACAAGTTCACGTGTTTAAATATATATATACACACGTGCATAGAACGTAGTTGGTTCGCGGCAAAGTTGCAGACAACAATGCTCCTTTATAGATGTTAGTTTATAGAGCTAGCTGTAGACTTACATACCTTTGCTTTTATATATATATATATACATATAGATATAATGTCTCGCGGCGCGTCGCTGGGTCACCTACTCGCGGGTGTCGCTACGACTTGCCATTCAACCCCACTGCCATATCCACCCCTTCAACCACCCGCATTTCATTTATATATAGATATTTTAGCAACAACAGTACAACAGCCACAACAGGCATTATTCGAAATAACTCGTAGTTCATCATGTGTATAATACGTGTACGAGACACACACGGTTAGGATGTTTTCTCTTTATTTCCATTATCCCTTTGCTCTTGTGCTTCGGCTCTGCGCTTTTATATACCTTATTGAATTTGTCTTTGAAAATATGGATTCTCTGAAATTGCACCAGTGACAGGGCAATATTGGTTCGTTTGCGTATCTGCCGTATTGATCTATATGTATAATAAGGACGGGATGTGTTGTATTATACGTAGTGTATTCTTACGCGAGGTTTGGCAATTTTTTAACGGATCAGTCATTTAGAAACGACGGATGTTTTAGTTTATTTATTTATTTTTTTAACTTCTTTTTTATCAAATACCGCTGTGACAAATATACTCGCATACCGATGAAAAATTTTCAAAGTCCTGCAGAATACAAAAACGGTATAAAACACACAGAAATTTTGTAAGATATGTAGTCGAGAACAGAAAAGCTCCTAGATTTTCGTCCAGAATATCCTTTCCCCAAGATCCTTCTACCACAGAATACAGATGAAAACCATAATTATACTTAATATACTGTCATTAAATATACGTTTTAAATGGTCTGCCGCTGCATGCTGCGTGAGCCCTGCCCGAGTATGACGACGTGCCATCAAATCATCGCCTCATGCCTCTCGTCGTCAGTCTCTTTTTTTTCTCAACTATTTATTATATACAACCACAGTAAAACAACAACAACCGCGTGCATCAAGTCATCAAAACACGCTCAACAGATAAAAAAATCGCGCGTTTGTTTTTTTAATTTTTTTTTTGTTTGTTTTTTCTTGGAAATATTACAACATAAACGAGAGTAGCAATAATCGACCGACCAAACAAATCAGCTCATTTGTCAAATGTAACGTAGAGATCAAGAGTGGGGGTATTTTTTGTTGCTTTTCCCTCGAAATGTTTGCGAAACAAATGTATATGCGAGGGGGAAGGCTCTAGAGAGAGAGATAACATGAAAAAGACAAAACGCGGAGTTTGAAACTCGAGTCTATGAATATAAGGAGGTGGTGTTCGGAGATCCCGACGCACTGGAGGAGGACGAGGACGATGAGATGTTCAGGGGCTTCACGACTTACGAGTCCGGCAGCGTCCCCATACTCGGGCGAGGCAACGTCGACGATCTGGTCCTTGTCGCGTACCCATCTGCGTGCTCGATCGACCGGCTAGTAGCAGACGCGAGGCAGACCTATCCTGGACAACCACGACTCTTTTCACAGCTCGACGAGTTGAGGACGGAGGTTCAAAGACGGGATCAGGAGATACTGGCTATGTCGGCCAAAATGAAGACGCTGGAGGAGCAACATCAGGATTACCAGAGACACATCGCCGTACTCAAAGAGTCACTCTGCGCTAAGGAGGAACATTACAATATGCTTCAGGCTGACGTAAGTTTCTTTCTATTCTATTTTATTCATCGGTGGCAGAGACGATATTCCGTTAAGGTTCCTTATTTTTTCTTTCCACAATGACTGATTAACTTCGTAGACATTGACATATTGTGCTGGTCAAGTTCTTCATTCCAGTGCTGTAACAATAACGTTGCTCTAAATTCTGATTCAATCATTTTATTCGCCGAATCAGAATTGCTTATAGTCGGAAGTTTAACATTTGACTCGTATTTAATTTTGCCACTATTAACACTGCATTATTCAAATGTGTTAATTTTTACGCTCAATGAAATTCAGAATAATTCAAATGGAACGTTAGAATTCTGTTGAGAATAAATCAACGCGCATTTATTTGAAATATGCATTTTTAATTATTTCGTTTGATAGCGAATTAAACGTAGCTCAACCTAATTGAATTAGAATAAATTCAATAAATTTGACAGGTATAAAATATGCAATGTTACTTAAGTCTCGTGACAAACGTTATTAAACCAGTATTGTCGTACGTTATACACATGCTAAACAATTTTATCTCTTTAATAAATATGACATACCAGAATTGAACCAGTAAATTA
This sequence comes from Apocrypta bakeri, assembly GCA_018906985.1. Classification (NCBI taxonomy): domain Eukaryota; kingdom Metazoa; phylum Arthropoda; class Insecta; order Hymenoptera; family Pteromalidae; genus Apocrypta; species Apocrypta bakeri. Next base: position 9,939,735 of record JACCIA010000005.1, read on the forward strand.
TTACAATTCTGACCTGTTCTTATCATCTCGATATCGAAACAAAGGTTCACCATTATTGGTAGACGGTATTGTGCCCAGAATAAATAGTCTGACAGTGATGGCTCGTGTTACCTGGAAAAGCTATTCTTACCGAGGTAGAGAAACACATTTGGCGATGTTGAAGTTCGTATCAGGAAATATTAAACAATGTTTGTATGCATGTAAGTTCTAGTTCGAAGCGTCAAAGTATGTCATATTTTCTGTATTATTCTAAAGAAATGATTTTTTGGAGGAAAAAATTAACTCTGAAGTTGATTAAATAATTTATACAAGAGATTTTCACTCAATGCGCGCATATGTACGTAAATACACGTTTAAAAAAACATGATAAATCGATGTAACACGTTCTGAAGAACCGAAATATCGGAATCTTCTTTAAATAAATAAATATCCGTTAAATCCACAATGAATAGTTTCTTCAACGCGATTTTTTCTCCTGCCATGACAATCATGATCATTTCCGTTTGATTGAAAAGGGCATTACTATCACTGAGTTATAAGAATGACGGTTATAAAGTTACACTGTTGAGCTATACGATAGCTACACGATTAACCGCTTCAATAATATAAAAATATTTATATTTCATAAAAGAAAGTATTATTTTATCTACCACGGCAGTTTATTGATTCATAAAGTATACACAGTTCACTGTTCTAAAATAATAATGTAGAGAGCAAAACAATATGAACTAACAAAGAAAATAATAAAAGAAGCTTTCCATCTTATTATTAAATTGTCTATACTTGCTTTTATTGTAAAAGTAACAATGCGAAGTTGATCTACAAACGTGGGAAAGATAAAATAATTTAGAAGGCGCTGTAAGTAATTATTTAGAAGTATCTTTTTTGTTGGCGTTACAGGTAGAGGAAATGAGGCAGAGGCTCGAGGAGAAAAACAGGCTGATCGAGAAGAAAACTCAGCAGGCTTTGCAAGCACAACAGGAGCGTAATCGTTTCAATACAGAGCTTACGGAACTCAAAGACCATATGGATATTAAAGATAGGAAAATCAATGTACTTCAGAGAAAGGTATATTTACAGGATTAACAATGATATTACATTTAAAATGCGCGCGAAATTCAAATGAATAGATTTGACGTGCCTTTTTCGAGAAACCTTTTGATGTGCATTACAATATAGACAATAGACGTATAATAAAATTTCGACGCGAAATTGAGTTAAAAGAAATAAAAATAATTTTGAAGCGCTAAGCCAAAGTAACACCTATTTCAAAGTTTGAAAATTCAAGCGTCTTAAAGAAAGTTGTGTTATATTAAAACTTCTTTGACGATGTCGCTGTAAAACGTACTTCAAAAGCACTTTGAGAGTTAGAAGAAATCGAAGAATCTCATATCTTTCAAATTTCGCAAAGCAAACTTGAAAATTACATGAAAATAAAATCTCTCCTTATACAAGATTAGTACTTTAATACGGTACGTTGATATCCTTCGACTTTACAGATCGAAAATCTCGAAGACCTGCTGAAGGAGAAAGATAACCAGGTGGATATGGCCAGAGCGCGATTGACGGCGATGCAAGCTCACCACTGCAGCAGCGAAGGTGCACTGAGTAGTCTCGAGGAAGCGATAGGCGATAAGGAGAAACAAATGGCCCAACTGAGAGAACAGCGGGATAGAGCCGAGCAAGAGAAGCAAGAGGAGCGTGAGCTTCACGAGCGCGAAATCGCCGAGTATAAGATGAAGATTCACACACTGGAGTCTGAGGTACTTAGTTTTTCAAATTTATTTATACAATTTAGTTATTTAAACGCCCAAAGAAATTGATTTGCAAATTTCACGCAATATCACATCTTTTCGATTGTACCAGGATTGAAAAAGGTACGACAGTGCTTTAAAAGTTCAAGTTACTCTTCTCCCGTGCTGAGACTGCGACAATTTAATTTTCTACATCCAATGCAGTAGATGCAAATTAGAAACTTTCCCCTGATCAGACTGAAAATTTGTATATATTGATTTTCGAAATCACTGATTACGAATCTGCTTTAACTCGTAGACATAATTAGTTTTTGAAATTGAACAACTGCTTGAATTTTTAGTTTAAACCGAGTTAAATTACACAATTTTTTTAAGAAGGAAAACTTATCTTTCTGGATCAGAGAGCAATTATAGTCAGTTTATCTAAGAACAAGATAGTCTTGATTAAAATAAAGAGATTGCAATTTAAAAAAGCTGGTACTGCAAAGGTTAAAACACGAATTCAAACAAAATACGTGAAATGCTTCCAGAGAAGTTAAACGTAGAAAAATGTTGTTATTCGTATAAAAAAAATATTTACTGGAAAGTTACTCATCTCCTAAAAAATGCACCATAATTTGGTTAATTCCTATTTACGGTTACGGCGAATTCATGGTGAAATTTATACAAGTTTTATTCATAAGCACAATCTTTGAAATTTACAACGAACACGCGATTGCTTCCCGTGATTTTTCCTCTTGTCAGGTTGATTAATATTGCGTCCCTTTAATTAAAAAGGGCGTTTCTGTAAGTGAAGGATTCATAAGCGAACAGCGTAAATATGCATTTTACAAACACTCGATAATATACGCTTTGACAGTTAACAATTTAATAACGTTGTGTTAACACGCTGAAAGCAGCGTGTAATATTTTATTGCGGAGACTATAGCAGCAATATAGTATAGCAGCAATATTTATATGGTCAAACAACGTCGTCGTGTACTCTCGCAATCATAAATGCATAGTTTGAAATGTAGAATTTCACGAGTGGTTTGCATATATAGCATCGAGTTGCAGGAGTATTTGATAAAGTGTTTTCTACAACGAGCAATTTCATTAATAATTCATTCCAGCCAACGCACTGTAACGCGATAAATTTATTAGGTAAACTATCTGTGCGTCGCTAAAGTTTTCCTTGAATTACCTGGGGGACAAGCGAAAGAAAATAGACATCGTAAAGTACACTCACTGTAAAAATCAATAACAGGTAGAGAAGTTCAGCGCGCGAGTAGAACGAGCCCAAGCCGAGAAGGACCGCCTGGAAGCCAAGCTCGAGAGTTCCCAGTCAGAACTGGGCAAGAGTAAAGTCTTGCTGGACAAGGCAGCTTCGGACGTAGGTCGAAGTGGTGCCGACTGGGAAGCTGCCAAGCAGACCCTCACTCGATTGGAACTCGAGAACGAGAGGCTTAAGCACGAAGTCGAGAGATCACAATCGAGCTATGGCCGCAGTACCATCAACTCCAGCCAGGAAATGGATAGGATCCAGGAACGCGCTGAAAAATCCAATACCGAACTCAGGAGAGCCCAGGCCGAGCTCCGCGTCACTCAGGCCGACAACGAGAGGGCTCGAGCTGAGGTCGCTGCTCTTCAGGAGAAGGTGTGACATTTTAAATATTTATGCAAGGCGATCGATGTAATCGATTATTCGGTACGATGACGAGTCGGGGTGTATATAGGGCAAAGCATTTGAATCTCTCTTTTTTAAGTTAAAAATTGATCTTGGTCTTCTGTCGCGTAGAATTCTAAAATTGAAAGGGTCGTTCCAAGTCAACGACGGGCTATTGATTGAGAAGCTAGTTATAGCCGGAGTTTCATGAATACTTAAACGATCGATCGCAATTACGTAGAGAGAGAGAGAGAGAGATAGATAGCGAATTTTAAATGTCACAGGTCGAGAAGAGCCAAGGCGAGGTCTATCGGCTTAAAGCTCGTCTGGAGAACGCCCAGAGCGAGCAGGAGAGCCTAAGAGAGGAGTATGACCGCGCCCAGACCACCGTAGCTCGACTGCATTCCGAGAGAGACAAGGCCGTAGGTGAGCTCGAAAAGTCCCAAGAGGAACTTGAGAGAACTCAAGCGACGCTTGGAAAGGCACAGTTACAGCAGGACAAGCTTCAGAATATGTTGGACAAGACGCAGACAGAGGTCGATAAGGTTCAGGAGAGGTTTGAAAAGGCTCAGGGCGAAATTAGAAGGGTAAGCGATATCAGCTTCTTGTTTCATTAAATTAGTGATTCAAGTGAACAAGACTTTTTTAACAATAAGGGGCGATTAATTTATTCAGATGCAAATGGAGAAAGAGAAGCAGATCTACGACTCCGAAAATCTGCAGAGTCAGCTGGATAAGACACACGGACAGATTAATAGGATGCAAAAAGAACGAGATACCATTCAGCTTGAAGTCGACCGACTTCAAGATAAGTACGAGAAGGCTCAGGTAGGAATGGAATTTTTCATTACATCAACCGATCGATGACATCTATACCATCGCTATTGATTGGAACTAGGTTTGCTGAGCTATTTTTAATCCACATTCTTTTTAATGTTTCACGTAGACCATCATGCAAAGACTGCAAAAAGAGAGAGACAGCTTCCATGAAGAAATGGAGAAACTCCAGGAGAGAGTGGAGTTCCATCAGACCCAAATTGCCAAGCTGCAAAGAGAAAAGGAGAATGTGCTCTCGGAGCTGGATCTCGTGAAAGATCGTTGGGAAAAAGCTCACAATGCTCAACAGAAATTGGCGGTGAGTGATCGTGGATGTAATTCTATAAAAATATGTTTGTTACGGGATAATGAATTTATAAATATCCGAATTACTTGCAGCTCGAACGAGACGACGCGTTAACCGAAGTGGACATTCTTAAGGAGAAGTTGGAAAAGGCACAGTACACGTTGAGCAAGGCTCAAGAGGAGAAAGAAAACGCAAGCAAGGAGTTCGACAAGATATTGGAGAAGTACGACAGGTGAGATATGAATTTTCAAACTTCAAACTTTCAAAATTCAAATGAGCTTCCGAACACTTGGTAATTTCAAATTTAATCGCGTTATTTAGAGCTCAGAGCGAGGTATACCGACTGCAAAACAAGATAGAGGTGATGGAGTCCGACAAGGACCGTTTGGAACTGGAAACGGAGAAGCAACAAATGCTGGCAAGCAAGAGTCGCGAGGAGGCGCGCAAAGCCCAGGAAGAGCTTGCCCGAATTCAGGAGCTTTACGAGCGCGCAGCTCTGCAACTGAGTCGCACGAAGGAACACGAAGAAAAGTCAAAGGACGAGCTAGACAGGTTGACCGTCGATCTGGACATGGCCCGCGAGCGCTTCGACAAGAACCAGATCGAGATGCGCCGAGTACAGAGCGAACGCGAGAAACTACTGGCCGACAACGAGAGGTTGAGCTTCGAGCTGGAACGTGCCCAGTCACAATTAACCAAAGCTCAAGCGGCGACCGACAAAAGCCAGGAGGAGCTCGGCAGAATGCAGCTCGAGATCGAGAAGATGTACGAAAAGCACGACCGACAACAAGCAGAGGTGCGCAAGTCCCAGGCAGAGGCCGAGAGACTGAGACAGGAAGCCGAGAACGCCAGAGAGGAGGTCGAGCGCTATGCTGCAAGGTTCGGCAAGCGCGAGGAGAGCCTGGTACGTTTTTTTATAAAGTTTTTTTTTTTAATTTCCTTTAGAATAGCTTTACTAAAGACATTTTTTCAACAGCGCGTGAAGGAAGAGCACGAGCGCCTGAAACTGGAGTGCGACCGTCTACGAGATCGATTGGACAAGGCCACAGCCGAATTGGATCGAGCGAGGCGCAACGAGAGGGAATTCGAGACACGGTCGGAGAGTCGCATGGGAAAGTACGCACTGGAGCAAGAGGTCGAGCGGTTGCGAGAACGCCTGGACAGTAAGGAGACAGAACTCAAGCGCAGCCAGAATCATGCACAGGAATTGGAACAACGTTATCACGAACTGCAACTCCAGCTTGATCGAATGCGAGAGGAAGTAGCCAAATCCCAGCAGAATCAAGAGAGGAACAAGCAGGAACAAGAACGAGCTCGTATCGAAGCCGAGAAGCTCAAGGACCGCTATGAGAAACTCAAAACTAAGGCTGAAGCACTGGAGGCTGACAATGAGAAACTCAGGGTAGAAATAGTAAGATTGGAGAGGCTTATGCAAACCGAGGGCAAGACCAGGTACGTAACGATTGCAATTGTTGTCTATGGAATCATTCAACAACTGGAAACTCATTGAATTTCATTTCAGATCCGAAAGCGCCAGCATAGAAGTAGAACGACTTCGAGCCAGTTTGGACAAGGCTATCACGGCGCGCGATCAGGTCGAACTCGAGGCTGGACGTCTTGCGAAGGAACTAGAAAAGAGCTCACAAGTAATCAACCAGAAACAGGAAGAGATCAACCAGGGCAAGAAAGAGCACGAACGTCTGCTGACCGAGGCCAATCTCTTGAAGGAGGAACGCGATGCGGTGAGAACGGAATTGCGTCGTTCTCAGCAAGTCCAACAAGTTCAGGGCAACGAGGAAATTGTGCGGCTGCAGCACGAACTGCAAGTTGCACAACGCGAACGCGACAAAATGGCTGCGATCTTGGAGAACCGCGAGAAACACGCGGAGAAGATCGAGAAGGCCAAGGAGAAGCTCGAGAGCGAGACCAAACATTTGGAGATGGAGCGAGATCAGCTGGTCATCCAGCTGGAGAAGTCCCAGGATATGTTGATGAACTTCCAGCAGGAGCTTAACGCCAGCGAGACCGAGTGCAAGAAGCACAGCGATGAAGTCCGGCGACTGCAGATGATGCAGCAACAGCGAGGTCAGCAACAGAGCGCCGAGTCCATGGTGGAAGTCCAACGGTTGACGCAGCAGGTGCAGACGTTGACGAACCAAGTTGGCGCACTGACGCAGAACCTGACGAAGGAACGTCAACGAGCGGAATCCGCCGAGAAACGACTGCAGGAAGGAGCACCACAGGGTCAACAACAGCAGAGTCAGCAGCAGTTAGAACAGTGGCAGAGACAGCTGGACATGGAGAAGCAGAGGGCAGAGCAAGCGGAGAAGAGAGTCCAGACATCGGAGAGGCAGCTTCACGCACACCAACAGCAAATCCAGCAGATGCAGCAGCAACTGCAGGCGCAAGCACAAGGTCAGCAGGGCCAGGCTGGAGCAAACGCAGCGGAGACCCAGAGGCTGAGACAAGAGCTGCAGAAGACAAAGGACGAGGTCCAGCAAGCTGTGGTCGAACGAGAAAGATTCCAGGCGCAGATCGAGATGCTATGCCAGGAACTGCAACAGAACCAGGTCGCGTTGGTCGAAGCCAACAACAAGCTGCAGTCCAGTCAAACAAAGGCGGGCGCGGATGCTAATCAAGGCAGACAAGTGGAGGAACAGAGAAGGCAACTCGAGCAGCAGAGACAGCAGGTCGAAGAAAAGGCCAGGATCGTCGACGCCAAGGCGAGGGCCATCGACGAGAAGGAGAGGATGTTGCAGAACCTCGACCAAGAACTTAAGAAGCGAAAGGCGAAAATGGACCAGTTGGAGCAGCAACTTCAAAAGGTAATAGAAATGTCTTAATGTCGTTGATGTGAAGTCGAATATTTTGTTAATTTTAACAATATTCTGTAGAGTGGAGGATCACCAGACAAAAGACTGGCCGAATTACAAAATACACTCGAGGGAGCAGAGAGGGAACTTGACAAAGCAAAGGAAGAGGCCAAGAGAAGTACTCAGGAAACTGAGAGATTACTACAACTCGTACAGATGTCTCAGGAAGAGCAAAATTCTAAAGAAAAACAGATACGAGATCTTCAAGAGTTAGTATTTATCATTATCGCCACAATACCAGACAGTGGTTTTAGACACTTACGAATTTGCTTTCTAAATAATTATTTTTTCCTTGCAGAGCACTCAAAGCCGCACAAGCAAAAATAAAAGCTACAGCAGCACAGCAACAAGAGGTCGGTATCTAAAAATTGGAAAAAAATCACAATAAAGATGTATTTCTAATTTTGACTTTGTTTTCTTCATCAGGCGGGACCGGCCGGTTTCTTAAAAAGCTTCTTCTAAGTTAGCCTCTTGTCGGAGGCAACTTCTACTTTCTTTTTAGTACAATTTACAAGTTTTGAAATTCGAGAGCATTGAGTGTGGCCAAATACAGACAAGAGCAGAGCTCAAAAGTCAAATATTAAAAGACTATGTAAGACTAAAAGTAAATAAGATAATATTCGTCAGATACAACGGATTTGCTTTTCAGCTGAAAAGTTTATGATACACGTAATCTATAATCAGCGAAGGCTATGGACCACTTTGTTGCAGTAGCTAGAAACCAAAAAACAAAATTGAGACGGCGGAACAGTGGAGAGTAAAGAAAAATTATTGAATAATGTTGTCAAATACGTAAATAGTCGGAGACTAAAATTGGACATTCAAAAAGAGGAAGAGGGCAAACCTTAGAAAGGAAGATAAATTAATATCATTAATCTTGTGCTTTAGATTCTCAGTTCACGATTCACTCTTGCCTCGATTTATTCATCAAATATCATTTGTATATACGTGCATATAAACTCTTTGAAATGAATCGAGCATTGATAAGATGTTCTCACACATGGCTGCATAGATATTACGAGAAACGACTGAACTGTGTAAAGTTCTTTGACAACAGGTGTTCAAGATAGCTGACCAATACGAAGTGTTTGAAAAACACACGATGGGCCTGTTAGATCGATTAATGAAATTAGTTAACCATATAGATATTGGGATGCAATGAGAGGATGCAATAACGAGCAAACAATTATGCGTAGATTGTCTCCTTTTTTCCCGTTGAGTGTTATAAAATTATTGAAAAAAATGTATAGCGGCAGTAGCTGAAGAATGACGTATGGAACAATAAACAGCTGATGAAGTCAGACACGACTACGGTCCTGAATAGAATTAGCCTTATTTTTAATTACAAGATCGCGTTTATTCATTTTGAAGGGCGAATGATAAATATAGTTGTTGAACGAGTTATTAATTATATAAACACTGCGGTCGTCATTGGCAAAGATAAACCCGAGGAGTGATTATGATATGAATCTTTGAAAAAAAAAACACAATACAAATTACAATAACACGATTGTTCATCGATTTCCAGTATTTTTCAATGAGTAAGTTGAGGTCGATATTGTTATATGAATGTAGTACACACTACTGTTCACAGCATTTGAAGTATTAATATACTAATTTATTATTATTTACAATTCTGTTTAGTATCTATATTAGCACAAATTTCGTTCTGGAATAATTTAGTAAAACTGTGCTATTGAAGACGATTAGCTTGAGTTCAGTAGGCATATGTACAACATAGACTGAAGGCGTTAAAAGAGATGCAACGTCGAGATAAACAAATGGTAATTCGTAACATAAATTTGTAAAGTGATGTGCATTGAAAAATGTTTACACGTTTTTTTGCATTTCAGATAAGCCATCCTATTTGAAACAGTAATGGACGGTAATATTATGCTTCGTATTCTTGACATTGTTACAATCGTTGAAACGTTACGAATATGAGAATAACGAGATGCACTTGATGAAACTTGAAATTTAGGGAATGAATAGCCTCACTTGTAAGTATCAAAGGCTATCAAGCTCAATTGTCGTTAAAAAATGAATGTCGCAAAGTTATATTTTAATCCTAGGCCAATCAGCCGTTGAATCAACGGAAGATGAACCCAGTGGCAGTAATTCAAGAAGAAACTGGATACCACAGCTCGTTACCACAAAGTCGGATATTCTTATGTTGCTATGATGTATGTTATCATTATATAATGTTTTCTTATTTTGTAATATATTCTGTGATTTTAGAAAAGCTAGGATATTTTTAGGAAATAGTGACTTGATCAAACTGTGAGCCTCACGTATATTCTATGTGTCTCGTCTTAAATCATCGGTATTGAATAGCGCAAGACACGACACATTTTATTCATTATAGAGACATACATGATATGCTTCATTTTGACGATATTACTCTTTTACTCTATCACGTTCTTCTTACGTATCCGTAAGGTGCGATCGTTGATGCACCATCATTAAATTTGTATAATATTAATACATAAAAAAAAAACAAAAGGCTGATACACTTTTTTCAAGTTCAATTAAACGAACGCCGCGTCTTGCTTGTGCAATATAAATCTGACGTACCAAATTGATAATCTTATGTATAATGTATAACAAGAAAAGAAAAATGTCACACGAATGAAATTCGGAATCAGCTGTCTCGGTACTCACATCTGTAAGATACTGCAAAAATACAAAAAAAAAACCTGATTTTTATAAGTTCATAATGTATACATGCCCTAAGATAGACTAAATAGGTTTGCTTATTTTGCATATTCTTACAAATGCATGATTCACTTGAGCTTATGAAACACGTTGAACAGATTTATGATAAAACTGGCGTCGCACTAAATCTACTCTCAAGGCATACTGCTCAGAAGACAATTTTTTCTCACATCGAACGTACGAATCTACATTTTACTCGGCTTAAAAAAAACCCTGCAATCTTTTATTACGTGGTCCAAAAAGACAAAACATAAGATGAATTTAATGAGATAATAATAACAAAAAATAAATAAATAAATAAAAAACAGGACAAGATATTCAATGATAGTTAATAAACAAAGTGTATTGTGCAACGTACGATTATAAGTGGTCGAACGTGCGACTTATACATTATAAGTGAAAAGTACTAAGGGGGAGTGATGCCGACGGGAAAAATCATACCTATCGCAAGAGAGAAACTAAATCTAGTCATATATAGTCGCGCGAACACAGAGAGAAATGGGGCGAGCAAACGTTGCTGAACTTTTCTTTTGGAGCGAGGACACTGCCGAATTATATGATGCCAATAAATTTTTATTACTATGTCATCGTGAGTTGTTGAAAAATTTTATTACACCTTATGTTCGAGGTGATTATATATGTTTTATGAGCCATAGCAAAGATTTGTCTTCGCCAAACTAACATCGTTTTTTGTAATTATGATTTTGACTTGTTTAGTGTCGAGTAACAATTTGCGGACTTTTTTCTCTCTGTGCGTGAAAATGGATAGGAACTCATTTACGGGTGTTCCAGCTTACTATTGATATATTTTTTTTAACTCAAAATGAAAAAAAAAAAAACTTTTTTCATATGATAAGCAAAACATATATAAGCCACGCATAATCACATATTTTACACTTACGACACACATCCGCCATATCAGATACCCAAAATGCCTGCTTTTTCGTATAAACAAAAAAAAACGTTAAATAATTAAATATAGTATGTGAGAAAAAAACTTTTACGAAATATCCAATAAGTATTGAAATGATGAAAAAAAAAAAACTATAATTGTAGCGATATGGTATGCGACGGCGCATCAATGATTCGTGCACAAAAAACATAATATAATGTTAAAAACGAAAATTACAATGACGTCACAACGGTATCGATCTGCGCGTTTATATTCGAGGAGATAAGAAGTATCAGCAGCTTCATTCCTATTTTAGGGATAGCACAATTTTAAAATCCAGTATTTAGATCAATCAATCGTAAGTCTTTCCTTCGCATTTCGTTTAGGTCAAGTTAACAGACACACGTTACAATATTAAAAGTCATTTGCTGCAATCAGCGATATACAAATCAGACTACATAGTCGCAAGATTTTCTATATCGAATGAACATATTAAGTGTCCCTTTATTTTTTTGATGATTTTCACGATTTGTTGATGAATTCAACACTTGCGATGACGTTTAGTTCCAATCAATTACATTTTAATGAGAAAAAAATACACAGAGCTATGCGAATAAATGTAATAATTCGATTGATGCTTTTGCGTATAATGACGAAAGAAAAGCCGTGTATTTTTTTTAAATTACTGATCTCGGGTCCAAAGGTCGTCATTGTATAGTTCAAATATTATATATATATAAATATATAATATATATAAACACGCCTACACTCTCATGCACAAACATTTACTCATTGCATTCACACATGAATATAACACATACCACACTGAGACATACATGTATATATATAAAGGGGTGTATAGTCGAGGGTATCTAAACACGGCTAGCACGAAGAAACAAAATGTATTAGGGCGCGTTACTTAAGCAATATATGGGTGACTGATACAGAATGTATTATATATATACACACATATATATATATATACACCAAGAATTTTATTGGCGCGAATCACGGAATGGTTACTAAAAATGTATTAAAAGCTACAGGCGAAGACAGTTTTATCAAGTCCCGAAGTACGTTTTGCGGTAAAAATTTGTTCAATTATATACATTGATTATAAAAGGTATATACGATAAAAAAAGAGCGTAACGATAAGTAAATCTTTCAGTAAGATTAAGTTCGAAGTATCGTCGAAAGCTGACAAATTTGAAAAAAAAAAAAAATAAATAAATAAAAAAAAGAATATGAACTGCAAAACGATTATTGCAAAACTCGGTGTAGGAGAGGTTGATGGCGACTTGTTCTCACGATGACAATAATGAGCCGTTCGTTCTTTTAATTATTTGTTTTCGCGAGTTTAGTGTGTCGCAGAAAAAGCGCGTGGAATTACATACGATGTGACCTAATGTATTGTTATTCGATGAAAAGCATGAGTTCTTGCGTCATTCGCGGGAGTGAATCTCCTCTCCGACGATTATGTTATGCGATTTAAAGAAGACGACGAAGAAGAAAGCAAGAATAATAAATAACAAAGAAATGCCCGAGTTTATTGTAAATACGACTTCAGCCTCTAACGCGCGCGCGCGTACGAGAGACGAGATAAAATAAGAATTTCGAGAGTTTTAGTGCAAGAAGCAATGATCGAGAACAAACACAGTGTTTATTCCTTTTCGTTATCGTATTACGCGTACAAAATGTACCGGAGATAACGAGGTACATTAGGCGGTACTTTGTAAGCTTTTCATTCGACTATTATTCATTTCGAGACACGGGAGTAATAGATGCGAGAGATGCGCATGTACACGAGGAAAATAATCATTGTCGCGATTTAGGAAGCCCGAAAAATCGAAACAAGTCCAAGGCAGAGCACAGCTATAGATAAATAATAAGTATATTACGACGACGGCGACGGCGACGGCGACAACGACGACGACGATGATTATAAATATAGCGTATAAATATTGTAAGTAAATGTTGAAGTTATAACGATGACTTCCTTGATCTCCTTCTATAGATCACGTTTATTCCCGTCGAAGAACAGTTGCTGATAAATTATAAATATATATAAATTATATATATATATATATATATATACATGCACGTGCAAGCGAATGTATGAGAGAGAAGAAAGAAAAAATTGCGAATCTAAAAATATAGTTTTCTGTTTTCCATGTATGAAAATATCGTTGAATATGAAACTGCGAAGACTTTTAAGAATTGAATGAAGCGAGCCTAAGCGTAAATATACCCGATTTTGACGTAACATGTAAATATATACCAAAGAGAAAACCAAATAATGGAATATCTCGGTGTTTTTGAGTTATACAATTCTTACGAGAGAACAGAAGAGAGAGAGAGAGATGATGCGTAAGTGATGATTTCGCAAAAGCGATCAAGTTGTGTATAAGATAACACTATATATATATATAATTAATTATTATTTACAAATATACATATTTAATGTCACCGTCATATCAAGCCTATATCAACGTGTTACGTCGTGATAATCTTAACAAGTTAATTATAAATATATCGTTACACCGAACTATAAAATTGTTGAATGAGTATCGAGCGTTTTCGTTGTCGTTTGTCACTCTCGTTTGCAGCCGGTAGAGTTTAAAAAAAAAAAAATTTTAAAACAAAAATAAGAGGAAAAAAAAATTAAATTTATTCAAATAAAATTAGCATTTATAGAGTTTCGATGCATTTTTCGTCTTGGAACTTGAGCTTCCCTCGATTCGTCATCGATTTCTATTCGAATGACTTTTGTTTTCGCTATTAAACGTCGCATCTCACGTCGCGAACGATGTATACATAAACCGAGTTTTAGAATCATCGCTAAAGGAATTGTACCGAAGTTTTGCGTCTCGTACGCCGTGTATGTATAACCTAAAGACTTGTAAATTTCGAAGAGAAGATCGACTCGACAAGGTCAAATGCGCGACTTACTCAACTGTCCGGGAATTGTGTCCGATGACGATGAGGGGAAAAAAAAAGAAAAAAAAAATGATTGCGAAGTAGAATCTCGAACGTACGCGAGGCGAGATTTTCATTGAATTTCTTGTTGACTTGTAATAATTATTATGATTATTATTATTATTATTGAAAAAAAAATTATCATGATAATAATATTATATTAATATTAATGATAACGTTAATAATGAAAACAATAATAACGTAAATATATTAAAAGTAATAAGAAAAAAAAAAAGAAATATTAATATTATTAATTATAACAACATGAATATATTAATTATAATGAACAAAAAAATAAATAAATAAATAAATAATATATATATATATATATATATATATATATATATATATGAATAAACAGATGTAGAGCCGAAAATTTGTCTTCATCGTGTCATAGGCGAAATTCGTTTCGAGTCAATGTGAATTATTGAAAAAAGCGTGAAAAAGAGTGAAAAAGAGAGATATGAAGGTGGCAAAAATATTGCGAACATTTTTGCATACTTTATATACGTCCGTTATAATTCTTCAAGCCGTTATCTCCTCTACGATTGCACCTTTTATCTCGAGAGTCCCGCTCAGGTAGACGCATTCGAAAGCGAGAGGGAAAAACAAAAGAAACCGGCAATTATATATATAGTTAGATATTCACAATATAGTTTCTCATTTATATCCTTAACGACAACAATACTATATTGATTTATTTTTTATTATTCCGATAAATAACGTCGAGAACAATTAATAATAGAGAGAAAAATAAAAAGTTTAATGTTACATGTTATATCAAAATCTGCGTTGACGATTCTGTAAAACATTGTAAATATATACGCCACAAAAAAAAACGTATTTCCATCTATATATACATATAAATATTAATATTGATCTTTTTGATGACTGCACCGCTCTATACGACAAAAATACATTATACTGCTAAATAAAGTCCACGTTTCATTCCATGCACGTTGTTAATTTGAACAATTGCGACATTCTATACTCCTCTTACATATACGATATGTATATATATATATATATATATATATATATATATAGATATATATATATAGATACATTATATATATATATAGATATATATATAGATATAGATATATTATATATATAGATATATATGTTATATACGCTGATTAAGCTTACGAACACACGCTTCGACTTGAGTAATCAGTTGCAGACCATTTTATGACTAAACACCAAATGCGCGGCTTAATTTTTAAGAGTGAACTATAGGAATTATTATTTCTCACAACTCTCCGATAACGTCTTTATTGTTTGTTTCATTTTATTTTCGCGTCACGCTTGTAAATTCGAAAAGGCGCGTTGCTCACGCTCTTTCATGTAAAATAGTTGAAGAAACACGAGTTACGATTATACACAGTCTGTCGTGATGAATTATTTTAATTTTCTTCTCTTGCAAATACAAGTGAGGCGAGAAAACATGCAGCAATTGCATAGGCGCGGCGTAAATTCGCCGTTTTTTTAACGATATTCTCTTTCGGATGATGGTTGGTCGCGATCGACTCTCCCAATACACCGTGTACTGTTTTAACGAAACGAGAAAACTCGAGATGCGCAACGGAGTCGTGGCCGAATTATCTGGATAATAGGTCTAAATTCGTTTCATTGAGTCATTCCCTAAACAATTAACGTATATCGACTGCTTTAATTCACGCGTACATTCATTCGTATCGACGACGAGTCTTCAATACGCTAAACGAAAAAGAAGACGCAAAGTATGATATAAATTCTGGACACTGTGTATGAAATAAAAAAAAAAAAATCTCCTTTCTATAACTCTCGATCCACATTTTTCTCTACTCCATTTTTTCGTAACTCTCTTTCTATACATAATTGTGTGTACATACTGAGTACGTCTGATAAAAACGCTCGTGACAAAGATGAATAAAGGGGGGACAAAAAAAAATCATTGACATGGAAAAGTTTAGTGCGCACGATATTGAAAATAGCGCGCGAGACTCGATATTCATAAAGTTCGGAAAATAAAACGCATCATTACACGCATACACGCGATCGCATAAACGGTCACGCGCATTCATTTTTATATATACATATATACATATATGTATATGGATATGTATATATATATATATATTCTGATAATGCAATCGAACATAAAAAGCACTAACCATCGACTAAACGACGCTAGACTTCTATACATAATAAAAATAATAACGCTGATGAAACGATGACAGTAGGCTAACGTATGTGTAACATCTCTTCGAGACGACTATACGTATATATGCGTATAGAGACAAAAGCCAACTCACACTTCAAAAGCAATTAACGATTCCAATAAACAATTAAAATGTGCGTGCAGCGATGTGTTATCGCGAGGAAAGAATAAAAAATAATGAAATCGACTTATCTCGTTCTTTGCTTCAATTGTATAGTCTGTATGAGCGTGCGGAGTATTGAAACTAAGGGGAAAAACATTTTATTGAAGAAAAAATGAAAAAAAAAAAAAAAAAAAAATTTATCAACCCTGATAGAAATTCCGACCGGTCACGAAAATTAGCTAATATTAACGACAATTAGCAAACCCAGCAAAGACTGCTCAAATTTCTACCGGGGAATGCGATGAAAAAAAAAATTTGTTGTTCCGACTGCCATGCTGTGTGCCATTATGTATATCTATTATGCGCGAATCACGTTTGTCGTGTATGGAGAAATAGTATTACCTACAACGCGAAAGAAAAAAAAAGGAAAAGAATACTATGGCAAAAAGTAGTTATTTATCGCTGCTCATTTCGTCTCTTTCTCTCTGTGAAAATTTGTGCACGTTTAAGAAAAATACTGCGAAGAATTCCAATCTTTTTCAACGAGAATCCACGAGATTCGTCCATTTGCGTCGAGCGTCGTATCCTGTTGAGATGATATATCGTTAAATTGGAAAAATATAATAAAAACTATAATATATATTAAAAAAAAAACACACACACACACACGCGCAAATGGTTGTCCTTCGAACGTGATGCTGCTTGTAAACTGCGGTTGTATTACGGTGTACAAAGCTCACGGATATACACAAACAAAAGTTTGAGACTTTCTTTTCAAATTCGATATATTGTTTATGACGAGTATAAGATGCGTTCTATATATATATATATTATAAAAATAACTTTGCCGTGCGATTGCAGTTGAGTGTAAATGATTACGAGGTAACGCATCGAAATTATATACGGTACGATGCTTGGAAAAGCCATAGACACACGCGTCACACGTACACACACATACACACGAACGTTTACACATGCGAGATTCGTTATATATATATATATATATATATATTTTTTTTTTTTACGTTCACATTCCAAATTAGCAGATACACGAGTTTCATTGAGACAATAAGTACATTGGAATTATTATTATCAGAAAGTGATAAAAAAAAGAAGAGGAAATACAATTAATCGATAGCGAAGAACGAGAGATTCTACATAGTCGCATGTGTAAACGTGTATATATAACCATTGCGCTTATCCAACGATTGTAACGTTTTTGTTTTTAATTTGAAATTTCAACGTCGTTCCCTGAACATCTCAGGTTCATGTTTGTTATAAATATAAAGACAAATGATGATAAATGAAGGATTACGCATTATTCGTACTTATATAGTTGGCAAAACTACGGAGCAATTGTGTATTGATATGTGTAATTAACAAGAGGAAAAAAAAAAGAAACTAAAAAATCGTTGATTCATCATAGATTCAAGCACAATAAAGATTAGTAGGGCCAGGCACAATAAAATTCGGCCAATACCGTTGTAGACAGCGATCTTTTAGAGCGGCAAGTCATATAAGTCAAACTATAGGTAATGAACAAAAATATTAAATAAACGCATATTGTCTATTGTCATTTTGAGAGTTTTATTGCTGTACATTTTCCTATCTACAAACCTTAATTTGTTCTCGTTTTTCGAGCGTTCGTCATTTTCGAAACAATAGCTCGCGGATTAGTCAGCGTCGCCGTTGATCTGCTTTTTCATTCGGTCGGAGAAGCGTTCTATGACTTCAAAAGCACTAAAGACTTTTTTTTTCCAAAGTAAGTATGATATAATTATATATTATATATATATATATACATATTAGATAAACATAACGTACTCTCAATTGAAGTGCATAATTTCAAGTGCAATTATGAGAAGGTTGTTTAACAAATTTGAGAAACACTTGTATAAAAATATTGTAAATTTTATTTTAGAGTAAACGCAAATACATGTAAATCTAACATTGCGATATTTCAGTCAAGTGCTTTACTTTCTTTTAAAAACTTAAAAGCTACTCATTACGCATTAGTTAATGAGGTGAATTAATTTCTTAAAAATCATAAAGGACGAATGCCGATAACGTAATTGCATAATTAATTATCTATGTACAAATTTTTTTTTTTTTTCGTTAAACATAATGCAACCTATTTCTTAAGGTATTCAAACGTGACAATTGAAATAAAACTAATGATATGTATGGGATAAATGATGAAAAAAACTTTCGTGTTATATATGTACGCCTATAAATATACATGTAACAATATTATTTTTTTTTTTTCAACTATTTTTATATCCTCTTTTAATTAGTTATATTGATGAAATAGGCCAAGATAGTGAATATACATTACCTAAACAATGTCCCTTGCTTGTTGGAAGCAAATATAATTGTTTATTAATATTCTAACAGTAGGTTCAGTATTCGCATCGCTTAATTAGTTCGTCGTTCATGTGTCGTTCGTAAAACATTGTAAATATTTATTTAGCATAATTGAAAGCGTAGATTGCGTGCTTAATAGAAAAAATAGAATCTTAAATTGAAAGAGTTAAGCCTTTTAGTTACACCTAAACACTAAAGCAGAATCAATGTTTATACACGATTGAAACGACATTTTTTTTGCGGGAACATTTATGATTAGATTCGTAATTAACTGGGTAAACTTGTGAATTGTAATAATACTCGTATAGAGCATTCTTAAAGTCATCTTTCGTTTCGATTATATATTCCGCTTTAACGCAATCAAAATGCATAACGAACTACAATTGCCTCACGCAATGAAATTTCTTCCGTAATATCTAATAATAACAAGTGTCTACTGGATACACACGACGTTTTATCACAACTTTGTTAATTCTTAAACTGATGTATCATTATTATTATTCTGCGTCTATAATTTAAATGTAAATTGCAGTTTAAAATATAAAGTTTAAAACATAAAGATGCAATATCCGTGTATGGCATCCGGATTTGTAGATTTTTATTTCGTCAAAATAAAGCGTTGAATTTCGAATTGAGCATTTTCTCATCCTGTCAAAATAATTCACAATCGCTGAGAACGTACTTAAGCGTGCCCGCACACAAAAATTTCTGTGTAAATATGAATAATTTCTAATAATAAATAAATTACGTTAACTCGACGCGATGCATTAAAAATAATTCAGATAACGACGCGATAAATCGATTATCTTTCGAAAGCTAACTATAAAAAAGTGCTCGTATAAATTGGAATGTTGTTCGTAATTGACAATAAATTAAGTACCAGTCAATATTTCTACATTATTTAAATAATGTTTTAATTCTAGCTACAGGAGATATCAATTAATGCTAATTAATTGTCTTTAATCGTTGATAGACCAGTGCTGTGTTGCAGTGCTTAGCTAAGGGGACATCATTTTTATAAGACGAATTATCAACATTGATTCATGAGATCTGGCAGTAGATATAGAGAAATTTACTTTTTATAACTGGAAGTAATGAAACTATGATTGTGAAACGTTTCTATTTCATAGAAATTCCACTATGCTTCGTCATTTAGTGCTGTCTTATTGAGTACGAGTAGAGTTATCTATCGGGATGCTAGACGAATCATATATTTGCACTAACATAATATCATTGGTCAATATTCTTCGACTTTCTTACGAATATCAACAGAAAGTAAGCTCATCTTCTAAAGAGGAAGTAATTTAACAATAAACCCTTCTGATGTTCTCCAGTAAATGGAAGATACGCATTAATGCTCTATCTGTTAGCTCATCAGTTAGACAACAATCTTAATAAATATCTCTGATCAACAGTACACAATAAATTTCCATTCAAAGAAATTCTTATCACAAATTAGAAATGCAAGACACTGCAGAAGGGTCAAGAAGACTTTTTGAAATTCAAAATATTTCATGGAATGTGGAAAATAAGTCTAACAGAGAGAGGCAGACACTTTTGATCACAGTTTTTCTTGAAAGTTTTCCATCTTTACCTCAAAATCTAGATCTTGGATTTTGAGATGTCAATAGTCAAATTTAAATACTAGTTAAAAATGTCAGTATATAATTAATAATATCACCATTATAGCAACTTTTTAAAAACGTATTAAATTTTACGACACGTAATTCACCTACCTATTGCAGTAAGTAGATTGTGGCAGGTGCCACAAGAGTAGCAGATGCACAATCAAGGACAATATATAAACATGAAAAAACATAGCTATAACGAGTCCGAGATATTTATACCTAGCACTTTCAACAAATTTCTTTTAGGCCCTACTCGAGGAAGCAGACGAGGATCTCTCCCAACAGCAAAGCCACCTACGCCATAAAGAAGGTGGCTTCCTCCGATTTGCTAAAAACCTAGCCCCACCTCTTCTCATGCTCAGTGCACTTACTATTGCCTGATCGAAAGCCTCTTTCAGGTCTTGCTGCGTCAGAGCAGATGTCTCAACATAGCTTGATGCCCCTATTCTGTGGGCTAGTTGATGACCTTGAGTAGTAGTGATAGGTGCCTGTCCATACCTTGCTAATTGCAGAGCCAATCTAACATCCGAGCGTAGATCACTTTTCGTTCCAACCTGTAATTATTCACAAACAAACCAATGCAGGACAACTTATCTATGCTGCAAATAAATTTTACAACCGGGATCCAAATTTCTCTTACCAAAATCACCGGAGTATTTGGACAATGTCTCTGCACCTCGTTAATCCACTTTGTAGCAACGCTGTGATAAGAGGTAGGGCTCACTATACTGTAGCATATTAAAAAAACATCAGTCTCGGGATAGCAGAGCGAGCGCAGTGGATCAAAGTCATCCTGTCCAGCAGTGTCGCACAGTTGAATGTTAACGGGCTGTCCATCCACATTGACCACCACTGTAAGGAAGTTGAAATAAAAAAATAACAGGTAATGAAAGACTGTCACCCGATATGTCCAAAGCAGAGCAGCAGAGTGGCTTTGCGAGAAAGAAAGAGCGATGAGTAATCAGAACCCTCTGGCTATCTAACTCTTGCTCAGGACTGTACTTTCACCTGTTGTCTGACTACAACACCATACAGCCCCTCTCTTGTACAGTCCCTTGAAAAAATCCCATAGACAGTTTCTCTCCAGACTCACCATTATAATTATCGAACGCCGTCGGCTCGTACTCCGGTGGAAATCCGTTAGTCGAATAACTAACGATCAGACTAGTCTTGCCTACGGCACCGTCCCCTACGAGTACAACTTTGATCCTCGCGGTTTCTTCGCCAGGACTCAACTTGTTATTATTCCCTGCGTTCGACGTCGACGACGACTGCTGCTGTTGTTGCATCTGCACCTGGCTACCGGAGCCAGCTAGCAGCGGTCTCGTCCACTGCGGCGGCGGCATCTTCTCGAAGACGATTTAGGACACTCGCGAAACCTCCACCATCGGACGAGACCAAAGAGCGACTCTCGCGCGATATAGGGGTACCACTGTACCAGCAGCCCACGGCAGAGCAGCGAGCACTCGCACACGCGCGCACACCTATGCACACGGACACGGCGAAAGAGCGAAGCAGATCAGAGAGAGAGCACACGGCAACGCCGCAGCGAACAAGTGCCGCAGGTAGTCGCCTCACTGCGGTGCGGCGCTGTTCGACGCGCTATAGCATATACTGCATCGTCGCACAGTTCGCGGCGGCGGGGCAGCAGCGTCTGACACCTGTTGCTGCTTTCGCGCGCGTGTGTGTTTTTGTTTGTTGTATATTGGTCGCGCGGGGGTGAGAAAGAGAGAAAGAAAGAGAGAGAGAGAGAGAGAGAGTGTGAGAAAGTAAGAGAACTACATAACCACGAAGAAGAAGAAGACTGAAGAATGCAACAAGAGGCTGGCCCGACAACGGCCGGTTCGCAGGAGGTGCGGACGCTGTTGTCCAGGCACAAAGCGAG
Organism: Apocrypta bakeri; assembly: GCA_018906985.1. Taxonomy (NCBI): domain Eukaryota; kingdom Metazoa; phylum Arthropoda; class Insecta; order Hymenoptera; family Pteromalidae; genus Apocrypta; species Apocrypta bakeri. The sequence continues at coordinate 9,961,896 of JACCIA010000005.1, forward strand.
TCTCCTGCAGGAACTCGAGTCGACGAATCTCCTAGGCGTCCTGGTGAAACGCGGCGTCATTACGGAGGTCGATCGTCAAGCCCTGGCGAGTAGCGGTAACAACGACACCGATGTCGATCTCTTCATCGACCTTATCCAATCCAAGGGTTTCGAGGCATTTCGCGAATTTTGCTTCGCCCTCGAATCCGAGTGTCCACATGTGCTCACCGATTTACTCGTCGATCAACACGCTCTCACCGGTCAGTCTTTTATATATACTAGATTCTCTCGCGATGCTCGACGACGCGATTTTCTCACGGTCTAGGTTATATATATGTGTGTGTGTGTGTGTGTGTGTGTGTATCTCTCTATCTATATATATAGATATACATGTATATAAAATGTAACGTTTTCTTTTTCTTTCTCACATACACCAATGCACACGTACACACGACGCACAGAGGAACAGGAGCAAAAGAGCAGCAACGATCAAGAGGCAGCACCGACACGCTCGAGCAAACAGGACGCTTCAGCGGGGGCTGACAACAAGCTTACAGATCAGACCAGGTAACGCTTATAACCCACTATATATATAGCTAATGTATGTACCTGCAGTGTGTCGCGCATCTCTCGTAGGATGTGCGGTTATGAATTAATTCGAGTTCAATGAATGCGACGCCGGCTGCCATCTACATGCAGGAAATGTGAATGACCAGTTGATTGGAAAACGAGCTTATGTCTATATATATGTGTGTGTGTATGCATGCTGTGTGCGCATCAGCGCATAGCACGTGTCGTTACCTATAACTATAAGTTGCGTATATGCGTGTAAAATAGATACATGTGTACGCGTGTCTTTGGAAAATTATTGTGCAGTTCCGCTGATCCGATCCGATCCGATGCAGGTTCCGCTGTATATATATATATATATATATATATGGGATGCGTGTACGAGAGAGAGAGAGAGAGAGAGAGAGAGAGAGAGAGAGAGAGAGAGAGAGAGAGAGATAGTTAGAATGAAATTCGCTTCCGTCGAGAAAGAGAGACGGCGTGCGAAAGTCATTGTGAGCTATAGAGAGGGAGTGAATACTGCGTGGGAGAGCACTTTTATCTTCTTTCGTTCTTCCTCGAGTGACTAGGGGAGTTCTTTTATTACCTTTCCCAGCTGACACTTATTGGTTTTTTAAAATCCGTTCGCGTAATGGATATTCGATACAAGCATTTTTATACTTTGTAATTAGTTAGAGTAATGGGACAGGAAATTCCTGGAATAAATATTATACGGAAACGTTGGAGCTCGTTATAAATTCAAATTTTTATGTATACTTACAGAAGCGCTATTAAATTAAATCGTTAAACATGCACCACTGTGTAGAATCAACTTAAAAACAATGTTTTATAGCCGAATAAATAAATATAAGTGACATTCGAATCGATACGTCGATATTTTCAAATTTAATGCGCGTCGCTCGATCGATAAAACAGATTCTCGCGCGGTAAAAGTCAAAAAGAACTTTCTCTCTCAACTTTTCCGTTCGTTTTACAATTTCAAAAGCGATGACTCAATATTGCACCGCGACTTTTTTTCCTTATCGCTTGCAATACGAAATAAAACGCGTGCAAGTTTCCAATGAGTCAACGATCATAATGCATCGAATACATATATATGTATATATATTTTTTCTTCATACTTCGTAAAAACAATGTAGATCGCGACACCGAGCGCGCAGAGACATTGAACTTTTCCACTTGACGTTCACAAGAGCAATAATCATAACCTCGTGTTACGCAATGGGTTTTTTTTTTCACGGACACACTAGGCATTACACCAATCTCCGTAAACAAGAGTAGTCCATTGAGAAGCGAGCAAGTCCTCTGTGCTTCTCCATAGATTCAAATGCGTAGATGCACGTGTGGTGCATATACTGTACTCTATATACGTATATACATATATATACATATGCGCTTATACCATGTTTTTAGAACTAGCTGTACTACAGTACAAACATCCGCGTCGACCCTACGTCTCTCAGTTTGTCTCCCATACCGGTCCAAGAAACAACACACACTTCGTTCGCTCAACCTCTTCTCTCGCGTACAATTACGCAACGTAAAACTCGAAAAAAAAAGAAAGAAAATAAGTGCGCTACGGCTATTCGTTATTGTTTATTATTACGCTTGTCTAATAACAATGCGTAATGAGCATGTTTATCAATTTATATACGTATGTACGTGTTATATATAGTAGCAACACGTGCTGGAAGCTCGTATCTATAAATAAACCTCTGATTCACAGTCGCGAGGTTATAAACTCTCCGGAGAAAGAGAGCTTGCAGTGCGCGATTCAATTTTCGTACGAGCATTGCTATATACGTATACGTACAAAAGGCGAAATTATGAAGTGTAGGGGATCATTGTAGCATGAGTTTGTAGAAACTAAAATATGCAACAGCAGAATCGGGAAATATGTCCTTCTCCGGTGTTGGCTCAGTTTGGCTATTTCATAGCCTTGGACCGGCTGCCGTCGCTGCCTTGTTACTGGTGAGTCAACTGCATCACAATACAATGTGCTGCATTGTTTTATATATATATATATATATATATATATATATATATAATATACGTATATATATATTACGTGGATCTATGTGGTATAAAGAGAAAATAACGACTAAACGACCTCGGCTAATTGGCATTCGATTTTATTGAAAGGTATAGTCACAATCGTTTTTTTTACATTGTACATATATAGTTCGTTTCTCTTTCTCTCTTTTTTTTTAATTCTCTCACATGTTTGTTTTGTATTGTTGGTTTGTTGCTCTTTGTTCTCGATAATCACACTCGTCGTTAAGGTACACGCGACGTTTGTACGTTAATCACAAACTCGCGTACGCATAACATAGATATATGTATACAGTAATAACAATATTTACAGGGATGAAAAAAAAAAAATAAAATAAACGATCAACAGTCGCGTATTTATATTACATTATATAAAGGTTGGACCGGATATGATACAAATATATATTATATTATATTCGTCTGCCTATAGATAGTTTTACAGCTACTTACAAAGAGATCTAGGATATAAAAATACCATTACGAGCGACTATGTTCTCCGTAGTACCGAAACTACCGAGGACGAAAAAAATCACCAGCTTTGTATATGAAACTCTCTCGTTTACAAGAATATTATTAAAATAAAACATGTACGTATATATATATATGTGTGTGTGTATATATAATCGTCGTCACAAAAATCACTTTCACGCTGCAATTTATAATATATATGGTATGTTTGTGCGTGCATGTGCGCTTCGTACACAGGCTTCTCTCCGTTTGGATATATAAGTACCTCGTGAATTTGGCAAAGCAGAACTTGAACTATATCATCACACGGCGCATACATATTCTTTGTGTTTCACATAAAATATGTATATAGATAAACACGTGGGTGAACGGGGGGAGTAGGCATGTCTGCGTAGAAAAATATATCTCGTGGACTATGTACACGAGTGTATGCGCATATATATATACCTCTCAACTCATCTTGTCTTCGTATACTGTATTTTCAGTTTGGTTCATAACTAGACAGAAATAATACGTAAGAATAGTCGCTTGAATTGAATACTTATGCTGTCCCTCATCAAGAAGAATACTAGAACCGATCGAAACAACCGATCGATCGGAGGATAAAAATCGAACCGGTCGCAAAATCCTCCGTATATATAGTCCAACGTACACAAAAGTTCGTCATCGAATTCAAGCTGGAGCCAAAGGCATAGGTTTACTTTCGCTCTTACTAGCAGCGTCTCGCTTATCCCTCTTCTTACGACGAGCCAATTTCGTTTGGATCTCGTGGAGGGTCTTTCCTTTGGTTTCCGGTACGTACACGTAAGCGAAGAGAGCCGACATTGCACAGACCGTAGCGAATAGCCAGAAGGTCACGGACTCGTGTAGAGCCTTGGTCAATACATGGAAGGTACGAGTAACGAGGAAGACGAGGAACCAATTAGTCATGATACTGATACTTCCGGCTATACCCTTGGTCTCAGGTGGGAAGAGTTCACTGATGATCGAATAAGGCACTGAACCATATCCCAAGGAAAAGACGACGTTGAACATACCGATACAGGTTAGAGGTAACCATGTCAAATTATCGACATTCTGCCCGTCCTCCATCATTCGGTAGTAGTAGCCCAGGACACCAAGACACAATGTCATCGCTGAACCGGAGAATACCAGCAGTGGTTTCCTGCCGAACCTACAAAATGAAGAGAAAAAAGATACTCAGCAATGACCCTCATTCAGCGCTGATGTCATTGTATTATCGAATGAATTGTTCGCGCCGCGCGTTTTTTGCGTAAGCGCGTGCGCGTGCACGCGTTGCGTCGTTTTAATGAAAAGCAATTGAGCAATAAGACAAAGTCTCGATCCATCAGAAAATTCTCTGGAAGTAGCGCTAAGACTCACCTGTCGATAGTGACGGCGACGATGAGACCCATGATGACCTCGATGATACCAATTATGATGGTGGCGACGTTAGCATCGACGGCACTTTTTGCATTCTCGAATATTGTCACCGTGTAGAATAGCACCGCATCGATACCGCACATTTGCTGGAACCACATGAGACCTATGCAGGTACCAATAGCCTTACGACCAGCTTTGGTACCTAGTAGGTCCTTCAAGCCACCTTCTTTGATCTGCATCTGTTCGGACTCCTCGACTAGTTCAGCGATCTCCTGTCCTATATCATATCTGGAACCTCGAAGATTCCTCAGTACCTTGCAAGCTTCGGGTTTCTTGCCTTTCTGGACCAGCCAGTTAGGCGACTCGGGCAAGAAGAAGATGACACTGACGAGGAAAGGCACCAGTAAAGCACAGCACAGCCCGTTGAATCCCATGTAACTCATGTAAGCTCCGGCAATATAGGAAAATACTATTCCCAACGAGAAGAAAATCGGGAAGAAGGTTCCCAAGGTTCCTCTGATCGAAGGCTCGGCTATCTCGCCGATGTACACCGGTACCAGAACACAAGCAGCACCAGCACCAATTCCACCAAAAAATCTGGCGACGTACAACAATGGTACCGCAGCTTGCCAGGCAGCTTGGACAGTCGGAGCCAGAAGCATCATTATCCAGCAAATTAGGAAAGGCAGTACGGTAACACCGATCACAGGTTTGCGCCCAAACCTATCGGCTGCTTTACCAGAAGGCACAGCTCCTAAGATAGCTCCAAGTGGCATCAAAGCAGTTATCCAGGAACACTCTTCACTCTCCTCCTGTAGACCCTCAATATAGAAATCGGTAGTGTTCTTCGTGATTTGTGGCAATATAGGTGATGTCCAGCCTAGATTCATGCCACTCTGGGCCATGATTGAACCAGCTGCAAATGGAAGAACAAGAAGTATAGTAGAATTGAAAGGACAAAAGAAAATATAATGAAACAAAGTGAAAGCGACCCCCCCAATGAATAATGCAAGACGCGAGAATCGACCCCCCGCACATGTTCACCAAAGGCAGACGCTTGACCTTCGATATTTTAGCTGAGCAAACTCTTGTATTTTTAGCCTCACACACACGCGCACGCGTCGGAACGATCCGGATCGAACTAGATATTGCGCGGACTCGCGATGATGTTTCGACTCGAAACGCTTTATGATAAAAACCAAATCGCTACCCTTTTTAAACTAATTTCTGTGTATTTCTCTCTTTATCTCTCTCTCTCTCTCTCTCTGTCTCTCTGCTTAAAGGCTCTTGTTTATAAACAGTACGGTAGTCCAGGACGGACTCCGATTACTTTCCTTGTGTGTATGTCTGTGAGATATATCTAACCTCAAGTTCTTTTTTACTTTAGCATGTATTTCGTATGCAATGTAGCGTAACTGTATGCGTACACATACGCATTATATCCGCCGAGATAAAGTCTGCCAAGGCCAACGGTGTCTATATATCGTATAGTCTGTTTGCAATGTGTAAGTGCTTGCGGATGAAAAAGCGGTAGAAAAAAGCGATCAATTCGGCTATATGTGCGACTGCTATGTACGGACTCGTTTCAATTAGTATATATCGCTGTGGGAATATACTGCAATAGCTTTGTATGCATACGAGTATGTATATATACTCGACTAGATTGAGCTGCCCTTGGGGCAATGATCTCAATCATAGTCTACGAATGATTTTTCGTCTGCGTGTGTATAAACAGATACGCACTGGTTGATGAAGAAGAAGAAGAAGAAGAAGAAGAAGAGGAATAAAAAAAAAAGAAAATGTGTACATGAGCGCGCTTTCGACGTATACGCAAACGCAGTCCGATTGTGTATACAATATTGCCGTAGCGCATACTTTCTTTTCGAGATTTCTTATCGAGACTATGCATAGAGGAGACAGAGTGAGAAAGAGAGATGTGAATGACGGTGTGCAATAAACAAGATATATATATATATATATATATATATCTATATCTATATATACACATACACATTTACGTCTGCATCTCTGTCTCATTCGGTCTTGTAGATATAAGCTTTATGTAACACGTACACAGAAGACACAATGCAAATTGGGTTAATTCGGTAACTGAAATTGCAGGGTATATAACACAAAGGCTTGAATTCGAATTTCGCGTGTCACTCGCATTATCTAATTTGCCAATACCGAGTGGGGACCATTGAACTCTCGCTATATGTACATAACACACGATCACGTGCGCCTTATGCGATAGATAAATTGTATGTGCCACTTACAAAAAAAAAAAAAGAAAGAAAAAAAATAAAGAAACACTTTGAGTTTGAATTAACAACACGCGACGGGCGACACTATCGGCAGAGTTTGAGGAATGTCGGGGATCGATTCGTCGATTCGATAATTGCACACGTGCTTCTTATACGAAAGCATAAAAAATAGATATAATAAGCGCGACGATCTGTCGAAGGTTTTTTCGTCGATGCACAAATCACGTTACGTAAACCTTCTTCTTTTTCATCGTCTTCTTTTCCATCTCCTGCATTCTTACTCTTATTCTCCGGCGTAATACGCGCCACAAAAAGCCACCTCGATTACATTTTTCATCGATTTAGTTCTCATTCCCGGAAAGCGCATTGCCGAAAATTCGAAAAACAGGAAGAATCTCGAGCAACGCAAACAATTCGATCGTCGACGAGCCCCCAGGCAAGGCCTTTTCCGTACGAGAGAAGATCAATTTGTGCATCGGCAAACGATTGGATTAGATTGACTGGTAATCGGCTGCCAATCATCGAGATGTAATAACGTTGTACAGGCGGGGATAGAGCAGAGAGCGAATGAGAAGAAAAAGAAGAAAGAGGAAAAAAAAAACGTGCGTCGAGGCTTTCACAATCATGCGCTCGCGCGGCACTCTACACACATACACGCACGCGCGCGCGCGCGCGCACACACACACATACTAGATAAAAAGCTCGATCGCGTGGAAAATTTCGCGCGCAAATCAGTAAACTCACCGATGAGGGTCGCGAGATACTGGAAGAGCTTTCGGCCCTCCTGTTTGATTCCAGGCTTCGGTGGTAACTGTTGCAAGTCAGGCCTTAAAGGTTGACTCACGCCCTTGATGCCGTTGCTATCGTCGAACATCATTCCTGGCTTTGAATTACTCGGCAATTGTGCCATCTCTGTACCGGACAGCTGATCGTCCTGCGACGGTGGCTGCATCTTGCGCGTATATGAATATAATTCTTTTCTTCTCTCTATCTATATCGCACTCTGTCTCTCTTTATTATTATTATCCGTATTTTTTGCTTTTAAATAGTCGAAGATAAAAATGGAAAATCGACGGTGTGAATCTTCTTCCTCTTGTCCTCGCGCCTCCTGCGTCCGTCGCTCGCGCTCTTCGGCAGCAGCATTAAGGCTCCTCTCCGGGGGGCTCTCTCTGCGACAGCTTCGTCTCTCCGCGAGTCGCGCGCAACAACTGTGTGTGATGTGTGTATGAAGTGTGGATATGGACTCGCGCTCTCTCTCTCTCTCTCTCTCTCTCGCGCGCGCGCGCGTGGCGGTGGCGCGCGCGTCTTTGCCTATACTGCTTTTAGATCTCTCGCGCGAACAGCAGCGCCAGATCACGAGCGGAGGAACCGCCTGTTGATTGACGTGACGCAACGGTGTGTGTGTGCGCGTTTATATGCATATACATTTCGTATGTATGGATGAGTGCTTTACGATGCACAGCTGATCATATGCAGGACGACGACCCCCACCACTCGGTGTCACCTGGACACCGAGATCGGCTATATACATACATCTATATAGATTACTATTTTTTCTCTTTCTTCTTGCGTTTTAATCTTATCTGTAACGTATATATATATATATATAAAGTGCGAGGAGAGTTCGCGTGTTGAATTTGGCACGCATACTGCGTTAGAGGATCGATCGACGGTGTAATGACGCACGCACTCGCGTACGCGTGTATGCGTGGCAGCGATTTTTTTATCCTTCCTCTTCTCCTTCTGTTAACAGTATAGAACACAGTAATGCCACTCATTTTCCCCGTGAGATTTATTGCATCTACGGCCGATAGTGCAGAGTCGTTTTATCAGAGCTTATTCTCTCTCTGTCTCGCTCGTTGCATTATCTCTATCGCCTATTTCCAGTCTCTCTGTGTGTCTGCCTCTGTATAAGCATCTACGTTTACGTGTGTACGTCTCGCTTGTGTATCGTTTGTCTTCGTGTATGTGGAGAGAGACAATCTTTGCGTGTCCCGATTGATATTGTACGAGAGATGGAGTCGACGATAATGACGAATTAAATGGAAAAGATATGTAACGTATGTGTATTCTTATTTTTTTTTCTTTCAGGTCGGCGAACGGCGAGAGACATCAATCGCCGCTGCCACCGTCACCACCGCCGCCACCCCCGCAACCACCTCCGGACAGTCCAATCATAACTAAGGAGTCGCTCTTCCAACAGCAGAACGAAATTTCCAACGAACCACCGATCCTTGAGGTACTCGACGAACCGGTCGACGAAGCGGTGAGAATACGTTTTTTAATAAATATAGATATATATAGAGAGAGATATATATATGTACGTATAATATTTTTTTACACAACATGCGTAGAACTCTAAATATTGATTGGCGCAGGTCTAATCGAGAATTTTACGCGTTATCAAGAGTCTTATATACGCATGTGTGGTATGAGTAATCCGCAGGCTCTTGAATTCAACTGACCATATTTTTTCCTCTTCGAATGTATATCACTCGGTGTGAAAAATCGGGTAGTTTTTCTAATACGGATTTAGATCACAAGTGTGTCATAAAATTAATAATAAATTTAACACGCGATATTTTAAGGCATAAGCAATTTATACGCATATTTAACGTTAATAGTCCGTGAAATATGCGCGCTCAAATGTCGGCGCTCAAATTTCCATGAAAAATTTACGTTAATTTACATTAAATATTCACGAGCTTACAGTGTGTTTTGATTCGTTAACGATTTTACAGCGGCTAATAAATTAATTTTAATTGACGATCAAACTAAAATTAATTCAAGTCCGCCTGTACACGAGAATTTACTTCCAGTGCCGCATTTTGCCGTAAAAAATCAGACAGAAATTCGAAACAGTCTTAAAACACACTCGAGAGTCGGTACTGACGTATTTGACGCCCCTGTACCATTTGTTTAAAAATAGGAATCCCCAAAAACTCGGCGCGTCAGGCGCGCGCACATTATTTTTGGAATGATCACAACAATTTTCCCGCCAAGTTCGCCCTCGGAATCGATAGGAGAATTTTCATATATTCCAACGAATTTGCTCGTTTCAGTTTAAATTTAGCTTAACAGCACGTATGATTTATATACACGCAAAGATCTCGGGAACGGCACACACACACACACACACGCGCACACACATACACGCACGTACATAAAACAACTTGACGTCGATTAGGTAAAACGATACCCCATAAGTGAGACTCAATCGTGCGTCTGGAGTAGAAGGTTGAGGATGAAATTATAATAGAAAAAGGGAGAGGCAGGGGGGAGGATCCAAAAATAGTCGATTGCTTTTACGCGTATGCGCTCGCGCGAAGTTAGCGATGTTAACTGTGCCTCTCACGGCTGCTAACCTACATTTTCGATTTTCTATTTAGGGTCTTATAATAAAGCGAGCTGCTCGTAAATAATGGTCTTTTTGCAAATGCATATAGGAGAAACGTAAATTGAGTATTGGAATTTTAAAATTGTTATTTTGATCTTTAATTATAATACGTAACGGTGCGGGTAAACGGAGCTTAATCGCTCGAAAAGTGAAAAGCAGTCGCGGGAATTTTTCCAATTCATTAATAAAGTGTGTTATATGTGTGTGTTTGCTTGGCTAAATATAGACATGCAAATATAGGAGGAAATGGCGATAAACGCGAATGTGACTGGTATAAACACGATGGAGTACATTTGGAGTACATTATATGCATTCTCGATGTACATTTATATACATTTAAGAGCTCTTGAAAAGTACGAAAAATAAGGAAGCTTCCGCTCTTTGCGAATAATTTTCCGTGAAATTTGTAGCTAATATAGGCCGTATACCAATTGTGAAGGCCGGACGACGAGTCTTTCCGTATAATTACTCAGCTGCGAAACGCGAAAAGGTCATCGTCATTGCGTCGTTCTAAAAATATAAGAAAACGAAAAAAAAAAAAGATTCTCAGAATTTCGATAATCATCCGCATTATATACATCGGCGATAATGTGATCTCTAATCAGATAATCGATTGTATAGCTCTCGGAATGTTCTGTAGTAATCGAGATGTACTAGTATGTTTATACGCACTCAGCAGCCGGCGTTTAGTGTCGGTTACCCGCGATCTGTTCATGTGGTACTATTATGTACGTGTATCTATAACACCACGAGACGTTATATCATTGGAAGTTCGATGTGACACTTGACAGACATATGCACACACACGTATACATCTCTGGAGAAAAGAAGTTCTCGGTAACGGTACCTGATGTTACCCGGCACCTACAGATGGCTACACCTGTGTCTGTACATATACGTATTTACTTACAGAAATCTGTCGAAGTCGGTATTAGTAAACTCTTTCTCTTTCTCTCTCTCTCTCTCTCTCTCTCTCTCTCTCTCTCTCTGTATATCTGTCCCTTTTATGCTCGTAATAGAAAACGTTGTGGATAGGCTCGATTGGTTAATGAGATCACCACGGTTGGTTAACTCTATACTCTCCGGTTTCTTTCCATCTCCTCAAATAGAGAGAGAGAGAGAAAAAGAGACGCGAAAGTCGATTAGCATAAGAGGCGCTTTCGTTATCGGTTAGGTAATTTATTCTGCGGAAATTGTGCGCTGGAGACCGTTATAACAATTTTCTCAGGAGAGTAATTTTTATCGATGTTTGTATATAACGTTTTTTTAGACACAGAGATTTTGGTGGAATTGGACGTTGCAATTTTTTTTTCACACCCAAGAACACGTTTGTTCTATTTTCAACGATAATTGTATGTAGATTGAATGAAATAATAATGTTTTTTTTTTCTTGGGAAGTCGGATCGTATCTACTGATTCTGACTCAATGATGTTTTACAGTTGAACATATTCATTGCTTTGTTCTTTGTTTATCTTTTTATTTTCGAGGATGCAATGATTTTTTCCGCTGGTTTTTTTTATTACACAGTTTGTTAAGCGATTCGATTGATGATTTTCTAAATAGTCCTTGTTTGCGATTAATCGAGTTTCTAATCTGCTGCCTGTATGAGAAAAAAGTTTTACGACCTCAAAACTTGTTTAAAGTAGATTCAAGTATATAATTTACAGCAGAAACGAAATAAGGTTTAGATCTATTCTATCGCGTGAATTCACGCAACAACAGCAAACTCGACATTTATACACTCGTAGCCAGATCAAACGATATATATTTCAGACTCGCGAACGCGTTTATTCATATTCATTGCCCATAAAAAATATCTCCGTCTTCGTTTCAACGGTAATTCAAAGGAAATAATTTTTTTTCCTAGCAAAGTCGTATAACTATCGCGAGTTCTCGAAGTTAACAAGAATTTAACGAGTGAAATAATTTATAATCCTCTGATTATACGTCGATATATCATAGGCGCTAATATATAAAGGAAAAATCGTTCTTTCGTCAAACGTCAAATTAACAGGTCCTCCCTTCGATATGCTATGACATGTACCTTATACGCCTTATACACCTTATGCACCTTATACTCATACATGCATACGAACACAGATGTAAATAGGTATACCTGTACGTAACAACGAAGCCTAAACTTTAGGGCTTCGTAATCCAAGCAAAATTCTTTGCTTGGACGGTTTCTCCCGGCCTTGGTTGACTCGATTGATTCCTCCCGTACTCGTAGTCTATGATAGTAAAGTAGTCCCCCTCGCGACAGCTGTCAGTCCGGAAGTGCACCTCTTCCATACCTATTGGGCGTGACATGACTACTGCGGCGACTCTAACAGTAAAAACAAATCCATCGGTATGGCGATCGGCGACGACTAGGGCTTCGATTAATCAAATCCCGCCATGAGGCAGGAGGTGTCGCCGCCTCGATAAAAAGCTCGGGCGCAGTGTGCATCCGCCCCCTTTTTGCTCAGTGCTACTAGAGAGTGTATAGCGATTGTGTTACGAGTGTGCCCCGTGTAGTCGTAAAGTGCGGGTCTGGACTAGTTGCGATTCTGGGGTCATGACATGAAGATCTTCGGTGGTTTCGAGATTCGACGAAGTACTGCGAAAGCCGGATCGGCTAAGGAGAAAAATGCCAATAGAAGACGTACTAGGACTAAGAGAAGAAATAGAGACGAGTCACCCGGTGGGCGTAGTAGTGGTCAGCATCGTCGACGACACAAGGTATATTACACGAGATTATTCGGGTTTTATGGACACGCGACGCTCGCTGATCGCGTGCGACACTGTTCTGTACGTAGAAACATGGGGATGAATACTGAATAGTGCTTCCTTGTGTTTGGGTAATGTTCTGGATTGAAGTAAGGGTTGATCGTATGTAGATGATTATGGCTGGCCACAACTCAATCCGTCGCGGGTTTACGTGCGTGTGTTCAACGTATATCATAGGGATGGGTGTTCTATTTAGCTGCTTTCATTTTTGTTTGGTAAATAATTGTGAGAATTTTTTCTTTTAGTTTTCTAAAAGAAGAAATGAAAAACAGTTGGATAATACCATGAAAAAAATTATATTAAATTTATTTTGTATCGCTAAGTTTATCTGTTATTCAAGGTAAAGTGTAAGTAGGAAGTAGAAAATATGATGATTTTTTTGCGTTCAGGGGACATGACACATTAATTTTTAGTTTTCTGAAATGAGAATTAAAAAAAGTCAAATAAAATAATGAAAAAATGATATTAAATTTATTTTGTATAGGTGACTTTATCTGTGATTCAAGGTAAACTATATAGTAGGAAGTAGAAAATCTCATGAATTTTTTGTCATCAGGAGACATGACACATTCACTTTTAATTTTCTGAAATGAAAAATTCAAAGAAGTTTAATAAAATTATTAAAAAAATGGTATTAAATTTATTTTTCATAGGTCACTTTATCTGTGATTCAAGGTAAACTATATAGTAGGAAGTAGAAACATTATTATCCGCAAGATTTGAGGAGAATCCATGGAGGGATTGAGCTTTTAGCAGTAATATTCTTTGATTTGTATGCATATAAAAACGCAATGGTTTATTAATCAATAATTTAAAACAATTGTCGTATTTGACGCTACTGAATTTTTCGAATATTTCAATACAGTGTTCATCAAAGAGTAGTACTATACAAAGTTTGATCTCAATCCATTCATCGGCTCTTCTGAAATCTTGCGAATAGTGGATTTGCTGTATCATATAGCCAGATGTCTAGTTCGAAATCTGAGAAGCTTAAAAAGGTGTAGGACCTTTTACATTCCAGTTAAAGTTGCTTACATACAAAATAATCAATACCAATTTATTCGAATTTCTTTCTTCGGAATTATTAAGCTCAATTGATTCATTATCATTTGTACATAACTAATAACCAAAAAGGCACCGTTATTGATCGCAGTCATTGTATGCAAAACTGTTATTATATTTGACAAAGAATTATCCCAATTGATTGCAATTGAGAGATGCAGTCTATCTCGACAACATTCAATAATTCGAAAGTCTCTTTCGCAGATGGTTTCCATTATCGATGTGACAGTGTTCTGATACCGAACGTAATAGTCCAGAATGAATACGCTAACGAGCTTGTAATGACAGATGCATTAAAAGTTTACCAAACAATGAAGTACTAAAAATCACAGAAAATATCCGAATGTAACCGCACAGTCGTTTAACGTTTCCTTGAAAGTATATAAACTAAAATACAATAAAATTTGTTTTCGCATGTTTCATCACAGCATAATCACCGAGTTATACATTTTCAAGTTACATGCATTTAATGTCGAAAAAATTTAAGATTCTAACAGAATCGAATCGCGCTAATAAAATTCCATTGCTCCGAGCGCAATGAAATAATGAGCTGCTCAAGTGTCTACCTCCCCCCTTCGTCCCCCTAGTTGATTGGAGAATCGAAAGAATCGCATCGTTGAAAAAAAGAAACAATGCTTATTCCGGCTCTGACTTTGCTTAGATAAAAATCGCTTCCACACAAGACAGCCTTGACGCTTCTTCGACGATTATTTGTTTTCGCACAAATTCAATGAAAACACATCGAGCTCACCAAAGTCGAAAAATACAGAATATTATCCCAATATGCTCCGTAATATTAAACGCGATTACGAGCTCCGAGAAATCACAATGACGATCGCGTAAATGCGATAAAAATAAAAGAACAGCCTGGCTATAATATATCTCGTGTTCATCCGAGTCAGCAGCTGTACTCTCGGATTTGAATGAATCAGCGCTGAATGGAACGACTTGCGATTTATCCCCAGAAGAAAGGGTTCGGCTTCTGCGCAGGTGTGCAGAATGTGTGCGCAAGAGTGTAAGAGAGAACCGCAGCTATTACGGAATCTATGCAGTCGCTCTGAAAGTGAAAGTGTCTTTTCACATTGTCTCAACGCGTGTAGAACGCCAGGCAGGTGGACATTGTCACTGATTTTATATACGCGTATATGTATGTGTATATATATATATATATATGTATGTATATATACTCCAGGGACGATGAGTAGCTGTATATATGAATAAATCGGTAAGTGTGTACATATATATACACACCGATCACCGACTCGCAAAGCGCCCGAGGGAGAGTATAGCACTGGAATTCATTCGCAGTGTGTGTATGTATATATATATGTACAGCGGTGCATGAGATATATAAGAGAGCGAGGAGAAGCGCCCTCTATGCGCAGACTCGCCAACTAATAGTGCCGAGAGACCCTGCCGAGGCGGGCCCGACAAACCGGTGCGCCTGGGCCCGTCTCCCGCTCCCCTGTAGTATAGTATACTAGTCGGGCCTCGGCCTCGCTTTCGCTCGCACCGCGCTATAGTATAATAATACTCTCATACTCGCTGTTGCTGCTGTTGCTCTGCAGTTTTTCCCGTGTCGTTTTATACATACTGTGTACATGTGCATAAGATAAATAAAAAATCGGTACATCAGAGATTTAAGCTAGTTCTAGGTACATCTATACCCGTACGTACGATTCGTATCTATATATGCACACACACACATATATATATACGTATAACATATAGAATACGCGTAAAGGTATATATGTACGGACAAATGTCCAGGGTGTACTGTTCCGCGTCACCACGGTGAGGTCGTCCGGTATCGCGTGCCTCGTCGAGGCGCGACTATGCCGAGCGGTACGTAAGGTCCGCTTATTCGCCGCTGGCTTAGCGGCTGCTGCACAACCCGATATGGAACAACAATCTCAACAACAGCAACAACTGCAACAGCAACAACAACAACAACAACAACAATCACCGCCACAACAACAACAGCAGAGGAATATTACTAGTAACGAGGCTGCTGCTGTTGCTGCTGCTGCTGCTGGTATCGTTATAGCTGCCGCTAGTCCTACGACCAATCAATCGCCCCAACCTGATCAGGTATATATAGGATAGGTTACGCACACGTGCGTATCTATCCGATTTTCTGAAAGATCGGCCTTTGTTCGGAATCGAGAGCACGTGTATACGTGGTACATAAGCTTCTCTTATGCAGAAATATATATGTATATATATATATACGCGAAGTGAGAGAGAGAAAGATATCTCTGGTACGGCTTGCCCAATCGCCATCTCACACACACATAAGTCGCGAGTGAGTGTATATATATATACATATATATATACGAGAGAGAAGGACTCACCTCGCAGGAATTTTCACGCCCCTGCGCTCGAGCACACCTGCATACACACGCATATATAAGAGACTCGAATGCTTCTCTCTTTCGATATACATACATGCGAGTCGTATAATTTTTCGAGAGATCGGCGGGGCAGCGTTATACATTATTTTTAGAGTCCCGATCGCGAGAGATCGGTTCCCAAGCGTTTCCTACGTGTACGTTATATACAGAAAACGTCCACGCGGAGAAAGACTCACTCGAACCCGAATAAACCGGAATTTCGGTATAAACACACACACACACACACACACACACACACGCGCGCAGATCTCCGAAGAATTGCGCAACAAGGAGAGTTTGCCTACGACATTCAAACGTCTATGCCAAAAGAAACGTCTGCCAGACGCTTTTAACTCGCCGTCTATTTCCCGTCTGGCGACACTCACCGATTCCTCCAATACATACGCGTTTACTTCCTCGCCATCTGAAAATTCGGATAACTATCGACCTTGAGCACACAGACACGCTTACACTAATGCAGAGCACAGTAAATAGACTATTACGAGAAGGGAGAAAAAAGAAAGAGATAATTACGGTCCGTGCTCTACTTGACCTAATCTTACCCTCCGTACACATCTGTAACCGCGTACACACCTACACTTACACACACTCGAAGAAACGAGAATTTCTCGCTCGACCTTCGAGGTGACTCAACCAACCTTTCCTCCTGGAATTTTTCTATATATGTGTGTCCGTGTATTTGTGCGCGCGCGCGCAAACCTGATCGGTTGCTTCGGTCATTTAAACCGCCCGTGTCTCATCTCTCTTTCTTTCTCGACGACGCACCTTTTCTCTCTTCGGCACACAGGTTATTGTTTCTTTTTCTCTTCTCCTTTTCTTCTCCTTTCTCCGTCGATCTTTTGCCGCAGTTGTCACGCGTCGGCGAATAACACCGGCTCTTATTTTCATTCTATGCGCGCGTAGGTTGCACTAACTATTCGCTTCTACTTAATCGTACGAAAGGTTAAGGCGAACGATTGCGTGCATTGATTTTGATTTTACTTTTTTTTTTCAATCGACGTAATTATCTCGTCTTTTATGAATAATAATAGAGATGATATACAAGGGTATTACATAGATGTATAATAGACACATATGCTAATAGATTACAAGTCATACACTGGCCTGTGCTTTGATCGATCGGCTTTTTAAAAATCGCGTGAGAACATTGTACATATGTATTTTTGTGCATTTGCACACTTGCAAGAGAGAGAGAGAGACGGCATAGTTGCTTTGGTATTCAATGAGCTGCAACTGCTGCGGCTGCAAAAATACGACGCGTCATCTTTTCCATCGTTATTCATATGCGAAGTTCGCTTTCTAGGAGAGGAAAGAGATATTGAGGCAATATCAGCCAACGATTTATTGGAAAGTTGTCGGGCGTGTGCTGCTGCAACTTGAGAGACTCTCACTATATATACATATACATATGCTACACCTGATCGGCATTTATACTACGTATGTGTGTGTGTGTGTATATATATATATATGTGTGTAGAGCCAGTTTCGAAGAGCTACTCTGTAGTCTTCGTACCTGTCGCTTTGTAGTTATATATAAGCTTATCAGTGAATCGACGATTAGGAGGAATCGATGAATAATTACGAATACGAAAGTGTTGCGTGTACGTAAATATTTTTCTTTTCGTGTTTTCGTTTCGAGAAAATTAACGTCGCGAGATCGTTAACGCGTTAATCGAATAGCAAGAGTTATCTGTAAAAATGTAATTGAAGACATTATGATACAGAGTAGGAACATGAAACAACAAATTTAATTTCTTCATCGATACGTTTAGGAATCCGATAGAAAACTGACGGAGAAACTTGAGTAGGATTTTTTTTAGTATTTCCCATTTTGTCGATAACATGTATGTACTCTGTACGGATTGATTATAATATTCAAATACATCGATCTAATGAACTGGCAACAAATATTCAATTTCCTCATCGTAAAAGTATATTAATCCGATGGAAATTTCCGTGAAAACGTTGAAATTATTTCTAGCAATGTTCCTCGTCATCGTGCACGAGTTGAATAAAACGACGATGCGCACTGAGTATAATAATATAAATATTCAAATTCATTGGTTTATAAATCGAAAAAAAAAATTTTAATTTCTTCATCGCTTTAGCGCATGAATTCAATGGAAAACTAGAGGGAAAAACTGGAGAACGAGCCACTTAGCGATCATCTTCATAAAGCGTGAAATAAAAGCGATGTACTCGCGTGGACTGTATCGCACGATTAAAATATTTAAAATCCATGAGATATAAGTAAAAAAAAAAAATCGACGAGATGAAACCGGCTTCTCTCGAAAATCTGCATCGGTGCCGAGAGCGCGTGAATAACGTCGGAAGAATGCCTTTGTCGACTTTTCGCCATATATATATACATACATCTGTATTCTTCTCTCAATGATTTTTTCGTACAAGTCGAGGTCAATCGTTGATTTTTCAAAAACGAAAAATAAATCCGCGACAACCTTTTTCAGTGCCAAATGTAAAAAAAATCTACAAACAGAACCAGAGCAAAGCGAACGTCCGGATGTGAAACCTGCGGTGACCGTCAATCGGATACAGACACATTAATTAACCGTTAATAATCTCTCAAAGCTCGCGTGTATACGCAATGCATGTCTACATAGACATGTATATATATATATATATGTTTGTACATATACACGGACATTCTCTGCGCGCAAATCTCGTATATAAAGACAAAACGGAAATGTCCGCTTACGCTCTTTCTCTGCCGCGTGTACACGTACGCGCTTACTCATATAGATATATGTATCTATATGCATATATGTATATACACGAGACTGTGCTATACGGCTTCTCCAAGCGATGCTGCCCCGTTACCACGTCCCTACTAAGAATTCTGTCTTTCTACGGCCGAGAGAGAGAGGTACTATATATATACACATGCCTACTTTTCTATACGCTCTCTCGAGTGGACATTCTTCGGGCCGTTGACTCTCTTTCTCGTACACACACCGTTGCAATCTAAGGTGTGTGGGCTTTTTGCTTCCTCAAAGAGGAAGATTTCTTCAATAGTTACAACATTAAGTGTCATTTTAAATTAGTCGCAAAACTCTGAAAATATTTGAGGTGTGGAGTTTAATTCAATTTTCATGAATGAATTGCGCAAACACAATAAATACAACTGTTTATTCAATAATTTCAATTATCTCGTTTTCTAATGCAAATCGTTTTCGAAATTATAATTACTAATAATTGCACAATTATAAAATATAATTATATTTTCTATAATTGGGGAGAGCTAGCATATCCTGCAAAAGTAATTGAATATATAATGAAATTTCTAAAAATAATTTATAATTATGTATATATAGAATCTGAATATATTGCACTGGTCTGCTATTTCTGAATTCATTTTACGAAAATCCGTGGAATCTACTTATTATAAATATGTGAACGATAATATTAGTCATTCGTTATTTAAATCTTTTATCTCATCACTATTTGTTTTGATTTAAGTCATCCCATTATATGAAACGAAATGTAAATCTCTTACTAATGATACGATTGTACCTACGAAAGATGTAACATATTAACGATAATAAAATTAATAAAAAAAAAATGTAACAAATTTAATTATATATGATTATACATGGAATAGGGCGATTAAGGAAGTGATTAATTTTAATTCAATTTCGCAGTGTTCTAGTAATTCATATTAGTTTTTATTGATGTTGGAATATTCAATGAGGTAATTAGATATTTATTTAGCTGGTGAATCTTTCTTCAATGGAGTATTTTCAATTCTTTAAAACGTACTATTTACCTTTGTTAAATAATAGGATTGAGCTATTTACGTTATGTACTAAGATATTTTTATTTTAACCATGCAAAATTAAAGGTAATATAATTCTTTTGTCGTTAACAAAACACTTTGAGTAAGAAAAGAAGTAATTTGTCTTTGACGATTGTGAATGCAAAAAAGTAGCTCGTTTCTTATTTTTTTCATAAAAAATGATCGGACGTATGTATTCCAGTTTCATATGTTTTTTAATGAAAGAAAAAAATAATTTCCACTCTTGTTCATTACGTTTTGTTTTCAAACGATTTTACGTCACGCAGTACACGCGGTAAATCTGACGGTTCAAATAAAAAACGCGGCGATATTTAAATCGAAATTTCAATTGTTCTTTATCAATGGAAATACAAGCCTTTTGTCTTAAACAAAACGCGTTGGCTTTTCAGTAACAAACCGAAAATTAAAAAAAGTGATTTGTCTTTGACGGTTAAGAATGTATAAAAGTGCCCACTTTTTAATTAAATGAAAAAAAAAAAAACAAATTTCCAACTTTTGTTCATCCCGTTTTGTTTTACAGCGATTTTACGTCATACAGTACACGGTAAATCTGACGGTTCAAACAAAAGCAAACGCATCGATATATTTTATGCTTTAAAACCAATACGCGAAAAGTAGGATAGACAAATTACTCGGCAAGAAGCTACAAGCTAAAGAATCGACGGCAAATTCTTTTTGCTAAAAAAAAAAAAAAGTATACGTTGTTGATACCGACGTCGTTTTTACGATTATTTACGCAGTCAAACGTTGAATATCGGCATACGTATGCACTTATATGCAGAAGAAAAAGAGAGCCTAAGAACGGGACAAGCGAATTAGCTCGAAGTCGCGGAAAAGTAGGGCTATAGAAACCGCTCACCTCTCTCCACTCGCAAGGGGAGAAGAGAAAGAGAAGTCAGTCTTAACCGAGCTGCTCGTTTATACTGACCACGTGCTCTTTCTCTCTTGCGGTTTTATATATATACATATATACATATATACATATATACATTATACGTACACACACACATTAGGCACATGCATATTGCATATACAACAACAGCTTCAATCGGGCGCATTCTTCCCTTTGACTGCAATGTCGACTCTATTCAGCTGTGATACGTTGTTCAATGGGACGTAGTTTCGTTGTTTATCCAACTCGCTCTGACGTTTAGCAAATATTGTCGAGGAAAAAGAGAGATAGATGATATATGTATAGATAGAGCTTATATAACAATTAATTAATGCTGATCGCGAACCAGAAGATAATTTCGGTGAGACGTTATAATTAGAAAAAGAGATGTGTACATATATACGCGTATATACACGAGACACACTTGCGTAAATACTTAGCATAGTTGACAGTGTGACGTTAACGGAAATCGCGACATTGACAGAAGCGAAAGAAGATTGATCGATGCTTCGAAATCAGTGGGACGAATCGGTGCATAAACTAAGCATCTTTAAATATGTATTAGCCGTAATTACTTTCCGAGGAGATAGTTGATACCATTAAAAAAATATTACAAGCATTTGCTAATTAAATCGTTAAATTGCCATTACAGGTAGGAGGCGGTAGCGGTAGTGGGGGTGACCGAGGATGGGAAGTACATCAGGTGACGGTTACGAGGGTACCAGGTTACGGATTTGGAATCGCAGTGTCCGGTGGTCGAGACAATCCTCATTTCACCAATGGAGATCCTGCTATCGCTATATCGGACGTACTCAAGGCTGGACCTGCCGAGGGAAAACTTCAGTGAGTTATTGAGTTTCGTTGTATGATGCAACAGTCACATGCGAGACATTTCTGTGGAATGCTACGTTTATTTGACCTGGTTAAACAATCACGTGTTTTTTTTTCGAATCGATTAAATGTTTCATCGTGTGGGATTTGTTTCGCACAAACGCCTGGGGGGGGGGGGGGACACTTTCGACACGCGACTGTTTACACAACGATCGTACATTGTTTTATAAATTTAAGAGAGAAAATGCATTGTCATTGTTGTACAAGTCAATAAATTAATGCGAATGTTGATTCGTTGACAGAGTGAACGACCGCATAATCTCAGCGAACGGCGTGTCTCTGGAAGGCGCGGATTACGGAGCAGCGGTAAGAGTCCTTCGTGATTCAGGTTCGACTGTACTTTTGGTGGTGAAACGTCGAGCAGGACCGATGTCTCCCAATTGTTCTATTAACGGCCAAACAGGCCTGAACCAGAGCTCGAGGAGTCCGGTGACTCTCCAACCACCGGCACCGTCGACTCAGAGCATTAGATTGAGTCTCAGCAGACCTAGCAAGAAGGAGGATTTTGGTATTGTCCTTGGTTGCAAGCTCTACGTTCGTGAGGTAACTCGCGAGGGTACGGGGGCGAGACCCGGTGATCTGGTGACTCGTATAGCTGGCGTTCAAGCTGAGAACATGAGTCTCAAAGAGGCCAGGAAGCTTATGGACTCGAGTAAAGAGAGGCTGTCTCTGGTGGTTAGTCGAGAAACCACAACTGATCTTAATCAACCTGGAAGTCCTTTGCAACAGCAACAGCAACAGGTTGACGGTACAAAAGGACAACAGCAGTCGACTAGCGGAGTTGATTACTCTGGACAGGGTTACAGTAGCCAGAATTTATACGTCCCACCACCGACGAGATTACCTAGCTCTAGTAGCGAAGACAAGAGCAATTTGGCTCCGAGGGGTAGGTCTCGTGGTCCACTTATGGACGTGTCGTTGAGTCAGCTGGATTTACCTGCTACGCCAACACAGGCTCACAAGGAACCACCGAGACCACCTCCTCCGAGACCAGAAGATTACTATAGCTCAAGAAGACAAATGTACGAGGACGATCCACTTATTCAAAGGACCAAACAGCCTATGTATGTAATCTTCCCGTGAGCTTATTAAAAACTGTATCTACATATTTATAGAATATGTATTTTCTTTAGGCCCGACCCAAGGTTCATTACGTTCCAAAAGGAGGGATCCGTTGGGGTAAGGTTGACGGGAGGTAACGAAACTGGTGTCTTCGTTACAGCAGTTCAGCCGGGCAGTCCAGCTTCGCTTCAGGGTCTCCAACCAGGAGACAAGATACTGAAAGTAAGCGAAATTACGACAACTTTCGAGATAATAGCGACAACGGGTACTTACGCAAGAGTTCTTTTCTACAGGTCAACGACATGGATATGAAAGGCGTAACTAGAGAAGAAGCTGTACTCTTTCTACTCAGTCTGCAGGAACAAATTGACCTCATCGTCCAACATCGACGTCAGGAGTACGAGCAGATCGTTGCCTCCGGCAAAGGTGACTCATTCCATATAAAGTAAGTAAATCCTTTTACTGCAACCATGGAATGCATCCAAAACCACGGTATTGCATAATAACATTCGCTTTTAGGACGCACTTTCATTACGAGCATCCAGACAAAGGAGAAATGAGTTTTCGCAGTGGAGATGTTTTCCACGTTGTTGACACGTTGCACAACGGCGTCGTAGGTGCCTGGCAAGTGTATCGTATAGGACGAAACAACCAGGAGGTCCAAAAGGGAATTATTCCGAACAAAGCCCGCGCCGAAGAATTGGCTACTGCCCAATTTAACGCGACGAAGAAGGAGATGAGCGCCAGCGAGAGCAGAGGAAGCTTCTTCCGGCGGCGGAGGGGCAGTCATCGTCGTTCAAAGTCACTTGGCAGGGTACGATGATCGTGTTTAGTTTTAATTTGAATCTGAAAATAACTTTGTTGATCTTACTCATTTTATCCAATTCTTATGTATGTGTTTTTTTAGGATCACTGGGACGATGTCGTTTTCTCTGACAGCGTCAGCAAGTTTCCCGCGTATGAACGCGTTGTTCTACGTCATCCTGGATTTATCAGACCTGTTGTTCTTTTTGGCCCGGTTGCAGATCTGGCTAGAGAAAAGTTACTAAAAGACTTCCCCGACAAATTCACGTCGCCTCGTAAGTCGTTTTGCAATATCTTCGTTATGTAAGATCGGCGCATAGCGATTATAAATATTGAGTAATTTGTTCACGAGTGCGTTTTTTTTTGCAGAGACCGAAAGTCAAATAGAAGAAAACGGCAAGAGCACCAAATCATCGGGAATTATTCGTCTGAGCGCTATTAGAGAAGTAATGGACAGGGGAAAACACGCGCTCTTGGATATAACACCTAACGCCGTTGATCGATTGAATTATGCTCAGTTTTATCCGATTGTAATATTCTTGAAAGCTGAAACGAAGCAGACTATCAAGGAAATGCGAGTTGGTGTACCAAAGTAAGTGTTGACGTGTTTCGTGGAAAGAGCTAATTAGCTACTTGAGAGTTTCGTATTAATAATACATTTTTAAATTTAGATCGGCTCACAAGAGTAGCAAAAAGTTGTTAGAACAGTGCCAAAAACTCGATAAAATCTGGGGTCACGTCTTCAGTGCCGTAATAACTCTGAATTCACCGGAATCATGGTATAGAAAGTTGAGAGAACTCATCGATTGGCAACAACAGGGTCCTCTATGGATGAGTCAAACAAAGGTATGCTTGAAACTTCTTATAGTCAATATTTTATTCTTCTATTTGTACATAAGAAAAGAGCTGAACACTTTTTTGCATTTCGCTTCACCTGTTATTTTTTTATATTCTTTTGCTATCTTATTCGAAATAGCAAGTTAGTGACTTGAATTACTTGGAATTCGTTCAGCATGCCGTTTATTTTTTTATCGTTGCTTGTGATTTGGATATAAAAAATTCATACGTGAATCAGACTAGAAACTGTTATTTCGATCGATTTATCGCGTACTTTGCAATGAGGAACAAGTTTTTTAATTGTATACGGTGTTGGTTATTGTAGCCTATAGAAATGGTGTCGGATCTCTACTTCCCTCCTGTCCCTCCTTCTCGCGTGCAAACACCACTTGCTTTACAGAGTGCAAGTATTTTCTACGAATACAATAACAATGTCAATGAAATTCCACCAGTCCGTCCGCCGTCACCCTCCAGAACACCAACGATCCTATCACATACATTTCCACTGTACTACGATCAATCGTCCAATGTCATTCATGAGCAATTTTTCGGCTACATATAGTATTTCGTTTTTTTCTTGTGCCATTATTGTGTTAGTACTCGTTTATACCTACTACACCATTCTCGCTTACACCAAGGTCTATGGTTACTGTTGATTTGTCTCGTTCTTTGTGTTGTAACTCTTTTCTATTCTGCATATTGCACGACGAAAGCTTGCCATCGAATGTTGTGTGTTTTGACAATTAGTAAATATGTTAATGCTTTAAATAATTTATGTATCTGTTTTACATATATAACTAGATTTTTTCCTTGTATACCAGTGTAGCATGCGCTTTAAATTAACAATTTCTCCTCTACGCTAATCGCTCTCTGTACATATGAAATTAACACGCGTCAGCTGATTCCGAGCAAAGTATGCTACTCATTGTCCGAGTGAATGGGCTTGCAGCATGTATATACAAGTGTGAATTGTTGTTCGAGTATGTTGCGACTGTATCGTTTGTAAAACGTGTCTTTCATTTGACTGTTGTCGTAGCCGGAAGAGGCCCTCTCGGATGACTTCCTCTTCCCGATGACTTCACGTCTGTCCTACGCCTCCTCCCCGGAGAGTGACCTGGAGCTAAGCCCCGCACCTCCCCTTCCCGGTGCCTTGGGAGTACCATCGCGCCTCAAGAGCAGTTCCGATCCGAGCATCGCGACGCAGGACGACGCTGTCGCTCCTCCACCCTACACCACGAGTTACCAGCTCAGCCAGCTCCAGCAAGCAGCCTTCGAGAGTGCCCATCGCCGAAGAACGCAGCAGCAACCTCAGATGCAGCAACAACAGCAACTGCAACAGCCTCCACCTCAGCAGATGCAATCGCCTCCGGATTTGCCACCGAGATTAGACAGGAATTCGAAACCAACGAATCTGCCCATGCACACCCAGTCCCAGGGACGGTCAGCCCAGGAGAGACTCATTAACAAGACTGACTCTGTTCTGGATATGGCTAATTACATCAATGCCACGTCTCATCGAGCTAACGCCACCTCGTCTCTCGAGAGGACTCAAGCTAAGGCGGTGAGTCTCGATGAATAGATTAGTCTCGATCGATCATTGGCTATGATTTTCACGTAATCCTTTACTTTTAGGGAAGTTACGACAGCATGTCTTCGTACGACTCGTACAATACTAACGGCAACGTAGCCTATCCTGGCAGTGGTCTGAATACATCGACTGGTCGATTGGGTCCCAACGTGCCCGACGACCTTAAAAGCAGTACTATAGGAGTCTCCTCGAGACCGCACGATCCATACAGGTTTACAAGATCCACCGCAATACCCGTGCAAGAGACGCAGACGCGCACCGACTACGCTAAGTACAGGTAATTAAAATTTCAAATTACACAATGACTTCATCATATCGATACCATCCATCCCGCGAGCGCATTGATCGATCTGATATTTAAGAAAGAGTCGTTGATTGAGAGGGGAACACGCTTCGCTGTATTTAATTGAACCAATTACGCGGTAGGAATGTTTTTTTCCACGCCTCGATTACGTCTGTGACCGTAGAGAAGGCTTATTATGTTTTTCAAGAACGAGTGCAATTGACGCGGTGATAGAAAAGATACGTTATACAATAAATTGGACCTATTAGATTAATTGTCTTGTCCGAGAGTATGTTATTTCCACTCGTGGAGTTTCGTCCGACGGAATGAAAATCAAGACCGTTCATTACGAATGATTAACATTTTTTTTCTCGCGAACCAAATTATATTCTCTCACTATTAAACTTTACGTTCTACGATCTTTCTAATGGATTCGACACACATCGAGTAAAACGTGGGAATGGATGGTATACGATTAGTATGGAAAACAGAAAATACAGTGGTAAAGTACTTAACTCTGTTTAACAGATCGGTAACGAGAAAGTTACGACCGGCGTTGCGAAGAACTCGTAGAGTTTATATATCTCGTAGCCACATATTCGTTTAAACCATATCACTGTACTGTTAATGCACTCTATGGTATATTTTCTGTTTTTTTTTTGCGCCCAAAAGTAAGCTAGAATTCGTTCTTTTTATGTCCTGTAGCCGAACAGGTGATTACAAGCCTGTACCGCCTCCCCAATCGAAAACTGGTACCTACAAGCCAGTTCCACCTCCCAAACCAAAAAATTATCGGCCACCCCAGCAACCCATCATCCAAGACGAGAACAACGGCGGAAATCTTTACCAACACGCTAAGAGTTATTCCATGGGAACTTCGCACATGCACAATGGAGTGAGTGTATTGCCAAATCGATACGTTCGATTTTCCATCCTCTAGATACCGTTTCATAAATATTCAATTCAGTACGTTGATTCGCAGGCGGAGAACGGAGTTAATATGCAGCGCAACAGCGGTCAGTACTACTACAACATCTCACCAGCGGCTAACCGCAATATGCAAAACGACGCCTACTCGGTGAACTCAAACCATACGCATCAGCATCACGCCAGCCCAGCCTCGCACAGCCACAGCGTCTCGCACTCTTACCCCCTGTCGAGCCCGTCTATGATGTCGCACTCTCACAGTAACAGTTCTGGACAAATTGGTATTGCTCACTCGCACAATCGCAGCAATAACGTGTCAATGAATGGGCACAGCCATAGCAACAGCCACAGTGGAATCAGCTTGCAAAACTCACCGTCGGCAAATAACGCCCATAATAGGGAATCCAGCGCTTTAGATCTGGCAGGAAGCAGGGAGCAGAGGGGCAGTGCCTTTGAACTTTATCGTAAACCATTGCATCACCACAACATCAGGTAAGGGTCGACGAACTTGCAACCTGTAGACTCCTATAGGAGTCTTTTATTTTTATTTTATTTGCTAACTAATCCATTTAACGATTTTCTGTCAGCACTGTCACTTGCTTTATTCGATAGCGTTCGATATTTAATCCTCTATTTAATATGTCAATGAATCGAACAAACGACTAACCGTTTTTTTTTGGCTACGGTTAAATTACGCAGGACTATGGGGATGGGGATGGCACGAGGTTCGTTCGGTAGCAAAGGCGGTGTTCTTGAAGGACCGGGAGGTGTTACATTGATAATACCTTCCGGTGCCTTACCGCCGAACGGCCATCAAGAGATCTACTTCAGTGTAACCGACCCTAACGGTGTTGAATTGTATAACAATACTCGCGGCCATCGCTCGTCAATATCACCTCCCATGCACAATGGTGAGCGCTATGCTACTCGATCATGGTGGTGGTGCTGCAGCTGCTTTTGTCAAATCAATTTTTCGCTTTTCACTCGCTCGTCTAACATTCATTTTTAACACAACGACTTAACATTTTGATCAAGCTGATTTGGCGATTGAACGTTTTATTGAAATTCTGCTTTGTGCTTCGTTTAGGTGAATCCATGCTGAGTCCACTCGTGGAATGCGGACCAAAGGGACTTGAATTTCGAAGCCCCGTCGAGCTCAGGATTCCTCACAAAGCGACGTCGGCTCATCGATTAGCATTGAAAGCCACCGATACCGAGGATAACTCGAATGCCGACTGGCTGAACGTCAAACTACCGGATCCTACGTCGGACTATGTCATTGTTAGACTCGATCATTTTTGATGAAGAAATTTTCGTAATTAGCTCAATACAATAAAATCCCTAATGTGCATTTATTAATATACATTTCACTCTATTTCTTTAGCTAGAATTTAGTTTTGCTGGTCCCCGATGTGTATCATTTCTTAAATTACTGGAGATTATTTATTTCGACGCGAAAGTTTTGCTTGCCATAGCTGTCAACAAAATAATCTTCATAGCTTAGTGTTCTCGAGAGTATTTCTTCGTCGGGCGGCCAAATTTAGAATATTGTTCTTAAGAAAGTCTGAAAACTAAAGAATTAGAAATAAATAAAACATTCTAGATGAAATTAGTTGACGCGAAAATCTTTTTTTTAGAGCTTTCTTCTACGGTTTTATTAATTTTCATTTGAAAGGACGCCACTCGTAGATAGTGGTTAGCGAGATTAATAATATACCAAAAGAGCAAGATCACTCGGAGATTAACGATACTTTGCTTAGCATTTACTTGACAGTCAAGACTTCGAACATAAATAACGTTACTCATAAACGTATGCTGATTGTGATTATCGTTTTTTTTTACTTTTTTTCCTTATTTTTATATGTATGAAAAAATGTTATTATATAATTTCTCAAATAAAGAAACTTGTGGTTATTTCATAGATATGATAGATAAATATTTGTACTAATTGATAGTTTGTGGTTTAATGATCTTTTATACTTCGAGAAAAATTTTTCCTAGTCTCTTTTCTGTGTCTTGAATAATTTGCATAGTTTATTGATCTTTGTTTCGATTAATCCACAAATTGTAAATCAATCTATGTTGCATATTAATTATCTTATTAAAAATGTTAGATTTAAGATCTTTTAAAATTTATGACATATATATTATAAAAAGCTCAATTTGCAATTTAGCAAGAATAACATGTATTAAAAAAAATGTTGATTCTCCATATGGCAACATAAATTACTAGATAAATATGTTTTCTTTGTTAATTATTGAGTTTTTTTTACCATCCTCTTTGGGAATTCTGATCCTGTGTTACGCCATTAAACAATGTCTTACATTGCTCGTTTATCAAACACATAAATAAATAAATAAATAAAGATAAATTAGTACAACTTTAGGAATATTTACACGAGTCGAACAGCGAAAATGTTGATTCTTAATCAAGTCCTTGTTCGATAAACCTGTACATAGTACTGTTATATTTTAGTCCAGCAAACAAATAAATTCGATTCGAGTAGTGGAAGGGAGATAAAACTTGAATGTCCTCTTGCGAGTGTGAGATTTTTAATTGGAACTTCTGAAAAAATCATCGTCATCGTTTGATTATTTTTTTCGATAAAAGATTAATAAATGTTTGAAAGAACGAATCGATCTCACCCCCACATGCATGTATTCGTAAATGTAAAACGATCCATCCTTGGTAGTGGCAGCAAGAAGAGCATCGCTGTTACCGAATTCTTAAAGGAAGCGGCGCATATAAAATGTATAAAAGTGATTGCGTAATGTGCAAAAAATAACTTGTTAAATGAAAGCGTAAGTCGCAATCTCGTTTATATATAATATTTACCTCCAGCGTAAAAGACATTCAAACTCGTAACTCTCGACTCAAAATACAAATTCTGATACTCGTAAAAATTGTCGAAAGCTCGTTGGTAGGCGAATATTTGCAGTGCCTCGATATCATGGTTATTTAAGATTACGAAACTCTTATCGTCTTTCCCGCTCACAGATCCAATGTGTCTACTTCCACCTGTTGAAAAACTGCGAACCAGCTGAAACTGGTTGACAGAGGCGGATCGCTCGTTAGATACAGCGTACGATACAGACCGATTTACAAAATCACAATAATAACTGTAATAATAACACGTACCTGTCGATTTTCCGGATTAAATCGGAAAAGCAACGATTCGGCTTTTCCTTTCACGCATCCGATAAGCATGTAAACACCGACATCGACTATGCGGAATACTTGCAATGCCTTAGCTCCATCCGTTGCTATGTGCTGCAAAGCTGTAGCTTTTTTAGTTGGGTAATCGAGCTCGTAGATTAGAGAATCAGTCGCGTGACTGTTGGTCGCTTTGTCGTAGAATATTGCGAGGATTAGGTACAATCGATCTGTAAAGTAGCGAGTAATCGTAATACGAGTGAACCGTTATGTGCGGAGTCAATATTGTTAAATTTCAACAAACGAGTCATGCGTATGTACCATTGACGAGAAAGGCTTGTGCATCGGCAACAAAGCCATTCACTTCGAGCACCGTTTCTCTGCTCTGTTTCTCAATGTTATCGTCGAACGTCATCCAAAATACTTGTGTTCTCTCGGGTTCGTCAAAAGGTTGGGAGCATTTTCGGCTACTGGAAACGGCTTCGGTTATGACTCTCAGACCGAATACTCCGTTCGACTCGTAGAAGTTGAACGCTATTTTAGGACTCGTTCTTTCGTTTATCTTGTGTTTTCCAGATGACGAAATCTCGATGACGTATTGTTTTCTACAGAAACAATCGTAAGCTAGTCCACAGAAATCTGCTGATTCGGTCGCGTACACGTCTAATCTTGTTGACGAATTTATTTGTGTACTTTTGACGTTGTATACTCCTGGCAATTCTATGTTAAGAGTCTCGTCTCTTTCCAGGTACAGTAACATTTTCGCAGACGAAGATAAATTTTGCGATTTAAGTACCGAGTATTCAATCAAAGATTTCTCTTTGTTGAATAGATTTATGGCTGATTGTATTTGCGATAAATGAGACTCGACAAGTTTATCTGGGTTAACATTATTTATGTGACCAGATACGTTGATGTTACCCAATACTTCGACGTCGTTTTCGAAAATCTGAAAGCGTACGTGAATGAACATAACAATTATTTCTTCGAAACGTTTCAAAATAGATACACGTACCAAGCTTCCTTCTATCGTAACGTTTTCGTCTTGCAAAATGCTCTTCTCAAACATTTCGCTTATATTTAGATTATTTATTAAACTCGTTTCTACGTCTTGTAGAACCAAAACGTCTTCGGCGAATACTTTATTGCCGTAAATAACGATTGGTACACCAGTCGGATCATTCTGCACGAGATCAGTCGGTCTGATACCATTGACAGTGTGTACGAACGTTTCGCCTAAAAACAGTCACTCGATTATTCAAGATATTTACTGATTTTTTAATACAATACGTACTCTTGACCACAACTGTATCATCGAACTGCACGTCTCCGTAAATCTCGCGATCTTCTCGGATGTCGATTCTCTTCTTCGTAAACGCATCGAAGTCGACGTCATCGATCTTCAACAAGGAGACGTTACCTTGTACTATAAGGTGCTCAAAGCGCATATTATCCGGCATGTTTTTATTTTTCGTAACCAATTGGTACAAAGGAACTCCGTGAATTGATTTTGACGTAATCAACGTTCCTATTTGAACTGCTCCGAGGAATGTCACCTGACCAGAAACAGAGTCGTTACTATATTTTTGAAAAATTTCCGATGCGACTTCTTTGAAGTTTAGACCGTTAACACTGTTGACGTCTATATTACTTGTGACTTCTAAATCGCTAACGACTAATTTTTTCTTAAAGATCTTCGTAGCATTGACGACTACGGGTTCTCCATTCGGATTATTAACAACAGCATCGTTAACGATGTCTTTTATCTTTCGCATATCGTACGAGTCGTCGTCTTTCAAGTAAAGAGACTCGATGACTACAGATTTTTCGAATATGACTGTGGAGTTGATGATCTGATCGTCGTGTTTCGTGACTGCGTTACTCAACAAGTAGCCCACAGAGTACATGCTCGATGATGGTTCATCCCATGTGACTTCCCCGAAAACGTGGAGATTTATACCATCGGTTAACGGTATCATTCGTTGTTCTTCTTCGATCTCGGAAACAAGCTTTCCATTCACGGTTTTGGTGATCATATCACCTTTGACTAGAAGCTCTGAAAACGAAACGTCGCCGTAGAAGATATACGGCTCGTCGGTGTACATTAGTTCGGATATATTTTTGTTATTTATCTTCTTGGTGTAAAGATACGCAACGGTGGCATCCGACGCCTCGCATTCACCGATGATTATTTGTTTCGAGCTTTTAGATAGAGCTGTTTCGAAAAGTTCTTCGATCTTGACTCCGTTGAGTGAGGTAACGTTAAGAGCTCCAATGATACGCAGGTTGCGTATATCATTAGTTTCGATGAGATCGATCAAATTGTCGTCTTTGAGAGCATCGATAAAGTCAATCGATTTCTGATTATTGATTCTTTCAGCTGCCAATTTACCTTCGATTTCTAAAACGCCATCGATTGTTATCGAAATATTATCAGTTTGGTCGGTCAAATCCGTCAGAGCTTGCAAAGCTTCTTCCAGATCATGACCATTGAGGTTTTGGATCTTTAAATTTCTCATATTGACATCGTTAGTCTCTAAGGCTTCTGCGTACAAATTCTGACCGCTCATTAGAGCTTCGTGTATGGGAAACGAAAGTTTTTCATTGATACGATTAACTCGAAGGTCGTCGACGGTCATTGTCCCGATGACTCTCACGACGTCGAATTCCGTTATACCTGTGAAAGCCAAGGTATCATTAGCTTCCATTAATTTGGAAATTGGTATGCCATTGTAGCTATCGGCAATTATGTAATCCACCTTTAGACGACTGAAACGTACAGATCTACGAAACGTGAATATTTCAGAAGACTCGTCGTAAAAGTTATCCACGATTCCAGTGCTTTCGTTCGCGACGGAGTCGAAATAGAATCTCATAAAAGTCACGTTCTCGAGATCGGCAAGGGACTCTTGGTTTACGTAGAGAAAATCGTGTTCGCCGAGTCCGTTGAGATACTGGCAGGACAATTCGTCGATGGACGCACCTTTCAGTAAACTAATGTCATTTTGGATTATTTGGTCCGACGATTTGCTCCAGGAGTTTTCGACGATATCGTAGATGTTGTACGAATTGAAGACATCTTTACCGATTGCCAAAGTGGCTTCATCTTCGATTTTCAAGTTGTCGACATATACATCGCCATTGATAAGAATTTCGTCGTACACTTGGGTTGTTTGATTCATCGGAAAGCTGACATTCTCGTTGACCATCAATTGATCGGTAATGACAAAATCGCCAATCGTTACTTTTCCTTTTATCACATTCTCTTGTGACATGCGAGCAGCTCGATCTACAGGCACACCATTGATTTTTTCTACGAATAAATCGTTTACGCTGAGTGAGTCGATGTATACGTCACCCAAGCTTTGGTTAGTATATCTAGTTAATAGTAACGACGAGGAAACGTTGTTAACACTGCCGGTTGTTACTCTCAAAGCTTGCACTAATTTCCTGGTAGGTTACGTTACCTAAATGTAAACATTCAATTTTTAGCTTAAAATTAAAAGTATAATTAGAATCTACAAGATCGAGCGTAATAAATGTACCTCTGATAATTTGATTTTTTCCTACGACAAAAATATGCTCTAAGAAATCGGTAACATTTACGCCATTGATGGTCTCCGCATTCAACTCGCTCAATGTCAAGTCTCTGTCGATGAAAATTGTATCATTATAAATCATCGATCGATCGATGATATTATCCAATCGAGTTCTGAGCGTATCATTAACTTGTAACCAATCTATAGGAAAGAATATAAATAAATCGGTATATTAGTCATGTCGTCGACGAATTAAAAAGCAATGAATAAACGACATACGATCGCTGCTGAGTCCACAAAGCGACGGTACTTCGAGGTTGTCGATATAAATAACTTCGGCTTCCAAGGGTGAACTAAAGCTTTGCTCCAGTCCGGAAATGAAGAAGTCATTCGTATTAAATTTTCGATTATTTAAATATTCCACATCTAGGCTGTCGATTATCAAATTTTCAACGACTACATCTTCCTCCACGACTACTTTTCCCGAAAAAGTAGTTACGTTGCTCAGAAATATATTTCGGGATGAATTTAGCATACCATCGATAGATTTTTCCAAATTCATCAGATTATTATGTATATCTACAGGATTAGATACGTTTGATTCGTTCGAATTATCCAACTCTACGATGGATATATTTCCTCCGTCTAAGATTAATTCTGAGATTCGCAAAGGTTTCGTTGGATCTCTTAACAATTTAGACCAACTTTCCTTCAGACTCTCCATGAGAGGCGTTCGATTATCCAGTAAAGTTTTTAATTCTTTCAAACACTTCGAAACTTCATCGGATGCGATCGGCTCTAAAATGAAAATGAATCGATTAACTATAACCGTCATAAACGTCGGCTTCTTCATTAAAATCCCATTTACAAATCGATAATAACCATTTATTAATTTAGCTTTTTCCTCATCACGAAAAGTCAATTGCCAAAGTTCAATCGGATAAGTGCCGTCTGAATCGAGCTTTATTAGTACGAGCATTATTGAGTTTTCATATTCCCATACGTTGATTTCAACGACTCGTTGCCCGTCACTCAATATCAAATCGTTTAAATGGACGCAAGCGCGATCGGCAATTTTATAAACGTGCAGTACTTCCTGAAAATTACAGTTTCGTCATCAGATATTCCTCTGAACAATATGTGCAACTATAGAAGCAGATTATGTACTTACATTGTTGCAAACGAATAATAGCGTTTCGTTTTTCACTTGAGCTACTTTTACGAGACTCGAAGCTTTCAAGCTCGGGATTCTTATCCACCGTTGCAAATCCGTCCCTGCAATTTCAATTGATTATCGTGGACGAGTCGAGTATAGGAAAAACATTAATCACTTTCTTACTAACCGTCCCAAAGGAATATTCCGCGAAACGTATCATCGCTGGTCAACAGGACGAACTCTTCACCGTCGTAATTGTAGAGATGAATCGACGTCACGGGACCGATTTCCGGTAAGTAAGTGAAGAAATCGATTTCGCTGTTGTTTTTCAGTTCGTACACGACACAGCTGATTTTTATATCAACTCCGTCGATTAAATTATGCTCGAGAGCGAAAAGTATTATTGTGGATTCATCGTCGTTAAATGTGGATACGGTTTTGACTGCTGGCGTGAAAACTTCAGTTGTGAAGTTTAGCGATTTTCCCGTCCACTGATAGATTCTGTAAATTATTCCAAGTTGCGTAATCGACGCGAGTTTAAATGAAGTAGGACATATTGATTAAATACTTCACTTTGAAGGTGTCGCAGTACTGGTTGCGACATTGTTTAAGCTGAAATAGGATATGATTAAGTAGACCTGGTCGCCTCGAGCGAAGAAACAAGCGTCAATCGGTAACAGATCTTCGTATTGAATTATTTGACGTTTTACCAAGTGTGAAACGTCGGTGCCTTGATAGTTCGTACAAATGTTTTCTTGGCATACGAGGAGGAATATGGAACCTTTCCAGGAAAATTGCTGGAAATTGTCAACGAAGTTTTGACCGCTAGGAGAATCTGATGAATTTGAAGAGTAGAAAGTATGTGTTAATTTTTTATATGGATACCTTCACGAATTTGATGTTGCCTTGCACAGATGCAAGATCCAATTCGTTGACGCTGTGAATGTGAGATTTAGAATCGATTGATAGCACTTGTTTCCCTTCGATTATAAACATTTGATCGGATAAACCAACTGCTCGTGGTCGTTTTCTTCTTGGAGTTTCGCTCCATAGTCGTTCCCAATCTATCTTGACGCTCGCAATTTCATCTTCTGGTAAAAATACGCAATATTGTAACGATAGCATGAATTTACAAGCACTTCTCGAGTGCATTTGCTCGTGAAAATGCATATTACATTGACGTATTGATCTCAAAAATTGATCAAATATAGGCTTTTGATTTTTTATTTTCGTTTTAAATATATGTTTGCCACTGAAAAAAGTAGGCAAACCCTATTTCGTCTACTTTTATAAATTACGAACAAGATTAGGATTTTTTGAACTTAAAATTTGTTAAAATAATTCAGATATAACGCCCATTTTTACTTTTTAAAATAAAGCTTGTGGTCATATCAACTTTTATTTTGTGCTTTGTAAGTTTTAAATAAAATAGAAATTTCATTTTTTGAAGTTCATGTGTATTCCCATAAAATTTAATTACTACTGGACCATATGATATTTAATAAAATTTATACCGAATCACCAAAATGCAAATTCGCAATATTATTAATATATAAAACAGTTGAATTAACGCAAATGAAATAAATGTAATTTTACGTAAATTTTCATCGAATAAAGTACAATTTGTATTTATGCAAAAGAATTTTGAAAATTAAGATAGTTGTAAATCAAATTAAATTTATAATCAATTTTTAATACTACTTTCAGTCATTGTTCAAATCCCTACCTTTCACTCGTTCGGAATATATTTGGGTCAAGATATCCTTTGTTTCGCTAAATTTAAAATCGATATATTCTCTAGTCGATTTGAATGCCGTATCGTCCGAGAATGACAAACCACTTAAATAAATGACGAGAAAAAGCTTTACCAAAATGAACATTATGCAAAACGAACAATATCCACGTAACGTCTCTCGCGATTAGACGATCGCAACTAACATAATCCACTGTCGACATTCGATCAATTAATAAAGGAATAAGCGACGCCTGTTGGTAAACATACACGAAAGGCTTCGTATACTTATTGTAAGAATCGAGTTTTATTGACATCAATATAGATACACATACTACGTATGCGTAAACTTTAATTTCTCGCATTTTTATTGACCTTCCCATACACTTCAGGAAAGGCTTTCACACAATCGAGCTTTTTCCTCATTTCATCGTACAATGTGTGGTCGAACATTTTTCGGAATTCTTCCCTGGTTGCGTATGTATCGGCGTAGAGCATCTGGTATCCGTAGACTTCACTGACGAATTTTTCGATTTCTCGAGTCGTTTTCTCGGCTTCGTAATGGGACTTGCGGGGAACACCGTAGACTCCAATGTCAACGTACATGGCTTCGCTCGAGTCGCGAGTGCGAAGGAAACCTGGCTCTGAGGTCAGCTTGAAGGGACAGATCCACAGAGGATATACCTGTATTTCGAATAAAATATAAAGATTATTGAAAAAATTATTCCGATTTTTGAGGACATAACACCTTAAGTAAAGACAAAAGTTATTTTTTATTCACTTTTTCTGTATAGCAGATTGCAGAAACTAAAAATGTGTTAGGATGCATTTTTTACGATAGAACGTTTTTTTTTGAAGTTTCAATGTTTGACGTTTTACAACTGCTGGTTCGTATGATACCATGGGAGTTTATGAATGGATTAAGCTCAAATTTAATGAGAATGATATTTTATGCACTGTTTTTAGTATGAATACAAAGATTTTCAATTGTCTGCTTCAATAGTTGGTTAAAGACCTTATATTTGACTTTAAATTCGTATATTTATAATAAAAGGATTGTATCATATATACATAGACTATCATTACCAAGTTTCAGCTCAACCCATTCATCCGTCATTTGACCCTAAACCCTACGGTCTGCTGTGATATTGAAGAGACTCGATGAAATCGCAAACTTCTTAAATGACGTAATAACGCACGAATAGAGTTACCTAATCAATATATATATATATAATATATTCACCTAAGCAAATTTTTAATTTTAGTTAACAATAATTTAAGTTGTATTGTTTACTTCATTGTTCATTAAAATGGTACTACAACTTCAAGGAAGCAAAACAATTACGAGGTTTGTTACAAAATCGTACCTCAACGGTGTTATGAAACACCTTAATGGATTCTTCGAGCTTGTCAATAGGAACCAACATGTCTTGAATAATATGTGACGTCTCGTAAAGTCTCTTAACAGCTTTCGTCTGAGTGATCTTCAGTAAAGAGACTTTTGGTGGCATAGTCCATCCAAGGAAAAACCTAAACAAAGGATGATTACCAAATGGAACGATGTCCTGAAGTTCCCAAAACAAAGACCTAGTGTGTCGGTGATAATAGTCTCTTAGAGGAATATATTCAGTGGAAATGGTGCCAATACCATCAAGTTTCCCCTTCACGTGTTTAAAGAACCAAGGCTTGTACCAATTACCGATCGTGTTCACCTTTCTACTTCCGTCATCGTCTACCATGACACCTGCAAATGTACAATAATTACGACTCCGCCGTACAGATATATTACTGAAAAGCAATCTTATCGACGGTTACCTTTCATAACGACTCCGCGATCCAAAGAAAACACGAGAGCCTCGACAAAGTCGTTGCTCTTATCTTCGCTGGCCTTGCGAAAAGCGTCGCAGACGTGTTGTGTGGAGAGAACCGGTTCGTAATGAAGTTCGACGAGCTTTTTTGCTGGTATGATATTGATTTCGGCTGAGACGAGAAATCCCAAAGTCCCATGGGACCAGGGTATAGCATAGAATAAATCGCTGTTCTCTTCGCGACTACAATTCATTACCGATCCGTCACTAAGTACCACTTCGAAAGATCGACAAGTGTGTTGAAACAGGCCGTACTTGTGCGAACTGGTTTCGATGCCGGTGCCGTTTATTAGACCACCTTGGATAAGAAGTAATGGCAGGTTTTTATGAATAATATTGTATGGTGTGAATTTTTTTTATATACTTACCGACTGTGAGATCGTCGATCTCAGGTACCACAGGTATCGTCCATCCGAGTGGGTTTAGTCTTCTTGATAACTGACCCATTGTCACCATCGGTTCTACTTTTACATACTATCAGTAAACATCATTAATAAATAAAGTATGCTGAAACCAGATCCATTTCTAACTTATTTTTCGTTGTTACACTCAACATTGTTAGTGAGTGCAATTTATCAATGATATCGATAAAGACTTTGTCGAACAGGAGTTTGATGTTTTAAAATGTTTATTTTTTTAAACAATGTGTAAACTAATTTATTTATTCTTAAAATTCGATTTTGTTTCGTCAACTTTTTTAATGAATTTCTGCAGCATCTATCAACAATTTTTCTATTTAATTTATTCGCGTGCAACATTTCAAATTTGAATCGTCAAAATTGAGTAAAATAAGAAGAAAATGTACGAATAAATTAAATTAATCAAATTTGCCGGAGTAGACTGAAAGCGAAGTTATCATGCCCGAGATAAAGCAGTATATACGAACAACACCTTTAAATAGCCTCTCGAGAGCTTGAAATTTTAATTTCTGATTAAGAGTAATACGAACCTTCTTCTCCTCATTGATCTCCAAAATATCGTACATATCCACCTTGACATTGAACATCGTGTCCTTATATTTTCCAACTCTGAAACTCATGGTTTGCCATCCAGGTCTAGCTGTGCACATAGTCTTGTCGCTACCAGTTGCTTTCCACTCTCTGATCTGTCTCTGGACATCTCGAACGCGTTTTTCGTGTTGAAGAGGTGCAGTATTCAATTTGAAGATCAGCCAGTTTCTTGTGAAAATAAAGACTTCGTAGACGACGGATATAGGTAATAAAAAGAAAACTACGAATAACCACCGGTAGTGCACGAGAACGTGTTCAAATTTCTTGTCTATGTAGTCCAGCATTATTTTTGGTTCGTTCTTGCGAATTAAACGCGACGAGATATTCGATCGAGAATCGATCGGAGACTGAGTAATATTCTTATCTACGTGTTTTTCAATGAATTTTATATCTACACCGAAGATGACTACATAATTGATGTACGAGCTGTTGTCGATAAAAAACTTAAATATATTAATAACAAAATGTTATTATTTATAATTTCAAAAAAATGGAGTATAGAATTATCGGATGAGCATTTCTATTGCTTTTTTAAAATTGTACCTTATTTAATGTTAAAAGGTTGCTAAAAATAGTATGGAATCTAAAGCTTTTTACTTGAGGATGAGAATGATAATGATAAAAATTTTATGCGCTCTCCAATGAACTACAGTTTTCTACAATTGACTGACCTAAATAGAAGTCACGTGACTCAAAACAGACGAAACACGAGACACCGCGAGTGGTGTTCCTCTGCATCACTGGGGAAGAAGGATCGCTAAAGTATTGTACCCAAAGTATATTCGACATCTGAATTTGTTTCTCCAATTGATGGTAACAAATAGTAGGGAATAGTAGGAAAAACGATAGTGATTTTTAAAAACTACCGATTTTCACAAATTTTTCACCTATTTAATTAATATTTAATTACATATAGAATTCGTTAATCGTTGCTTAGCTGGTGAAAAATACTTTTTCCACGTTATTTCCCAATTAAATTGTTATGCGTATTATTGTCAGCCTTCAAATGTCGATTGATTTAAAAAACCTTATGATTCCAAGATTATAAGGCTATTTTTTAAGATTTTAAAAGGTACAACATTTCTCGAAAAATCTGTCATCCCTCTATACGGAGTGTCCACAAGGTCTGAAAATAATATACCTGGTAATTTTTTTTTTTAAAAATGTTCATGTCAATTCGTAGATTTTGACCGTAAATTTAATGGTTACTTTCATACCGAAAATCGAATTTTGATAATAAATCATCTGAAATTAAAGTTAACTTATAATTTAATTTTAATTTTAAAGTTACCGGTTTCTGTACAATAATATGGTTTAGTGTTAAGTAAATTTGAAGTTGGTGTACAAACTCACCGCCGTTGTTTTGATTTTCTTGCTAGACAATCTGTTCACGTATAAAATGTTCAAAACTTCAAATCTCCAAAACTGTCTATCAAAATAATCTGTAAAAAGGTAGCAAGAAGGTCCTCGATATGTCAAATTAAACGATGAAGGGTGATTATATTTAAAAAAAAAGTGTCCTTGAACTAATCTTCAAGGCCTCGTCAAACTCAAGGTTACCATTGAATTTCACGCCAAAATTAAAGCA
Source organism: Apocrypta bakeri (assembly GCA_018906985.1). NCBI lineage: Eukaryota > Metazoa > Arthropoda > Insecta > Hymenoptera > Pteromalidae > Apocrypta > Apocrypta bakeri. The sequence goes on from JACCIA010000005.1 coordinate 10,003,400, forward strand.
AGACACAAAAGAATGGTCTTCACGTCATTGGAGGGCAACTTAATGTACATAGAAATTATTCAGGTGGTTACCCGAATTTTCGGTCACCTTGTCTTTGACCATACAAATCGGAGATATTAACTTATTTGTCATATAAATGAGGTACCATAGAAATCTTCGATCATACATACCTATATTTACGAGAATCAAAATGTTAGACTACGCAAGCTGCACCCATTTCCTTCGCATCTATAGCTTAGCACATAATTTTCCTAAGCGCATCCCTTGCCAAATCATGAGTCACAAAACTAATCCCAACTGCAATGGGACCTTTAACCCAGTTCATACTCAAGCCTTTGTAGAAAGACTTTATTCCCCCCTCTCTAGAAGCAAACAAACACAATAACGTTACGTAGTTTTCTAAAAAATAAAAAAAAAACCATGCAATAGTTAAACCTACGCGTAAATATTCTTCGCCAACCGAAGAACGTAGAACGATCCGACATTTGTATTAAACGTGGACGTTTGCGTTCGTCTGCGAATGATTTCCATGGGATAACTGGCGGTTTGGCCCACCAACGCAGCGATAGCTCCCGATACTAAACGCGACGTCGCGGAAAGTGCGGGGCTTTGCACCGTGTATACTGCGCAGACGAGATAACTGAATTTCAAGAAATCATATCGCACGAGATACCAAGCAGTTATAGCTCACTGGAAAATAGATTTTTCAATGTGTCGTAGATGAAGAAACTGCAGCCCGAGTAAGGTATCGTACCGAGTATGCTTGGAGTGAATCCGCGATAAAACGAGGCGATACCGTTCTTCTGATAGATTTTAATAAAAACGTCGCGCAAATTTTTCATCTTGTCCTTTTGAGACACGGCCATTTGAGTCCTTGCCAAATCGAGAGGGTACGTCATGCTTTGAGAAGTCGTTCCAGCTAAAGCACCAGCTATAAACCTCCTACATTTATGCTGATGTTCTCTAAAATTGCACAGGTCGAAACATTTCATTATTTCGAGGCTACACTTTCAAAAGCAACGTCAATTTTCATGCACGGTTTAAGCGTGCTCCTACTTTTAAATATAAGTACGTCTGAATATTGGTTTTTCACTTTATTTAGCTCGATTGTGCATGCAAATTCAAGTACGCGTTTCGACAAAATTTCACGATAGAGTAAACGTTACGCTTCTAAATATAATGTTTACTTATTCACAAAATAGTTTTAATGTACAAGGTATCTATTCTTTGTATTTCTTTGTTCGTTCTATTGTCGCGGATGGATGGATATTTTCAAATTGAGAACATCAAACTTTTGGAAACTTTACATTCAACTTCTACATTTAACTAAAATTTACGTTAATATTGGAATACAAATTAAAAATCTCAAACTTGTACGCGAATTATCATTAATTGTTCATTTTTACAGAGTAGTAATTAGTAATTAGTAATTACAATAATTACTAATAATATTAAATAATGCTTTGTATAATACAGTTTAAAAAATAATATAGTTCTGATGTCAACATAAGTTACGAGTAATTTGCATTTGTGCCACTAGGATTAAGGGGTAGAGAAGGTAAAGAATCCTTTTTCTATTCGACGAGACTCGCGAAAGGTTCAATGGAGCTAAAACTTATTAATACTCCTATAGTCATAAATACAAGGATGCAAAGGTGAATTAACTGGAAATTTGTTTAAAATCAATAACCAGCTGTAACTAATTATTAAAAATATTACAATATTTCCTTAAATACGAAATTTCTGTTTACAACAAAGAATATTATTACTATTTCAAGCTTAAGCTCAATTCATTCATCGTTTCTTCAGCTATATTGTGGATAGTAATTTCGAAGGTCCTACGCATTTCACGAATTACTAGTAAAATTATTCATATACAGTAGAATTAGTACTGTACAATAATTTCCTCCCACCAGTTTGCCGTGAAACTGAATAAAGAAGTTTTTAACGTTAAAAAATATTACCGCTCGTGTTCCTCTACTTGAAGTATTATTTTCCACTGCTCGAATGCTGTGAATTGAATTGCCGCGTATGGAATGCTTCTGGCTAAGGCAGCACTATTGCCTCTCCAGAGGCTGGTCAGACCATCTTTTTTCAAATCGTTCGACATACTTTGAACCACAGCTTGAGCTGTGAACGGCTGTTTAGATATTTGAAATTTTATCTTTGTCCTGTCTAACGGAGCTATGGCTGTCTTTGCGATACCACCGGCTATAGCTCCAGCGGCGAGGCTGGTCAGTACTTTTTTACAATTGCTTATTTCCGTCTGTGGGATTTGAAAAAAAATTTTTTATAATTTGGGAAAATACTCGCTTCGAGGGATAACCTTGTGGGCTGATTACGTTACGTTGTCAGTGTCTTTCGGGACCTCTGGAGAAAAAGTATGCTTCAAAGTTTCAGGAATCATCGTAGGAAGTTGGAGGCCAGTGTCAAGGCTATTCTCCACATGATGATTTATTCGAATTTTTTTTCACATTATCGGCCTTTGATTTATGCATATTTAAAAGATACTCGGTAACACAAAAAATCATGAACTTGCGATTCTCTTTGTTTTTTGTACGTAACGAGGTAAACAATTACACGAGATTTCCCATGGATGATGGAAACGATCCATTTTTGAGCTTGGAAATTGGCGACTACCGACGAATTTTTTTAAGCCTAATAAACAACGTGTCAAATCCTTACTAAAGCTAAATCTTCTAATGTTACTTCGCAGCGTGCGCACATTCAGACAGATAACGTTTTGTGCATCTTAATATAAGTATACATCGATATACGAAAATTGTTTTTAAGTGTGTTACTGTGGGAGTATTTACTGTTTAGATGAAATTGCAAAAGGTGCCAAAGTATATGCATTTCAAAAGCGGAAAGGAACTGCACTGAAGAAGTAGTTGATTATAATTCAAATGTGTATTGCAAAATTTCACAGAGCGTACAAAGAGTACGTTACGTTTTAATTGTTACGATAAAAATCAAATTAAAGAATTGCTTGAATCGTATGATTATAAAGTTATATTATTGTGACGGTAAAAGAATATACCGAAGAACTGATTATTAAAATTGTATTTTCAATGTAAAAGGACAATCAAAAATACGATACAAGGCAACGCAGTATACCGAAAAAATCCATTAACGATTATCCAATTAGAAAATCATCATTCATTTTTTTTGCAATTAACTTATCCAAACAATCCAGTTAGGAACAATCGGTATTTTTGACTAGTAATGCAAAGAAACAGTTGGAATGTATGTGTTCAAATTGCACTCTAATTACATAAAACATTTGAAAAACTGAATATTTCGAATAAAAATATTTAAAACTTCACCTTAAACGTTCCTTCCTCGCAATAATTATGCACTGCACCCTGTCTATCTAAACATTTGAGATTAAGACACATGGCGGGGGACGTCGTCAAATTTAAACGAAACACACCAATGTAAATAAGAACCTTAGCATTCCACGAATGCAATAATACACCAAATAATTTAGAAAAATTTGACGAGAGAAATAATCGCGGACTGACTAATATTCTTATCTGTAAGTGTTTTTAGTTTTTTTTATCTATGGCTACAAGACTAATTGCAATGGTTAAGCGATTTTTGATAAAGTTTTTAGATTGTTGACTTACGAAAAAAATTGGAATTCGTCGTTCAAGTACGTCTATTACTGTTGAGTATATTGTTGCGGGAATGTATTGTAATGTCAATTAAAAATTCATTTGAAACGATTGTATGTATTGTAATCTTGAATTTATTTCAAAGTTTTCGGAGTTTCTATTAAATTCGTTAAAAAAATTCTTGTACAGGCTTATAATTAAATTTATTTTATAGTATTGATCAAATCTTTTTCTTATTGAAGAATTTTATTCAATGTTGTATGGATAAACAAATAAAAGGTGAAAGAACTTTTTAAAATAGGTCATAATAATTTTTAATTTCGCGCCAGTTTCACTACTCTGAAAAACTTGACTGCAGCGCCAATACTTCGCGTTTATTTCCATTAGGTGGTAATATTTGGAAGTTGTGGTAACGTCTGTATTGATGCAAATATCGCGAAACGCGTCGTTCGTCTCTTGAAACGGGCCGACGGGCACAACAATAAAAACCGGGTATTTGTTTTTAAGAGTTCATTCATCGTTTTATCTCATATTCATTCGTGTTTACAAGAAAACAATATTGTAGTTGATCCCTATTTGTAACCTAAATTAAGTTTAGCTTTGGCAATTTATAATTTTAGTTAAAAGTTGTGCTTTTCGCAAAGGTTTGTATAGAAAAGGTTATGTTTTTCTTGTGCTCCGAAAATGTTGAAGAACATTGTTTTTTACGAATTAAAATATTTTCATTGAAGCATTATGGAGTCACGTACGGAATTCAAGCTGAAAAATCCGCCTACCGATGCCATTTCGGCCGTCGAGTTTGGTCCGAATTCAACACAGTTTTTACTGGTATCATCTTGGGACAGTACAGTTAGATTATATGACATACAAACAAATACCATGAGGTTAAAATACAATCATGATCTTCCAGTATTAGACGTAGCCTTTCAGGTTCGTTGTTCTATTGACTTTACAGTCTGTAGTTTCATTTGCGGAGTTTAAGTTATGTTTTCTATTTTAGGATGCTGTACACGCGTACAGTGGAGGTTTAGGCAACACTTTAAAGATGTATGACATTAACACAAACACAGGTATTTGTGCATAACATTTGAGTGTTTTAATTTAAAACTTTTGGAGAAAGGATTTAACTAGGTATTTTTGTTAAAAATAGAAACTGTAATGGGAACTCACGAAGAACCAATAAGAAAAATAGAGTACTGCGGTGCTGTGAATGCTATTTTAACTGGAGGTTGGGATGCAGCTGTAAAACTATGGGATCCAAGAACACCAACTTGTGTAGGAAGTTATTTGCAGCCTGATGTTGTTTTGGCACTTTCTGTTTGTGGAGACAAATTTGTTGTTGGTACGGCTAAAAGGAAAGTTTGTATTTGGGATTTGCGAAATATGGCTGGTATGTTCCAGAGGAGGGAAAGTAGTTTAAAGTACCAAACAAGGTGTATCAAGGGATTCCCTAATGAACAAGTATGTACTGTTATTCTAAAGTAATTACTCGATAAATTGTGAATTATAAATAATTTTACAAAAATTTTTAGGGATATGTATTAAGTAGTATAGAAGGACGTGTGGCTGTGGAATATTTAGATACAACACCTGAAGCCCAAAAGAAGAAATATGCTTTTAAGTGTCATAGAATAAAAGAAAACAATGTAGAACATATTTACCCAGTAAATGCGATCAGTTTTCATTCTGGCTACAACACATTTGCTACTGGTGGTTCAGATGGATACGTTAATATTTGGGATGGATTTAATAAGAAAAGGTTGTGTCAGTTCCATAGATACAATGCAGGTGTTGCGGCTCTTAGTTTTAGTCAAGATGGTTCTGTATTGGCTATTGGAGTTTCATATCTGAATGAAGCTGAAATTCCACCAGGTGGTAATGACGAACGAGAAGTTTATATTAGATATGTAAATGACCAAGAAACTAAGCCAAAATAAATACTACTTGGGACGACTTTGGAGATAAAGATCCAATGGAAATGCTACGTGACATTACTTAGTTTAGTAAATATTTCTTATTTTGTTTTTATAATTAGCATTTATTGTACATTGTATAAAGTTTACCGAAGTGCGAATGTTTTTAGGCTTATAATATGAACTTTTGTATATTGAAACTACAATTTTGTATATCAGCAGAGAAAGTATATGAGGATTGTGTAAAAAGAAATATACTAATTTATGTGACTTTTTAAACAATTTTATTATAAGCGATTGTACAATGCAGTAATTATTGCATAACATTGCATACATTTTTTCAAAGCAGTCAAATGCACGTTCTTATCAAGTTCAAATCGTTGGAAGAAAATCAAATGAACATTGCTTTAATTATAAAGTTTCTTGTAGGAAATAGAACAACATTATTTGATTTTCTACTATAATTCAGATAACTGACTAATTAGTAAGAGCATTTTAGAAGTGATCAGATAATTTATATTTACAAAAACAGATGAAACAAAATATTTAATTTATTTGAAATATCAATATAATAAAAATTTCTTTTTCACAATTAGTTTTTTATAATGAAAAGATTATTGTCAGTATTGCACAGCGTAAAAAATTTAATATATACTTAAGCTAACAGATAATGTAAAAAAGTTTTTTATTTCTACATTAAACATACTTAAAATTTTGAATTATCAATAAATGAAGTTTATTACAATTTAAACCTGAAAATATAAAGTTGAGTTCTTTTGGTCTTATATACAAATTAAAAAGTAAAAAAAATTAATAATTAAATTGATAACCATTTCTTTGTTTCATAGACATTAACCATTCAATATTTTTAACAAATTTTTAACAAGTTACCAGTGTATCTACTTACACTCTCACAAATTTCCAACAATATTCTTTTTATCTATGGCAATATTGTAGAAAACGAGTATTTAATCTTTATTTTGTATTCATATACATATACACATACTTATAAACTATTCTCCAGGTATAGTTTTTTACATAGAGAAAGGAATAAAAATATTTAGCGGAAGAAAATTGACGATAAGTTAAAAAATATATTTGGAATACTATCAGTGAAAATTTATTCTTTTGAAAATATTTTTTCTTTTTAAAAGTTTTCATTTTGTTCGTAAATCATGAATATATGATCAGGATATTTGGAAATTATATTTTCAAAAGTATAAAATTAACGTCTTTTTTTACTTTAAAAATATTGTGCATCCTTATAATACCAGTTATTAAAATGATATTTTAAAACATATTAAATATGTAAACAAAGGATGTTTATATTTTTAAAATATTGTCAAAATCCATGATTTTATCACACACATTATGTACTTAATACCAATTATTCAGGATAACATTTTTCTAAAGACATCCCTTGCAATGTCATAGGTAGCAAAACTAATCCCAACAGCAATGGGACCTTTTACCCAATTCATACTTAAACCTTTATAGAAAGACATTATGCCCTCCTCTCTAAAAAATACAAAATAAAGTATATATTATTATAATATTTTTTTTGTAAATTAAACAATATTTTGAAATAAACATACGCATAAATTTTCTTAGTCATTTCAATAACACCAAGCGAGCCAAGATTATTATTGAGTGTAGATGTTTGCATTCTTCTACGAATTATGTCTAAAGGATAACTCGTAGCTTGTCCAAGCATTCCAGCAACAGCACCTGATACCAAACCAGACATTGCTGATAGCGTAGGACTGTTCACTGTATAAACTGCAGAAAAAATAAATTAAAATAAATTGGGTATTATTGAGATGTAAAATTTAATTATCTTCTTACCAGATAATATGTTTTTGAAAGTATCATAGAAGAAAAAGCTGCAGCCCGCATATGGTATAACACCAAGTATAGTTGGAGTAAATCCACGATAAAAAGATATGATACCTTCTGTTTGATATATTTTAATGAAAACATGTCGCAAATTTTTTATCTCGTCTTTTTGAGATACAGCCATTTGAGCTCTTGCTAAATCCAGAGGATAAGTCATACTTTGAGAAGTTGTTCCAGCTAAAGCACCAGCAATAAACCTCCTGGTTTTATGTTGATGTTCTCTAAAAACATATACAGAATAAAACACTGAATTATTTTAAATCTGCTTATATATTACCAACTATTAAAAATATATTACCTGCCAGGTTCATCTACTTTTAATATGCGCTTCCATTGCTCAAATGCTGTAAATTGGATTGCTGCATATGGAATAATTCTGACCATGGTAGCGCTGTTGCCTCGCCAAAGGCTAACCAAGCCATCTTTCTTAAAGTCATTTACAAGACTTTCAACTGCTGCATGAGCTGTAAAACGCTGCTTGGATATTTGAAATTTAATTTTTGTTCTATCTAATGGTGCTATAGCAGTTTTCGCGCAACCACCAGCTATAGCTCCAGCAGCAAGACTAGTAAACACTCGTTGGGAATTGCTGATTTCCCTTTCTGGGTTCTAAAAAGATTTTTATACCAAGATTAAAAAAGAATGATCAAAACGATAACTTCTATGTACTTGTTCAACTTACATTGTCATCGCTTTTTGTTGTAACAGGAGAGACAGAGTGACCTAAAGTTAGTGGTGCCATTGTACGAAGCTGGATACCAGTACCAAGACTGCTCTCTACATGACCACTCATTCCTTCCGTTAACGGTCAAATTCTGCGAATACCGCTTCTTCACAGTTTCATTCATTTTTCATTTTGCCAAGTCAATTACACATATAACACTTAAAGAAAAAAGCAATAACCTTGATTGATATGTGTCAATATTTCTCTGTGTCTTATTAATGACTTATATAAGGGAAACATAGTTCATACAATTTTTATTGTAAATATTACTCAATTATTTGATCGATTTGCATAATTCTCTTATCAAAAAGTACACGATTAACTATCATTTCCTTAACTTGCCTAATAGCTTTATCGTGCAGTGCGTAATAAGATTATTGAATTGTAAATGAAAAATTATTTCTCGCTTATTGCACAAGCATGATGCTTCAGAATCCAACGAATCAAAAAAACCTCACTAACTCTTGCCGAAGGAAAAAATGAATTGAGACATAAGCACGAATGCATCCTATGATGTTAAATCATCATCGAAAAAGTAGCGGAAAATAATACACTATAAAAGTATCTAAACTGTAGTTTTTGCACTTACATAATAAGTCCAAACGCGCTACTAATGCAAAGAAAAACTTCAGCATTCCGCGAGTTCGAGATAATAGCACTAGATAAATCGACAAGTGTTTATAGGCACAGAAGCCGCGTTATCGTACGCGTACCATAAAAAGAAACTCTTTCGTTTATTCTACAAAAACAAAACTTCAATCGACGCGTAATATCATCTCTCGCGGATGAGAGAGATAGAGAAAAAAAAGCTTCGCACAATCAGACTAAACAACAAGGCCGAAAACTATGACTAGGCAAAATCCACGCAAGCACACGCAGTCGCATTCCTCGTTGACACAAAGAGAAAAAAAATGTATATATATATACACATATATATATACTACGCATAAATTGACCGTCAGAAAATCGAATCGTATCCAAAAAAAATAAAAAAAGGAGAAGAAAGAAAAAACCAACTCACCTGTCCACATTCGTGTCGCGAAAATTCTCGGCGAAAAACTCGTTCGGAGTCACTACATCGTTTCGTCTAACTTCGCGTAAGTACTTGTTTCTTCGTGCAAAAAGAAAGACACACGCGCGTATGCGTAGGACGAGAAAATAATTCACGAATAGCTGGTAAATAAATACACTTGTGTGTGTGTATATATATATACGTCGTTCGTAAAGGTATCTCCTGTCCGAAGAAAGAAAGAAAGAACGACCGCAGCAGCCGAAAGATATTTGTACACTACATGTTTTCGCACGCGTGAGAGATGTATTGCGTCGACGTTTTTCCGAACTCGAAAGTCAACTACGTCGCAGGCGCACACGCCTATTCATATTTACACCGATTACTGTGTCGTCGCTATGCGCTATTATCTTTCGATGTGTGTTCGAGATTCAAGAGCACAGCTGTATAGTCTATACAGTATAGATCGAGCCCTCTCGACAGGAACCTCGAGGTTAGAGTAAACAACTGCGTGGATTTTGCTCTACTACTCTACTGTACATTATATATGTATGATATATATATACATATATATACAAAAAAGCCTGTAAACGTGCGATATTGCGCGCGGCGCGTTCTTGTCTTGTAGTTTAATGTTTGATTAGACAGGGATATTTTTAGCGTTGGTTTATACGTTTTTTACTGTTTCTTTGTATCTTTTTGAAAAATTTATCATTTCAGAGCAGTGTAGCTTAGAATATACAATAAAAATAGTTGCTCTTCTGCGTAGAGCTGGGCTAATTTTAAAATTACATGTTAATCGTTAATAGCTATATATAAGTGTGTTGAGCATATATATTGAAATTTAATATGTATATATATATATATATATATATATATATGTATAATTTCGAAAGTTCCAAGGTAACAAACACGTATGCCCGTGTATTCTATATTAATACACACACACACACATATCTATGTACGTGAATTTAACATTTTTGTATACAGAAACCTGTATTATACCTATATTGGTAAAAGTCAACTGTGGTATTTTTAAACCTAATACTAATAGCTTCGCTCGTTGATTTATTTATTTTCGCGAATGCCATCATCAGCTGATGTTTTAACTATTTTTTAACAATCGTTATGGACGTATTGCGTATAAAAATAGTATTTGCGGTCGTTTTCCTTCTTTAATTTCATTTTCAAACATGATTTATAGCTTGACTGTTTATTCGCTCACTTGTATTGTAGTAAATGCGTCGAACAGTGTTTTTCTGTAGGTATACCATTATTTCATATCATCGACATTGTATCGGTTAGCTGCAAATGTATTGTTGAAACCGAGGAAAAGAAACTGGAGCAAACAAATAGAATTTGTTTATTTTGACCTCACGTTCGTCGATATAGATTCAAAGCTTTGTCTCATTGTCGGTTATTCTTTTTTTTTTTGAATCGCATCTCTATTTTATAAAAAATTTTCAGTTAATAATAGACAATATCGTTTATTTACTATTCGATATTTGGTAGATAATTTCGACGTCTGGGAGGAGAGAAGCTTCGGGAACAGATTTCAAGACAATTCAATAGTAAAAGATGAAAATTTTATTTTTCTATTCATAAAAATTTATATGAAATAATTTTATGAATAGAAAAATAGAAATTGATATAAGCGCGTGTTATCGAAAAAATATACACATGTCGGTACAGTGCACTTCGTATACACCCAAAAACGTCTATAAGATATTGATATACACATGTGTGTATGTATATATCGATATTCATGAATACATTCATAAATATATTTAATAAAAATTTATACATCTTGTTTTAAATTAGCTATATTCTGAAGCCTATTTGTAATAAGTTGACTGGTAGTTGGAATCTTTTTTTGGATTAGCTGGGTGTTGAAGCCTATTTTTGAGTTGGCTGGTTCTTGAAATCTGTTCCTGATCTGAACGCCTTTCGAAAATTCAAGTAAAAACAAAATCAATGTTTAACAAAATATTTACTATAGAATTCTATAGATAAACAATAACCAATCCAAACGATCAGATGAAAAAGAAATCTTCATTAACAATAGCTGATAAAGAACTTAGAAAAAAATTTCTTTACCCTTAATCGATACCTCTTAAGAAAATATTTCATCCGCCAGCAGATGTCGCCGACGGTACAATCCTTCTCTTGCATCAGTTCGGTATGACAGTACAGCATCTGTTTAGACATCGTCCGATGGCCTGACGATGGTCTCCTCCGTTTCGCGCGATAGTCTCGTCGTGTATGCGCGCTGTCAGTCTCGTATTCCGTTTACGTTCGTCTTCAACGTTTAGTTACTAGCAGTTTCGCTTCTTTCCGTTTCGAGATTACCCGTTAACCTGTGCGATAACGACTTCCGAAAGATAAACAGTGGAGGAGATTCCATTCGTCAAAGGTAAGTGCTTTCCTATACGTATACGTATCCTCTAGAGGATATGCGCGCGCGCCCGCGTATATATACCTATATATATATAATGATCGGAAGCACACCTGCGCTGTATTTATATTCGTAAGGGAAAAGAGACTACAGGTCATTGTGTGCAATGGTGCAAGGCGAATGCTCGCGAAGTTAATCGTTGCTTTACGCGTATAGCTTCTGCCTCTCCGGCTCTCCTCCTGTGAGTACACGCACACATAGATGTATACGTAGTGGTATGTGTATGCGTTGGTTTGGTATAGTCGTATTGTCGTATAGACCGCAGTGACGACAGCTCGGCAAGAATCCAGACTTTTCGTCGCCGTTTTTTCTGCCTGTGTGCGATCGTATGTAGGGATGCGCCGTGCGCGTAATTATTTATGTGTGTGTGTGTGTATATATATAACACAGAAGATTCGCGCGTTAGTAAACTCGAAAGACGGAACGGAGAATACCTTGTTTGTACGAATACTATTAGCTATCAGCTGTACAAAGTATCGAAAACACGTTGGATTTTTAATTTTTCTCCTGTTTCAAGTGGATATTTCAACGCGACGCGTTTGCGTACACGACTATTGCTGAATTATAAATCGTCCTGTAGAAACCAAACAATCTCGTGATTTTTTACTTTCCAACTCCTAGTGATTTCGATACACGCAATGAAATCGAAATTACTAACGTTGCTGCTAATCGAAGCTCATGACACCATCGCAAAAATTGCCGAGTTGTTATTGAGTCTAACACGCGCAAGATAAAATCTGTTTTTCCTTCCCTCTCGGCGTGCATTCGCGTCGAGTAAACATGAGGCGACATTCGCGTATGTAAAATATGTATACTTGCAGTAAATGAAAGAGACTTTTTTATTTACGGAACCAGAAATACCGACTATATATAGGTATATGTGTATCATGCATATGCATATGTAGTTAATAATGAATGCGGCGAAGTATTTTGCGTTATAGAAATGACGCAGGCAAAGATCGCGGATGAGAGAACGAAAACGATAAGATAGTCGATTTTTTCACTCGATTTATCAAATTTAACGGTCAGTCTAGATAAAGATAATATGTTCTAAATAATGATACTTTCAAATATAGTTATCGTCCACGGATCCTTGCAGCTTTTCATTGACATTATTCTTCGTCGACGATTCCACGTTGTACATAAGATTGTGATTCAAGTATATAACGAGTACGTGCTTTTATCGTCTCTCTTTTGTTTCAGAGTATGAAAAAAAAAGAAAAAAAAATTCTCTCTCGTTAGCATTGAAATATTTTCGGTGAAATCCGGGATAATTGGTTCTCACATCTCTTTCTCTGCGATTTTCGTTCGATACTTTCGAACTTGTGACGTTTCTCCGCGTTACACGTTGCGGCTTTTTTCATTACTTAACTTCCGCGCCGTGAAGACTTTCACCATCTACCGTATAGCAGTGTATAAACTTTCGATCGAATGAGCGAGTACATACATATATATATATACACAATGCGTACACTCGGACATACATATACATATAGATATATGCGTGCGTGTATCTGTATTTTTTCCTTGCCTATAATTGGAAAATTTTCGTTGAATTTTTTACACCGCAAAGCTGGCGCGCATTATTATGTGCATCCTTGTTTTGGAGGACGTTTTTCTGTGGAGAAAGCGAGACCCGGTCTTCTCGCGAGACTACGAATTTAACGTATACTAACAAGATTGGCTCGAGGCCTTTTTTTCGCGTCCGATACGACGAAGAATGTACGTCGCGCGTATCAGAAAAAAATCTTAATTAACCGATAGAAATAGAAAAAAAAAACTTAATTAATCGATACCGACAGACTAGTCCGTAAATAAGTCAGTATTACGAGATAAGATTACTAACTGTATGCACGTGTATATATATATAAAGTAATGAATCAATAATATAGTGTATAATTTTATTTTTCAGGTTAAATAAATAAATACATAAATATATAAAAAAAGAAAAAATGGAAAAGGGACAGATGTCGAGCGGTCCAAGCGGACCAACGGCACCACCAATGCCCTCGGCGCCTTTACCATCGGCACCCTTGCCACAGGCGGATTTGCCAATGACCCCTCCATCCTATGAAGAGGCTATTGGCCTTCGGGTCGGTGCACCAATGTCTATGCCGAGAATGCAGGGAATGGCACCGGTTCCTGGCGGTACCGCAGCACCGCCTTATCCAGTGATGAGTTCTTCGATGCCTATGCCTGCTCCACGTAATTATCCAGTCTTCTTTGCTGCATATATATATATATATATATATATATATATATATATATAAATGCCGGGTCTATTATCCTTGACGATTGTTCATTGAATATTGTAATTTATTCAGAATCGTTGTTTCTTATTATATATGTATTGAAAAGAAAATTTTATTTTTAGATGGAGTACCTACCGCTGCTCAAATACCGCACACAACGAGTCGTCCTGTGGAAGTACGAGTAGTTCATCAGCCCGTTTCTTTGGAACCTAATCCAGTTAAAATGTCTTGTCCGTCGTGTCACGCTGATATTAAGACAACGACGATGTCCGATCATCAACCCAGTGCTCACGTGTGCTGCATTATTCTTTGTTTGTTAGGGTATGTCATTATGCGTTAATATAAGCAAGCCAGACTAATTTTTCTGCGATACGAAGAAACCTGGATTCTGACTAATTTCTAGATTATTAAGTATATCTTTTTAACAAAACACTCACTGACCTAATATTATTAACAATTTTAACGAAAAACTGCTACGAAGTTTATCTTATAACTATTGAATTTTATAAATAATTCAGAACTTAGCTGTACTTGAATTTTTAGATTAGGATTTTGCTTGAAATAGTTATCAACATGTTTATTGAGTTTGCTAAGAGCCGTTATATCGAATTGTCATTTTTAGTGCAATGTCAATTGTAATGTTTTCTTTCGTTATCTTACAAAGTTTCTCTTATCTCGGAGAGTATACAAAACAGAGTTCTTCAAAAGTATTTTAATATTAAACTAGTATGACAATAAAACGTATTTCAGCTTTTCTTCGGAATATAAAGGAAATAGCGCAAGTTTCTAATCGGCAATTAAAGTGCACTTTATATTTTTATTGGTTTTCGTTAAAGATGTCAATAAAAATAGCGCTCCGCGTATTTTATTCGTATAATTAACAATCTAGAAATAACTTTTGAATTAATTATACAATCAGATTTTAGATGCAGGTACCTTCTTTTCACACGACCTACCTTTAGTTTGGTCTATGCAGAGATTATATCGACAAGATTTCGCAATTGATTAATTTAACGTCTACCATTTTCAGCTGTGGTCTGTGCTCGTGCCTGCCGTACTGTCTAAGTGTGTTTCTAAGCGTTCATCACTTCTGTCCAAATTGCAAAGCGTACATCGGCACGTGGAAAGGATAATTGCCGAAATCGAGTATCGAGAATTAAGCAGATAATTATCAGTGATCGATTACGGTCCACTGGCCAAACTCTACTCCACGCTCAATGTGTATATATAGATCGTACGAAGGAATGATTCTAAGAAGGCGATATCGAGTTTCAACCAGACTAAGAGGCCGAAGCGACTCATTTCTAATATGTACTTCCTAAAATAACCTTGTCTTCTACCTTATACCTCACGTTATCCTACAACGTAAGCTTTTATCCACGTTGCCTGCGTTTAGATCTACCACTAATCCACTCTAATCGCTAATGTAATAATGTATAGGGGATCGACGATGGAGTTATCTTATCAGTATTTTTTTAATTGTGAAGGGCAACTAAACTCTGGGACTTTGTTGCGTAGCGCAAGATTTGAATGTGAAATGGCGTGTAGATGACGTTGCGTAATCGCGCGTATGTAAAGCTGTCGAATAATTATCTTAGAGTAATTTTTCGTCTAAGCTCATTTTTAAATAAATTTGCAATTCTCGCAGCTTTGAGAGTATATATATATATATATATATATATATATATATATATAGTGCAAAATACAAGCGCAAAAGATACTGACACTGAATATAGTATATCTAGTCTGTTCATGTGAGATCTGCGAATAAAATTTAATAATTATTGGAGAATATATATATATATATATATATAGCGAAAAATAAATTTGTTGCATTTTAACATGCATTCTTTTATTGTATAATTAACAGATTTCATATTTTTTAATAAAAAGGCGACTTTCTGTTTATATTTACGAATAACTTGTACCCAATGGCTAAAGCCAAGTATACATACATGGATCATATAATAACAAGGGATTTTTGAGCCCTATGAAATCTAAGAGATTTGGTTGTAATCGATCGGATGACATTAAATTAATTTATTATCATAATGCAGATGGAAAATCAAGAGCCGCATCCTTGACACGCATTGGAATAACATTTCAACGTCTACGTTTTTTTATTTACTTTACAATTACTTTACTTTTTATATTTTGTATTCAATAGAATTGCGATAATTTTATAAGAATATTGATTTACAGGTTACTGCCAAAGTTTTATTTACCTTCGAAAAAAAAAAATGATAAAACTGCAGTATCGCATATTTTAGTTGAATATAATCTATGAAATAAACGTAACATTTGTTAAAAACTGTTGTTTTTATCGCTTTACTTTCACTCTATATCCACAGCAATCTAATTCTTCACTTCTTTTATTTTGAATGCTTTAATAATTTTGTTCTCATGCGGAGTATATGTGTAGATTGAAGTTCCGTTACTCATATAACAGCGTTAAAATTCACGCTCATTCCGTAGTTCGAATTTCTCCCGGGATACATTCGCATTCGCACACTGTATACTGTCAGGTTGAGCATTTGGCACCTTTGAGAAAACGAATACGAAAACACACGCGAACAAATTCATGATTTTCCGCAGACTGGGAGAGATGACTGGGATATTCTAATTTTGTATAAACATTTCGAAGAAAAAAATGCTCACAATCGTATGTATATAAAAATCGACGAAATCCATTTCTTACGAGCGCAAACTTGCTTTACGTTAGAAAGTTAACGAGATCATTAAAACTATAAAGTACATGAAAGATCCTCGTACGATTATAAAATATTGCGATAGCGTTCGGTTACGATACGTTATTTTGCCTTACATGACTTCTGTTATCGATAATCCAACGTCGAACTCGTAAAGCGCTTTAATATATGTGTATCATAATTTAATCGCATAGATCCAACACATACGATTTTATCGAGAAAAGTAACGACACATGGGTAGAGTTTTGTTTTCTTCTTCGCAGCTTAAAATCGAGCGTAACATTTTTGTTCTTTCCGTATTATTTCCAATAAAAGGCAAACGTAATTCGAATGTTACAATTGTATCGTATAAAAAATGTATGCTATACAACGCGCATATCATATCTTTTACAAAACATTCCAGTCCGTACATATAACGAGATATCGCATATATTTTTTTCGGTATAATCGGTCGTCGCACCTTTCAATTCAACGTATTCATTTATCCTAAGTCTAAGTGTACACACCTAACAGATCATTTTCTTTTTATTTATTACGGTTAAATACTCAGCCTTGATTTTCTGAATCTAAAAATAATTTCGTTATTTTCTGGATGTTCCGAACGAAGAATCAAGAATCTCTTCCTCCGCACTTTAATACGAGCCTTGCATAATACACGAAGTGGCAACGAAATCGAGGAAAGAGACGTACAGAACGTGAAATTATAATTATCATCGACAATTTTTCGACGTACCTCGCCTTTTACCTATAATCGAAATGAACATCAAAGTTGTACAAACGCGTACAGTTAAGTGTGCCGTTCTTTGGAGGGACCGTATAATTATGAAGGCTAACCCGTTAAAAATATTTTATATACAGAGAGATCGAGTGTATATTGATTGTGTACAGGCAGTGCTTGAACGCGCGTTGAAAAGTACAATGTATATGTATATAATTCCTTAAGAGGATGTTCGAGAAAAAACGTCCTCCGGAAAATCGTACATAATTCGCGGCTCTAAATTCCATGAAGTGTTATTATATTCGGTATAGGAAAATTGTGTTTTATACATAGTCTCGCTTATATATATATAAGTATATAAGTACATACGATAAAGAAGACTTGACAGGGTAAGAGTGTAGTCATTAACACACATTTGTCATCGGCGATTATGTTTTCTGTACGGCGTTACTTCGTCGTCTTCTTTCTTCTTTTTCTTCTGGGAGAGTAAGTTACACAGCAGCGGCTGCTTTGATTTGAGATCAATGCGTAGAGAAGTAGTAGTATAATAATATACGAGTCGACGCGACTGTTTGATTTGGCAAATTGATTTTAATATTTAGAGACGGTGGGATGATAAGGAAGATATATATATATAACAAGATATATATATGTATATAACAAGTATATAGGAGGAAGAGCTTCAATTCCGAGGTTATTTTGTATGTACGTACGTTGGTTTGCTGCTACACGGTTTGTATTAATATTTAAAAACTGTTACTTTCCGAATCTCAAACTAGTATTGTTTTGAATTCTTACACGAGTTGCAAAGTTTCTCGGAAAATAATGCGCGGAAGTATTGAATCCTTAATGATTGGTACTCAACAATTATTTTGAAGATTGTTAAGGTATCATTTACTCTTTTTTAATCATGAGTCAAAATGTAATCTATAAAGCAGGATTATTTGAATTGATTTGGACATGAGAAATATAAATGTTAACGAATAAGTAAAATTAGATCAATCGATGACTTTTATTTATTTGTCGAGAGGATAATATTTAGATAACTCATTATTTTTTTGCACAGAATTATCGGTCGTTTCTATTTGGAAAATAATAATTTAATAGACTATTTTTACTACGCCTAAGAATTCTATTTTAAAGTAACTGCTTAGAATTAATGCATTAACAAGAATTAAGGACGTATCAAAATTATTGCTTTCGAATAACTGAATTTTGAATAAATAATATTTGTTCTTATCGATAGTAGTTAAATACTTCTGAATTCGTAATCTATCAATTCATGTGGCATCGAACAGATAAGCTTTGTAAAATAAGAAAGAAATAGCGAGTCGTCTAAGTATAGAACACTCCTTCTCTAGTATCATACCACTGATATTTATGACGCGAGCAAATCGTTAACATTTACTTTTTTTCCTCGTCAAGTTGAGTAGGTCAAACGTTTTAAGGAAACTCTGCAGACCGTATAAACATTGAAATATAATTACTTAAGAAAAAAAAAGAAGTTCGAGAGAGAGAGAGAGAGAGAGCAACAGTTTTTAAAAATTAACAAAAAAAAAACCGACTCACCCTGCATACCTTACACTTTAATGCGGTGGTTTAAGATTCTCGAGTTGTTTGTTTGGTTGTAGCATTTGTCGAGCGATGGAGGACAGTTCGATGTCGATGGGTTTGGTGTCATCGTAAAGAGCAGGTGCTTCGCAAAGAATCGTCACTGTCCCAATGAAAGAGGCGATTGCGAAGACCCAAAGGAACAGTCGGTCCAGTACCATAGCTACAAATCCCCAGTCTTGATCCTCCTGTGGGTAAGTGAATAGAGTGAGCAAATGTGTTTTTAATTATTAAACGCTTCGCTGCATGGAAGGCTTACATATCGATGTATATAAGCTTTCCATCTTTGGGTGTATACACAAGGGGCTTGTCGAAGCTAGTTGTGCAGAGAGCTTTCATCGGAGACTCGACAAAGTTTCATAGGAATCAATATTGTTGCGGTATCGGGTTACATACATGGCATTTTAATTATTCACGATATTTTCGAAGATGGCTTTTCAAGTGTTTTCGGAAATTATCGATAAGCTCTTGTAACACTTTAAAGCCGATTCTAACTGCAAGCTTTGGTAGATGCCGGAGTCGCGAGCATATTAAGCACGCGTAACATTATTTTTGTAAATAAATGAGGTTTTCCGATATTGGACGATGAAAATAGATTTATCAATCCGAGATTCAGTGAAGTATCTATGCTCGTGCTAACTGTATTATAATGTAAATTCATTGATAGATTAAATGCGCGAAAAAAAAATTACGATGAGTTACACGTTTGATTTTTGACGTCATAAAAAATATTAAGGGATCAAAATCAGTAAAGTAGGTTCCGTCAGACTCTTGATAAAAATAATCATAATATTATACTGACCGCATTGAACTCGTCCTGTCTCTGTATATGATGTTGAATGAACATGACGTTATGTAATGCTTTTTCCAGCTCAAAGGGATACTTCTTTCTGGTAGCAACATCGCTCATGGACTCATCTAGACCTGACATGACGGTTGGCAAACCATTGTAACCGGCCATGTTGGGGACGATGCTCCCGACGACGAATCTGTTGTGAGCCGTTGTGGTATGGTGCAACCCATTACAACCGGATTGTCGGATACCGACTCTGACAGATTCAGGCGATGATAAAAGTGAGGAGGATTGTTGTACTGCTGCAGCAACCGCACGACTGAATTTGCTGGTGGATTTGGACTGTTGCAAGATCAGACCACCTGGTGTCTTCTGCTGCTGGTTCTGACCCATATCTCGACCGTAAATCTTGTGGGCAGCCAGATCGTCGAGTAAGTCATCTGGTACCCTCATCCAAAGTAGTTTCGGCAATCTTCTGATGAAGACACTCCGCACCCATGGCGCCATCTTGTGAGTACTAGGTTTCCGATAGTGCACGTTGAGTATAATGATCGTAACGACGACTGACAACCCTACCAGCACCATAGTGAAGAGAAGATATTTTCCTAGTAGTGGTAACGCGAGTGACGTCGAAGGTATGATCTCCGATATTAGTAAAAAGAACATAGTCTGGGATAGGAGGATGTTGATGCAGAGGGCGATCTTCTCACCGGAATCGGCGGGCAGATAGAACGCGAGAACTGAGAGGTAGCTGATGCTGACGCAGGGGATGATAAGGTTGACTGTGTAGAACAGTGTCTTTCGTCTTAAAGTGATGTTGAAGAAGATGTCAATATATGGTTCGTGACAACAAGGGTAGTACTTTTCGTGCCTCTCAGCTGGTACACCGAGGATGTCCCATTCAACCGAAGGATAATACTCGCGCAACTCGATGCCCACCGGAACCTGATCTTCACCGACTTTCTGGTTTATGTGTTTCAGATCGATCTGAAATTAAAACAGACCATATCTATATATTACGTACGTGAGCAATGCAAATTTTGTTCTCAATTTATTCTCGTTAAAAGATAAGTTAAAAGTAATGATCGCTACAAAACAGTTTACTGTCCCACCTGAAACCCATCGTAGGTCCAGGAGCCGAATTTCATGAAGCAGGTCTGCTGATCAAATGGAAAGTAACGTACGTCAATCTCGCACGAGGATTTAAAGATTGCCGGCGGGACCCAGACCACCCTACCCGTGTAATGTAGAATCGCCTTAGTCATCGTCGTCACGCCGTACTCACCATCAGCGCTGTCAACAATCATATTAGCTTAGCTCGACAAACCGTACGGAAACAAACGCACACAGGTACTCGCATATGTATACACGTTTATATGCACGAATATATATATATATATATATACGTTTAGATGTTATACATACAACACCTAAAAGTGTACACTCACTTGTTGTAGAGAACGATGTCAGGTAGCCAGATGTGTTCGCTCGGCACGTAGAGCTCGGCCACTCCGCCGTACTCATCAGGATCCCACCTAAACTTGTGATCCTGCCATTCCTACAGCGGAATACGGGTAAGTACATGATATATAACGTTATGACATATAAACTTACATGCTCGAGCCAGACGTTAGTAGTGAGAATCTGGTCCTTGAGATTCTGCAAGAGTTGACGAGTGCGTGAATGAAGCTGTGTAATGAGCGAGAGAATTGTGCAGTGACTTACCAAGTCGATGAGCTGAGAGAGTCGTAAACCGAGCTTGACGACGATGGTGTCGTTGTTGCTGGGTACAGGTCGGATGAGTCGGTTGTAGTTCGAGAGAAGATCATCGTAAAGTCGTTTGGCGTCGGGATTGCCGTAGCAAATGCCAACCGTCAGTATGCTCAGTGTCAACCGTACGATCATCTTTCTTTCTATATCTTCGATTCAATCATCCCCCTACTTTACGCGTAATCTAAAAATCACGGATCCTCGCAATGAAACCTAGAGCCATACCATGGGTATGAGAAAAATAAAACAAAGAAAAAATGCAATAAAGCTCACCCTTAACGACAATAGCAGTTCCCGGTCGGTCGTTCGAACCGTACACCGGCTCTAGTTCGTTCGCGCACGCGGCCGCTGGAGCACTGAAGCTGCGAGCGTTTGCTTCTACCCTCTCTCCCGGATGCAAGAGCGAGAGAGAGAAAAAGATCGATAGGTCGAGTGCGCGTGCGCGCGACTCCGGGACGCTACAGCCCCGCGTCTCCACCCCTGCGTGGAGGGGCAGCCACACCGACATTTTCATTCTTCGCCGCTGCTGCCGCCGACAAAGACGACGACGACGGCCTGGCGACCATCTATACCAAACTTTTGTCTAATTGCTCGTTTCTTCTGCCTTTTTTCTTCTCTTTCTCTCTCTTTATATATGTGTATATATAGATATATCTTTCACTTGAAAATGTGGACTTCGATACCCATTGTATATTTTAAAAGCGTATTTTATTTTCCTCTGATTATTCTCGGGGAATTCGCCGGCTGCGAAAAGCCCTCGCATTCCTGACTTAATCGACGTACTTCTGTGGCACAGCTAATTACGCCCGAGGATGGAAAGACGCATTTTCTCTCGGCTTCATTTTCGCGCAGCCTGAAATGTCTAAAGTCCCTCGTCCTCTTTTATTTCCTTTTCTCCCTCATTTTTTGCACACATACGTAGGGTGTTTTCTCGGCGTGATTGCGTCTATCTTGCCACACCCTGGGATAATAGACATACACTATCTTTTAGACACGTACAATACGCATTCGTCCAACCATATACTGACTTTCACTACTCGTTTGATACCATGCGTCCCTTCGTACGCACGTTCGCCGTTGAGTAGCGTATACTGGTCTGTATCTCAATAAAAAAAAGAAGAAAGAAGAAGAAAGAAGAAGAAAGAAGAAGAAAAAAAGAGGAGAATGAACGAGAGTCGAGCATCGCTCTCTCAATGTTTATCGTCGATTAAGAAGATACAGCAGTTGGAGCGAGTGCGTGCGGGTGTGAGAGAGAGAGAGAGAGAGAGAGAGACAGAGTAAAAGGGTGGGTGTCCGGCGTCGGCAGCACGTGGCGCGACAGCGGCAGCGGCGGTGGCGGCTAAGGGTGTGCCTGCTCTCTCTCTGAATCTGGGGGTGCTGGGGCGGGGGTCGTCGTGCCGGCTCGGCTCTAGTCGGCCCGTCAGCCGCTTCGGGCTTTCCACATGGCTTGGTATTGGCTCCCGGGGCGCGCAGGCTGCTGCTCTGCGCCGGGACTGCGCGCGCGCTACCCTACTGTATACTCTATACTCGACTCGTAGCAGCAGCAGCAGCACCAGCAGCGGCGGCGACTCTCTCGCACTAGCATACTCGGCACAACACTGGCCGAGTGAAGTTGCTGCGCGCGCGGCGCGGACTTATCGTATCGCATCCACCGTCTCTATCTCCTTTTCTCGACGCGAGTGCTTTCGTTGCTTCGTACAGGATCAGTGCTCGCGAGTGAGTGCCTAACGTAAGAGCGACGCTAACCG
Source organism: Apocrypta bakeri (assembly GCA_018906985.1). Taxonomy (NCBI): domain Eukaryota; kingdom Metazoa; phylum Arthropoda; class Insecta; order Hymenoptera; family Pteromalidae; genus Apocrypta; species Apocrypta bakeri. The sequence continues at coordinate 10,026,614 of JACCIA010000005.1, forward strand.
CGACAGCGAGGAGCAAGTCGAATTCGGTGGAGGGTAAAAAAGGAAGAAAGAAGGATACAGAAGAAGCTTCGGCTATGTGCTGGTCGTAACGTCGGCGCGTAACTCGACGACGACTATGTGGACTAGGAGACCGCTGCTACTGCCGCTAATCAGGCACGAGCAGCTTCGCCGACGTTTCTTCTCTTCGCTCTAACTCTGTGTCTCTCTCTATCTTTCTCTATTTCTCTACTCTCTGTCTATCGCATATCTGTCTCTCGATCTATACTGGGCCCCGAGAAGAAGAAGACAAGAAAGAAGAAGAAGAAGAAGAAGAAGAAAGAGTCAGTGTCGTTTCGGGGTTGATAATCGCGTACCGGCACCGCTGGGGCTATGCTTAGCGGAGGCGGCGGCCCGTCGCTGCTGCGCCTTCGGCCTCGAGGACCTAAGCTCTGGGGGACGAGGTGTGCAGCCGAGCCGACGCCCGGGCCCGGGCGGCTGCTCCGGCGCTAGCTCCTCCTCGTCGTACTCCCTCCGCACCGAGACAAGCTCGACCGAGAGGCCCGCGGGCGATGTGCCCAGCCCGAGGAAGCGCTACGTGAGTATTATACATGCATACGTACACGCCCCACCCCTCTTCTTCCAGCATCTCCCTCTCACTCCCTTGCAGCCCCTCTCACCCCTCGCCACCCTTGACGCCCCCGCCCTGACTACCCCGCAACGCCCGCTTCTGTCTACCGGTGACTGTGTATATAGGATGCTTCTTCATCACGTACTTCTTCTTCTATTGCTGGTATTGCTTCTACAGCTATTGCTTCTACTGCTATTGCTTCTACTGCTGCTGATGCGACTGTTGATGATGCTATTGCGGCCACCGTCGTTTCTTCTTCTTACGTATGCCTTTTGTTTACGTTTTCGAGCCAGAGGACTCTCGTGCGTTCGCGGTACTGTATACAGGTGAAGACTCGTCTATTTAGGGGATTGGATTTCATTTTTAAAAGATTGTTTGCCTTCGAGGTTAGAGTTGATTTCTCCGAGGGTGGAGTTCGAAGGTTCTGCTCTCATTCGTTTGATCTATGTTGCGAGGGAGTAAAAAGAGAAAGAGCGAGGTAGAGATACGTACATATATATACGTACACATACTGCGATTTTTAGTCGTCGCCCTCTTTGACATTTTCGAGGGACTTTCTATGCCACACCTACTGATTTTTCCCCCAGGATAACGTATGCACAGTCGAACTAACTTTTTTTTCTTTTTCGCTCCCTCTCTCTCTCTCTCTCTCTCTCTCTCTCTCTCGCTCTCTCGTTCGCTTTTTTATGTGACTAGTACGAGTAGTACGAGTCGACGTACCGTCAGGCGCGAGGGTAAACATAGCTTTTCGCCGACAAAAGCGAATCGTTACTCACCGGTTTCTCGTTTAATTTATCGATGATAAACAAACGAAACGCTGGAAAACCAATGAAGCCTCGTTCGTATGCATACGCGTGTGCACGAGAACGATGATAAAATAGTCGTTGATCGCATTATGCGCACATCACACGGTTCGTCGCATCGAGTTGCAGCATCCGTTATCGTCCATCCGAGGACATTTTTTTTCCACGATATATCGACACTTGCTAATTGCTCATTAGTTATTACTTCAGAGCGGAAAAACATTAAACTCGATACTAGGTCCACGAACTTTTGAGATATTTAATGTACACGTATATATGTACATTGTATATATACTAGCATATATATAATAGCAGGAGACACTAGAATAGAATGTATACAAAGGCGAGTGTGCGTCGGTTTTCCCTTTACGGCTTATCCCTGATTACCGATAGTCTGGCTGCTCTGCGGGCATCATTAAACGATCCGACTCTGCTATTATTGTTGTAATCGTCGCCCGCGGGAATACTTTGATCGAGATCGTCGTCTTTGCCTTTATAACTTCTTTCGGGGCGTTAAGTATCGTCGATTTCGATCATTGCGCCGATACGCCGCAAATACCATTTGACTATTCATTTCGATCTATTGCGGACAATTAATCCGAGAAGTTATTTCAACAAAAGCGCTAATTACTCCCGAACGTGTGCTGTGCAAAAAACGTTCAACGTTTGCATATAGCCATTCTCTCTTTTAGTCGTTGCAACGCGATAACGAGGAAAAATGAGCCAAAGCAAGTGGAACGAGTCAATGCTCGGACGGATGTAACTCGCGCCAGAGAATAAAGAAATGAGAGTAGTCGAGACAGAGAAAAAAATAGAGATAGAGGGGGGAGAAAATTTCTCCAGCTCAAAGAGGATACCCCGTTGTTTGCAAGTCACTCTAATTGCGTGATTAGGATGAAAAGTTCTGCCGCAGCAGCTGCTCAATTAGCGCGCTAAGAAATTCTCTGAATTATTTTACTCTTGGTTGATCGAAACTTAAAAAAAATATAAGAAAATATGAGCTTCTGCTCTGGGATAGAAGCGAGAAAGTATGTATATGTATATTATATATATATATATATATATATATATATATATACATGTATGTGTGTATGTGTCTAGGCATCGTTACTCGATAGCCATGCACCTACAACCTCGGCATATCACAAAGACTGGTGTGGCTTGCAGGAATATTTGCAAAAGTATGCGTGGCCCAGAGGCATAACAAAGCGTCAGCCTAGCTTTGCTCTGTCGCTCGTATGCAGTAAGTATGACGAACTCGTCGTTGTGAAAATGCCCGAGAGACAAACTCTCTCTCTCTCTCTCTCTCTCTCTCTCTGTGGGTCCTGACCTTCTTGTTGTCCATCAACTATTTCAAATCCTGCGGATCACCTCTTGTAAGTATGGACCTATGGTCTAATACAGGATCAATATTGGTAATCTGCCTGAAATAGATGCTCAGAATTTGATTAATACTGAAACGATAATAACGAGAGAATAATAATTCCTATATTTGTATTGGCCAAGTACTTAATGATAGTACTCAAACGATTTTATAGCATATGTATCGGTGGAACGTTTCAAGTTAGAGCTTTGGTAATTTTGATAATAAATTACCTGTATGCACTTATTACATTTACTTTTTCGTCGTATATTAATCAGGTGTTGCATAGGTTTATATCCATTGATTGTTAAAATTCTTCAAACCTTCCCAAGTGCTGCACAATTTTATGCTCACTTCGAATCTGGCATACCAGTATTCTAACTAGTTGCTATCATTCCGATACCAAAACTAGTAGTGTCAAACAGTTTACTATTTGATAGTAAAGAACCAGTAGCGGTTTGTATTTCCATTCTTACCAGTCATAAGTGAAAGATTTCCATTGCGGCTTGAGTTCAGTAGTATTGTCGTACTGTATATTCAGGTACAATACAATTTTATCTACAGTTCAAATCTGATGCACCGGCATTGTGTCAGTATAATGTTGACCCTCTCTTATCATTCCAATACTTAAATAAAGGTTCGTCATTTTACTGGGAGACAGTATTCATCGTTTAATAGCGTCGTCTCACACAATCAGCAATAGTAAATCTTACTGAAATAGCTTCGAACCCTCGTTGAAAATTTGATCAACAACACTAACTAAGATCAGCGTTAACAGGTGGAAAGAAAAATTTGTTTTCCTTTGCTGAGAGAGGAAAAGAGAGAGACAGAGAGAGATTGAGAAAGGCCGAGCTTAATAAAGAGCAGCAAGTTTAATTGCTCGTTAATCAATCAGTCGCGTAGTGGATTTGTAATTCAGCCGGCTGTCCTACTTTCGTAGCTATAATGAATTCAGCGTCACAGTAGAGCGTGGAATATACGTTTGACGAACACACCAAAAGGCCCGATAGAATTGTTGAGTTTAGAAGTGGAGACTCAGCATTTAGAAAATTTTTTCTGCTACACGTACTTAATTACGAGCGAAAAAGACAGAGCTAGTGCCAAGGGGGCGAAAGCAAAGAATATCCTCGAATTTCCGGGCGCAGCTAAGACCGCGCATCGATTCCAAGTGGAAAAGAGAGAAAAACGTCGCTTCCACGCCCTTATCGCAAATTCCGCTCCATCCCCCAGATATGCTCGCATTATACATCCCAAGCTCTTTGTTAATACGGTGGTGTGCCTTTGAGTTAGGGGGAGCAAAAAAATTCTTTTAATCGTGTGTATAAATAAAGCTCGATTGTGGAGAGGTAACGAGCGGACGTGTCAACAGTCGTGACGGTTAATTACGCTTTTTTGGCCTTGGCAATTTTCGGTGGGAACAAATTCGGACGGATGAACCGAGCTTTTCGTCGACGAGTAATTCCGAGGGATTGGCTCGTCTTCTGAAGGGAAAGATAGAGAATCCGAAATGATAAAAATTTTTTTTTTTACAATTTACTACATCTTAATCGTGGTATTTATCCAGATATATCCGTACTTCGAGAGAATTCTAAACGGCACGTGATCGGCAAGTTCTAGTAACTTGTATATATATATCTTTCACTCTGCCATCTCTTTAAGTCTTTCTCTGTATTTTTCGACTTTTTTGATTCATTTTGCCCTCCGGGATATACGCTGCCAGAAAATACAATTCAATGTCTCATAAATGATTTACGCTGGTCACGGGACATCGTGATCAGTACTGACTCTCTTCTTCGAGGGACACGTATGATTCGGTTATGAATAAATTCGTTACGCTTGTTCGAATAGCCTATAATTATGCATGTGAGGAATGTGTGTACAAGTATATTAAAGTCTCGTCATTATTACTTTTAACGTTATTTTCGATTATGCTCATAACGATTTTGTTGTAATTACATACTACATTCATTATAGTTACCTTTGGTAGAGGGATATGTTTCAGGTATTCGATACTCGAAATACAGTAAAGATGTATTCAAAATTATTTATAATATTTTTTACTTCAATAATATTGCATTAAATGTATGTTACCTTCGTATAGATTTACTGCATAACCTAAGTAGCAATCAGTTTATTGGTAGATTGCTTGAAGCTAACGTATGTTTACGATGTCTAATGTACTGTTAAAATGCAAATTATATTCATGAAGTGTCTGAAAGAGGAAATTCAAAAATTTATTACAGGCATTTCATAAAGTTGAAACCATTATAAAATGAAAAACTTCGTGTAATAAATAAATGCTTCAAAAAATTCGCTAAGAGTATATATTGTTTATAAAAAATGATACAAAAGGCTGATGTCAGCATTGAAAGTGAATCAAAGCTTCATTAATCGCCTATAATCATCGGTCGAAGTATAACGTCATTATTTCTTACTTACTCAATAACGAGCAGACCAGATGGGTCGAATTCGATCGGATGAAAAACCGATTACATTCCGTTAGCCTTATTGTATCTAATACAACGCCATGCGAACGCAACACAAAAATAGCAAACTCGATCATTTAAAGCTTATACCGAGCACGAAACCGTTGTACAAAGATCATAAAAAAGCAGTGTCTGACCAGTTTCATCGGTTGAATTTCCATGAGGGATATACATCATCCGAACTATCATTCAGTCGCGTCGAAATCTGCAGTCGAAATTTCTAGAACACGATTTTCTCTTTCTCTCTTCGTTATCTGCAGAGGCTACTACTACTACTACTACTACTATACACTAGTGAATTCGCAAGTGGACGTTGAAAAGCGCCTGCGGATCGAGGGCGACAATGCGTCGCGCCGCAAATCTCCGTGCTCGATCTACAGCACTATACATACACACACTACCGCACACTATCGTATAACGTCGACTTTCTCGACAATTCACTGTACGCGCGGCTCGTGCCCGTCTGTGTTTTCCGCGCGCAACGACGAGCTTTCGTCGCGGTTATAATCCACACACGGCTACAGAGTGCGGAAGACAGGAGCGAAAATTTATTACGCCGCGCCTTTTCCAATTTTACGCCGAAAAATTGCCGGCTAGGCCGTTAATACCCGTCGAGGTTTTTTAATGAGTGGCTCGTTACGCGAATTAATTGTTCTGCTGTTGCGCGTATATGCGAGGTCTTTTATATTTTTTGACTTTTACGCACTGAGGGGTGGATTAAAATGGGCTAAATTGTGGGCACGATATTGCTGTTTGATCATTCCGAGTGAACGAATTCTTTCGAGTCGTTTATACCGTTTATAACACTGCTTATGGCGTAGAAGAAGTACTTGAAAGATGTTGTAGGTATTTCTCGAAATATTACTTGTTCAACGATAATTCGTATTTATATATACTCTCTAAAATTGAAATTGTGAAATTTCACTATTTATAAAAAAGTGGTTATTCGCTGTTGTAGTATGTGGAGTTCCACTATTCCGTGCTACCAAAAATCAACAGTCAATTTTCACTAAATTCGAAGTCGCATCATAATTATACGGTGTCATCTCCAATAAGTGAATATAAACACTATAAAAATGTCATGAAAAGTTCACCACTTAATTGAATATTCATTGACTATTGTAGGTAAAATTAAGATTTACAATTTCCGAGATGATATCCGAGATTCTGTTTAAAATGCTGTTTTCAATATTATTCTGATTATCCGAGTCGGATTATATTTATTTAAAGTGTTTAAGGTTGAGAGATGATGATAGTTTTACGGAATTGAAATTTAATCTATATAGGTAAAAATAAAGCCGTTTTATGACACCGATTTGTCGTTTATATACTCACAGGAATAAGTGAATTATGAAGAAACTATGCAAAAATATTATGGACGTCAAAGAAAAAATTGGCCCCCCTGAAATAGAAGTTAATACCGGGTCGATGGTTACTTTATGGGCTTAGGTTTTAAAAAGAATGCTGACGACCAGAAAATTTCAATCGTAAAAATCGCATTATTTTATATCTAACTGAAATGGTAATTCCTTAACACTATCATCATTTATCAATCTTTAGTGGGTACTTATATGACCTATTTGTAGTCAAGTGAATATAATCCTATTTCCACCATTCGAACTTTATTGAATTCGGCATTTTATACAGAATAATACCGCATTTACAAAATTTTACTACATTTTAGTGAGATTTTTTTAACGCGAGCGATTAGTTTGCCCATATTGGACGTAGTAATTTTTTTAGTAACGTTTATTATGATTTCGCTACGATACACCGCGACACACAGTATATTTATATATAAATTTCAGTTGCTTCTTGATCGTATCGGGTTTTCGAATTCATTCGGTGATTGGCTTTGCTCGGCTTTCGGTTGACTAAACCTCGATTTTTTCACTGGATAAATCCCTCGAGGTCGTGCGAAAGTCTCAAGGATTTATTTGGAGAGAGCCTTGATTTCTTCGCGCTAGAGAAATCTCAGTTGTAGAATTTGCCCGTCGTCCGAAAAGCGAGAGATTACCTCAGAGAAGTCTGATCCTGCATATAGCTAACTCGGAAAAAGGCCTCGATTAAACCAAATCTAGATATATAGCACCAGTCCTCACAATGGCACAGTTCGAATGATCGTTCTTTCAATCGTCGATTTCACCTCTATTTACCGGAAATAATTAACCCGATGAAATTGAGGTTAATTTGTTAATATTAATGCCAGTACCTCGTATGATAATATTGCAATTACTTCGGAATAGGTGATTGTTAACTCGACGTGTGCATAACGACATTTCGCAATTGAACTTCATTGAATAATTAAATAACCGAGACGTGTATTTTGTTATTCGAACGACTGTTATTGAATTCATTTTCAAACCGTTGTATATATCAATAACCTAATCATGTCCGAAACTCACAGTCCACACTTTCAGCATTTGTACCCGTTCTCGTATACACCCGCTCAACTCGTCGTCAATATTCTCCATCTGGCCTCGATGGTCTCACTCTTCGACATGCGAGTTTGAGTTTAAAGAGTTCGCAGTTGAACTAAACTCGAGTAGCGACGCAGGTGTGCATATATACGTATGTACAGACTCGAGTCTCTCCTTCAACCATCGATTCTCTCGACGACAAGTGTATACGAGCGAATCCGCAGTTAATGGAATCATTGAAATGCATTTAGATCTCTAATAAACGAATATAAGCGTTGCTTTCATGGCCAATTTCGAATTATGATACGGTCTCAGAGAAGTAGCTAACGTATGAAAAGAGTTTTCATTTTGAGAAAATCCCCGTTTTTCTGTTCTGTAAAGGAAGTGTTTATCTGGAAATCCCGTGAAATACTCTAAATTGGATTTTTGATAAAATCTTATTTTAAAGAATTAAGAGATAAGAAATTAATCCTGAAGTCTTTTTTACTGCGCGGACAGAAAAGAAAGGCGATAAGAATTTGATGAAAAAGAACTTCATAGTTTTTACTCTCTTTCAAATCTTAGTCACTTTACAAAGCTATCGGGGAATAATTTTACGAAATCTCCTATTTCTATATTTAACATCTGGATTTAAGAGGAATAATAAATGAAGTTTTATGTGATATCATTCTCTGTACAAGTGCTATAGACACAAAATCGAAATGCCTATGACAATACATAATACATAAATCATCAATAGACGGCATCGAAATTATTACACCGATGAAGCTTTAATTCTTACAATAACCAACCAGTGTACTTTTTACTAGTAACGGTAAATTCATGTTTCCGCATCGGGATGATAAGAACGGAACGCAAGTATAATAATTTACGTAACCAAAACCCAATGCTTTCTTCCTCAAAAGCTCCGGTTTTTGAAAATATTTTTTGCAGTCGTGGAATATAATAGAAAATTGATAAAGGACAAATTTGTTAGTTTACACACATAAATCTCATCAATCTTCAATTGCTATGCTCCACTCTCCTAATTAAGCCCTAATCGTATTCTTCAAAAAATAAAAAAACAGTCATCGCCTCGACCACTGAGTATCTCATCCAGACAGGGTTGAGAGCCTTAGATATGTGCTGCATCTACGCATGTATAATATTCTTCAGTGCTTAGTTAAGTGGTCTCAGGGGAGTGAATACCTGAGGTAACTGACTAAGCTTTCTCTCTTGTATATAAAAGCTCGTCTTTGAGTTTATCGACCGACCGTCGACATCGAACTTCGTTGTCTTACAGCTTTGATCGCGGAAAATTAAAGCGAGTATCAATACAACACCCATGCACACACACACACATCCACATATACATGATCATTCGTTAGCTTGAAATGGACGCTGACCCGGAGATAGATTATCCGAGAGCGGAATATAGCAATTATCCTCTTACTGAAATTTCCAACGTCGTCGTCGCTGTCTCTCTCTCTCTATCCGCGTGATATCCGAGAGCTCGCCGGCACCTAATCTCGGAGCCCTCGAGCCAAGAGAATTTAATTAATCACGACTCCAGCATTGAATTTCTCGCACCTATAATTCTCTCTCGCTCTCTCTCGCCCTCTTTCTATTGGTCAGTCCTTCTCTCAATCTTTCTCTATATTTAATGAAGGGCTATATGTGAACTGGAGCTCTTATTTAGATTCGTTTCCTGCACACGCAGTTGTCCACAGTCTATTAATTGATTTCCGGCGGATCGTCGACAAAGAGTCAGGCAATTTGTTAGCGAGTCCTTTTAGTACTCGCTGCAAAGACGTTCAAACAAAAGCTCGGAGTGTAATCTCGGCGACTGTAACGCGATTAACCGCTTGACTTGAAGCAAAGCTCCAAACTGAAAGATTAAACGCATTTTCTTTTAACGACGCTGTATAAGGAAACTATTCGATGCTATAGATTTTTAAAAGAATTTTCACTCGTATCACTTCGTACATTTTTTATTTTGCTTCCTTCATATGTTTAGTCTTTTATGGGTCAGCAGAGCTTGCGTTAAAGGAGTTATATACTATTTTAAGTGCAGTCAATTTCCTATTTAGTCAAATATGTAAGCTGTAAGGGACATATATTTTATTACAGTGGAATCGGAACCTCTAAAGTTTTGATGTTGGACCCTTATGTAAACAAAATGTAACCGGAATTGCTGAGAGTTAGGCTTGAACATAGAATCTCTTAACTACTAGCCGTACCCTTTAACGATTGCACTATCGCCGTTTCATAAATGATTTCATGTTATTCCCAGCTACTCACTTTAATATTAATTGACTGAAAAACTCTTATCGACTATGAGAATCGTGTGATTTGACCTGTTTTTAAGTAGGTAATTTGTCACTATAAGCTTCTTAAACTAGTTATTATAAACTGCTAATTTTTAATAATACCATACCGTTAAACAGACTATTAAATAGTATGTTTTCAAAATAATTTAAAAAGTCATTAAAATCCGTGCACAAAAAAACTAATGAGTCATGAAAACATAGTGCAATTCAGATAGATACAGAGAGAATGGTCAGCTGTCGAATTGAGAAATTAAACGTAGGTCCGCTACGTGTCCGATGTCCATGTCATTACCCTCGTAGGGGCTAACATCGACCGGGTAATTGTTTCCTGCACATGCTATATAGTCGAGATAGTAAGGGAGTGAGTATCGAGCTGTTGCAGATTGATGGATTCGTCGAGCTTTCTCTCTCTAGCAGCTCATTATTGCTTCTATTAAACTCACTTTCTCGAGGGATGCGCCCGGCGTACAATCTGATTAACCGCGAGCTTGCGGGCTTGCGCACGATTTGCTGTTTGCCTTGTATATGTTTCTGTCTGTATATAAATATATAGATAGAGCTTTTCCTTTCTTCTCGAGGGACGTACGAGGTGGATTCTGGCGTCAAGTTCGATAATGGAAGGTTTTCAGAAGTTAGTTATTTAAAAGGGTGTACGGTGTGTGTGCATTATGTATTTGATCTAAGAGGAGATTGCTGCACAAATATAGCAAGAATGTTGGTCAGTGGTTGATCTGCAAACTACGATTGAATTCATTCTTTTTGTTTGCTTTCTATGGTTAACATTGGTATTCATATATGAATGTAGAATGCTTTAAGTATCGATTTTAAATATCTCAACTATGTATGACGATAAAAACAAGTATCGTATTTTTTGTGGCAGAAAAAAAATTTATTTTGCATTTTTCAATATTTCAACTGTTATTAGACCATTGCGACGATACAATAAAACTTCAGTCTGAAAATCATAAAACTTTAAGAGATAAACTTTATCTATCGATTTTAAATGTCTTCTTTGAATCAAACAAAGCATTCAAATACCCCAACCAACTGTTACCACCACTGTATCAATAAAACAAAGCTTCAGTTTCAAAATCATAAAACTTTCACAAATAAACTTCACCTAGCGACTTTAAACGTCCCAACTTCTTTTTTTCCCCTTCGATATCTCATCCTTATCCATCGCACCAATGAAATAAGTAAAAAAAATGAAGAAGAAGAAGAAAAAGATTCTTATCTTATTCCTCGAGATCAGAAAAGAAGAACTTATCAGCCGAGCAATTCCTGCAACGCAACCGCAAATAAATCCTCCAATCACTCAACCCTATAAAAAAATCTCTCAAGTATCCATCCTTTCCATCCCGAAATAGCCCTTCGGCGAAGTTAACCCATCAACGCAACCATCATCATCAACACCACCCACAACAAACCTCTCTCTCTCTCTCTCTCTCTCTCTCTCTCTTTCTGTCTCTTCGCAGGCACGTGTGATGTCCAGTACACATATCTGCAGAGGTGATCGATCTCTCGAGCGCGTCAGCACGAGCTTGCGCCTTGAGGTGATTTTCAAGAGAAGAAAGGGAGAAAGAGAAAAGAGAAAGACTCTACTCTGAAATTTGCTTGAGGCTCGCCCCAGTCTTTCTTATGCGATATCCCAGAGTCTTGACATAATTAGCTCACTCGACCCCAGACTCAGTCACGGCCGCGTGTGCAGAGCTCGTTGGTAATGACCACAGAGATTCGCTGCTGCAGATCTATTTAGCTTCGCGCGCGATAAGGGAGAATAGCAGCCATAGTTTCATTGCCTGCATGCGCAAATTCCCGAGACTCGAGAGAGAAGCTCTCTAGGTCGTTCTCATTGCCACGACTCAGGCCTATTTTTATTAAATATTTTTTTCTCTTCAACTTCTTTTTTTTTCTTCTCTATTCTACATGCATCTAGTAAACATTGATTTGCCGTTCAATACTCGGTCCATAATTTCAGCTTTTTTCTAGTATTGCTGCAGTATTCAATCAATTCCAGAATGATAAGGCTAGGTTACGCGATAAAATATGTATTGGGCAAGTAGCTGAGGGAAGTGCTTTACCGAATATACGTACTGATAGAGAACTTGAAACCAGAGTTGTTGCTTCGAAATTCTAATTAGATTTAAATCAATTACGTGTATTTACTTATCACTTGTACATCGAATTCTCGTAACATTGAGCTGAAGTTGTTTGAAACAAAGTTTCAAATGCTACTTGAATTAGCCAAACTTTATTGATCGTACATTATTTAGATACTGCGCAATTTTACCTCCAGTTCAAATCTTGTACATCGGCGTTGAGACAGTATGTTTGTTAAAATTATGGTTTGTTCTTATCGCCCCGACAGCGAAACAGATATTCTTCGATATTGCAAAATATTCTATCGAACGAAGAAAGTTGAACTTTATAGATTTAATAAATATCTGAAAAATTGTAATAAGTAATAATAATGCTCGTTTCGTTATCATAATTTGATCCCGCATAAAACTAAATATAATTCTATGTACAGTAAATAAATTAATCAAAAAACAAAGATTCACCTAAACCACGTCTGGCTGTACTGGCTGTAACGAAGCAGCTCCATCAATAATTATTATTCCTGATAATATGGGCGTACGTTCGCTTCACAGTTCAAAGGTAGCAAAAAGTCCTTTGATCCTTATAACATTTTGTTTTAGCTCATATATAGTAGGGCACTCCTGAATTAATATTCAATACCTTAACTCTTCAAAACGGGACCTTATTCAAAATCCAATTTAGAAATATTTCACAAGATCTATAAATAAATAGTTCTTTGACAAAGCAGAGAAATAGGTTTTTTTTTCAATATCATTCGCCATTATTGGTAAACAGTTTTCTATCACACGGTATTGGTCCACACTAACAAAGTAATAGCCATTCTTGTACCAGGGGTTTCACTCGACATCTTAGCTTCGTACGGGATGTTCTCGATGAATCGATGGTAAGAAAATGATCGATGGAAACGAATGGGTTTTTATTTACGGATCGTTAATCACGTACAAAAAAGTATAAAGTGGAATCGAATGAATAGAGCTTTTTTGCGAGGGGTTGGGAAGGAGGAGGGGGAAAAAAGTTAGCCGCAAGAAAATTTAGTCGAGTTGATGCTCCCAATGTACGGTTGGTCTCGATAATTATTTGGCCCGAAGCTTTGCCTGCCGATGAGAAAAACTGTTTCGAGGCTATTTCGTCCAATCCACGCGAAAGTTTACCAGCAATTAAGCTTCGAGCCCTCGATCGGTCGATCGAGCCATTTGCGCCGAATGTTATCGGGTTTGACTTAGGTTCGTTGTCGAGAAGTCGTTCTTGTTCTGGTGGAATTATGGCACAATGAATACGTCTATAAATGCTTAGTTGCAAATTTACGAAAAAATCAATAATTTAGTTCTTTTAACCGATTGCTGTTGTTTATATATTCAACTCTAATTATTCGCTATACAATTTTCATGTAAAATAATTATTCAAGAGTTGTACGAAAAATGAACCAATGACTTTTGAAGTGGTACATAAATATAAAAAAAAACTTTTCCAACAGTCCCTAACCAAGAGTTTGGTAAATACGAACTAGTTATACCTTTTGGTTGACGTTTCCAAGTAGTTGATAAGTACAACAAAAAAGTTAGCGAGTTACTGATTTTCTTGGCCATATTTACCAAGTACTTGGTAAGGTTAATTAAAATAGTCTATAGGGTATGTATATTTACCAAGCGCTTGATTACTCTTAGAAACCATGTTTTTTCACTTAAAGGTAATGTTCAAAATTAAATCAACGAAGTAGAGTATTTTTATTTTAATCAATCCATTACGGTTGCTTTCATTACTTGCAAAAATTCGGTTCGCAATTGAATTAGTTCAGTGATCTAAATGATAAGTAGTATTCGTTTAAAAGATTAAATCGGGTATATTATTGATAAATACCTAATCCTTCAATTAATAACATTTATATGAAAAATGTACCTTGTATATTTATTTAAAAATATCTTTAATAACATTAAAGGGAACGTATTTATGATAAGGTATTACTGTCGCGTTTCATTTTTCATAATATAAAATTTTTTAATTATTGAATCGATAAAAAGCTTTTTGTAATTCCGTGGTTACCAACGCATTACAGAAATATCGATTTTATCTTTAATAATCCGCAGTATATAATAAGCAAAGAAGCCAATCAATAATTCACAATAAAATTGTATAAGCCGTAAAACTGCATGGTTAAACATTGTTTCGTTGATTCTGTAAGAAAAAAAATTGGTAATAATTACCTAACGATTAAGTGAACTCAACACGATGAAGTTCAATTGTAATGATTCCCTAACTTTTTTTACGATCGTTTAACTAACTCTCAAATAATAAGTGCCTATATTTTTTGGAATGTGGTAAACCAGATTGCTGTACGCAGTCAGTAATGAATTTTGAGTGACGTTTATACAAATGGGTTCAGAATGAATTTCGCTAATTCAAACGACCAAATGGAAGTAAATATCCATTTTATAAAACACATAAATTGTCGAATAAATATAAATAAATGCATCTACTACACTTCATCTATAAATCTATAAATATTCCATAAATATTTAGTTCGTGAGAATATTTTAAGATTTTTTCGTAACTCGTCTTGTAATTAGGACTAATTTACTCTATGGTCTTAGTTTACTGGATTTTAAATGACTACCTATTGCTTTTGTAACTATTAACGAATTTTTTTCCTCCATGATATTATATCCAAATACTGAGAGGAAATCGAATTGAATACCTGTATTCGAATTTAATTTAACAGTTAATCAATACTAACAAAGCCTTTTAATTTTGCATAGTCTTCGCGAAAACATAACAGTTGAAGTGTCTTAAAAGTTCTTATAAATAAATGGGAAAAAATAACATTTCAGGGGTGGACAAGGCGTACGATGCTCAAGGATGCTGGAACGGACGGCGGTGGGAAAGGTTGGTGGCGATGGCGCTCCAGGTTAGTCAGTTTCCTCGCAATGGCAACGGCCTTTTCCTGCTTGGCTGCTGTCTTTCCGGCTGTCGAGGCCAATCCCGAAGCAAAGCGTCTCTACGACGACTTGCTCTCCAACTATAACCGTCTAATCCGACCCGTCGGCAACAATAGCGATCGTCTCACTGTCAAGATGGGACTGAGACTGTCCCAGCTGATCGACGTTGTAAGTTTTACACCGATCTATATATGCATGAATATGTACATAAAAGTTTCCACTCCCACCCTAATCCACAACTGCACACACACATATATATACAAGTGAAAAGTTCAAAAACGCAGCTCAAGCTCCGAAGGAGAATGAGGCTATTAAATGAACTGCGACCGAGGACAAATCGCCCCGTAGAACTTGCTTAATGGAAAATTCCCTCCGGACCTACATGCCTCTCTTTCTCTCTCTCCGCAAATTCTCCACTCGTCCTCTCTCTCTCTTGTAGGAAAGAGAATCGGCCATCGTTTATACGAGCTCATCAATTACGGTGTCGTCGTTTGCCGGAGAGATGCTCTGTGGTCTCTTATCGGTTCTTCTTTTTTACCATGTTTGATACGTTCCGGGGAAAAATTTCTTTTCTTCATTTTTTGAAAAAAAAAAGAAAAAAATAGGGAACTTTTGGAGAAAGTGCACTTTCAGGATTAGTAAATACGGTTAGAGAGTGAATCGAGTGGTTTCAGATGTATATATATATATATATATATATATATATATACTTGTGAGATAGAGTAGCGATTGATATCGAGTGAAAAATTGAAAATGGAATCTAGTTTCTGTGAGTGTGCCAGAAAATTGAGTTAGAAGTAAGTTTCTTTTTGGAAAGTATTTAGTTTGATGTACTATTGAAGTATAAGTTTGCTTTTTGCTTCGGAATTTCATGCGGCTTTACAATAGAACTTCAGTAAAGCTATTTGTTTTGTTGTTTACGATACACGCAAGCTCGGTTTTGAGTGAATATTTTAGTTTGCATCGAGAGGTTATTTAATACATAGTCTGAAAATTGTTAATAAAATTTCATTGTTTGAGATTGTTAAAGCTGAATTCGATGTTCGATATAAACAAACGGAAATACTTTTTAAAATCTCGTTTACCCACTAGAACTTTAAGTAAAGACTTTTTATATCATTAGTTTACTTAGTTACGTCTCTACATATAATGCCATTATCAATACCTCTCTAGGTCAGAGTTTTATTGCACTCCAATCTGAGAGTAAATATTATTTTTAGATCGAACTTAATCACTATTTAATGGTTGTCAATTAAGATACTTAAAATAAAAAACGTTTTAAAATAGTTTTCACATTAAATATCGATAAAGTTTTTTTAATCTTACATTTCTTACATTTATATAAATTTTATACAAAAAATATATATTTTTTTATATAAAATAAAATTTGTTTAAAAAATCGCAATGGCAAAATCATATTTCACCGCAATTACTATGTATTTATCATACTTAAGTTTACGATATTACATAGCATCAACCCAATTGTCGATTCTTATATGACAGCGGCACTAAAAGACTTGAGAGGGTTTCGAAGTATTCTTCAATTTCAGTTTTGTTGTATAGAAACATTTTCTGTCGAATCATCCCTTCAATAGTATTTATTCCTGAAAGGTTGAGGCTACGTTTTGTAGGCTTCTAAAGTTTCCTGAATAATATATACATATATATATATATATATTTTTGAGAAAGTTTCTGTATCCTATGGATTTTTAAAAATGAAGAGGTATATATAGTAACGAGTACTTTTAAGAACGATAGAAGCTTGGGATTTTTTTAGATGACATTTCACGTTTCTCGTAAAAAACGAGGTCAGAAAACACTGTTAAATATCGAAAATGAACTCTAACAATACCCTCTGTTAGGGTCGAATTTGAAAATTACAAACAAGCATTAACTTGCTACACTTGTACAATATTTTACGATATAAATGTTGTCACTGAACACTTTAAAAAGCAAAGCACAGTTGGCTAAAGCACTGAAGCTCCACCATAAATTTCTTACAAATCAAAAGTAATAGCTCCATTCCTTAGAATCTCCTCTCGCGAGATTTTCAATCATTAGAAACGTAAAACTCCAATCCCTCTCTTAAAAAGAAAGCCATAAAATTGTCGTTTCGTACACTTTAATGAAACTCAGTCTCGCGACAAAGCATTCGAAGCCATCGCTCACACACATATACACACATTCTTTTCTCACCTATAGAAAAAGAAAATCGAAGGGTATGATACATATATATACATTCGATGATTGGTGAAGAGCAAATAAGGAGAGCCAACGATTGGACGGCTGCAATTAACGACGTCGAGCAGTACTTCTTCGGCTTCGGAAGTAATTAAAGACTAGTGCCTCCACGTACTCGGCTTTTGAGTGCTTTAGTCCTATGTATGTGTGTGTGTGTGTGTGTGTGTGTGTGTGTGTGTGAGCGTCCGCGTCTTGTTGTTATTCTTTAACGGTTGATCTTTGGACGACGTATACGTAAGATAAATATATATATATATATATATATATATATATATATTAAGAGTGAGAGAGAAGGTTTAACGAGTTCGTTATCGCATTCGCGTCTTATTTTTCTTCGTTGGTGAAGAGATATAGGGGCAATCCGATCCTCGGTAATTTCGTAGCCTACTCCCAGTAGAGGACGTGATGTATTTCGTTGGATAAGGTCTCTCTTTCACTCTCTCTCGCGCTCTCTCTCTCTCTCTTGTGCGGAAAAAGGATCGTATAATACATCTTCGTCGATGTTTAAAGTCCAGTTAATTGGCAATCGAACGAGAAAGAAAAAGAAAGAAGAACCAAAGGTATATAAGGTACGATAATTACTCTATCCATTAATACCGACGAATCGAAAATCATTTCAACTGATTGATTTCCAATTTTACTCTCTCTTACTCTCAGCTATGATTTATGCATAGTATTACATACACACACGTACGTGGCCTCTATTCAGTCATGCATATTCAGTGGTATATATTTGAAAATATCGGCTCTGGTCGAATAGCCGTTTTTCTTTTCGTTTATTAGCTTCAATAGGAGAAATGCTGATTAAATAGCTCTCTGTCTCTCTCTCTCTCTCTCTCTTGGCTTATTATCGAATATTTACTGGCTGAAAATTCCAATATCATTATAACGCACTGTACACAGGGATCATTTGATTTAGGGGAAATGTTCGCGTGCATTAGAGCATCAACGTTATAACGGGGATAGAATCGATAACGACATGAAGGAGCTATGCGTATGTACGCGCATATCAGCAATATAGAGTTTGATCCACACGGTAGTGTAGTCGGAACCGACATTTTCCGAGCTTTTCCGGTAATAATCTCTCGGATTTACGATTCTACGCTTTTCTCTCATTCTTTTTTTCTTCTCCGAGTTTACACGGAATTTTCCTTTCGAACTTTTTTACTATAGCGGACAAAGGCGCGAACGTTATTTGCATCTTAATTCAACCGAGAGAGAAAGCTTTCAGGAGCTTTTGGATGTAAAAAAAAGAAAACAGAAACTTTCCAATTAACAAAGTCCGGCCAGGGAGAAAGAAAGAGCCTGCTTTCCGCTTTGTATTTTATATAATCGAAAGAAACTTTCAATCCCGAGGTTTTTAACGACGAGAAATATCACTTTCGATCGTCAGCAGCTTTTTGTCTCGTAATGTCAATACATACGAGTGCTTTTTTTTCTCTTCGTTGCAGTACCTTCCCCTCTTTTTTTCCCCCTCAAAGCATACATGCGAGAGTATGTTTACGTGGCATCGTTATCTGTTGATTTAACCCAACGTCTCTCTTTCACTTCTCTTCAGGCCAATCATTTGTTCTTCGAACTTTGTGTTATTACAGGACAACGACTATACCGAAACTTCAAAAGTGCTGTCTCCGCTGATTTTCATCTTTTTCTTCTAGCGCTTATCCGCTTTTTTCCCGATCGTTTCTTTTTCACGTAGTCTGTCGCCTTTGGATATACGACGTGGTACTATGAGGGAGAGGTATTTGGAATTTCCCAATTTTCTCCAGTAGAGAAAGAGAGCGACGCTACTTTTCTTAATAAGACGCTGAGATTTTCCAAGGGGTTAACGCGAGACTTTGCTGAGGGAGGGGAGATAGAATTTACGTTTGCATGTGAGTGTGTGTGTCTGTGTGTGTATGTTGGATTAGTCTAGGTTTTTTGTTCTAAAGAAACGAACATTCGGCTTTTCGAGATAACAATTTGAAAGTGTATTTTCCTTTTGTAAACGTCAACATGCGGGATGTTTTTGTAATGGAAAGCATCGCGGTTTCGAGAAAGTTCGGAAAGTTAGTTGAGAATTTGAATTTCCCGCGAGTAGCAATAAAAACGGCATTTATTATTTCACTCGAACTTTGAAGCTTCAAATGTTTCAACAGTAGGCTTCATTTCAATAAGTTTCGAAGGAAAGTTTCGTATAGATTGACGAAAGTTATAACAATTAAACCCGTTAACAACGAAACTCCAAAGCTATTTATCCACAACAACAAACAAGAACGATCATTCATCTCGAGTCTTTGCAAAAAGAATGAAAAAAAAAATGCATAGTACTGAAACACGTGACCGGAAGATAAGTGCTCGCTTATTATTACGGTCATTAACGATGAACAGAAGCTTCTAGCTCAGTCGTCGAAATTAAGAGCTATTGAAATGTTGTGGCTCTAGCGCTACTTCTGTGAAAACGTTTTCGTGGAACACGAAAATGCTTTCGCAGCTTTATCGTTTTTTATACGCTCTTTTTATTCTCTTCCCTGAAGTTTACGAGATTTTTTCAACAGTAATTCTCTTTTCTTTTTCTTTCTTTTTTCTCTAGTGATGATGCGTATCCGAAATTTCGCTAGTAAACGCCCCTGCTAATGTATGCGTTTGCACACAACGCAGAGCTTGCAAGCTCTCTCTCAAAGGAGGAATTTCATTTGCCTTGTAGAGTGGGCGTCGATTTCTAGAAAATCAGATAGTAGCATACGCGTGTAATTGGATTCGCGTAGCGTTTGATGCGTCGGACGTCAAAGAGAGGAATAAAAACGCGAACCATTATCGGATATTATTCTCGTACTCGCGTGCAAACGAGCCATTGTCGACCACACACACGAGTAGATTGTTCGATTATCAAGTCATCAACAGCTGCGCTTTATGTGATGATATCCGCGAAATTTAAAAAAAAATGCTTTCGAGTAGATGGATTTATGGATTAACGAAAGTTTTGCTAATGAACCTTCACAAAAGACGATCGATGCGATCGTCTTTTTTCTTCCATCGTAAAAGAAGCTTAGAGTACTTATGGTGGTAAACTTTGGAGTTAAAAAGTCTGAAGTTATTTTTGAAAATTCTTGTGTGGACATCAGTGTTTTTAAATGTGTAACGACGTCTTGAGGACTACACTTTGAAGTTACATAGTTTTTATATTCCTCGTCAATGAAAAATGGCAATGTTCAGAAACTTTGCAGAAATACAATTAAAAAATGTTTTTACGAATGAGAACTAGTTACGATTCCATCTTAGAACCGGGGAAAGACAATCTGAGTGAAATGCGTTTTGATTGGTTAGTTAGTTAATTATACCGGGAATATGTTTTAGTAAATGTTGTGAATGGAAATTAATCATATAAATACCAAATTAATTATATGTATTAAATTTCATTGAATTAGAATAAACTGTATATACACAATTCTAAGCTATCTCTAATAGTAGTGTAAACGTGCCGATAATTTTCCAAAGGAAATTTTTCACAATAACTTTTTCAATAATTTTGTTTTTTAACGAAAATTGTAATTAAATGCAAAGTAGTAATAGTAATAGATTTTAACTGTTTACAATTATAAGCTGTATATAGTCGATAAATTGGCTTTTCATCGCTTAACGATTACGAATGTAAAATATCCTTTAAAATTCTTTTTCGAGGTTTTAATCTACACAAGGTGTCTTAAACTTCCTCTAGAATATAATAAATATATTAATAAATTTTATATTTTAACAAGATATTAACTGTTGGAAAGATAAATTAGTTTAGAAGAAGCTACGTGCTTCTCATTCGAATGCACGTCGTAAGCTTTTAAATAGAACAAAGCCGAGCACGTGTGATGTTCGTTAAAAACTTTCAGCTTTCAACTCTCTAGATACGCACAGAGAGAAGAACACCTCGAAGCTTCTTCAAACATATATATACTTATATATATGTGTATATCCGGCAGAGAAGCTGCAAGCTCTCCCTCAACAGCCATTATTCCGAGGACGAAGATGTTTGTCGCGACTAGAGAGAGAGAGAGAGAGAGAGAGAGAGAGAGAGAGAGTGAGAAACACTTGATATATCGGTTGTTGCAAGCCGCGGCAGGTTTGTCCTGTGGTGTATTATTACGTCGTTAACTCGCTAATACGCCACTGCTGCTACTACTCTGTCCTGTCTTGTGCGAAGCTCCGATAACGTCGTCTCTCTTCTCTCACTCTCCACTACGAAATACTGTCGATATGTACGAAGTCTATATGCGTCTGCGTATATAGAGTAAGAAACATGAGCTTATATGTATATGTATACACTCTGTCCAATTAGTTTCTCTCTCCCCTTTTGCTTCGGGGACGTCGAGAGGTGAAGGTGACACGCGTAGTAGGTTTAATTATCGATAGATTTCTGTCGCGTACGAGGCGCGAGGAAACACAATGGAGTACTATACACAGTACCACGGGGCCGATATTGAACTTGGCCGAAGTCGATTGCACAAGTCTTGGGGGGATTATGAGATATCCTCTACGTACGTATGCATATATACAGCGTATAAATTTATTGGGTTGACAGGATTTTCATTAACTTTTTCTCAAAATTGTACTCCTTGAAGAAACCTTACCAGACAGTCAAATAGTTAAGGAATGCAAAGCGTTTATTCCTTTTTAAATTTATTAATATTAAAAGCTTGAGCTGGCGTCTTAAAATTTAAATTGGAAATTACATGGGAACAGCAAGTTTCTGACTTTTTTTTTAAAACAGCTTTAACCGTACAAACTTTTCGTCGAATTTCTTTTTCTTCTAAATATTCCCGAACCGAGTACTTAAGATTAACGAAAAGATGATAAATATTGTTATTAAGACACCAAGAAAATGCAATTTTCATTAAAATTACTGGTTTTTCGAGATAGATATCGAGACTGGTACAAATATAAGTTTAATGAAAATACAAAATATTAATGAGTAAAAGTGAAATTTAAGTGGACACCTTTAGTTTGAAAAAGATAAAGGCTATAAATTTTTTTCAAGGGATAAACGCGTATGATACTCGGACTACCTGTGTTCCTCTATGTTGCACAGTAAAGTGATATGTGCTATTTTACTATAGCCGTGGCTCTTGGTTGCAAATCTTTTCTAAAACTAACCGCGAATATTTACGAGAGCAGTAAATTGAGAAAATGATTTTTACGATCGGTTTGGTTCGTCGTTTAGTTTTTCAGCTGCATCGCTTCTGCAGATGAAATATTTTTCGAAAATTTCTTTTTGAGCTGCTTTGAATTCCACGAGTATTCGGCTATCTATTAAGCTTTAAATTGCCGACCCCTTAAATCCGATACCGAAGATGACCCAGGCTTGAATGTAATGCACGATGATTTTTTAGAATAGAAAAAAACTTACTTGTACTTGAACACTACTATGCTTAAAATGTTTGTGACACTAAAAAATATTTGTTAGTATTAGGAAATATTCATTGACACAACGTTATACACGATTCGTGTGTATCGTAAGTAATTTAAATCTTGAGGACGAACTCATCAAGAAGCGGCGTAGCAATAGTCGAGTATCATCAAGTTTTGAACAATCTCTTAACTATTAATGCATTTGCATTCGGTTCACGTAAAAGCCACGCTCATAAAGGCATAATTCGCTGATTTTATAATAAATGAATCTATCATCCTTAGAGACATATAAGCAATTAAATAATAATATATCATTTATAAGTATGTCTAAAAATTAAAAGAAAACTTATTTTAAAAAAGTACTCTGTCTCTTTCAAACCGATACTCTGAAGGAACATTTCAAACAGTCTCATGAAAATAGATTATGAAAAATATGAAATCAAACACTTAAAAGAGTGGACAATAACAAAGTCCAGAAGGACTATCTGAATTACTTTCGAGTGCAAATATCGTGTACTGTATGCGTACTCGATGTACAAAAGTTGTAGTTCCCTAAATTTAACCCACGTTTGACATCTTAAAGAGGTACAATTTTCAAAATTTGATAAAGTATGCTGTCACCGTAATATAGGTACGAGTCGTAATGGGACAGAGAAAATAAAATCACAAGGGAATTGGAATTTTCAACGCGCGACACATACGTGCGTATGTAGATGTATAAGTATGAAAGAGAAGTTGACCTGTCGGAACTTGATTGAAAGTTCGCGTTGAGAATTGGAGAAACTTTCGAAACTCGCGAAATCCACTGCGTGTCACGTACACATCTGCATATATATATATAAATATATACACATATATATTTATATATATATATATATATATATATATATATATATATATATTTAATGCATTAGTGTAATAATCAGGTAATAGAAGAGGAAATTTCGCGGTATGAAAATTCATTACTCGTACGTAATATTGTTTTGACTGTTTGTAATTTTGAGAGTATATAACCCGTGGATTAAAATTTAATCATTGCATATTATGAACTTTTCATTTACACACGGTATTCCTTATTGGTGGATAAAGCATTAACGCCACAAGCTTGGCTAATTTTTGATTATCTTTGCTGCTAAAATAACTTTCGACGCTTGTTTCCAAAAGCTCGTAGTCGAAAATAAGTTATCTCGTTATATCAGAATGGAATCGTAAAAGTAATGAAAATGGCATTTCAAATATAATTGCTCTACATAATATACTTGATTCTCACGGCACTAGAGGTGAGAACCGCAGAGCGGTTAAATTACTTGTATGAATAAATTATCGAATACGTAAAGAGCCTCGTTAGTTTACCATTTTTCTCGGCGAAACTCGAAAAGCTCGAGAGATTGTATACTTATACATAGTATACGAAGCAGAAGAAGAATAAAAGTTTCGTGGCATCGTGCCACGCTCTTTCCTTCCGGCGAATATCTTTCTTCTCGATCGTCCTCGTCGTCGTTCTGGAATAAAAGGGCTCAAAGGCGCCAGGTTGACGCTTGACGCAATTAAAACTTTTCTACTCTCTCTCTCTCTCTCTCTTACTCTCGTAACGGTTAATTTGTCTTTGTTCGAGCTTTCGACCCTTTCCATACATGTATTATTCATTTAGAAACAACTTTTTTCACACCGATGGATAATGAGTGGCTTATATACGAGATGACTTCGTGTATATAATACTAACGTCTCGAGGAGCTTTCAAAAGCCGCGTCAAAGCTCTCAGAGCTTTTCTTAATTAAAAATTCAGTATTCACTCTCGCGAGAGCTTATATGATATATACGTGTACAAATAGTTATTTTCTTATATAAGTCCGATATGAAGTAAGTTCGTTTAGAAATCGCTTAAAGCTTTGTAAATGCAGTCTTGTTCTGCAGTTCTATATATATTATATAGTACTAGCTTAAGGGCACACACGCGTCTCGGAACTCTCGTATAGCCGCAATATTTTCCTTATTCCATCTCTAAAGTTTAAAAGGGAACGTGTATACACGTCGTCCTCGTTCTACGACCTCGAACGTTGCACAGAGAGAAAGCACGTCACTTACGACGCAGATTCTACGCTCGATTTGTCAAAGAATCCGTGAACGCTACTCTTGGCGTAAATAAATCTCTCTATCTCTCTCTTTCGTTCCCCTCGCTCTACATGCGCACGCTAAAGAGAGAGAGAGAGAGAGAGATAGAGAGAGAGAGAGAGAGAGAGAGAGAGAGAGCGAAAGAGAGCCGGCTATTTTTCTCTTTAATCTATCCGGCGCAGCAGCTCTTCTTTATGGCTGTACTAGGGTATATACACATATACATATAACTATGCGTATATAGAGTAACTTTAAACGCTTCGGTTTGTACAAACATTTGAATTTTCGCGCGCGCGGGATCAAAGCTCGCGAGGCCTAATTATTATACGAGTTAAATACATGTGAATCATGCCCTCGGAAGAAGTTCCTTTTTTTATACAAAATATATAAAATAACCGTAAAGGTAATAGCGATAAAATATTCAATTTAATAATAAATATATTTGAGCAATTAAGTAGAATAATTGTATTTACATAATCTACGATGATTTGCTGTTTATTATATACAGTTTTCCTTTATTTTGATACGGAAATTGGATGAAATCAAATATTTACAAACTCAATATAAGATCTAAAAACATCAACACAAATATACACAAATTTGTTAGTTTTTATTTAGCAAACATCGAACGAAAAACATTGTTAAGAAACAAAAATACAGAAATGAAAAATTTATTTTTACAAGATATCGTTGGTTTAGTACAATCGAACAGTATAATTCCTGTCTATTTTAGCTTCATCAAAATCTGTAAAACTTCCTAACTTACAAGATTTTATTATAAAGAATTTAATTTTTCCCTGTGCCAGGTAGAACGTAGCCACTTTTGTATCGTCATCTATTTGTAATCAATTCTTCATAGCTATAACATCTACTCTTGTTTAATATATAATCCATTAAATAAATATATTTCCGTCGGAGCTTTACGCGTACTATGCCGTCGGATTATATATGGGAAGCCCGAAGCTTTATTTCGTATATTTTTTTCTGTCATATCGATTGTTTAGTTATACATAAAATATGTTCGCGTACAGAAGAAAAATGAATTTAAACTTCGGAGAGGAAGAGAGCGGGTGCTATATATAAAAATACAATAGCGAAAAAAGCCCGGATAATTCCTAATTCTAGGTACGCGTAAGGGGATATACGGAATTCGATTTGAAAGTCCCAACGTGTACATACATACCTTGTTGTGTGGATGAAAATGCGCGCTTGCTTATACTCGAGTGAGAACACTATACGTGCAGAGAAGCGCCGGCACGGGGGCGTCAGTTCCTTCTCTCTGCTGCGCATATCCATCGCCCTCTGTTTTCCTCCGAGCCGACATCTAATTTCCATAGCATTAGGCTTTTTATACGCGTAAACGGCCCTCTCGCCACTTCCGACGCCAGCTCCGTTCTCACGTTTTATCAGCAGCTCCTTTTCTCTCTCGTTCTCTCACTCAACCTATCTGATATTACCTTAGTTGCAGAGGGGAGCTTGCACTTCTATAGCTTTGTTCTCGCTTTCCTTATGTAATTTCACTGTGTACACGTACGATGACGTTTCTGCGGCATCTAAGGTGGAATGTTCGCTGGTTGGAATGAGCTTTTTATTTTGAATTTGAATTTCTCGCGCCTTTAGAGGAGTCGATAGTTACGCGCTATAGAATCCCGTTGTGGAATGTAACTGCCCCGAGGGATTCAAATGTTTTTGCTTCTTTATGCAACGCGTTTTTTTCCTTGCGAATGCTATACAATGTAGACGTACAGTTGATTTATTGATACCTGTGTTAGGATTATTTTTTCAAAATTTAAATAACGACCACTGCCAATTCTTCGGTTCGTAGTATACTTTAAAAGAGTTTATCGTTACTCAATCATGTATATTGGTATTTTTATTTATTATTTTATAAGTTCAATTTCGAATGTTTCATTCGATAACATTTTTTATTTTTCCGAGATAAATCAACTTTCAGTAATATTTCATTAAAGCGGATTTTAAACGGCTAGCTTTGATTACGTAAATTTTTGATTACGTAAATAAAGCGGTGATCTCCAAAACAGATTCAGGTTTTAACCTGTGCGAAATTTCAATTACTAGTGAATATAATAATGTGCTATTTTTCCTTGTATAATTATTATTATTATTCTGCACAATATACGAGACCTTCATCGAGAGATTTTAACGAGATATAAAAGCACGTATAGAGCGTTTTTTCGTCAGCTAAGAAAATTGTATAAAAATAAATATTCTCCCAGCAATCTTTCATGTATGAAAATAAAATAAAACGGGCGAGAACAAGAAACGTTCACTCTCCGCTTCACACGTAACTCAACCGCTTCAGTCCCAATCGATCGAAGCCAACAGTTTGAACCGTCGCGCTAAGGACCGCTAAAGCCAGCAATATTCTCCGATAAATCCTCTGTAAAATAACAATTCGTCTTACCTCGCCCACACACACACACATACACGTTACTCGTTTTTTTCTTCTCTCCACGTAAAACTTCGACCAGGTGCTTTATACGTTGCGCTCGACTTGTCTAAATCATCGATTACCTCTTCTCTCTCCCTCTTTTTTGTACAAAAGAGTAGACGATCGCTCAAAACTCGCTTACTTAAACAACGTTCTTTTCTCCATTCCCTCATGAAAAGAAAATTCAAAGTCTATATCCCTCCAAGCGATCTTTCACCCTTTGAAATTTACCCCTTCTCAGAAAAAAGGCGCACGTCGTTTCTCTCCGGGTGTAAAGTAACTACAGGTAGTTTTAAAATAAAATTTAAAGCCATGTATATGTTTCTGTCTATTACAACGTTGGGTACGTATATCAAGCCTTGTATTAAACTGGTTCATGGTCATTGTGCTCCAGAACGTCCTGAAAGAGGGTTGACTATGGATTTTTTATGGTCAAGGCGTCCCGTGTTATACGATTCTGTAGTTTAAAAAAGAAAGACCAGCAGCAGTCTGTCTTATAAATGTGTATATAGTTATCTTGTGTATAGCTTGGGAGCAAAGTTTACCGAGGTGTGCATAATAAAGCTTGGAACATACCGCTCGAGGATCATAAGCTGTAATCCGTCGTGTTTGGAGCTGTACCCGAGTAAGATTAACGAGTCTCTCTTCTTGGCAATAACCTACGATCGTGTTCATCTTTTTTTTGTTCCTTTTCGTTTTATTCTAGTTTTTACATAAGCGCGAGGGAGTGTAAACTCGACTTGTCGTGGAAAATCGCCTGCGACGTCGCTTATCGCATCATATTCAAAATGCGCGCGCGTAAAAGCTCCGCAAGCTTACAAGGGTATATAATAGCGGTGAGAGAACTTACTCAGTGTGGAAGGAGGCCGAGTTCGACAAAAGCAGCTTCATACCAGAGAGAGAGAGAGAGAGGCAGACTAAGGATTTTTAACGTTTAACCGAACCTGTCTATAGCGTATAGACACTCGAGCTTGCAAAAAGCTCCGATGAAATCGATGTTTACCATGCTTGTACTTTAATACTTAAGGAGGCTCTGAAAATTCCATTATTCCAACTTTATTCTTCCAGATATTACCGTGTAAAAGTACCAAACTTGCAGTACATTCAATATTGTTTACAATAGAAGCTTTTTTAATGGAGCGAGATTTGAAATTTCCCATTGATTTTCAAACTTTCTTAATATTTTACTTATAGTGCAAAGGAGAGAATATAAGAAATTGCTAAGAACATGCAGATGTCTGAGCATTCATACACACACGCACATACACACACAATCATATATATGTATATTTCCACGTCTACAGTCACCTTTCGGAGTAGGCCAGTATAGCAGTATAGGTGTCGTGCGTGGCAACACCTCTGCAGGGGCGCTTTATCGACCGGCTCTATGCTCGCGTAAACTAAATGTCTCTGTCTTTCTTTGTCTCTGAAATTTAAAGTCTATATTTTTATACTTCTTTAACACCATCATTTTTTTCTGTTTCAGAATCTGAAGGCACAGATCATGACAACGAACGTTTGGGTGGAGCAGGTAAGCAAATATATATAATATAACACTTCACTACGCTCTATTCTGGCTCCTTTTTCTGCTTCGATATTTCCACGTACTCGCGGCAAATGGAAGAGATTTCTTTCCTAAGGAATATGATTACTGGATTAAAGCAGATTTAAAAGATGCTATACTCGTCTGGCCTAACTCGGAGTTAATCTACTTTAAGGGGAAGATTATGCAAAAACCAGCGATCGATAGCATCGTAAATCTTTGCCTTGGAAATATTATCGAATGAAGAAAAAAAAAAACATTAAAAATATTTCATTCTCGCAAAACTCCTCGCATTGTCTCGCGGATTAAGGTCAGTCTGTATATTCTATTCAGCAGAAAAATTCAGCTATTACTTGATTTCCGATTCAATTTTTCTCTCGTTTCTTTCGCGCATTTTTATGCTCATATTCACACGTTAAATATGCCATCGACGAAGCCAGAAAGAATTCTTCCCCTATACATATACAGCTGCATTGCTACCGTAGTCTTTTGCCAGAGAAAAGAGTAATACGTACGTTGCAAGCTTTATGCGGCGCGATTGAAAAGTCGTGTTCATAGAAATGGGCCGGGCTCTGCAGCCAGACTTTAAAGTACTCCTGCTTTCGTCTTGTCGACTTTACACTACCTTCTCATCCTTGTGCACGTGTACTGTATATATGTATTTTGTATAATATATACACGAAACCAGACGTTTTTAATCAAATGCCTATGTCTGCGTGTTTTGCACGATGGACGCGTAAGAATTTTTCATTCGGGATTATCGCATTCTGGTTATAATTAATCAATGAGGAAAAAATCATTCGACGATGAATAAATGAGGAGAAAAGATGAAGAGAAAAAAATTATTATGCATACGTAATGTGCTCGTGCTCCAGTTGTCGAGCTATACCGAGCTAATTTTTCATTAGCTTCGTCGCTTGGCTGAGTTGTCCGCGCGTCACTGCATGTAAAAGTAAACAATCTCGAGCTTTATACTTCACTTGGCAACGCTCGTTCAATAATAATGTATATACTTCAACAAATGCGTTACAACGCTGCTTTTAAAGAAATTTTGCTTTCTCAAAGCAGAAGCTTTGTTATATTTTAAATTTAAAGCTTCGTTTAATCGCTGTAGAAAGCAAAGTTCTTGCAACCGAAGTCTCTTATTTTTATTTTTTGTTCTTTAAAAAAAACTCTTTTGAAATGTTATGTAAATGAGGTTACGCGAAATAATTACTCGTTGAGTAGAATGCAGAGTCGAAAAAAGTCTATAAATTTAAGGATCTTCCATATTTCTTTTAGACTAATATACGAAGCGAATATTCATATTTGAGAAAATCAATTTTACTTTACGGATTGTGTATAAAATTTCAACGTCATATAAATTTTTTTTTGTAGATTCCTACATTGCTATAAATATTAAGTATGTGAAAATTACAGTTAAGTGTAAATGAATATTAAAATAATACGTTTTTAGAAAATTTAATGTTAAAGTATGCGATATTCAGTAAAGTTTGTATGGAATTTTCATGTAATTAAAATTTATATCAATGTTAATGCACAAATAAACAATTTGACGCTTATGCAAATATCATTCATAGTTAATTTACATTTTAATGTCAAAGTACTTGGAGATTTTATTATATAATTGTACTTAAGTTTTTATGGCTTTAATCGAGAATTCAATGGACGTAGAATTAAAATTTGCGCCCAGTTCTTAAACAATAAAATCAGTGAAAACGATTTACGATAGCGTCGTTCTATTCTAGTTTTCGTGAATAATTATTCGAAATTGCATAATCCGAAAAAAGCTCAGCGCGTGCAACGGTCCGATAATAAAAGACCGCGGTACCATTGTTTCTCCGTACACATACAAGTAGATATCGCTTTCTTTTCACACTCAGAGAGTCAATCTTCGTAGCAATGAAATTATAAAGCCAAGTTGGCGAACACCGAGAAGATATTGCCTTGAATTCTTTACGCCACGAAGAAGTCTAGCCGCACCATCTGTTTCTATCTCAGGCTGTTTTCTGCACAGATACAAAGACTATTTACGCGTGAAAAGTATATACGCACAGTCCCTCGTGAACAATCGCTTGTCCCCCTTGGATTCGTATAAATTGAGCGTATTTATCCTTTCCCAGATATTCGTTGTAAGAAGTAAAGAAGAAGAAAACTCGAGGAGTCGTGCCAAATGATTCTCGAGTGTTCTTTAGTTTTCATTCCGGGAAGTGACCGCGAGAGCGAGGCTCGTTTTTATCAATTTTCCTCGAGGATCCGAAGAGTAAGCGAGGTGATATTGTTCGTTGTTGTTCTGCTGAAATATGCAGGTGCCCTTGAGAAAGAACAGAGGAGAACGGAGAAGAAATGATTTTTTATTATTACGGCTTTTTTAGGTGGTGATGAACACATTGGGAGACATTCTTTTGAATACAGCTCGGATTTTTAGAACTATGTTTTATTCTTGTTTAGGCTAAATAGCTTGTCACACGAAGATAAATCGTTTTGTGCTGAGATACTTGTATTTTAAGATGGTACTCGCTGAGATTTATCGTGACTGTTTTAATATCTCAGCACTTGGTTAGCGGATATTTATTGCTTCCTCAAAGAGAAAACTTTGTAAAAGTAAACTTTTGTCTGCTAAAGCTTTCTGTTACTTTTTATTGGATTCGCGTTCGATTTTCTTGCTGCGGTTTGTTTTATTACGAATTTTCGAATTCTGAGTACTAGTGACGTTTATTCTTCAATTAATGGAATTCAGATATTCTAAAGGGATCAATTTTAGTTTCAAGAGTACACGAATACTTACATGTTTCAACAAAACGTACACGCCGGCTATTTCAATCCTTTTGTTCTATCGAATTGCTCTTTAAAAATTCATAATTCCATTATTAACCGATACAAAAACTTTTTATTTCACGTTAGGTATCTGAATTTCCAATTCTCTAGATCCATTTTGCAGTTTCATTCTATTCACGAGCGTAAGTCGAATAAAATAAAAATCTGAATTTTAACAAAGGACCTATTTAAACAAACGTAGTCAGCCGAGTTTAATACGTCAAACGCCCATCGCATCAATTGAAAATTTTCCGCGAAAAACTTTTCAGAACACATTCAGACGTCGCTCTACACCGTAACATCCTCGCGAACCCTTTAATCTCCTCTCAGTCGTATAATATATTCCTCATAGTCACGTAGCATCAGTCGTGTCTCTCTTTCTCTCATACCAATGAGATAAGCGGACACGTACGTTATTCTCCAACGGCGAGAATCTCGTTGCTAATTTTAACGGTCCGGCACGCGCGTGTAATTCGACGAAATGAAATTTCTATCCCCATCCAGTCCCAACCTCTCTTCAGATTTTATAAGTTTATTCGGAATCACCTATTAATTCATGGCTCTTTCTCTCTTTTCTGCTTGGAATATTAATGGAGTCTTTCTCTCGAAGAGCAAACTTACTGCGAACCAGTTTTCGAAACTCACTTTTTTCACTCCGATAAATATTGATTTTCAATTAACCTGGCAATATACACTCTTTCGTCGCTATTAATCGTGCGCGAAACAAAAGAATTCCAAAAGTAAAAGTTTCCAGTAGTGGCTGTACACGAATGAGAGAGAGAGAGAGCGCGCACGAGAAAGAGAGAGAAAGAGAGAGTAGAAGTTGCCTGAAATTATGATTGATGAGTGAAAATAGCTCTCGGGACTAATTGAATTTTTCCCCTTCCCAAGCTTATGTGAAAAACGCCAGCGATGTACGAGTACCTTCGACACGTACAATGTATATATGTATACTGATATCTATACATATATACAAACTAGTAGATATACCGCCCGAAGCTGTTGGGGAACACAATTTCATCGTCCGTGGAAATGGAGTTTGCGGCGGTTGCCTAATAGGCTACTGCTCTGGTAGCATCTCTTGACTCGCGGGCAGCTTTCAAACGATAATGATATTTTATCGGGTATGATCATCATCGCCCGCGAATGAGAAAAAGCTTTGAGAACACTGTCCAAGTTCGGCCGCTGTAATTGAATAGATCTGCGATCTAGCAAGAGCTTCGTTAAAGGCTAATCCCTTCCCCCGTCTACCCTTATCCCTTCGACCACTTTTACAGTTGTTTCCATACTTGTGGCTACACACACACATATATATCTATATATACATATCTATATTAAAGCGATCCCGCGGGGATAACTGCTAATTCGAAAAGTCAATTACCGTGATCGCGGGGAAATTCAAAGAGAGCTTTTTCAAGCTTTCAAATTGATTCTCCGGAAGGAAGAAGCTTTCCGGGAACATGGATACCAGAAACAAAGGAAAAAGAGTCGGGAGTGATTGATAGATTTTTCTCGTGTTCCAGTCTGATTTCGCGGGCTAGGTCTAATGTGCTTTTTTTCTTCTTTCAGGAATGGAATGATTACAAGCTCAAATGGAACCCGGATGACTACGGGGGCGTCGACACTCTGCATGTACCATCCGAGCACATATGGCTGCCTGACATCGTACTCTACAACAAGTGAGTATTTCTATGTTTCTCTCTCTCTCTCTCTCTCTCTCTCTTTCACTCTTTCTTCCTCTCTTTTCCATCGCAATCCAAGCTGCATGAGAGAGTAAATCAATATCACGAGCTGGCAGTCGGCTTATTAATACGCGCAAGCTCTCGCCGGTTATTATTCGAATAGAACAGTGTTTAAGCTCCGTGCAAATATCCCTTGAGAGGATGACTGTGCTGCACTGATTGGTTCGAATGTTCTAACTTTCCTAATCTAGAAATTTGTTACCCTAAGGCCTTCTATTTGTTTTAGTAAACAATGAGAAATAAAAGTAATACGCTAATATTAGTGAAGTAGGAATTACATTGTAAGAGTGATTTTTCACTTTTGAAAAGGGCGGTAAGTACACGTATTACGTAAGTTAAACACACATCTCTAGGTTATAATTTATTTTCAGTTTTAGAAGACACGGAAAACCTTTTTAAGCTAGACTTTCTTTACACTCTAATCCGAGCGCCATAATCATAGTGATAATACAGCTCTTTACGGCCATTAAAAAACGATAAACATATTTTTTATAATATTTTATTTTTAATTTTTCTCGTCCAATATTCATTTAGTTTATTTAGATACTTAAGATGAGAAAATACGATTTCTTGATAATAAATTCGAGTTTTCCAATCATTGCATAGATACTTTTGTAAATGAATATGAAGTATATTTTTGTGAGATTTTTGATTAAAAATAATATTTCATTTTAACGACTATTTACTTATGTAATGCGAATAAAATAATATAATCTATCACGGTTATGCTCAAGGATTTAAGACGATCTCAAAGTACTCTTCAATTTGTATTGTGGCGTATATACTTTTTATTTTTCAAACTTTAGGAATACATTCGGTAGGTTTACAAACTTTTCTTGAATATTTTATATATTTTTAGAGTACTTGACTGTAAACTACTAAATGTTAAAGTAAAAAATTTACTTCGAAATACATTCGATTCTAAATTATCATTTAACACGGATAACGGTTTAACCAGTGACCTGTTATTCTGATTTCTCTCTAAGCTTAAGAGTGAAAATTATCACATTCAAATTTGAATATGCACCCCTCTATTAGAATTTAATTTCGCCATTAATCGAACATGACGTGAGTGAATAAATGTAAAAATTTAAGACTGAAATTTTGTCAAACATTCCATCCCTCGAGTCACCTACATAGTAACAGACAATGACCAGTTCTTTTCCCGACAGTTTCTGAATAATATTTTAAAGTAAGCTACGAGATACAGAACTCCAGGTGGTGGAAAGGACACAATCGGTAAAGTTTTCTCTCCACAGCCCTGTAACAGCATGATGCTATCTTTTTTTTCCCTTCTCATCCTGCGCACTAGTCTGGCCAAACATCCCTCGTTCTACTTATCCTCGTACGCATACCCCTCGTTGAAAAGAACTCGCAGAGCTTGCAGCAAAAATAAAAAAAAGAGCTCTGCATAAGAAAAAGGGAAAAATATGTCCGATGTAGCGCGACGAAGAAAGAAGGTGAAAGGGTCGTGGGGGGCAATAGGTTGCAGTGAGCGGGCAATAGGTCATAGCTAGCAGCGAGTTAGCACTTGCCGCGGCGCCCATTAGAGGCCCTCTTGCTTTACCTTCAATCCTTCGCTGCTTGCGCGAGTGCGTTCTCGTTAAGCCTCCCGGAGGCGCTTCCTTTCTTTTCCCTCTCTTTCTCTTCTAACCCCGTCATAAACGAGTGCAGAACAAATACTTGCGAATACACACACGCACACGCGCGCGCACATGGACCAACGCGTATAGGATTGTATTATGTAAAAAGTTGACGTCTGTATAAAAGCGTGAGTGTGTACGGGTATATAGACAACATTTGTAGCAATATAAAAGTGGAAGAGGACCTCGAGGCAATCGAATTTCGGTATACAGCTTCTTAACGACTCTGTATAGACACGTATACGTAAGGGGGAAGAAAGAATTCTCGGGGGGATAACGGTATATACGCGTGCGCAACCGAGGGAAAAAGCACACTCCGGGGGGCATCGAGCGTGTGCCCCACCCGACACCTCTTTTCTCATTTTATACTTCTTCGAGCTTATATACTCCTCCTATACATGTATATTATACAGGCTTTACGCCTGAGTCATCTATATTTTTTTTAAATATGCGTATACGTGCGGACGAATTCCTACCCTCTATTAGGAGATGCAGTTTCGTAGTTGCTGTTGGCTCATTTTTTTCTTTTGCTACCTGATTATAATCCCACTATATTCGAGTGTATGTTAGAGCCATCAAGTGGGTAAACAACGAAGGCGTTTTTGGGTTGAGATAGAGCGGCGACGACGATGTTTTGAAAAAGTAAGTATGTGGGTCAGCGCACTTTTATCGCACTCGATTATCCGATAGCTGCAAATTGTGTATGTACCTATACAAGTCGAGAGACTCTCTTTCTCTCGTATATAACTTGTTAGTCTGTTGTTGTGTGTACGTGTTTATTCCTGTGTAGGAGGGAGTAAATTCGTATAGGACGGTTGAGCTAAGGAAACGAAGAATAAGAAGAAGAAGAAGAAGAAGAAGAGGAAAGTAGGCGAGCCGTACAGTGTATATACGACTAAATTGGGTTTCGTTGGGGGCTTAGGCTACACACGAAACTTATTGCGGTGCTAGGCGACAAAGGAAAAGCTATATAAGGTCTGTTAACTGCGAAGCCGCTTTAAATCACTTATATAAGCGAGAAAATCTTTTTAAAATATATGCAGTTGTTCAGAGATCGAAAAATCGCGATATTTTTCTCGTTCATTACATTTTCTCGAATGTACGTGGGAAGCTTTTTTTATTTTGAGTTCGAGCACTGAATTTGCGAGAAAAAAATAACCATTCTTGAAACACGTGTGTACTAAACATCTGCTAGCACAAGCTGTAAATGCAGTTTTCTGGGATCAAAGTGCGAAAATAGTGCTTTGAATCAAAAGAAGTGTTTGGATTGGATGTCACGATAGAAAGTTGTCGGTACTAAGTTACTATGAAAAGTATCATGAAAATCTCTACTTTTGATTCGAGATGCAAACGATCTTTTCTTTTGAGTTTTCATTCAAATCAGAGAGATTGCATCTGTCAGTATTATCTTTCTTCAATGCAAAATTTCTTTTCTTGTATTTTGTTAATAATCGATCCTGACTACAATTTTGAATATAATTTATATTTTCTACATATGAATGTATAAAGAGATGGATAATTATAATCTTTCGAATGATCTGGTTTTTTAAATTTCATAATTTTATTTTCTGAAAGCCTTGATTTTCGTAAAGTTAGATTTCTATTTAATAATCTTTTGATAATTTCCTGTTCCTTATTTATTAATATCAATTGAAAGACCGAATAAATACACTCTTTATTGATACGGTTCATTAGATACTCACCTTTCTTGATTGACCTATTAATTTTAGTTTTTAACAATCCTAACTTCTCATTGACTCTCGAATTACATTTTAATCATTTATTCGACTTTTCATTTATTATTATTTGAAATTCTAATTTTGTCATGTTTATTGCTTGTTAAAGCGTATTTTTATAGTCAATCCCCCTCACCCTTCCTGAAACTATCAAAACACAGCTCTAATTGAACAACAAAATTAAAAAGTTGTACAATGTTTACGCTCTTATATCTTCTCGCATACATAAGAAATCACACTTATCTGGATAGATTTTCCCCTCAAAACACACATATATATACATACGCGTATAAAATATTTCAGAGATAGAAAATAAAGGAAAAATAAATCATACAAAAAGAAGCTAGACCAGCAAAATAAACATCTCTCTTCAGTCCCCTACAGCTACGTATTGTCCTTTCTTCCCTGCAGCCGTAGCAGCAGCAACAGCAGCAGCAGCCGCTGCGCGACTCTCGGTTCAGCGATTAAACTTGGGTAACGCAGTTAGCGCTGCAGGCGCGCTACGTCGAGAGCCAGCTGCAACGCCGACGTCGAGCTAGAGGGAGAGCCGCGCCCAACTAACTTTCTCAACGACCTATCCAGCAATCAACGAGCTCTAACCATCGACTAATTGGATTCTTTAATAAAATATAAGTGTCGAAATATATATGTATAATACCTTATTAAGGAGCGCGAAAAATAATTGAAGAATAACTATATAGTGCTGCATTTAAATTGCACTACCCTAGGTTTGTTCGGTCTTCCGAAGTATAACCTATTTGGAGGTTAGGATTTACATACACAAAGTGAAACGATTGTTAGATTGTTATTTTATTTAAGTGTTACTAAAAAAAGAATATTATATCTTTTTTCATTAATTTATGATATACGTTATACAAGACCTGCAGGTTTGGAGATTAGAGTTTTCATCGTGATGGTGAGACACAATAACAGTTTTATATTATGGACTAATAGGATTCTTTCATAAAATATAAATGGGTACATATACATACACATAGACACACATATTATACACAGTATAATATATAATATATCTTATTTAGGATTTCAAAGAGTAATTGCGTTCTATATAACTCGGCTCAGATTTTACGACCCTAGGTTTGTTTGGGATAGTGGTTTAGGTTTGGAGATTAGGATTTTCATAGAGATCGTAAAATGTTTGTCACATTTTCATTTCATTTCATTGCTACTTACAAAGGAATATTATATGTTTTTCTCGTTGATTTTATGATATATGTTTATATGAGATCTCCAGGTTTAGAGATTAGGATTTTCATAGTGATCGTAAAACATGTAATAACATTTTTATATCAACCACTTGAAATTTCGAAAGGAATATTTCATGTAGTTTTCTTTTAGTCTTTATGACATCTAAATATGTATTTACTTGCATCACTTCGTCTCAAGACATAGTCCATAAGGTTTAAAAAGATAATCAGCTAAGCTTAACCGAAACCGCATACACGATGCACATCGAGATTTAATACAGCTGCAACATTGAGAGGTTTCCTTCGACGGCATAACTCGATACCTACGTGTCCGAACGTACAGATACAACCATACGTGTGCTTTAATCAAGCCATCGTTGTAAGGCGACTCTGCAGCTCACGTCGTCTTCTTTATTGTGATTTACCTCGGACGTGATCACCTCCGACGTGCCTCTCACGCGCGATTTCATAAAGAAATCTTTCAGGGCTTGCAGCTGCAGTCTCGGCTTTAACTTTCAATGAATGCCCAGCTTACAGCCCTTTTACGCTCCCTTTTTCTGCAAAATGTGTACCTGAGACGGGCAGAGCTTTTACCTTTCATTGTGACGTCTTCAATGGAGATTGATGTGACTCACTCTCTTTCTCACTCACTTTCATTTAACACTGGCGTTAGAGATTGCACTCACTGCGAGAGGAAAGATGAGAACGTTCACAGGACTCGATTTTCACGTGAGAAAGTGATTTTTACAAAAGTCTGCGTAGTGTTCGGGCAAAATGAAAAGTCGAGGTCTGAGAATTTCAGGAGACCAAAAATGGAGAAATTGATGGGATAGTAGATTTTAATCGAGTCGGTTTTGGAAAGAGGGTGGTACAGAGGGAGACGCTTGGAAGAATCGTATCGCTGCTACTGCTGAACGCTTATACGTATATATCGATCGGGGGATATGAAGGTCCAGTGTGCAGTGCGCTGGAATAAATCTTGCGTGCGAGGGATACTGGGAAAGATCTGAGAAATAGTCTTTGCCTTCTGGGCCATGGATTTCATTCGACATGGATTTTTTAGTTGTGGCTTTAGATGAGATTGAATGGAGAAAAAATGTGTGTCATACATTGTTATCGATTATCTCGAGAGGATTGACTCAGGAAAACGTTTTGGTAATGAGCTTGTATAAATAGAATATAGGCTGGGTGACTTGCTTTGAGTAAAACTGAATTAAATTATTTTTCTGCGTAGTATATTTTGTCTTAGTAAAAAAAATATATATATACTGAAGGTATTTGCAGAGGCGAAATGAAATGTTTTATATGACCGTAGGATTTACTATGTTAGTTTCCTGTTGGAATGAATAAATGAAATACCTCTAGGGGAAAAAATTTTGAAATGAAAAATTGCGTATGTACAAACAAATGTACTGGTTTGTAACGAAACACGAGAAACACATTGTAATTTTTGCCTGGGTATATCGAATGTTTTTATAATTTTTTAAAAATAATAATTCTCTTTTAATGTTACCTTTTCATTTATGTTTCTTCGCGGAAGAAATTCCACGTTAATACAGCGAATAAAATATACTTTTAATAATAATTTTCTACGTAACTTAAAAAAAAAATTACAATATGCTATTCGGTATCATGCGTTATTACCTTTATTTACATTTTCAGTTTAGACGATGAAACGACATAAATTTCTCTCTCACAATATTTCACTGTTTTTTTTATATCCACTTACTTTTTATTACAGTTCTTTATACTTATTATTGAGTCTTGCTTACCTAGCTTGCGCTACATTTTTCCAAACTAATTTAGCCTTCAACATAAACTCGACGTAATAATCAGAATAAATAAGCCCAAAATGTCATCGCTTTGAATCAAAAGTTTCACTACAAAAAAAGAAATGAAAACTCGTCAGCTTGGATTGAACCCATTTCCTGTACTTCTCAATCTCTCAAATATAATGCTCCAAAATTTTATCGTAACACCGATATTATTTGTTTTACAGTGCGGATGGCAATTACGAGGTCACGATAATGACTAAGGCGATATTGCACCACACGGGAAAAGTGGTGTGGAAACCTCCAGCCATATACAAGTCCTTCTGTGAGATCGACGTCGAGTACTTTCCTTTCGACCAGCAGACTTGCTTCATGAAATTCGGTTCCTGGACGTATGACGGATACACGGTAAATAAATCAGACTAAACACATGGTATATAAAAGATAGTGCGAGAGAAAAAGGGGGAAAAAGAAAAGAAATCGTAAATATAAAAAGGTTGCATGCTGTAATTAAAAGCCTGCGCATAATGGTCCGCTTAGCTGAGTTGGATTTAATTGCAAATCCGCGGCTGTCCGAGCGACAGAGTTGAATAAATCTGACTCTCTGAACTTTTTGTCGTTGAGTCTCTCTCTCTCGGCTTTTTTCTCTGACGGAGCACGACGCGACTCGCAACAGTTTTCCTAACTTCTTGTACGAGCAACGCGCTGTCTCCTCTTTCGCTGCTCGTAATTCGATAGAAAAGTTAATCATGTACGCGGCAACTCTCTCCGAATGGCTCTCGGGGGAACGAGAAATCTTTTTTGCGAGAAGTTGATGTAGAAATGGGTAAATTTTTCAAAGCTGATTTTAAATTTTCTTTTCCGTTCGATCGTTCAGGTGGATCTGAGGCATCTCCTGCAGGGAGAAGACTCGAACGAGATCGATGTCGGCATCGACCTAACCGATTACTATATCTCGGTCGAGTGGGATATACTGAAGGTGCCTGCGAAACGCAACGAGAAGTTCTACATCTGCTGCGAGGAGCCTTATCCCGACATAATGTTCTATATAACGCTGAGGCGAAAAACCCTCTTTTACACGGTCAACCTGATAATCCCTTGCGTCGGTATTTCCTTCCTTTCGGTCCTCGTATTCTACCTGCCCTCGCACAGCGGAGAGAAAATCTCGCTCGCGATCTCGATTCTCCTTTCGCTCACTGTGTTCTTTCTCCTTCTCGTCGAGATCATACCGTCAACCTCGCTGACGGTGCCGTTACTCGGCAAATACCTCCTTTTCACAATGGTCCTCGTCACGCTCTCGGTCGTCGTGACAATCGCCGTCCTCAACGTCAACTTCCGCTCGCCGGTAACACACAAGATGGCGCCCTGGGTGCGAGTTGTCTTCATCGAGGTGCTGCCCAAGTTCCTGTTCATCGAGCGACCTAAGAAGGACGACGATGAGGCTAACGGTGGCAACGGTTCCGAGCCCGAGGACGACGACCTGAATAAGCCGCCCGAGGCCATTCTCACCGATGTGTTCCACATGCCCGAGACAGATGGCAAGTATGATGAGTATTGCGCCGACAAGAGGTACAGCGAGTACGAGCTACCGGGACTGCCGAGTTTGCCGCCGGGTCTAAACCTTCCGAGTCTACCGCCAGGTCTAAACCTGCCGGGTCAGGCCGTTAGGTTAGACTTTTCGGTGCCGGTGGACGAGCAGATGCCACCTAGTCTGCCTCTACCTGGTGCCGACGACGACCTTTTTGGCCCGGCCAGCCCTACCTACATCACTCACGACGACCTTCAGGTTAGCCCGACCTTCGATAAGCCAATGCTCAGGGAGATCGAACGAACCATGGAGGACGCCAGGTTCATCGCGCAACACGCCAAGAACAAGGATAAGTTCGAGAGTGTAAGTACAATACATGCTTACTGATACGAATATCATATCGTAGCTTTTAGTTCAAAAACTTTGATTCGCTCGTCGACCTAGGGTCGAGTTAGGTATTAACGACAATTAAGATGCAGACAAAGCTTCTACGAAATAACCGTACCGCGAAGCTTTCGAATCGCTCCGCACACCGAACGTTGTATTAGGCACGAACGTCTTTACAGTTGTAGACAGAGCTTCTGCGAAATACTCCCATTAATAATTAAACTAAGAGCTCTCGAAATAGCAAGTTTCTCTGTGCATTGGTCGCAGTCAGAGTGAAATTAGTCGAGAAGTCATTAGTCCAGCGATTAATTCATCCATTCGCGTATAACTTGGAGAGAAGCGGCATTGTTTATGTAATTGTCGCGCAAGGCCTTGTACCCGCGCTCTTTTTCTTCTGCTTCTTCTACTTCTTCCCTTCTTGTGGAAAAGCTCGTCTCTTCCCCTCAAGGGATCCGAATAAATCCAACCTTATCTAATCTCCATTAGATTCATCCTCTTTCCCTCTCTTTCTCCCTTACCCTACTACCATTTTCTTAGCCACCTAGTAGCACCATATATTCAGTTCATAGCAGTCCCAACTGTCGCTTCTCCCGCTAATATCTATTTTCCATCCACAAGAAGATGGAAGAAACTTGAGACTATAGTCGACATTGTAACTTGTGTCGATAATCGGATAGTTGCCGGTCAGGCAGAAGGGGACGAAGTCGGAAGTATCGGGAAGAGTAGGGCGTGGTGGTGATCGCTCGCATCAATCTCTTTCTCCTCGTTGACGTTTGATTCGACTTATTTTTCTTCGAGTTCGCACAAAAAGCCGCCACCTGTTAACACCTGCTGCCATGACTACAAGTACGCCTCAATCGTCCTAGAGTTTATCTCTCGCAGAAAAAAGCTCTCTTTCTTTCGGGTGATTTTCGAATCGTTGATAGCTATGGATTGTACGTGTGTGCATGCGTGCGTGCGTGTGTGCGTGTGTGTGAACGTGTGTGCGTGTGCGTGCAAGGGGGGATGACTAGAACGGTGGCGACAAAGGAGCGTTGGGGTGGGATTCACCACTGCGCCGGCATGTGGCGGCGCGATATTGATCTTTCGTGTGCGCGGCA
Source organism: Apocrypta bakeri (assembly GCA_018906985.1). Lineage (NCBI taxonomy): Eukaryota > Metazoa > Arthropoda > Insecta > Hymenoptera > Pteromalidae > Apocrypta > Apocrypta bakeri. The sequence continues at coordinate 10,069,292 of JACCIA010000005.1, forward strand.
AAAAGCGCCGACCCCCGTTTGAGACTACGCAGGCATCCAAGGGATAAATAATTTCGCGTCGTTAAGCTGCTGCGTGGCTGGGAAATTAGCTGTGGCCTCGATTTCTTTTTCCTTCCTCTCCCTCTGTGTCTGTGTACCCTCGTGCATCGACGGATAAATTATTCATCTAAGCGAGATAGATAGAGAAAGAGAGAGAGAAATAGTGAGAAAGATAGGAAAGTGAGTGTATGCGTCCGAAAACGCACTGCGGCAGGATACAGTGAGAGAGGATTTCGTGCTCTTTGCCAAATGCACCTCGCGGCCGATTTAACAACTTTATGCACGTATGCACGCGCGGTCGCATACGTGATGGAGAAAATGGAGGAAGAGATGCTCGCTGCCAATTCCCCCTGTTATACTGTCCAGATATCTTTTGTGGAACCTAGAGCCGATCAGATAGGTACAAGTACATGTTTCAGCTAGTCTATGGCCTTTTGGAATGACCTCATAGTTGGTAGTCATAAACAACTTTTTTGAGCACATATTTTGTTTTTAAATTATTTTTTTTCTATGGGATGTCTATTTCCTAGTTCTATATAAATATGGGAAATCAAGATTGTTGGCCATTATTTTTTACATCGCATTAACCGTATCATACAGTTAAATTCATTTCGAGTATGGTATTGTACTATGAGATTCTAAGTATTCGTTTGTTTCGAATGTAAATCACTTTTAACCGGTTCATCCAATTTGACAAATTTTTATTTGGTATTCAAAAAGTCGTTTCCAGTTAACGGTGGATTCGTATCTACGCATTGCAGGAGACATACACTCACTGCTCTATTCTTTCTCAAGTGAAAAGAGGTAGAAAGCGGGGTGTTATCAGGTGACTTATTATTTCTTTGCGCGGAAAGAAATTCCCGTTGCTTTTATGAAAAAAAAGTATTCGATAGTCTGTTTTAAATACGTTTGAGAATTACAAAGCCTTTTCAATATACATTTTTAATTGTGGTTGTGATATTATTTGAAAATATCAGTTTAGAATAGTAAACCGAAAGATTATTTATTAACAAATAGGAAAACGATGCATTAATAATGACATACAATTTTTCTAAGAGTTTTAATCTCGTTACTAATAAATTTCGAATGGTCTGCAATAAGTAATAGTGAATTGTCTTAGCATCGCACCTTAACGAAAGAGTAGGCTTTATTTATACGTATCAGTTAAACGCGACGGCAATCGTCGTTTGGCGCACTGCGCTGAGCTCGTGCACGTTTCTCAAGATTCTCAGGCATGCGGAGCGTGAAAACTATTTACGAGACGTTCGCGTTAAGAGGTTAGTAGACGCATTTGGTCGGGTGGGTCTTCGCGCTAGTAGTCGAGCTACGCGTTAAGTCAGACGCATAATTAGACAGCAGAATATATATATATATACATACTGTATTGTTGACGGGGCGGTTTCCGTGTTTCTTACTGTCGACAGGTCGAGGAGGACTGGAAGTACGTGGCAATGGTGATCGACAGGATCTTCCTGTGGCTGTTCACGGTGGCATGTATCGTTGGAACTGCTCTGATAATCCTCCAGGCGCCTTCGCTTTACGACACAACCAAGCCCATCGACATCAAGTACAGCAAAATCGCCAAGAAGAAGATGATGCTGCTGAACATGAACTTCGAGGACAACTTATAAGAAAAGTATATTATATATACAGAGATATCACATCCAACGCCACATGTCCTCGCCAGTTCCTCGTAACGTAACGCGTATACCGTATAAAATTGCGGTGTACATCGCCTCTCCTCCTACGATACACACAAATACACAACATACGTGAACATAAATACTGACAATGACGCGCGTACTGAGAAACTTCATTTTACGTATAAGCGAAGTATACACGGTGTATATAGCCCTCAACGACAGGATGAAGATTAAAATATGCATACACGTTCGATCCGCGCACGAAAGACTCACTAGTCGCGATGCGCTAAGGGACTATATATATATTAATATGACGCTTACACTGTACACTTAAGACACACGCGGACACTCGATTCAGCAGAGTCATTTATACGCTTCTGCAGGACGATGAGGAGAGCGAGGCTGAAAGAATTATAAATGAGAGAGGGACAAAAGTGCCAAATACCGCGGCAGAGCGCGTACCGTATTTTTGTAAATCTGGTTTCATACGTAAGGCTAGAAGAGTCGCGCCTCGGTGCGCACCAAAGTCGAGATTTAAAGATTAAAGAAAAAAAAAGTTAAGAATTAATTAATTAAATTAAATTAAACGACGATACAAAGGGAGTGTGTGGACGCAAGCGAGCCGAAGAGCTCCTGGGGGTTAATTAATTGATGAAAAAAGTGGGAGTAAAGATGAAGGTGAAGAAGAAAGAGAGAGAGAGAGAGAGAGAGAGAGAGAGAGAGAGCGAGGAAGAAAGATGAGAAATAATAATAATTAATAATTAAAAAGATAAGAGAAATACAGAAATCCCGAACTGCCGATTTTATAAGAGAGAAACTCGCGTTAAGTTTACGTACATAAACAAAAAGATGAATAAAAAAAATATAAAATAATAATAACGATAACTATTGTAAACGCGCAAAATAAATGAAAAATGCCAAGAGACACTCACTGACTTTCCCACCGTAACATAAAGCCACGCATACACAAAAAACTCACAGAAATACACGCACGCTCGTATTATAAATATAAATAGGAGTATAAATACGTTATAAATAAAAAAAGGCGAGAGCGACGCGATGATGATTCATTTGAGCCTCACGCGAGAGAGGGACACATAGCAACACGAAAGGGGATTAGTTGAGACAGGAGGGGGAGCTTCAGAAGGAACAAACAAACAAAAAAAAAAAGAAAACGGACAACTCGCTCCCAAAAAGAACTGCCAATTTTGTAGGTGCGGCCTCTCCCTCCCCGAGGCTCTTTTTTACGCGGTGCCAAACAACTCTCTTCCTTCTTTTTTTTCTATTAGAAGAAGAAGAAAGAAAGAGAGAAAGATCATACAGACACATACATAGACACGTGCCAAATCATGCTCGATCAACATCTCTCGCATAAGTTGAGGCTCACCGCGGATTATTTATAACGGAGCTTTTGGTGGAGAGCTTGTAAGAGCTTGCGAGAGAGAGAGAGAGAGAGAGACTACACACGTGGCGACTTTTCAGCCTCGCTTACGGTCCAGCCGGTTGTTCTGTCTCTAGTAGCGCACTGCGCCCCGATCGATACTCTCCCGAGTTTGTATATATATACAGTATCTCTCTCGCGAGCTTTACTCGGCCAGAAAAGCTCGACGGCGCCGAGCTGACGCGCGAGTGCACTGACCGTCCGCTTTTTCCCTTTCGAAATTACTTATACTCCTTCATTCTTTCTCTTTCTCTCTCTTTCTCTTTCTCTTTTGAGGATACGATCGACATGTACGCGAGAGAAAGAGAAAGAGCCAGATAGAGGAAAAGCGTTATGAAACAATAAGTTGAAGGAGATACTCTCGATGTTAATATACGCTTAAATTTTTAGAGCAAAAATCGCTTATTCGAGTTTATTCGCACTTTGGCAAATAGTATTAATTAATTTTACCTTATCGAGTAAAATTATTGTTATTCCAAGAGATTTGGACTATTGTTCGAATGCACCCTAATTATTAGAGTGAAAAAATGTAAGCTAATAGAAAGAGTAATAATATATACTCTTTTGACGTTTTGTGTAGAAGTAAAATTCATCTTGTATAATACACGCGGTACAAGAAATCGGAATATAACTTTATAAAAATGACGATTTTCAATAAAAAAAAAACTGACTGATACGTAGATAACAATTTAAATCGATTTTACTCTAATAGCGAGTGGTTTAAACAATAACAGATAAAACCAAAGTGATATTTTTAGGTCACGCCTAGCCTTGAATCACCACAATTCGCTAAAACACTCGAATAAAGCAAAAGATGAAAATTTGGCCATTAACTCGAGTGAAGAGTGATCGTGATCGGTTAGCTCTAAAAATTTAAGCGTGCAATAAATACACGGGAAGGAGTGTATCGGCGCGTGACGACGAGCGACGAACGATAGGGTAAACACGTAAAGCTTTTGAGCTTATACGCCTCCATAAATTACAGAGCTGTCTTCGGAGGCGCTAAGCTATTCATAGAAACGAACAATTAATAAAGAAGACACACGCGTACAGACACATGCATAGACACTCACTGGTATACATGTATATCGATAACCGTATAAGCCAATGATAATCGACGACGCAAGCTGAGTATATATATATGCACACACACGTATGTATATACCTATACACAAGAGATATCGATCGATCTAGAGAGACTCATCTCCTATCCCTGTGCACCCCCCCCCCTCCCTTAAAACGACGATGCTTCAAACGATCCGACGATCTCTGCCCTCCCTCTCTCGCACAATGCTGCCGAGAGATTGCGATCGGCGCACGTATACATACACCGTTATAAGTAAATATTCCGCGCGGGGCTCGTCGCGCGCCTGCCCAATCAATCACGCGTCTTCCCAAAAGAGAAAAAAGAAAAAGAAAGAAAGATAACGAAAAGAACGAGTAGATTAAAAATCTCTCCTCCGTCGCGCACTTTTATCGATAACGTTTGCACATACGTACACCCACACGCATGCACACATACCGATATACACCGGAGGATATCGTCGCTTTATTGTAGATGATAATGAACGATAAAGAGACAATGTAAAGAATCATAAACAAGCAATCGCCAGCACTTTCGTCAATTTTTCGCGGAAATTAAGTATTATAGTGTTATAACACACTCACACTCACGCAACACGAAGACGCGGCGACGAGCAGCGCTCGATGTAGAATTATATATACGTATATATATATATAATATAGCTGCTCCGTCAACCGTCCAATGAAAGAAATAAAATTAATTCGAGAACTATTATAGTAGCCTCAAAGAGCTTAGGACTATGTATAATGGAGAACTGCGTCACCCCCCCCCCCCACACTTCTGCCACCAATACACATTGTCACACATACATACACACACTGCCATGATAATCGAATGTAAGCTTCTCGTCGTCGCTGCACATCGCACAAGTGCTTTTTGTATCATCCTTTTTCTCTTCGTTAAAATCACGGCGACATATCTCAGCATAAGTACCTATGTACACACAAATAAGCACTCGATCAAGAACGGAAGCATATATATATACGCACATATACACGTCACTGCCTCGGCAAAGCTCTCCTTATACTTTTTCCCGCGCACTCGTCGTTAAAAAACACAATGAAACTAAGTACTACTGTTAAGACAATCAGACTCGGCGCATTATCGTGTAATATGCGGGTCACACACCTTCTCTCGCACCCGGTTTCATTCCATAGTGTGTATACAAGTTTGTATAAGCTTCGTATTGTGCCGCAAGCACGTGCACACGTGAGTAATTTTGTATCGTTCTTTCTATAAACAAACACCTGAATTTTTTACGATACGAAAAATAAAAGTGAGAGATAGAGAGGGAGAGAGAGAGAGAGAGAGAGAGAGAGGGATCGATCGACGTTTATATATACATATAAACCCACACAGCGTGTCTCTCAATCGCGAGTCGCGACGACGAGTGCCGAGTACATATTTATGCATGCGTATATGTATATATATTGAAAGGTCTGATTTCTTTTCACGGTACACACACATACACGCACTTATATGAACTTACACATATACGAGCCATCGTAGAGGTTAATAACCCATTTTGTTACAATTCCTGTAAATTTAGATGAAAAAAAAAACAAATAAAGAAGAAGAAAAAGAAACGAGCGGATAAGACGAGTTATGAATAAAAAAAAATATCGAATCTTACACGAGATAAATGTTTACGATAAAATTACGGGTAATTCAGAATTATTATCTAGATTTTTTCTATATTATTATTGGAGATATACGGAGAAGACGAGATGTGTGTATGCGAGAGAACTTGTGCCAATAATCCTCATTACTATACATTATTATAGTCTTGTATTTGAATAATCAAGTGTTCGCGGTGACGCGCCCGACCGCCGGCGCGTTTTTAAAGTGTCCGTGAGCTGTGTATGTGTGCGTGTCTCTCTAGTTATATATATATATATATATATATATATATATATATATATATATATATACATAAATATGTATTTGTTGAGACGATCTCGAAAACGACCGTTTATTATGCGCAAGACGCAAGATCAACAACTTTCCGAAGCTGGCTTCGAAATCCACGTGCACGCACTAGTGCGTGTGTGTATATATATGTATGTGTACATACACACATACGCACATACACTGAGACAAAGCGTGTAGAAGAGAGAATGTTCTACTTAATTCATCGAGATATGTATGATACGATAAATTCATTGTGATAGGGCACGCGTAGCTCGATTTTCATTAGCCTCTGTTTATACATGCAAACGAGCGAGAGGCTGGAGAATTAGGCGCGTTTAACGATCGTCTCTTGTGTACTTTGACGCGTTTAGTTTAATCGAATAGAAAAGAAAAATTCTATTTTCTAATTATGATTTTTATTATTGCACTTTCTTTTGTTATATATATATTATGCACACACACACACACATAAACACATGCGGACCCGCGCGTATGCCCGTCGAACGAGAAGATAAATGTGACGATCTTTATGAAAAAAGGTGTTACAAAGTCAATGATTACATGAAGATTTCACATATACATATGAATATAATGAATCATTTGAATAATAAAAACGCGATCGATTAAGCACTAGACGACGTTATTATTACAATATATATATATATATATATATATATATATATATATATATATATAGAGAGAGAGAGAGAGAGAGAGAGAGAGAGAAAGAGAGACACTCGTACACGTGGCGAAGGTGCGCGGTAATATGTTGTTGATGTCGCGCTCGATGGTGATAATCGGTGTATACATATATGTGCATAAAACGAAATTCACGAAATGTATTGATATGCACATATATATATATATATACACGTACACACATACACACACACAAAAACAAATTATATATATATTATACACGAAACGACGAAAATGATAGTGGAGAGTATGGTATTGCTACGGACGCGGCTGCACTTATACATAATATATAAATAAATGTAAGTTCATATACATATGTAAATACAGGTGAGGAAAAAAAAAGAAATAATAAGTGAATAAGTGATTAAATAATTAATAAACGAGTAGTACGAGAGCGAGCGAAAGAAAAGAAGTAAAAGAAACGAAGAAGATGAAATGAAACGTTATACGAAGTAGAAGAAAGAGAGGAGAAAAAGAATCTTATATACCATTGCACACTTGTCTTCACGATATAATTATTCCTATAAACAATTTTTTATTGAGAAACAAAAAAAAATCGAGAAAGTTACAATGAAAGAGCCGAATGGTGCGCACTCTTTGCGATCAATCATTATATTAATCGATTTAATGTATGATTATATTATTAAAGACGAAAATAAAAGTACCGTCATTGTTACCGTCTATCTTTTGTCGTCGTTCGCGAGAATGCGTGCCGTGAGCGAGTGTATGTGTGTGCGAAAAAAAATAATAAAAAAAGTGAAAAACAAAACTCGTTGTTAAGCTGCGAATCGATTACAATAAGGTACGCGAACCGACGCGTATTTAATACTGTGTAAGAGAATCTGTTTTCACGATGTGTTTACCACGAACGCAAAAAAACAAACCAAACAAAAATAATAATAATTATGAAGAAAAAAAAGAACAACGAAGTAATCGAGAATTTAAATAGAAGAAGAAGGCGAAGAAGAAGAAGGAGAAGAAGAAGAAGATGAAAAAGACGATAAAGAGGAAACAAAAATATCGTTTCTTCTGTCTCTGTGTCTGCGTGTGTATGTGTGTGGGTGTATGTAACCCTTATTCGCGTCGCCGTCGTCACTCGTTTTTTCTACCGCCGCTCACCGCCAAACATATAAAAAAGATTCTACTCTCTATCTATAATACCTATATAATGTCCACAGCGATGAGTCTCTTGGATCGATGCATCTCTTCCATATAAGAATTCGTAATCATTGACAATCGACGGTAGCTTCGTCTTTATACTTTCCCCCACACCTCCCACGGCACACTTTTACACACAAACACACACACACACACACACACATACACATACACGATTTGTAGATGACGTATGTATGTCCCAGAAAAAAAGAAAGATTCGAGGATTATACTCTCATACCCACGAATACAAGAGTTACAAACTCTCCTATACTTCTCCCCCTACCCCCAAAAACCTCCCTTACGTCGGTGAGGCGGCAAAAGAATACGCGATTGTTACATTTGTATGACTTTTTAACGGCTACTACTAAACGATAATGTTTGTATATGGTATTTTAGAGAAAATGAAAAACGAGAAAAAAAAAATTAACAAATAATGCAAAACTGTTACAAGGATGTGATTATGCGAATCGTGACTCGCGCGACGCAATTACAAAGTTTCTATATATCTCTCTATCACTGTATTACTACGCATCATTATTATTATTATCACTGTCATCGTTACATCCCGTTATCTACTCACTTTATTTTATTTTATAATCAAGCGATCGATTTTACCGATTTTGTTCTTCTCTTCTTCGACGATGTAATTATTGTTGTTATTATTATTAGCTTGTAAACCGCCTCTATGGAGGAAAGGATAGAAAGCTACACGCTAATTGTTTTCTTTCTGTCCTTTTCTCCGTCTATATTCTCCTTGCGTTCTCGCACAAACACACACACACACCCTGTGCGTATTTTTTTAAGCAAAATGAAGAACATCGCGAGCGACCCCCTCTCCACTCCCCTACCCTTTCCCTTAAATCCCCGAGACGGAGGATAAATTAAAAAAAAAATTTGAAAAATTAAAGCGAGGACGAGTCGCTGCGATAGCGGCAGCGAAGGAGTGATGAAATAGAGAAAGCAACTGACGCTATGTATAAAGTATTAATTAACTAATTAAAAAAGCCATTACTCTAAAATATTATGTATGGATAAACTAAACTAAACTTATTTGTAAACTAACGTCTACAATCTACACAACTATCCACGTATGTAAAACAATTAAATAAACAAGCGGTTAAATTTATTGTTTAAAAAATAATAAAACAAAATGCACTGCTGTTGTTATTTCGTAGCTCATGTATATATATAGACTCATACCATAGAAATAGGACGTAAAAAAATGATCCTTTCCTATATATATACTCACCTCGCCTTTTTTGTTTCGCGCTCATTTGAATGTTTTTGAAGCCGAGAGAGAAAACTGGTCGTCGTTTGCATCAATAATTCATCAGCTTTGGAGATACCGAGGAAAAGGGGACACAAGCTTCGATTAATTATTCGCCTATATATATTCTCACTCATTTGCAATTAGTATGATTTATCAACTTTTCGAACCAAGCGTAAAACTTGTTCTTTTCTTTCTCTCTATATACGTATGTATGTATATAAGCAGTTAGTTGTATATTAAAAGTCGAAAGAAAAGAACTTTATTTTTTCCGCCGATATTTTCTTTTTATTACTATGCCAGTGGAAAAGAGCGCGCCGAACAATGTGGTGGACATTTATTTCGCGCTGATCGATCCCGCAGAGACAGCTGCACAGTCGTTTTCGTAATTCGTTTCGTTGCGCACCGAGATGCCTTCGCGGCAGACGAATCAGTCAACTGTTATTGGTTTTCCTTTGAATTTTATTAATGACACGAGTTAAGTTAGTGATGCTATTTTGTATTTATTTATGTTTTATATATTTAGTTTTCTTTAACAATGATTAAAAATGTAACTGGTACTACGGCAATATGATACGCCTTCTTTGCAATTCAATGGACACATAGTATCAAAGGCATTCTTATATCGATTCATCTGTGATTAAAAATATTCATTCACAGCTGCTGTGTGTACATTGGTTTTCTCAGGTCATATATATATTTATATATTTAGAGGAGCGAAATCTCATTTAGCAGTTCGACGCCCTTCCGAATTCCATTTCCGATAATTGACGGTGTCGAGTTGCAGCGGCGATATTACCATCGATCCGCATCCACAAGTGGTAGTAGACGAGTCCAGTCAGACAAAGCTCGTCCCGAGGTTTCTTTTCATCCGGAGGATTTTTCGACCAAAAGCTATATTATAGCCTATATTATACTCAACGGTAAATCGTATATTTTTATGATTTCAAATTATACCTCAAAAATCAAAGGAGTATCACGATATGCATCCAATAACAGTGTATATACATACATATATATATATATATATATATATATATATATATATATGTATTTCCGACCTGTTTGCGGAATATTCCTGTAGACCGGAGTATGGATATTATACACATATACAGCCTGTTCTGCTTTTGAATGCATATCCGGTATAAGGAGGAGCACAAAACGCTGCGGTACACTTTTATATATCCTCTAGTGTCCTCTCGTGGGTCGGCGAGTCGAGAAGATCGCCGTCGGGGTTGGTGCTGCTGCTTTCGGATTTCTTTCTGTACGTGTGTTTGCATCAGTGTGTATCGCTTTCACGGTGAACGCGCTCTTATCCATCCTGTGTTAGAAGAGTTTGCTGCATTTTACTGCGCGAGTTGAAGAAGGTCTGTATCTTATTACGCTTTTGCCGACGTTTCTCTGACAGAGACTGGAATTATTCGTTGAGAATCACGCCGGAAATAGAGGAATACGATCGAACGATTTCTTTATTCCTTTTTTCTTTTTTTTTATATACTTTATACTTACATTTTATATTTGTTTCCTACTTTCTTTATAGCTTCGTGTGGTTTATGTGTTATTTTTTATTTTATTTACTACGGAGTCACGACGTTTATTGACGAGTTTCTGAACAGATTGTGGCGCAGTAAAATACTGATCACGATTGGAAAAATCTTTAAATGCGTTGCTCAATGACGTGACGAAGCTTTTGAATAATATTCACGACAATCTACTGGAATAATTAATCGGAAAATCAGACGGTAAAAGTTTTTTTTTATTTTTCGACGAGAATCGTTCTTTGAAAATTACGCTGGGAGTTGGAGAGTACGATTCATTTATTTTCTTTATTATTTCTTCACTATTGCAGTTTATGCGGATTATATATATATATATTTTTTTTTTACAGTATTTGCAGTAGTGTTGAGATATCAAAGAGTTTCCAACCAGATTATCACAGTGAAATTTCATTATCTATTTTAATTCTGACTGTAACTGTAAATCGCTAATGACGAAGAAGCTTTAAAAAGCTCGATTATATCAGACTAAACCAGATTTTAAAATCAATGCGAATGAACGGAGCACTGCATTGATAGATGTAATTTCAAATGTATAACTATTTGAAAAACCAGCCAATCACTCACTGCGATTATTCTCCATCCATCGACTGGAATCCACTATCCCGCGTAATCCTGATTACAGCGTCCGTCCCACTTTTCTCTACCATTACTCTTTTTAATACAGATTTGAGAAAAAAAAGTTCTCTCTCTCATATCACCTAATCCTCTTTCCTCCTCAATGTAGCACCAGAATTCGTGATATTAGCCTCTTCATACCATCATACCATCGTCTGTATACACAGCGTCAACTCTCTCCCTCTCACTTTGAATACCTCGACACTCGAATCGGTCAAAGATTTCCCCCTCCAACCCCTTGAACCTTCGTATCAAGCTACAAACGTACACATACATACGCATTCCACAGTATTCGTAATCGGAGTAGCTGCACCTCATATATGTACTCTGCACTCTCGGCGAATAAACAGCGCGGGGGGCGGGGGGTCGCATAAACGGCAAGCGGGGGTTTAGCCGATGGGTTTGTTCTGTGGTGTGCGAGGCAAATACCGTTTTATACTGCATAAATGGCGATCGAGTGTTTGCCACGGGAATAATCGTCTCCGAATAATCGTCTACGAAGTGCATGCTAGGTGTTAGGTACTATTCTCGCTTTGGTACTGAGGGAAGAATGCCGAGTGCTTTGTTCTGGGTTTGTGCTCTGAATAAACCGTGGAGTATGTGTCTAGTATTCTACGTATGCCTGAGTCTATGTATATATATATATATATACACATACATATATACATATATGTATATATATATACGCATGTACAGCAGGTGGTAGAAGCGTCGATCGCTGTCATTGCGGCTATCGGTGCTCTACGCTTTTGGACGAGCGAATGTGCTACGATGAAAGGGGACAGTACTCGGAGTCGTATTCTAGCTTCAGTGTACTTGTCGATTCTTTGAGGCGCGAATCGACAATGGAACTGTGCGCGGGTCGAATCGACGACGCACTCGACGAGGGAGATGATTTTCGATTAAGGGGATGTCGTTCGGCTAAAAGTGGACTAGGGGAGGGGAAAGATTTGTCTGTAGCTATGGGATCTTCGGTTCGGGCTATTGTTAAAGCCATGAGGAGGAAAACGCTGGCTCTACTAACCGCGGTAGAAACATTTGCTTGTAAGAGACATCGTTGGGGGAACGGATTGTCACGTTCTGTTTAGGTCACTCTGCGCTGCTGATGGTCTGAGACGAATCACTTGGAAATAATTCACTAAAAACTTTTGTTTTAAATCGAGTAGATGCTTATTAGAGGATTTATTTTTATTGGTGTTGTTTATAAAAAATAACTCCCCTAAAATATGACAATTTTAAAGAAAGCTTTTTAGCTAATTATTTCCAAGTCTTTAGGTTTATATTTATTCTTATTTTTAAAACAAAATATGCAGTGCAATCGAATATTTCAATATATAATGCTTTGGGTAAATATTTAGTCGCGTCTCTTTTTTATGAGGTGTGTATAATACACGAGATATCTATGTTCTCACTGTATATACTTACGATAATTATTAATCGCGATATAATACATTGAATTATAAATATTTAGAGTCGAAAAGCAAATTTTACTAAACGTCATTACTTTTACTTACGTAAAATCTTTCCTTAAATTTCTGCAGACAATCTATAAATCACGGTTTTGAACGTTTGTTTTTGTTGTAAATTATTATTATATAAATATTAAATTATTTATTTCGAATTATAAACAATTTAAAGTTGATAAATGTAGCTCGTTCAGCTCTCGTACTTGAGGAAAGACTGAGTAAGCTTCATTTTTTAATATATACTAATCGATTCAGCATAAATTTCCATTTCAATATATAAACCTACGCTTATTTTCTCTCCAACACTTTTTCCAAGTGTATAATATAAAACATCGATTTGTATCTCTAATTTCGCTGTTATTCCACAAGGGAAGCTGGGAAAAGAACCTTTGGAATGTTCACATTTTTATGAATAACTCAGTAACCTCTCGATCGATCTGAAAATTTCACGTTTTACTTTTGGTACATGAATAAAACATACTTATATATAGTGTATATACATATACGTACACATATATATTAAGATAAATTTTCATTACTTCACTGTTCGCTCGATGCGAAAGCCAGTTTAACCGCTCGTTCATCATCTCGTTCTTATCTTCGTACTGTGATAATAGCTGACGACATACTATATTATACCTACCTATATAGAGATAGAGATAGGCAAGTTTCGGCGATTTCCTGACGCTTTTTTATTTCGGCCGAAAATGCTCTAGTCTGAAAACAAAGCGCGGGAGTACGAATCGTGGATTAAGAACAATGTATGTCGGTCACGTACTGTCGTTCATCCGCTTTTCATGGAGAGAGAGAGACAGAGAGAGATGTTCGCGCGTTATTGTCGCGACCGGTGATACGCGCTACTTTACGACGGCCAATAAATGACTGGATTCCTGATCGATCTCACTGTCGTTAACCGAGTGTTTCGAGATTTTCAGGTGTATTCGAAAATTTCTTTTGCTTTCTTAAGGAGGAAACTTCACGATAGTAAAATTTAAAGATAAATCGCTTTCGAATCGCTTTTTGATCTTATTGTATCTTTGAAATTCGAATCGGGTATTTTTAAATTATGTCTCTATTGATACGCGTGGGAAATATTTTATCTCGGCGAGTATTTTATCTATTAAGTTTGTATATATATTTTTCCGTTTAAACAATGCATTTCTATTTTATGATGTTTTTTATATCGCCGAGACAATAACCAAATGAACAGTGAATCGTTCTAACAATAACAGCAAAATACCTTTTTAAAAAAGAAAGGCTGTGAAATATTTTGATTGATTGGAGTTTAAAAAAGGTCCGAAAATTGAAACATTGGATTGCAGCATACGGTTGTTGCCGACAATGTTGTCAAATTAATTATTATTAAAAAATACGAAACATTCATATTACTCTTTATTTTGAAAACATTTGGAAAACATCAACAAGTACATAGTGAACACGGATAGTGGTATCAAAATTTTGATCCGATCAGCCGAAGCGTAGTTAAATAAATAACGGAACTATACACTCGAGTTTTTTGCGAGACTGTTACTCGTTTTTAACGATGGAAAAATTTGTCCAACAGTTTATTTTACAAAATTAATCGATCACTATATACTACACTGTAACGGCTCATATAATTAAAAGTAGAACAGATAAATTCGCCTAGAGTAAGCAATGGGCCAATGAATCGTGGGATTTTTTTTCTTCTCCAATCGTTCAACCGGATTGAATCTAAGCGCTATTCATTCTTTTGTACAGTGATAGAACGATATAGCACACGAAAGTATGCGATAAAAAATGATCTCTTTCGTCTAAAGAGTTACGTGAATGAGAGAGAAAGAGAGAGAGAGAGAGAGAGAGAGAGAGAGAGAGAGAGAAAGAGAGAAAAAATGAGTCTACACCGCGTTCCATGAATATCACCGCGTGAATATACAGGCCTTAACTAACTAACAGCCGCTTCTTGCGCGCGATAAATAGGATATTCTGCGGTGATCGTGTCCGGCTAGGTAAATACTGCTCTCGGCCGTAGAAAATCGGCGATATCGTCGACGGCCCCGAAGGCTAAATTGGGTCGTTGCTGCAGAGCCGACGCGGCTACGACATGTCGCAAACCAGGAAAATCGATATTATCCACTGGCTTCTCTCTCTCTCTCTCTCTCTCTCTCTCTCTCTCTCTCTCGCGTAGGAAAAATTTTATATTCAGCGAAAAAGATTACGAGCTGCCATACTGGCTCTTTTGAATTTTAGATTTTCTTACCGCATGTCTTCGCGCAGTAATTATATCGCTAGCGCAAGTGGAATAGCAAGTAATTTTTTGTCATAAATACATTCTGCTGATGTAAACATAAACCGCAACTAGAATATATTTCTAATAAAAGTACATACAGAACTGGGTAGAATAGGGGTGTTTGTTATTCAGACTACTCATTATTTTTAACGCGGAACATTCGAATTTTATTAGTACGATTTCATATAGCTCGAATTATTCTTTCCCGATCCCATAATAATTGATAGACTATTACGAATACAATAACTTATGCGAAGTTCAGTATCCGAAATCAATAATTTAGAAAAATTCTCAAACGACTATTGGATTATCTAAAAATACTTTTTTTTAATACATCATTTAGATTGCTTTCGAATAAGTAATCTTTTGATTTAATGTTACATTTATCAATACTAACTCGTCAAATCATCTATTCGCAACGATTACATTCTTAAAATATCGGATCTATATTAGAAATCATATATTGACCATTTCTTCCGAAGTATAAAATGCAGTTTTACTAGACTATGAAATAATTTCCTTCGAAATGAAAATAGTCGAGGAAGAAATAATGAGTCGACCAAACGTCGAACCCCTCCCCCCCTTCGGCAGGGAGGGAAATGAACAAATGTACGAAACTCGAAGTATATCAGTAGGTCAACGTGAAAAATAAACACACAACGAAGGCATGCATTATTTGGCGGTAGTTCATTTCATTGTATATCGCTCGAAAGTTCCGTCGTCGTAGTCGTCGCTGCTATATTTCCCGAGGGCCATATCTATAAGAGAGAAGCTGCAACCTGGGAAGAGCACCGGACAGTCCTGGCCCTCGTGGCCAGCTTTATGAGCTGAAGCGTAGACCTTGTGCTCCACGGGCTCGAACGAGAACACCCTCTTCAAAGGCAATCTGCGCACAGTGTGTTTCTCGACTTTAATAAATTAGTTCCAGATAAGAAAAGACAGAGAAAGAGAGAGAGAGAGAGAGAGAGAGAGAGAGAGAGAGAGAGAGAGAGAGAGGAAAAAATGACCTCAGCTTTTTATCTTATCGAGTGTACGTTTGATAGAGGACTTTACGTTCTAGGGGAGAGAGAGGTTAGCTGCGGTCTTATCGAATGTAATTCACAGGTTTTAATACTTACGAGAAGACGATCCTCATCATCTCCTCGACGAGGCTGTTGCCTCGTGGCATGAATCTCTGGGAAGCTTCGCAAAGCGCGCGTAGGATACAGCTGCGTCCGTCGAAACCCATCCTGCAACACGCAAAACGATGTTTATCTCTCTTTTGGACTTGTTTCGGAGGTTGGAGAAAAAGAAAAAGAAAAAATACCGAGGACTGAGAAGATACTCGACTGTGAGAAGTTTGAAGGATTCTTATATATATTATCCGAGCATTTGCCCGGTAGCCTGAACTTTTTTCCACGACGTTACTTTGCCTCTTGTGTATACGTACACGAAAACGCGAAGTATTAACGTAGAATAAGCATTGTTCTAGTGGAATAATGTCTTTTATAAAAGGAGTTACTTTCTTCGCGGTTTACTTTTTATATTTTTAAATTGACAATATTTAACAGTAGTATTATATTGTACTTTGATTATCCAAATTGTACTAAAAGAAGAGGTAATCTTTTGTAAGCAATAAGAAATACGCGATGGAATGACTGAGTGTTAAGATAAAATTTTACGTGAAAAATTTGACAATGCAAATGTATTTGTTACGTGAGTCGTAAAAGATTTGTGTTTTAAGGACTATCTACTGTACAATGAATAATCGTCAATTTTATTTTTGCTGATATAAAGCACATTGTCATCAAACAATATGAATGACGACTCGAGGTAGGATCACTATCAGTCAGTTTTACTCCCACAGTCCCTTAACGGTCGTTTCCGATGGTGTTAACAGACTTTAGTCGTGACATAACCTAGAAATCATAAAATGCGATATTTCTCCAGATCTGATACATAAAATAGTTAATTAATTAATTTTGAAGGCTATGTTCTATCTAGAACAGAAGTTGTAGCTCCGTAACACAGGTGAATTTTTCGTTTCTCGAACTTTTGTATACAACGTCAGAAATTTCTACGAAGTAAGAATTTCCATGTATAAGACAAAGTCCGTGATTGATTGTGCTACTAGGGAATGTGCGACATCGTTGATGAGCCGTTCATGATGGATTATACCGTCAACATCGTCGAAGTTTACGACATTAGCCGCGTAAAAAGACAAGCGCGTTGACCGCGCAGTAGAGGGTGAAATTGTCGCGGCAAGTTAACGAGTAAGCCGTTATCTATTTACGCCAGTGAGAAAGTTCGGTGAAAGTCGTCGTCGTCGTCGTCGTCGTCGTCGTCGTGGAGCACTTTATGCGGAGCCGTAATAAAAGCCCGCGAGAACTTTTCTCCTTAGCTTTCCTTCTGTTTATGTAGAGCTGTATACTGTTTAACGGCTCTCGGCACGCGTCACTCGATGGCTGTAAACTTGATCTTTTCCCCCTTTTTTCCTTATCGAACAATTGACTCCAATGCATATGTATACAGATATACACTCACGCGTTTATAATAACTTCGAGCTTATTGTAGAGATCACGTCGGTGTCTGCGTTGCAGGTAGTGGTAATCGGCTTTGAGATATTTCTTCCTCTCGCCGTGGAACTTGTACTTTGCCTCATTATTCCAGACTCTGTAGTCGCCTGGTTTGTAGTAATCGTCATACTTGTTATCGATCGCATTAGGGTAGCTGTGGTACTTCTGCGCTGCAGCTTCCTTTTTCCCCTTGTCTTTGTACCCGTGACTGTTGAGCTTGAGCCGGTCGTTGCGCAGCTGCAGAAACGGCTCCAGTTCGGGTTTGCTTTCGTTTGGCAAGTCGTATGAGATACCCCAGTTTAGACCCTCCGTGAAAATGTTGTCCGGGGTTAGGGTGTGGACTGTCATGCAGAGGGCTATCTGTAAGGGATTTTCGACGTTATTGATTCCTTCAAGATTAATGTATTGCTAGGGAATTCGGTAGGTTTTTTACCAGATATTGAATTGGTAATCACATATTTCTGCTTAAAAAATATACCAATTTTCCAAATGGGAGACGTTCTATTTCCTTTTCCTAAATTAATATTATTGTCTTTGACAAAATATCTAAGACATTATGGTTATGTGTCACTGTGAGTACTACTATTTATTGGCGGCATAAACATCATTGCTATTAGAAAATTGAACTGACTATTTTTATTATTTTACGAATATGGGTCGGACGAAACACGGATTTTTTCACTTAATTAAAGTAATTAAATACTTCTCAACGTCCATTCTCCAAAATTCAATTGTTAGTAATTTTTTACTATCCAAAAGCAATAAACTACATTTGTGAAGTATTGTAAATTGTAGAAAGTGAAAATTTTCAAAAATCATACTAACCCGGTATATGTACCAAAATATACAGGTATACCATTAAAAACGAAATTTGCTTTTAACCAACTTACTGCAAGTATGTTTACCGAAGTATACACACACGTATAAGAAATATTCTTATATCTGCCCGTCCGATCAAACCTTAACTTTTCTACTTAATTAAACTAATCAAATGCTTTAAAAAGTCCATTCTCAAGAATTCAACAGTTACGAGGCAATGTTTATCCGGAAGCGAAATTCCTTCCGAGAAGTCTAGATGAAAACAATTTACATTCCTATTCACTTTGGTAAAATAACAAGTAAATAACCCGAAGAAAATATTTTCGTCAGTTCGAACTCTATCCATCACAATACATTTTCATCTACACCAAACACATGGACAAATTTTTCAGCTCAACTCTCTCAATACTCACGGAGAAACTCGATCCTTCCGGAAAGACGACGTATCGTTTCCGTCTAGCCAATATTTCCCCGGAATCAGCTTGTCCCACGATTAACGAGCCCATCGCCATCAGCAGTAGAACAGCTTCTCTCCTCCCCGACATTTCTTCAAAAATACTTGTTTCTTTTCTCTGCAACTGAACCAACAACTCCCAAGTCTTATGTTAATTCCTCCGAGCTAAAAACGCCGTAAAAAGAAGGTATATATACGATACACAAACACCAACAGACTTACGCAAAAAAAAACGACTCCCGAATTTACCCGATGACTAATGACGCGCTTTCTTTCTTCGTTGAATTTTCGAGGAAGGAAAGGGACGCGAAGAAAACATCTTACCGGAAAAAGAGACATTTGCTTTTATGATTAAAGTGCGATAAAAATTGTTTTTGCTGGATATGGGAGGAAAGAACTCGCGACTCTCTATACTTATTCGTCGTGAAGAAAAAAGCTTCACGAGCTATTAATCACATCGGAGTTTGATTTTTCAGACCACGAAAGATACAAATATTTCTTCCCTTCGAACGTGTGTTTCTCGCTGTATATTTCTTTTAACATAACGTGAGTTTTTCCTTTAGTAGAAAAGGCCAAGTATTCGCCTTGAAAGGGAGAAAAAAAATGTCTACTCCCTATATTACAGTCAAGAAGCCTTTAGTCCTCCTCACCTCGATCCGAAAAGGTAATAAGTGTCACAGCTGTGCGACGTCGAGCAGACAATCTCTCTTCGCATTGCCGAGTGATTACACATCAATTTTCCTCTATAACGTACTAACACGTATAGCATTTTTACGCGAAATTTGTCGAGCGTGTACGCGATATATATATATATATATATCGCCTCGTGTTCCACTTAGCGACACTAACGAAATTTCTTTTTCGAGAACAAAAAAACGGAAGAAAAATAGAAAAAAATAATCATTTCTATAGAAACAACTACTGTTTATCGTATCGCCGGTAGCAATGAGATAGAAATTTATAGGCCGTTGCGGTATAAATACGTATATATAGAGCGTCCGAGTATGGAAGGAAAATGAAAGAGAAAAGTATGGGCCGGGCTAGAGTAGATAGAACTTCCCGTGTACACCCCCGTGGAAGATCGATTCTTTCTCTTGGTCGAGGAAATATCTCGTAACTCACTTCAGTAAGCTCTTTAGGAAACAGGAAATTGTTAGTTCTCCGAGAGAAGAAACAGGAGGGAAAATGATCGATTGGTGACATCGATACCTATATATATATATATATATATATATATAGAAAAAGAATATATAGAAAGCGAAAAAAATAAGAATATTTTTATATACACTATCTATTCAGTATAAAAGAGTAATTACAAGCTTACCTCGGTGTATAGGAATACACTGACGAGTCTTTGAATTCTCTTCTCTCGACGCGTTTACGAGGCGATTAACAAGTAGACTTGAAGTTCTCGTCGTTCATTCAACTCTTTGTGTTAACGTTCTTAACACCGGTAACTTTTTCTGCTTGCTTTCGCTCCTCGGACAAACAATCGTAAAAGGCGGCAACTTAACGAGAATTTAAAATTCATTCGAATCCAATTTGTCTGGTTGCTAAGTGGATGGCCTTTCCTTCAAACAGACAACTCTGCAGGGTGTCTCGAGGGCTTTTATGTATACATATATATTTGGGTGACGGGATTTTCATCTACTTTTCAAAAGTATACCTCTTCAAACCTTAAGAGATAGCCAAAGTCTTGAAAATAGAAGCTTCTTTATTAAAAAAAAAAATTTTATCAACTTGTCAACGAACTTCAATGTTTTCAAAAAATATTTCAGCTACAAAAGCGAAACGAATGAAAAACTGTACGAGGAACCAAAGAGATCATAAAAATCATTTCCTCGATATACCGCTATCCTAAATATTCGTGGCTAGTCTAACAGAAAAAGATTTAACAAAAAGAGAATACAGCCAAGAGCTACGATAATAGTCAAACATCACGTGTCCTGTTTTTTAGACACCACAGGAGAGCAAAGATATTAAAGGATCATACTAGTTTATTCCGGTATCAAATTTACTGCTTCCATCTATTCTTTGAAAATGAAGTTGCCCACTTTCATCGGCATTTTTGATTTGTTATTATTATTTTCTCTGCGAAATTTTATATTGATTTCCAAAAAGAAGCAACTTTAAACCGCATTGCCCATTATGTAATTTTTAATCGATCGACATTTTTTTATCAAATTGTATAAAAGTACTATCGAAAAAGTGAAATCACTTATTTCTTATGAATTAATTTTTTGTAAACAAGAAGCACAATTTTCAGACGTGGATATTGCAGAGTATTTGGGTGAGGCGATACTGGTATAGAATAACGATGAGAACACAGAAATACAAAATTTATAATTACAATTTACAAATTTATAATCCAAGCGATTTATTAACTCGAAGAAGTGTATACACGGCAATATCTATACAGCTTTTCTAGACATAAAATTTACATTTCACATATATAAGCACGTAAAATAGCGATAGTCGAAACAGCTGATGATCGTAGTACGGAGATTATTCAGTACACGCGGTCTCTCGCTCGCATCCGTCGTAAACCTCTTGACTGCCGGTAACACCGGCTGTTTTACTCGAGCATATATGTACAAACGCACACGCGTACACGCCTCTATGCACTAATCCAGGCGTATTTCGCAGAGACAAGCGTTATTTTAGGCCGTGTATATCTCTTATCATTCCGTAATAAATCGCTGCAATATAACGATACCCCGAACGCCCATACTGCATCTTGTCCGTCTGTGTGTGTATGTGTAAGTTTCTCTCCGAGAATTTATTATCGAGCTAGTCGAAGAGCTTCGTCGGATCACTGTCGTAATTGAGCAGTAGATGGAGAAGGGAAAATGGACAAGGATAGATCGAGTCGCAGTTGTTTTCTAGGTGATTGTAGGCCTTGTCGTACTGGTCCGTTGCCTCGATGCTGTTCGGATAGCTGCAATGGCACAGACGAGATTATTATAGTCTTTGTGTCTCTATACCTATATACGTTAGACAATGCATGTACAGAGCTAGAGAGAGTATTTTGACTTTATATATACATACCTGAATATGACACGGAGAACGTCCTCGATGAGAGACAGCCCGGGAGGATTGAGAACGAGCTTTGCTTCGCAGATTGTGTGGAGAATGCAATGATTACCGGGAAGGCCTTGGCTGAAAGTGAGAGATGGTAAGAGAGCGAGAGAGAAGAGGAGATTATGCGCGGGGAATTAAGTTTGGATAATATTACGAATGCATTGAGAGGGGATTTCGACTGAATTTCGAGTGATTTTATCTCGTATGTTTTTATGAAGATCGTATGGATATTTTTACTTGAATTTACGGAATATTTTATGTATATTTTTTTTTATAACTTAAAGTCAAAGCTTTGTAACAGCATTAAAATTTACATATCGTTAAATAGCTCTTGAAAAAAACATTGAAAATGTTTCAAGTCGGAGATTTAGAAATATCGGAATATTTTAATGCAAATAACGAATAGAATTTAGCCACATTTTCATTAGCTTGTATATTAAGTGTTGAAAATTGAAGTACTTTTTCGGAAAATTTTACGTCAGAATTTTAATAATAAAATTTATATTAAATTTGCAAAATATTCAAAGTATTCAACAATATCAATGTTTAAAGTAAGTAGTTGAATTTTAATGCTGATATGTGGCACATAATATAATATGTAGATATTTTAAATGTAATATCCGCGTACATCAAATTCAATAAAATCTGTATCGAAAGTAGATGAACTACCGTAACAGCACGTAAGATACCAGTATCTCGCAGCATTGGGACATCGAGGTGTACTTAGAAAATTGAGAAACCACGTTTATACTAATTATCCAAATTTCAAACTACTCCTTGAACTCTAAACTCTTGAGTATACACAGCTTTAAAAATCAGCATGAACTCTCGTATCCTCAAATATCTCTTAGGTCTTCTAATCAAAGACAAATTCTACCTCCAAGAAGTTCCTGGAGCAACGGTACATACGTGTTCTAACACACGTCAAGCGTCTCGCAACGAACCTGTCAAGTGCTAATTCAAAATTAGCATAGAGTTCTCTCCGATGACGTCTATGCGGCTCCCAGTAATACGGCTCATAGTAGACATCTACGGGTCTCCAAGTCTGCGGTAATGGTTTCCTCGTCGTAGTCGTCGTGGTTGTTGCTTTTTGCAAAGGTACATTGATCCCAGCTGGTATTGGCCAGATCATATCGAATTCCAAGTCGAGATTCCAATTGGCCGGTTCTCGAACTTGAATCGCCTTGAGCATCGTCATTGTCAACTGCCAACGTACATATCTATGTGAATGTCCCTGTATATACAATACACACAGAGCTTGCGATTGGTAATATTCCAACGGCAAGCCTATATACATACTTGTAAATATATTACAAGTATGCGTATCCTCGTGTATATATACTTACGACGAAAGCACTTCCTTTCGGAAAAGTCAGAGCTCTCTTACGTCTTCTCGTCGACTGCAAGCTACTCGCGGTGTCGTTATTGCAAAGCTCGAAAGCTACGGCGTAGGAAAACACACAAGCTAATAACAGCGAGAGCTTCATGGCTACAGTATATGAAGCTTCCTCTCAACGAACAACTACTACTCTACTACTCCACATTTCGAGTAACGCGACTCTCTCTGTCTCGAAAACCGGGATGTAAACGGTCTAAATGAAAAGAACAACAGAAACGTGAATTAACGTCATTTTATACAAACCGATTCTATTTTTTCTCTTTTTTTCACACGATTTTGTCGCCAGTTGATTTTAAATAACGTTCAAGCGATTACGCGCATAAGTTCGCTAAATGAATGTTTGCTCGGAAACTCGGGAGAATTATTTGCCTTGTCGAGACGCAAAATGTCAGTTCCAGAGAGAGAGAGAGAGAGAGAGAGAGAGAGAGATTCACAGTATCAACGATTTCAATTTTAGCGCGTTCGTATACGTGCATGTATATGTTGTATACACGCGTATCCCGAGGAATTAAAATATCGTAAGAGCTTTAATTAAAAACCTTCGGCACGAGCGGCAAATATTTTTCTATCCAATTTGTTCTTTTAATATCGCCACTACGTTATATACTCGCGTGAGTGTGTATATATACACAGGACGCGTTATAGAGCCGCAATTTCTTCCCGATAACCGCGAATATATATATATATATATATATATGTTATATATGTGTGTGTGCGCGCATGTACGCCCGCGTGCGTGTGAGCAAGCTTATGTACGTGTGTAATATAGCGAAAAATCGTGCGACACGCAAGACTCCGTGAAAATTTCACGCGCTATGAGAAAGTACGGGAGAGAAAAAAATGAAGAGAAAGAGGTGCATATAAAGAAGAAGTACATATACGAATGTAGTGGAGAAACGAGTAAATAAACAGCTTTATTTATGCGGGGGAGCAATACAGCACTCGACTCGCTTTTATTCAGAAGAGCCACGGACAGGCAGGGAAGAGCCTGTCGCAGTCGTCCTCGGCAGCATAAGCTCTGTCGTACTCCCCGTTTCGCTGCATCTCTTCCTCTTCTTCCTGCTCGAATACTGGAAAGCTGTGTACATGCATGTATGGATTTAATCGCATTATTCATGAATTTTTCTTTTTATTTTTATTTTTTTGGAGGGTGAGTGAAAACTCACGTGAAGACCGAGTGGAGGATCTCGTCGAGGAAGCTTGATTTGGTGACGTTCCCGTGTCCACGATTACGGCGACCAGCTTGACAAAGAGACTTGAGTATGCAGGATTTTCCGTCCTTGTTTTGTCTGTAATTTCGGTATTGTTTTCCGTCCGTACAATTCCAGAGAGATTAATGGCATTGCGAATGTTATTTTTTTACTGCTGTGTCTGATTCTGACAGATCATATGATACATGAGCTTATTGACAAGCGGTGACAAATATTTCGAAAAGAATTTACATTTAATGCGTAAACGTCTACTTTGAAAAATGTATGCACTGCAGTAAATAACGATAATTTAACGTAATTTACCACTTATGGATGCGCATAACAAGTAACATTTACATCATTTCAACTTTACATAATAATGTAGTTAAAATTTGTACACTTTTTGCCAAGTACATCTGCGATAAAAATGAAAAGAAAATGTAGACTGCAGAAAACATAGATATTCATTCTTCGACTAGATCTCAGTTACTATGTCAATTTTACACGATTACTGCATAAAATTTGCATAGCCTTCCAAGCAGATTTAATACGCAGTAAAACTTGATAAATTTTTCTGGAATATTTCGTTTCCTTCAAATCAAATTACATATTCGAAAGCCTCTGCAAATATACAAGATATCTTATACACCAATGCCCCGTATAAATAAAAGATAAGCGGTATTTTATGATACTTCAGGCAGGAATTAAGTTTTTTCAACAATATTGCTCAACAGGATTGCAAGTTTTACAGTAAGCAAATGCGCTTAAGGTTGAACTCAGAAAGCAAGGAAAGCTTTTAGAAAGCATAACGTCTCAAAGACTAGATTTATAAGATTTTCAAAAGAAATGGAGCTTTTGAACGTTACCCGTTAACGAGACATAACTAACTACAACTACTATGTCAAGAAGAAGCTAGATTAACAACATCCGAGAATATATATACATAGTGCTTATGACGGAAGCTTCCGTAATTCGACCAGTCGATCGGATTATCCTTGATGCTCTCTATATAAAGGTGTCTCCATGGAGAAGAGAACGCGTCAAACTGTGAAAGGCCCTCGAGAGGCTCAAGTTTACACCGCAAGAGAGTGTCTCGTGACAGTCGACCCGCTGACACTTTTATAATTACCTCGATCATCGCTATCTCCTTATTTTTCTCGTTGGAGAGGAAGTTTACGCGTGGAAGGATTTTACTAATTACAATTAACCGGTTGACGTCCGTTCTTTTGTTTAACGTGTACACAAGAGTAAGAGAGATAGAGAAAAGAAATTATACGAGTGAGAGGTGAGAGACGATGAGAGAAATAACGAGAAAAGGGATACGGAGTAAATGTAAAAGTGAATGAGAGATAAAAAGATACATAGAGAAATAGATCGAAGAAAGGCAAAGAAAGATTTCGCAGCATAAAAGCTTGTTGCTTGGGATGTATAGACGCCGGATACTTACGTCTTGAGCATTATCTCGAGTCTGTGGTAGAGGTCTCTCCGGCTCCTGCGGTGATAGACCTCGGCTGGTTTTCTGTACAGTACGGTTCGTCGGTAGGGCAACTCGTAAGCCAGACCTGCGGTTACTCCTATCGTAAAAAAACCTTGAGGCTTCGCCAGCGAACCGATGGTCAGACAGTAAATTAGCTGCGCTTTCCAAACGAATGCTCCCATTATGCTTTGCCGATTGAATCGTTGGAATTGCTTTCTTTTTCTACCAGGTGCATAAGGTTGATGGGTTTTTTTTTCTATACATTTGGTAGGGAGAATCACCGCCAGGTGGCAAGGGATTGAATTCGACTCTGAATGCACATTCTTGAATTGAAATTAATTGAATTTTATATCAAATTGCTCTGATTGGTCTGTTGAACTATTGTGGGCTAATTTATAAATATTGATTTCATTGTATTATCGTTAGACTGTTTAATAAACAATTTTCGAATAATTAATATAGACATTACCTGAGTATTATTACTGTTTCTTGAAATAAAACTGTATTAAGG
The DNA here is from genome assembly GCA_018906985.1 of Apocrypta bakeri. Classification (NCBI taxonomy): domain Eukaryota; kingdom Metazoa; phylum Arthropoda; class Insecta; order Hymenoptera; family Pteromalidae; genus Apocrypta; species Apocrypta bakeri. Next base: position 10,095,929 of record JACCIA010000005.1, read on the forward strand.
GTAGGTTGCATCAAGATCATCACAGTTACATTATTGTCTAACGTTTAGTTATAGCAAATCCATGAAAAAAATGCTCTATATTTGTTACAACACTAGATGGTACATCGCAATATATCCAACCCGCTATCTAAGTAAACGACACTACAGAATAGCTTTTAAAGCACGTATGAAAATGGCTACACTTCTCAACTAAAGTCTCAATATCGATATTCAAATGAATGGGCGGTGCGGCGTGGATCCAAGTCATACGTGAAAAATCCCTCTCAAAAATTCAATCGACCACGTAAAACCAAGAGCTGTCCCTCCCGAAAAGGCTGAAGCTTGCTCGTGTATAAAAAAATAGCACGAAAAAAAAACACCGACCTGGACGTTGCTGCCCTGTGGAAATATGAGATACTTGTATCCGTGATCGATCGCTCGACTGGATCTCGACAGGGTGACGTTGTCGGCAGCCTGACTCAAACGAGCTAGAAGCACCAGCAGCGGCAGCAAGACAAACGACTTGCTATATCTCTCAGCAGTCATTTTTTCGACTTAGCTTAGTCGTGTGAAGCCTAAGCTCGCCTCTATAGGACCGAGTAAGACTGACGTTCCACGCACCGCGGGGCTTCTTAAGTGCGTGCGTTAACGTCTTCCATACGCTCAAGCGGACTTCTCAGTTAGGGGCTAATTGTTATTTATGCGGAGAGAAATCTTTTTTTTTCATCACTTGTTTTATTGTACAAAAAATACATAATTATACATTACAGATATATCATCATAAATACTCTTTAAAGACAAACGGCCGGTGAATCGTTCCGCAAACATTAAGAGATTGACTGCGAACCCTTAAGAGAACCTCGACCAAGTGCCAGAAAAATACTGGAGAAAGAGAAAGAAAGAGATGGCCTTGAAGAGTCCAGATATCTTGAACTTTTCATCCATTTTTGTCGCGCTTGACAGAACGCTACACAGAGCAAGGAGAGTAGAACACAATGGCTTTTCTTTAAAAGTCCAGACTGTAAATGGAATGCTTGCAGGATGGATAAAGTTCGGAGCAGTTTCTGTTTCTGCCTGTACTGTGAGCGCTATCGTACTGTCGGTTATCCTCGTTGTCGAAAGTGCTCCCATCCTCTCGCAATCTAGAAATTTTTGTTACGAGATATGCATGTTACAGTCCCTTCGATTTTCAATGGATTTAGTGAATTTTCAACTATTGGCTTTTTCTACACGAGGGTGTATTTTTTTTCGCCGAGATTTGATTCGATAGATTGGACATAGTGCTTGTTTCCGACAAAATTGTCGAGTTGTTTTATTAAAATCCTCGGTTTTATGCATGTTTTTTTAAATCAATTTTTCAAAACACGCTTTGAAAATTTGGCGCCATTCAAATCAGCAGTGCATCTACAACTCCGCAATATTCGATCGTCAAACACGAAGCGCTAATACGTTGTCTTTTTTCTCAAATTTATTGTACTTTAGAGCTTCATCGTAATTTTGAAAAAAAAAAACTGTTTACAAACCACTGAAACTTTGGACTGCGAGTGCAATTAAAGTCATAGGTGAAATTACCCGATGAAATTAGAAATTCAAATGCAAGGAGGTCCTCAAAAAAATGTATTTCATATGCATAAGCTAAAAGCTTTCTAAATAGATGTCAGTGACAAGCGGGATTGTATTAATCAATCTCCCCTATATAAAGCATCTCGTTGTAGTATGTCAAGTGGTCTCACGTGAAAACGGCATGAAGAAGCTCTTGTAGAAAGGTGCCACTTCCAATTTCCGATGCGCTCCTTTGCCCGGCCTCGCAGAGGGCTCTCATCACGCAGGACCTGCCGTCAAGACCTGTTCTGTGTGCGCACGCGGATAAACTTTAAATTAAGCGCTTCTACAACCAGCTGCCTACATATACATGTACAAACTGCAGGCCAAGTGTAAAGTTTAATTGAAACATTGTACACGGTCGAGAGTGAGTAAGTAAAAGGGAGATAGAGACAGAAGAGTGTTAGTGAGTGCAGTTGTCAGAGTAAACTATTTTATTTCGAAGAAGATCAGTTGTTGGCGCTGATAGGAATGACTTCGTTATATAGAAACTCTGTGACAAAAGTATAATTAATTGAGCGCAAATACTTGTTGTTCTCTCTCTCTCTCTCTCTCTCTCTCTCTCTCTCTTTCTTTCTCTTTCCTCCGTCCCTACGTATTCAGTGAAGAATAGATTGTTTTGTGTAATGTGTACATGTATATACTTACGAATGAAGGAAAGCCTCGATTTTGGGGTAGACAACGGAGCGGCTGCGCCGATGTAGCAGTCCCGTCAGTTTCGCGTCGATTTTGCTTGGCAATTCCCAAGCGAGGGCTGCTGTCAGTCCTATCACTAAATCTCCATCGCGCGCGTAAGCTCCGATCGTCAGACAGTAAACCAGCTGAAAAATTTAAGGCCTCAAGCATACTCAGGGTTTATATGTACACATGCAGAGAATGCATATGTAGTGACAGAAACATCGACAGCCAACAACGATGTCTCTATTGTGTTTACTTATAACGCTTAGTTTGTAAGGTGATGTTGAAGTGATAGCTTTTTTTCTCATCTCGAAAATGCGTTCGATCGTAGAACAAGAATATATTACATGTTTCGTTGTTGCGTGGCTCTTGCCATTGTGTTTGGTGTTTGGAAACCTTTGATTATCGTTTAACGAACGTCGTTTTAACGAAGTTGAGTCACATTATCGATGTGAGCCTCATTTTTGTTCTTATTAAACGATCATTAATTTACTAAAGTAAGTAATTAATACACTGAAGTAAAGAATCCCCTTGAAGCAAAAAAGATAGTACAGGGTACGATTTATATGCATAGGATTAATTCGTTCAAATGAGAAATTTTCATCCAGGTAATATTTATATTTAAAATCCTGCTAACCATTGTAAAGCTTATAAGTCGACTTAAAGTAACCGAATTTAAATTTAACAGGGACACTTCCCGTGAAACATCATAATATTTTAAGTAAATATCGTAGAAACTTTTCATGCAAATGTTGAAGTGTAACAATGCTTTTTGAAATAACCAAGTGGCTGCTTCAAAATAATGCTTCAACAGTTACGAATAAACCCATTGACGTAAGGACGTATAAATAAATTATGATAAATTGTTACACACCTGCAACTCATGAATCATTCAAATTACATAATCGAATACAAATTATTTATCTACGTTAAGTTAAGGTATCTCAAAAAATAACGTTCAATTTGATTTTTAATAACAAATACGAAGAAGACAAAATGATCTAAACCATTGGTGAAACTTTCTCCAACAGCCTCAAAGAATCTCTCTAAATAAAAAGAAAAAAAGAATTGATAACGAATCCATAAAATACCTGCACGTTGCTACCCTGTGGGAAGATGAGGTATCTCTTTCTCCTTTTCAATTCGCTGACCATCTCGGCACGTCCAATCACTAGAATAACGCATCCCAGTAGCAATTTGAACAAATCCATACTACATTCAGCTCAACCTCTCGATCAGTATCTTACGACAAAAAGCCAAGCTCGCTTTATACTTGCAGCGGTAACGGCATATGTTTTTCCAGACGTGGTGTATAACTCGTTCGACAAACACACACACTCATGAAAGCAAACAGCCAAGAGAGCAGCAGCTACTATAGTGGCATTATATATACATACACATTTATATACACGCGAGTGTAAGGCGAGCAGGAGCTCTATGAGGGATTGTTTGCCGGAAGCTGGCTCGAGACCTTCGGCGACGCGCATTATGAGCTCGCAATCTAGCGCTTTCGAGGATTTTCCGAGCTTATGTGCGTCTGGTTTGATGCTTAATTTACTCGGTTTTTTGTATGCGTGAATTCGCATGTGTATATATACGAACAGCGAGTATTATTGACCGTTCTTATGCTTGCCTTTTTTTCCGCGGGAACTTGAAACGGCGAGTCCGCATAAATTTCATACGATTAGTCGAGAGATATGCTGCGTTGAAATGAAAGAGAATAAGAAACGTAGGCAAATACAATAAATCGAAGTACTTTATTGCATGGGAATTATAAACGATTATTTTTTTTTTGCAACGCAGTCAGTGCTCTGTAAACGCGTTGAACCCGATCAACTGCAGTGGGCAATGATTGGCGTAATTGCCGCAGACGAGTGGATCCAGGACTGACGTACCGTTTCCGCTGCGTGACCTAAAATCGATTCAATTATAATGTATTCTCCCCTTGTATTATTATACGCATCGACGACTGTCTTTTCGGATGAATTATTCGATTTTATTTTATTTATTCGATTGAATCTTACCCAGACAAGAGATGGAGTATTTTCATTAGAACGCCGTTCTTCTCAGCGAGATAGTCCATCGCCTGGCAAAGACTCTTCAAAAGGCACATTTCACCATTGAAGCCGTGACTGTAAAAGGATGTTTCAGAGCATTTCACTAAAAGCATAGGCTACTTTCGCATATACCTTCATCAATTTTGCCAATGTGTTTCTATTTCTTTATAGCTATCTGGTTCTCTTTCTCGCTGTGTTTTTGAGTGTGTATCGATTTCATTCTTTTTTTTTGTCAGGAATATTCCGACTGAGAGAACGGCGGATATAAAAGTGCGCGAAGCGTTTCTAACTATTAGAGTGGTTTATGCGATTTATAAACATTCTTAAATAATAGAAAATCCTATGTGCTGCACTTAGCTGGAAATTTCTGTGAATATGCATATTACTTAATTTTATTCATACACAAAAACCCTGAACTTTGGTGCAGTTTTTATGTCTTGCTTAACAGGATGAAAAGGCAATGGAATATTCTTCCTGAAACTTTTCGAGACAAGACGCTTTTACTCATATTTTATATATTTCTCAATTGATTTTTAAGCTTACTGGGTAACCCACTGTGTATACTAGTCCGCAATTCACTCAAGTTGTATCTTATTGATAGATACACATTTTATGCCTATCTTTCCTTTATCATTTCTGTATAAAACTAGTGGTATTCTCACTTAAATAATATATTTTGATATTATTTTCTTATAACCAAGATTCTATAGTGAAATGGCTTTAAGACGGTGTGTATATTTTATGAATGAACACATTAGATACAAACTAAACAGAATAATTCTGAATTCATTACCAAAGTTACTTATCACCGTGGGCAAAGGGGTTTTTAAAATGTCACGGTCAAGCTTCTAAATAATTAATATTAATATTATACATCAATAATTAATAATACACGACAAGCCAAAATTATTTATGATCCTGCTAGCGTCTCAAAGATAATTGAAAAAATGTATTTAATGATATGGTAGGCCTTTCTGTTAAATTTAAATAATTCCCCTACAAATAAACACAAATGTTCTCGAGAGAGACTTAGGTTTCTTTAAAGCAATTAACAATAGTTGCATTACCAACAACTTCCTAATTAACAACCGCATCGAACTATTTTACCTCTCAATTGAAAAAAGAACTTGGCAGCTTCAACCAGAAGAATAAAACACTTTCCAAATCACTGGAACCTTACCTCATTTCAATCCACTAAATTTCTCTCTTATCTACAATCTTACCGTCAATATATATGCTCTCGCAACGAAAAAAAAATTCAAAACTTTGAAAGCCCAAATCGCAGTCAACTCTGCAACGTATAAAAAGCCGAGCCAAAGTCGTGTGTCTATATACGTGCTATACGCGTCCGCTGCAGTGCGCAATTGGCTGGCGTCCCGCTCAATTCCGGATCCACATTATTCACGCACTATTTAAACTATTTATTGCCTTTACCTATGGTATATGTTCTCGGCTGCGTCCCGGAACTCATCCAACGTCGCTCTACCCTCTCGACCTGCGCCTTTTACTGGAAGCTCCCAACCAACCTTGAAACCACTCGCATGGGCGAAGATCGTTGTGCCAGGGACCACGTTTACCTTATAGTTCAATCGGTACTGAAAAGAGTCATGGAAATTCTTATTCTTTTTTGTGTCGAGTATACCACGCGCGCTGGGATACGGGAGCAGAAGCACTAAAGCGATCGGTTTATACGCGGAGACTGCTGCAATGTATACCAAGAGATCGTAGCCTAGTTTTGGGAAGTGTCCTTATACTGGGGGTTGTATTTTTCTCGCGCGGTCTTTCAATATTTCAGTTTCGAGTCTTTCCAGATGTAGACGTTAACTACAATCGTTTGAATCATTATTTCACTGGAAATATTTTGATAGGCTTTGTTTTCACTCGAAAAAACTGTAAAATACCTTGAGTTTTGTGAAAAATTTAATTTCACTGGAAAGCCAAGCAGTTTCATGCTTCAATTCCTTTGGAGTGAAAAATACGCGAAGAATTACTGAAAACTCTTTTAGTGAAATGATGACTTCATCGCTTTACAGAAAAAGTTATTGGGAGGAAGAAGATTGTGAATAAGTATTAGTTTGGTTGTTTTTTTTTTAAATTATTTATTTTTACAAAATCAATGAAATTTTATTGGTAACAATGATGTGTAACGTTCAACGATTGGTCAAATTCAGAACCATTGTGTCGGTTGAGTTTAAATTATTCTAAGAATTTATTCGATTTATTGACATCTAGATAGATTGATGGAAGGTCATACTTATTAAAACGTTGTGTGTTCGAATGATATAATTAATGATTCTCTAGAATGTTGTGTATTGAAAATGAAAAACATCTGAATTTAAATGATAAATTTTAATTAAATATGAATATAAACAGAAAATGAGCTGTAGCAATGAAAAATTAGACACTTTAATCCGGACTAGATTTCAAATGTTACTTTTTTTAAGTAACCTTCTGCGCTGAAAAAAGTTTACTATTTTACAGTAAATTTATTTAGTATTTAAGAATATCTTTTAATAAATTACAAATTTTCATTTGAAATCCTTCTTTTTTAATTGTTTCACAAACAGATCGCACATCACAAAAGAGGTTAATAAACTATTTTTCTGAATTCTAATATATCGATTAGAATTATCGATTAGTTTTACAGCGATAAAGTTGCCTCATTTTTCGGATCAATAATTAAAAAAGTTGTCATTCTTAAAATATCCCTTTAAATCCAAGTGATTCTACATAAGATTGAAATAAAAACATCGCAAAAAAATAAAATCGAATTTTCCCAAAGCCTATACATACGACAACGCATGGAAAAAGCGAACATTATTCACGAAATCGAGCGCAAAAAGAAGTCGCGTAGCAGTATGACGCAATGTCGCGGGTGCAACGCTCTTTTTCCTCCTCTCGCTTTCCGAAATCGTCCATATGTAAAAATGCGAAAGAAATTCCAATAGCGCTCTCACACTATTCTCTGTCTCTCGCTGCGAAAAATAAAAAAAAAAAAAAGGAACGGGAAACCGCACCACCGCTGCTCTACGAAGGAGAAAAAAAACACACAAGGCGCACGTGCACTCAAAAGAAAGAGATATTACTCACGAAAAACGTGCTACCCTTTCGAAATGCCAGGGCCCGTTTGCTCCTACCAGCTGCGTCACCTTCGCCGAGTATCAGCAGTAGCAAAAGTAGTAGCATCATGTTTTCAGCTTCATTTGCCTTTTTATTGCACAGCAGTGTCTAAAATACATATACTGAAGGTGATGCTGAATATCTTCTGATCTAATCTCCGAAAAAAATACTCGTTCGCAAAAAACAAAAAGAAGTTTCGCCGTGAGTTTGACATTTACTGTAGATTCGATAAAAAATATAAATCTTCCGAAGTTTTCGGCGATACGAAGTGTATTCTTATCGTTATAAGTAATGAGCGAAGCCGCGATGATATCTCGAGCAGTTGGACTTCGATATCCGCTTAAACATACGCGTATAAATAGTCGAGTTGAAAAAGAGCGATTAATTTAGCAGCGCAACTACAGCCGCATTCTCGAGTTTACACCCTGTTTTCCAGGAAAGACGGCGAGGACTTATGACGCGAGGAACAAGTGCTGCTAGCTTGAGAATTATCCCTGTCCTGCAGTATATATGGTTTCTCTCTGGTGGCGATTTACTTGAGCGACGGAAACTCCAGCGGTAACGAGATATCCTCTCCTGAAATTTAGTTAACGAGTTGTTAGCCGCACGCGATTCATCGGTCGATTAATTTTGCCACGCGCTAAGAGGGAAGAGTTTGCGCGGGAAATTTGAAAATAAAAAATTGCCATCCGCACACAAGCGCGCACCGCATGGAAGTCTTTTTTTCAAAAACTTTGAGATTCGAATCGCTGTATTAATTACCACGGGGTTTTAAATACGGAACAAAAAAAAAAAAATAATAAAAAGAGACCGGAAACAAAGCTCGCGGTAACAATAGACACGCGAAAAAGCAGCGGAGGAAAAGTTGAGTTTTACCCGATATAGACGAGATCCTCTTTTCAATCGTTGTATATATCACTGCACACCACATTAGCGTATACGCACGTATAAAAAAAAATTTTAATTACAATAACACGCGATTTATAAAAGTTGATTTATCTTCGATGAAAGAACGCCTCCGACTCATTCAACTTGATTTCAATGTCTCTCCTCCTGGCGCTTCTTCTCCGTTGCTTTTTTCACTCTCGTGCGTTTACGTCGGTCATTAGTGAGGTTCCGTTGTGTGTTCACGTATACGTGTGTGTGTGCAAGTGTTGGTTCTCAGAATCGTTACAGCGTTTAACTCGCGCTGTCTTTAATAATTAACGAAATGAACGAGGTGTACTACGAGTTGACGCTTTTTATCTTCACCTTTTAAATTGCGTACGCCAGTGTAATTAACGGACCGAAAATGGTAGTATATGTACAAACACGTCAGAGGCACGCGCTGTCGTCTCTGATGTGTATTATAATGTTTTTTGGTCCTATACATATATCGCGGCCGGTTTCATTAATTAGACAGGAGAAATTTCATGCGAGGGGATTATTTAAATATTACGAAAGAGTGGTTCAAACGAGATTATATTAAATCCCGTTAACTGTAATAGAAAAATTATACGCACAGCTTGTTGGAGTGACATTTGAATCTGAAGTTGAAGGATATATTGTAGTCACTTGTATTTTTCGTTGTGAAAAGTTTAATTCAGGGTAAAGATAAAGTATTTGACAATAATTTGTAGCAGTCGTTACACATAAGCACACATAATTGTACATAAGTGTCGTTTTAATCGAATTTAAAGGAATTGTTTCGAAAAAATAATTTAAAGGACTAAGACATGACTTTAATGTTGAAAATAATACAAAATGATTTATTGGTCCCAGAAAAAAGACTACTTAGGAAACTTTTTATACTTAAGTACATGTGTAGTAAATTACCTGGAAGTAGCCCACAAAGTACTTTCACGTTTAGCTATATCGTTTACCTCTATTATTTATTTGTATTATTATTTATTATATTATTATTATTAGAATAACACTTACTTGTATCTCTTATAAATGAGTAAAAAAAATTCATTGCAGTATTCAAGTCAGAATTAGATCCTTGTATTTACAAATGCATCGTATGAAATCGAAATATTGCTTATTAAAACTGAGACCAAACTGAAGTTTTTTTTTTAATTGTTATTGAGTCGACAAATTAAACTTCGAGAATCTTAATAATAACATTCGAATGTTCTACGCATTGAAAAGTTAAGTCTTCTAAAAATCAAACTCTTCGTTCCTCATTTTAATTAAGGATTATACAACGACAGTAATGACATATTTTTTAATATTTTTTATTGCTTGAAGCTCCATAATATTACATTCGAAATGTACAAATTTTGTTATTATCTACTATTATAAAGTAGCATTTATCTCGTATCAAAAAGCTCATTCAAATACACACACAGCAATTGGATAAAATCTTTTGGTAAATTGAAACATCCATCGTTACAAAGATTGTAACATATATTCACAGGTGGTTTATGTGAATAGACAGAGAGAGAGAGAGAGAGACAGAGAGAGAGAGACAGACAGACAGATATATATATATATATATATATATATATATATCAGTATAAAGATGATTAATGTCCGATACGGGTGTAGAAGTCGTGTTGAGCTCGTCAATCATAATCGAAGACCTTGGAAATGTGATCCAGAATTCCAAATCCTTTAGGGCAGGAAGTATAAGCGGCCGAACAGTCCTCACCCCTTCGACCAACTTCCGCGGCTTGTCTGTAGTAGTCGTTCGAGATCAGAGATGATTCGCCGTAGTCCGGTCTGAAATGCCACGAGAAGAGAGAGAGATTTAAGTGCCTTTTGGCGTATATATGCTTTGAGCTAGAGAAAGCCGACCGTCGGAAATTATTATGATTATAAGCTGCGAGAAAGGGATAATTTTTTTTCTTCTACTTTTTGATACGTCATGTTGGCCGGTTTTCTCGCTTGTTACCTTCAATGGCGATTATATAAGAGCTTGACGGATTTCGTCGGTGTTGTGTAGGAGGATCAAGCATATCTTATTTTTGTGATATGTTATATTGTTTTGACGTTGATAAAATAAGTGACTTTACGAAATTAACAAATTCTGCGCATTAATTTGTCAAATATTATGCGTAATGTGATAAATTTTAGGGATTCGTGTAGATTAGATTAAAGCCAGGTGACTGCACTGTTAAAATAACATGAATTTTCATACGCGATTTAAGTACTTCTGTAATTCGAAATTTAGCGTGTATATACATTAAATGTTATCTTTCATTTAGTTTTACATACAAATTAAAATGCTTTCTACAAAATGGAATAAAATAGTACATGTAGTGCTGTACAATTTACATTTAATTTCCAAACTGTAATATTTACCATTTACAATTGTTTACGTTAAAATTTATTAAATTCAATTATCATTATATTTAATAGACTTTATGTTTGATTTGCAAGAAACGAAATTCGCTCTTCCAGTTTCTTCAATTTAATTGAAATTTGTGCATTGAAATTTATATTAATGCACAACCACCAAATTAACTTCATGTACGAATGCAAAATCTGCCTCTAGTACGTATAAAAATGATATTAATTTTTTTTTTTAAATACGTATGTATTTCAATGAGAAAGAATAATTGTACTGTTTACTACAAATAATAATCATCAAATTAAAAAGTTAAAAATGTTCCAACTTATTTCACGCGATCGTTCGTCAAATTTTCTCAGACAAAACAAATCTTTAAAAAAATCTGATCTCCACGAAAATCTAGACAAACAACGAATCTAATATCCCTCTAAACCTAGAAAAATTCAGCAATCTAAAAGTCCCACAGAGAGAAAATATACAGTCTCTCAGAAGATTGTGTCCGCAGAAGTAAGGAAAAAAAGCACAAGTAGCGCTGGAATCGAGCTTACGTGAGCAGCACATGGAGGATCTCGCCCACGAGACCGTCATCCCTCAGCGACGTCTCCGCGGACTCGCATATGCTTCTCGCCAAGCAGTCCTTGACTCCGGGACTACCACGTCTGCGGACGAAGAAAAAAAATATTCAGATAAAAAAAAAATTGTTCTGTAATTTACATTTACTTTTAAATTCTTGTACGTGCGACTTTTCTACGTTAATTTCAATCGTCTAGCCGAAGACAAAAGGAAAAAAAATTAATCAAGTCCGAAGAGGGGGAAATTCACTATGGAAGTTCTTATTGAAATTCCTCATTGATTTAAGCTGGTTCTCGAGAGAAGTTGCGCAAACTTTGGAAAAAAAATCTCGTGATAATAATCGCCCCATACCTTTTCAATTCCTCTTCGACCATTCTATAGAAGAACTGTCTTTCGTCGGGGATGTTCTCGGCCTGTCGTCTTTTTCGTCTTCTTGACGACTTTGCTTTGTAATAGTCGCTGAAGAAACTCGCATTTTGGGGTAGCGGGAATTGGAATTGGAGGTTCTGACCATAGCTGAGGATTCGACCGGGCATCGATACAGGTATAGCCGCACCGACCAGCAGCTGTTAATCGAAACGTCGATAATGTTATGCGAATTCGCTGAATTCGTAAACAGCGTCAGAATCGCGAGCTGAATATAAAATACTCGCTTGATTATGTGCGTTTCTCTGATTTGTGTATTTTGACCCTCGTATTTTTGCTGCTTCCTCCTCTATATATATAAACTGTTTATTGCTCAGTCGCGTTGTCAGTGAAATTTAATTTTTATTTTATGAAAGAGAAATGCTGTTCATATGATTATATAAGTTTTGTTAAATCACTTGGAAATCTTGAATTTCACTCTAGAAGTTTAAATCAGGCCATTTTAGAAAACATCTTTACGGATGTGTGTGTGTGTGTGTCTGGATACCGTTTTATCTCACAAATTATATCTTCAATTTGAATCTATTTAAGCTCGTTCTTTTCATTATTTTTCTTGCCAGAATTTAGGAGTAAAATAATATTCGCTTTCGCCGGAACGCTTTTATTTAATAAGTATTTGAATTGTGTCTATAATTATATTTTCCTTGACACTGAGTGCGGGGAATTCAAATATGAATTCGTACATTCGCCGTTGCTTAGAAACCTTTGTATTTTTTTAGAAAATTACCCTTAAGGTCACATGTCGGTTAAAAAAAAATTAATATTTATCAATTCCCATACAATATTTTCATCCGACATTATTATTTTAACTTACAATTTTAATTTTCTGAAAAAATCGAGATTTCTGGTAGCTTATTTTCATTATATTATATTTTTACAAGTATATATAAAACGTAAATTTTGAATTCTCATTAACAAAATTGTAATCCAAATTTAGGAAATCCGAGGGTGGAGCTCTCCTATTCCAATCTATACGACTTGCATTTCACGAATTTTTATTAAAACGTAGTATGCACTTGTTACTGCTTAGCTACATAAGTACGGTGTACTCAACGAATTTAAAAAAATAGCCCGTTGACTATTGCTAACCATATTTTGAAATCTTGCGAGAACCGAAATATGCCGATATCTTAATAGTTAGTTATGTTTTTTTTATATAATTTAAAAGTATCCAAAATAAATAACGAGAAAGAAAGACTAATTAGTTTAGAAAAAAGTGCGCGCCAATGAATTGGCAGCAATTTTTTTTTATCTCTACACGAAGACGGATAAAAAGAAGAAAAGGTCGAACAGTTTGCTTCCCTTAATTTAATTAAAGTCAAGTCAATTGTGTCGCGGTTGGACACAGACACACACGTGACGAGTGCTTTTATTCGAGTTTATTCAGTCGGAAATCGCTCTCCGAGGAAGTATTAAAAGCTGAATTAATCGAAGGAATCCTCGGTGTTAAACACGAGCATTAAAAAAGAGATTTTCTATTTAATAAGCGACCGTAAACTCGAGCGATAAACCTCAGCATAAAAGAAACATTCAAACTTACCTTCAAAGTGCCTCCAAAAGGATAGACCAACGGTGGCGGTACTAAGGGACTTTCCCTCTTACCACGAAAATTCGCCGCTTTGATCGTACCTACCATCACTACCAGCAAGAAGGAACTCCGTAGAAATGACATGTTCCCACAGAGTGAATAAGATAAAAAAATCTTCGCGATAAGGATTTTTTCATCAACGCGCAAACGTTGGCGAACTCGAAAAGAGAAGCTTTACCGGAAGACAGAGTAAATAAGTTTGATATTCGCGAACTTTGCTCGCGATTTGCCCGCTGTATCTGCACTCGGACCACGTGCGCCCGTATAAGGCTGAAAGAAAGCGCCGAATTTACATTCAGTGCTTGGCTTCTTCTTTCTTCCTCTTCTTCTTCTTCTTCTTCTTCTTCGTCTACTTCTTCTTCATCTCTGTCGCGGTGGAAAAGACGAGAGGAGTGCGCTAACGCCAAGACAAATATCCGCGCGCCGTTACGCTCGAAATCTTATGTAACTGTAGGAGAAGGAAGAGTCAGCGACGGAATTACATTCCTGCGCTAACAAATTCACTGGAATGCGTGTTGGCGTATAGTGTGAAGTTTGTTTCGCGGGGAGAAGGACTTACAGCGGGAAAATCGTGGGATCTTTCTTTCTCTCTTTCTATTTTTTTTTTCTTAACAGGGAACGAGTGGGTGGGTAGATGACCTTTACTTTGACGTTGATTCCAAGAAGAGGAAATGGCTTCAAGGCGTGAAGAAGTACCTTTTTCGAAAGGAATTGCGCTGGGGTATTGTTGTAAGTGTGTAATTCACATTGCAACGATGTTGGTTACTGTTAACTGGATAAACGCGAAGTTGGGAAAGGAAAAGTTCTTCAGTGGATTTGTTACTTAGTTTTTCGAGTTTTTCAAAAGTGGAAGATTGTTTAGTTTTAATAACTTTGTAACTTTCTTTGTAATTATTGTACATTTTCTTGTTAAACTAGCTCTTTGTATCTAAATACATTTTATACACTATTTTTACTTATTATTGAACTTCATTATTGAGCTTTTTTATATCGTCGTATGCTATTATTATATTATATTATATTTTATACGATTTTCTTATTGCTGATTCATGCATTTAGCTAATATAAGAGCTCCGGACTCAATGACGATAGTTAATTAGACAGTTCATTTTTTCACTAAACCTGGTGGATAATAGATGGGCTGACGTTTTACGTATCATACGATCAAGCTGCGTGCAGAATCTAACCATTTAATATTGCTATGAATGATTGAGCTTAAAATAACAATATTGTCTGCTTCAGATGCTAATGTGATCTATTTTAATTTATCCTATTAAAGTAAAAAATTAAGTTGCTCTGTTTGTAATAAAGCAGGCTTATGAGATACAATTAAAAAGTTCTATACTGTACATTAAATTATGTTGAGGTTAGGTTAAAATGGAAAGCACACTTTTATAAGTATAGTTTATTATTTATGTCTAAGATAAATATATTTCTTATGAATAATAATACAGTTATCATTATAACTGGCAAGAGAATCCTCGCGATTAATGTTCAAAAAGTTATAATTTCAACAATTCTATATCGCATATACATAAATAAGCTTAAAATATACGACGCAAATAATTTAAGATAACTCTTAAAGTTTTTGTTTATTTTTAACTTAATCGCATTAATCAAATGAAAATCAAAATGAGTATCATCCAGTAATTATAATATACAACGTTGAGGTTGAATTCTACAATAAACATATAAATGTTACGTATATAAATGTTACACTCTGTACCTATTCATTTAATTAATCAATTAAAGAATCAAATCTATTGGTACAGTAGCCCCCGATAAAAGCGTATCGATAAATTAACCGATTCTGCTACTAATTAGCTGATTCGTTGTTAATTTTATTATATCTGAACTTTCCAGTGACGCTTTCTAAAAAAAACTTACTTTGGAAATTGAATAAAAGTACCTCAATAATTTACAAGATTGTTTAAATAAATAAAAATTATCCTTCTTAAAAACCATCCATACCCAGACTTTCTGAAATCGTATTATTGTCACCCGCAAGTTCGATTCTTGTCTCGTGCATAGGTATGGTATACACATGTACACACATACCATCGGAATCATGTTTACGGCAAACTTTATTAGCCACAACATTATCCGGCAACTAAAGCGTCATTACATCTGGTAAGTACAAGAAGCTCAGCTCCATAACTCACACTGTGTCGCCCGTCCATCTCTCTCCCTCAAATTTCACCTAAAACTTCGCGGTATTATTTCCGCTGTACGTATCTACCGTGGCAGTAAAATTGATACCCGACCATTAAGCTTCGCGCGAGAATTAGTCAGTCCGCAAAAACGGACTTGGCTATGGAAACTTTCCTTCGCTTACGTATACACATAAACACATATACATACACGTACATTTGACTACAATGAAATTCCAAGGAGAGAGAATGTGCGTAGCTCTGGTAACTTTATCATCCTCCTTTGACCATCTGTATGTTATACTATATACCTATAGACGATACGTACACACATAAAGGAGATGAACTTCTGCTGCGGTATGAGACAAGTTCCAGGACGCGCCACTTATATAAGAACAAATTGGTGCAGCGACGGTATTATGGTAGTCTACTAATACCGCTACACACAGCAGTTGTCATCCAGTCGCTATAGTATCTAAGGGAATGTTGTGAGTTTCTCTCTCTCTCTCCCTCTCTCTCTATCCAGAGCTTTATTAAAAAGTACAGGAAATAAAGTTGGTATATTTTTCGAAGTATAAAAAGACGAGTTATAAGAAGGCTCGAACAGATTGTTTAAAGTATTAAAATATTAATTTTATCGAGTAAACTATCGGGAAAAGTAAGAGGATCTCAAAATTATGCAGTCGTAGAGAGGGTGTCGGATGTGATATTGTTGTTGTTATCGAGAATCGAGTATTTTTAAATGGAAATTTTAATTGCTTCTCGATACAAAATGTAGAAAGAGAAATATCGATGGAGACAAAAGTTTTTTTTTCTTTCGTAACCTACTTGCGCATTGCGACATGGACAATGTTTGCTAAAAGTTTTTAAAAGCGAGGAGAAGAAATTGGGCAGCTTTAGTTAAGTTTCGTGATTGATGCATATGAAAAGTTGGAAGTTAATAGTTTCTAAAAAGTCTCTTAGAAAAGTTGCTATAGGAAAGTGCATATTTATACTTATCTTGATAAGAATTTATTATTCCATTATCAATCGATGCCAGTAACAACTTTCTTTGCGAAATCGTAACGAAACTGATCTTTTATTCCACGGAATATTTCTGCCGGTTTTTTAAAAAATTTATAAATTTTGCTATACTTACTTCGGTAAAGTGAAACTTTCAAACTTGTCAAGCTATTTACGAATCATTTCATTTGTAAGAATTTTAATAATTTTAATAATACTTTTTATTCATAAGTACTACAGAAGCGTTTCGCTTCTTCTGATCTTATTATCCCTAATTTTTATTATTATGTTATTCGTAAGAAATATAAGCGCCAAAGTGGAATTTTATTAGATATTGTGATGTTTGTCGTGTTTCCGTCATTAAAAGTTTTCTGCTGCCGAGTGCGATTCAGAAGATTATCTGCGAATAAAGTTTCACCTTATATTATGTGAACTAAGGAGAGCCATTCAATAGAGTAACGACGACATAATAATGCTTATTATTATAATGTGTTATATATTAAAAATTTTATTTGAAAATACACGATTGATGAGTATCGTTTTAAAAATTATTTTTAAGGTATTATTATATAGAAGTTATATCGGAGTTACGTTATATTTTAATTTCATTTCGAAAAGGATATTGAAGATTTAACGCATAACAATATACTCATCCTTTATAAAGTAAATCAGCATTTATTTTATTGAGACTATATATTTGTAATTTGATAAGGACATTTCCGTGTATAATATATCTATATTTATATTTACAAGCATGTAATTGCACAAGCTGTACATAATTTTGTAAAAATTTCAATAATCATTTATATAACTTTACCAATATATTTAAATTACAACAGTGTCCAACAGCGTCCGATCTACCCGGATTTCACATTTCCTCTTACTTACATATCATTGGTACAAATACGCATAAACGAATAGTATTTTTATCTCCAAATTCTATTCGCAATGAAGCAAATAAAAAATTACATTCGGGTACATTGTTTAATATTGAAAAACTTCATACTCGATATATTTTGGGAGCTCAATGATAATTATTGCGCTTTATTAACTCTGCTAAAATTATCCGATGTGTATCGGTTGACCAAATTGTATTGTCTTGATCATTGGATTGACAAACCGTTACATGAAATACTCGTTAATTTCGTTACATCGCAGGAGTTTGCTTAATTAACGGTAACTGAATTTTGAAAATATAAAATTCATAATTAATAACTATACTCGTTTAATATAAAGGTTTAAACAATACCACCATATGTTACGTAAATTTAAAATTTATCAAAAAAAAGAGCTTCTGTTTAGAAAGTATACGTTAATAAGTTTGTTTATTCGAGATTTTGACGTTGGACTGCGATTATAGGTGTATCGATGTAGATGTTATTTGAGAGTAATACTGACCTCAAGCTAACTTTTTATAAAGAATAACCTTATTTATCAATTTATCAGACAACTATTATTTATACTTTTATCATTATTCCATAACAATAATAATAATTCTTTCGACATCAGTTTTATTTTATTTTGCAAGACTTTAGTTTGAACGAACCGTTAAGTAAGCGTGGACAAAATTAAAAAATGACTCAACTGCTTCTAAACTGATAACATTCTAACTTGCCTCATTATCCAGCAAATGAATGTAAATACAATAAAACGTTCTATTGCAAATGTCCTAGTACAACAACATAAAGAGTTATTTCGCATTTGCTTACAAAGTCTATTAAAACCCTAAACAACTCTTCTATCTTCTAACTCGCCAACGGTATTAGCACTTCTTTTTCAAGTCGAACCCATCGAATGTGATCCTCGGCTAGCCCTAAAAACCGCAGCGTTAATTGGCCGAGACACTTATCCCGTTGGTAGGAAAGTTAAAGCGTCTAACTCTCTCTATCTCGCACATAGACACCCACACACATATAGACATAGACACACACATGTGGTGGCTTTGACGGCCGCAATCGTCGTAGGCCTGCGGCCGTCGCGGAAGCTTTCAACGGAACGCGATTTCGGTGAACGACTCAAGCGGCGACTCGAGACAAGCGCCGTAAGCCTTCCTGCAATTCCCTCCGCCCTTGCCCAATCTCTCGGCCCTTTGATATACGTCGTCTTTCGGCACGTCCTCCGATGGTCTGCAAAATTTAATCGTACATAGGATACTATTGCGAGGAAAATCCTTTTCCTATTCTTTCATACGTATATAGCTTCGTTAAATTTATTTTCCATCATTCGTATATTGTATATTCTCTGTATGTCAAATATGCTGATTTTTGCTGTCCATACTTTTCTGTAAGTGTCTATTTATTATACGTTTCTATAAGATGCATACTTTTTTCCCGCAAAAATGTCTCAAGTTTCAGAATAATATCTTTTGAATTTTCACGACACATGAGTAGGTATTGATGTCGTCAAAATGTTGTGAACGCGAGAATTCAATTGATAAGTCTATTGTAGAACAATTTGTGATGATGTATATTTACTAATGAGGACATTGTAGACTGCGAAGTTAATGATTAATAAAATGATTTGATGAAAGTGTTCGTTTTCTTGAATCATTCGATAAATGTGAATAATGAATTGTTGCAATATTTCTACGAGCTATTCATAAAATTCTTGAAATTCTTTTTGAAGGTATTATTTATACTATGATGTTGTTAACGAATTAAATCTTAAAATATAACTAATATTTAATGAGAATCACTTTTAAATTCTCAAAGTTTACCAACAAGTTAAAGTTATTCTACGAAAGTAATATACTTAATGAGAGTATGTCTAAAAATAAAACAAAAAATAACTCGATTTTAAAGTTATTATTTATGGAAATATAGAAATGAAATTTTTTTTAAATATAAAGGAACCGAATCCGTTAAACATAATTTTGTAAACAATCATAAAATGAAAGCACGTCTGCATTGCACGAAAAACAATATCAAGAATAATAATCTTTACATTAATAGAGTTAGACGCGAATTTAATACGAATTAATTTACTTTGTGTTCATTTTAATTAAAAAATGTATAGGCAAGTCTACATTATCTCAGAAATAACAATTGAAAATTTAATCTCCTTAAGCTATAGTAAATTAAGGTGAGCGTAAAGTAAATTAATTGTTACTAAAATTGCCTCAATACGTATTAATCCATTAACGATCGAACGTTGTTACTGAAATTACCTCGATGTGTATTAATTCAAGGCTATTTGACGGAATACATAATTTCACCGTTGAGCATGCCTCACTCTCCAAGTAAAATACGAAAAAATAATTAAATAGCTCGTACGCAAACGTACCTCCGATAAGAGAAGCTGCCGTTTCATTAAAGGTGTTGCCGATAAATGCGTAAAATAAATTTACTCAAAACATCTGATTGAGCTCGCGAAATCCGGCTGATATTTATTCGGCTACGACGTGTACATAAGTGCGCCAATGCAGCATACAACGCGTATGAATAATCGAAATGGAAATATACAAATAGAGACGAGGGAGAAAACGAGTAAACAAAGAAAGAACTGTCCCCGATAATCAAGTAAATATAAATGAACAACGGCAATAGCAACAGCAACTAATGTGAGAGAGAGAGAGAGTGAGTGAGTGATCGAGGGAGGAGGGGAGAGATAATAGAGCCTGTAACTTTGGCCTAATTAGTTCACGGGAACGCGATGCAATTTCCTATATACCGACGGTTCTGTCAGTTCGCGAGTTGTATATACGGGCTTGTATGTACATATATATATTATATATATATACGTGTTTATTTGTCAATCGGAACAGTCGCGTTCTAGTATCGTGACTGATAATGCGTTTTTCTTCGCTGTGTGTATTTATATATATACGTCGAGGAAAAGAGAGAGAGAGAGAGAGAGAGAGAGAGACTTACGTTAGGATCAGGTGAACCATTTCCTCGACCATGTCCTCGGAGCTTCTAGCGAGAGGTGTCCCGGACAGCTCGCAGATCGTTCTTAGGAGGCACTGCTGACCATCGTTCCAGCCTTGTCTGTGAAGATTAATGGTTAGTTTAGAAATAAATGGATGATTTTCTTGCTCTGTCTCGACGTAAATGAGATACTTTAGCGAATTTATTTTGAATTTTTATTTTGGCGACTATCGGTCTATGCGAGGAGACCGTTGGCTGATTAATGATTTGTTTAGAGTGAATTAACGACGTTTGCGTTCTCCCGAAATAATACTTGACGTAGAAGTGCTATTCGATCAGGATTTTAAAACGTTATCCTACTCTTTTTAGCTTGATTTTAGCTACACATCAGCTTCCGTTTAACTTCAATTCATTAAAGTTTCATGTTCTTCAAATCCTCCGTAACGACATTGACGAATCATTTCAAATTAATTAACAATTCTTCGCGGCGATATGCTCCATCGAAATAATTAATTCACACACGTATATCGAGTATCCATTTAATCTGAATAGCATTCCATTTAGCGGATTATAATTAACTTCATTTGAATTTATATTTCCTAATCGCATATACGCATGTGCGGCCAAATCCTTCAATTTCCGCTGCACTATATTTTCTAATAATCAAGAAAATAAGTTAAATCGTGGTGTACACACTCGCGTAATACATATATATATATATATATATAAACGCATTACGGGAACGTAGAGGGAAATCGGATTTTTCACTCTTGAAAAACATTTACCATGTCAAAGGTTAATATGATCACAGCGCGCAAGCTCCACTTGAAAATTTCCTCGGAAAACCTTCTCAGTTAAATCTCTAAGAGAAGACGTTGACAAGTCGGTTGATCTCTAGTATAACAGAAGCAGCCAATATCATCGTGGAAACGCGTCGACTCCAGGAGAGAGAATTTCTACACGTCCACCAGGTTACACTCGAGTCTCTCTTTGTCACTCTCTCTCTCTCTCTCTCTCTCTCTCTCTCTCTCTACCCTAGCAACGTAATTGCCTTATGTCCCAATTAATTTACGTTCAACTTGCCTGGAAGCTGCGTCCTTACGTTGCCAAGGGGCCTTTGATCGTTGCTTCTCTCTCTCTCTCTCTCTCTCTCGCAAGCTCATATTTATTAATGCTGAGTATATAGTAGTAGCGCGAATACAGGGCTGCCGAGCGAGATTATTAGAAATTAACTCTCGCACACGCCTGCGTTTTACGAGGGTCGCGTATATTGTTTCTTCTTTTATAACTCACTCGCTTTTGTGGCTATCCGAAAGATTCGTGAGCTATGGAGTTATATAAGTATTTTGCGAGCGTTCGAGAAAAGAGGAAACAAAAAAGATAGCTTTTAACTTGATTGATTGGTAACCTTATCGAACGCCAACTATTTTAATGAAAATTTCATTGCACGAATAATTAGTTTCCATTACGCAAATCGCCGTTGGATTACTCTCTCTCTCTCTCTCTTTTTATCGGAATTCCTGGAGCCAATTATAATTTTTCATTTTATCTGCTCGTATACTTCTATTTCTTTGAAGATATTACAGTTTAAGTTTTATGAAATTTTTCGAATGGCTAATAATCTAAGTGAATGTAATAAAAAAAATTTTCAATATACTCGACAGTTTCTTCCTTATTGATTCAAAGACTTGCTATGGTAAACAATATTGGATAAATAGTACTTAAACATTTTATTGACAAACAATAATTATAGTTTGATTGTTGTATATGTAAATAATAACAAAATTATGAAAATATAATAAACCATATTTATTGTCAATGACTCCCAAAGAGAAATATTATGTTGTGATTGCGTTATTATGTTACAATTAATTAATGATTGTGAGCTTCGGGAAATGGGTTTACATCGCGTGCTATTTAAGCTAATGTTATGCATTGTAATGGATTTTTTCTGATCCGATTTTATCTGAAATATTTTCAGATAGTTTTAAAATAGACCAATAATTTGTTTACAACTGCAATGCGTCGGTAGTTTAAAGATCCCATAGCAAAATTCATTAGAAACAGACAAGCAAATGGGCATTGCATTGATAGCGTATTTTTTGTCAGTATTATTCGATCCTTTCCGATCTTTGAATTATTCGATGGATGCTCACCTCTGGAGAAGCTCCTCAAGCGACGCATAAATATTCCTTAGTTCCAAAAGGCTTGGCTGCACCTGTCGTGCGCTTCGAGCGTGTACGAGCATAGGCTCGAACTGGGTCAAGTTCCAGGGTACAGCGTAATTGAATTGAAAGGCCGTTGTGGATGCCAAGCCACCTTTTTTGTCCATCGCAATTGGTATCGATACGCCTACAGTGAACTGCAAACAAAGTACGTTACATCGACACTGAATATTCCGTCACTTTCCGCGTACTTTATATTATGTTCGAGCTTTTCTTTTTCTAAGAAAAACGAAACGAAGTGGAGACTTTGTAAGCTTTTCGAACAGCCACATTATGGATTCATCAGCAAACAAATGACGTCTCTAATTACGAGACTCTTGTGTGAGACTCTGGTGAAAGAGTATTCATTATCCAGCCGCGAGAGGTCTTTAATAAGAAGATGAGATACTTTTTTCAGGAGCAAAGAGGATTCGTTTCATAGACTGTTTTCACATTGGTTTTTTTCCTGGATAGATACACAGTTTCAAAATAATGTATTCGAATACTTAAAAAAACTTCGCTCTTTTGATGATTCGAGAGGTGCTGTTTGCCACTTGGGGGATACCATATACAAATCTCGCAATCTGCAAAATGTTGACGCAGTTCTTATAAAAGTCAATTCAGCAGCTTTTTGTCAATAACCGTGATTGTACACGTATGTACGTACTGCAAGATTGCGAATGAATATTATAATACGATTTTTAATTTTAAAATCAATGACGACGGTTTGCCATAAATTGGATTAACGTCGCTTTGAATACAAAGTAATTATTGCCTTTTTATGAAAATTTTAAAAAGCTGTGTAGTCAAACTCAGAATTCTATACATTTTACCATATTGGTTTAGTCACCATGAAATTGACTAGACTGTAATCTCTTTCTCAAAAAAATCATAATAATTTAAAACATAGAATCGTGCCTTGTAATTCTAACGTTTTTGATAAATTACTCATCTTTAGTCTCATTTCCATACCATGTTTCAAACTTATGTTTTAAGTAAACGTCTAACTTTCAGTTTTCGCTATCCACACATTCGTTAGTGCTTCACGAGAATTCAATTTTCTGCGATTTTACATACGTAACAGAGCATTTTTTTTATAATGAAAAAAAGTCGACATAGGGTTATCATACTACACCTTATTTTTTGCAATAAGACCTTTTACACTGGATATTAACATGTATGCATAAAAATGGAAGAACAAAAATATTAAGTGGTATAAAGTGCGACTATTCTCCCATTGTCTACAAAGTACCTAACTAGCCAACAGAAGTTCGGCTCACCTGAAAAACGCTCGATTGTGGAAAGAGTAGAACCGGTTCGTTGCCAAGCGTCTCACCAACGGTGAACCACCAGAAGAGAAGCACAAGACGAAGCATCACGAAAATCCCACGTATACGGAGAGTCCGAAACAGTATGAGCCCTGGCTCGACTCCGAGCTCGGCTTTTTGTACGCTCCTTTATTTTGCCTCGCAAGCACGAGACCAAATATTAGCTTCGCGGTCATTGACCTCGAGAGTATATACGAAGAGAGAGAGAGAGAGAGAGAGAGAGAGAGAGAGACCTAACGAGTAAATTAAATTTCATCGCGCGCGATTTCTTCGTTGCGGCCTGTAATGCGGTTAGCGAATTTTTCCGGCCAGCATACAATGTTGAAAAAATCTTACGCCTCGTTAAGCTGATATTTTCCGTTGGCGAAAAACCTGCTTTCCTGCTGCTGGATAAATCTGATTTATCGACGTGGATTTTACAAATCGGTGCTATACTCGCTTTGGGGAGTTGAGTTTCGCGACGATGTCGACGTTTTTGTAACGTACAATGGATTTTCTTTTTTTTCGGTGTATTGTTTTAACGAAAAAACGGAGGGAGGCAGAGAGAAGTTTCAGCAGTATAATGGACGAACTTACATTTCGTGAAACTATCGTCAGAAAATTAGTTACATGATTATTCATGTGAAAATTATTAAAGTCTAATGTCAGAGTACGTGGAATTTAATAGAATTGACATTCAATTTACTATATAGGATTAAATGACTGCAGACTCGCACACAAGTGCATAAACCTTTGTATGGAATTTTTACATAAGTGAATTGGCAAGGCAATATATAGACATTTGTAAATGGAATTATTTATAGGTAATAATTTTAAATTAAATTTCGAAGCATTTATACAAGAATTAATATAATTATACATAAATTGTTACGGATTAAAGCGAAATTTTAATTTAGAAAATTGCATATTAAAAATCAAATGAAGCAGTGTTATATTACTGTCATAAGTTATACGATATTAATCAAAAGTTAGATAAACCTACTAGAAATGAAAGTCTACAAGAACCTAAAAGACAAAAGAATATTAGTGTTAAAACTAGTTACATAGGCACTTACAATAGCGCTTATGTAACTACTATGCAGTACTATTATAATTGCGCATGTAATTGTATAAGCAATTTACAATAGACTCTTTAATAAACTTAAAATGCTAACAAGTAAATCCAGCAAAAAGAAATAAAATAAAGGAATGAATACAAGAAAACTGCATCTATTAAAAATGTATAAGAAAATGAACTGTTACAAAATCAAACAATACTTAAATTACCTTTGTTCGAAAAAAAACAAAACCAAATTAGATACAGAATTTACAAACACATTTTCAAGAAATAGTAAAATATTCAGCATAATGCACTCTCCGTTGGAGGAAAACACTAAGAGAAAATAAAAGTACAAACCTACAGAAACAGTTTTTCAAAAATCTTCATAAAACATCTCAAACAAAATTATTGCTAAAGCCGAAACGAATGCACTAGGTAAACGGATAAGTAGTAATAATACATATAGAACGTATAAGGAGATCTTGTCTGTCTAGGAAACAGTAAAGTATTTCTGTATTTTTTTATAAAAATAAGACATACGCAAGCATTAATCAAACCAATGTAGCTGCTTGTTATTGATGATTTAGTATTTACTTCTACCTACAGGTGTGAGGTAGCGTTCCCTTGTTATAGAGGATTTGTTTTTTTCTATTTATATTTCTTTTTTTTTATTTTTCTATTTTCGTTACTTTTACTAATGCAAGAGACTGACCTCAGTGCACCGAAAATACTAATTTCCTTTGCCTGATTACGATTTTTGTAATATACGATGCACAATTTTTCCTTATGTAATTTTGTATGTACTCGAAAATAAATAAATTTGTATGATTAATTATTAGTCCAAAGTAAACACAATTATTTCAAATGTAGCAATATAGTAATTATTGCACACAAAGACATTACTTTTAATAGTAACCTAAGAGACAACAGAGATTCCCGTGTGTTCGTTTGGCTATGTTTAAAACAGCAACAAGAACAAAATTCAAACTAACCTAAACAAGTGATATAAACAGCTGAATATATCCTAACTTATTTCTGAGATTGTCTTATAATTACGTGTATATTTTGATTGTTGCATTTCTTCTGCTGTAAACGTTTTAATAAAGGAATTTTTCCCACTGCGACCTACTGCGCATGTTACCGTGTAATAAAGAAACATTTGTATTGTGATATTAATGACGTCTACTGCTTGATGTAAACGCGATACCATTAAAACTACTATTAGGTATTTATACTTAGGTTGATGTCTCATAGGGCACTTTGAATTTGTGTATGTTTATATTGTCTGTCATTGCCTCCGTTGAGGTACAATATTCTGTATTTGTTGTTTTCAATAATTGATTGATCTGATGAATCTATCTTCCATTTGATATAATTTTCTAGAACTTTCTTCTGCCATTTTGTTAATCTGTATGAACATTGTCTTAATGGGCTAATAATTTTCTTTATTACAATGTTGCCTTATTCCCAACTGTTTCTCTATTTCTCTACTTGTCTATTCTCTACTCTATTTCATTTGGGATTATTGCTATATACATCTTTCGGAGCAGTTGTAATTTGTTGTGATACCATTTGTTTATTCTTGTGAGTGGCGATTAGTACCCACAATACATAAGTAGATTCTTATCGAGTGTAGTAATATTTTTCCAGCTAAATCATCATTCACATGAACTTTTAATAACGAATGTGTATTCTAGCTGATGTTTTTATCTATTAGTGAAGTTGGGGTAGTGAAATTGTTTAAAACAAATTAAACTGCATTTATCTTTTAATACTGCCATATTAACAATAATCAAGAAATATCGAACACTGCATCAATTGAATAAAAATGTATATTGTTATTCGCAAATTAAATAATAAAAGAACAATTCGATAAATCTTTTGGTTCAATAACGATGCCTATGCACATACATGTATATTCCTATTTCACTTTGACCAATTGCCTCACATCCAATCCGAAAAAGCTCTGGAAAAAAGCTTCCGAAAGTAAAGACAAACTCGCAGCATCAGCTTTTTCTCCTCGAACGATGGACTGCCATGCTCTTGTGCTTTACATTCGTTGCTTTGACGCAGGTAACTCTCTCTACACACTCTATCTCTCTCCCTCTCTCTCTCTCTCTCTCTCTCTCTCTCTCTCTCGCTCTCTACTTCGGTCTCACTGCGGATATAAATTCATGGCCACGTATAAAAAGTACGCATACACACACTCACATGTATATATATACAGCCTTAGCGGCAGCTGCATTTTGTGCAGTATTTTTCAGGGCTCGCAACTTTTGATAAACAAGCGACTGGAAAGTGCCGAGCACGTGCGCGCTCTAATTTCTCATTCAACGGACAAATGAGTGAAATTTTCGTTGCGCTTTCAATTACGTTATACTCTGATGGTTGTCTGCTCGTATGCGCGCTTATTTAGATTTTGGGAGAGTTTTATTAATCACAGTCTTTTGTACATATTTCGATAAAACAGCGATTCCAACTTATGAGCACAATATGTAAATTTTTATATTTAGGCACGACGGCATACGGGAATGCCTTATACTTTTATCATCGCAAAACCACGTATGCTATATCTTCTACAATTATCAATGAATCAAGCTGAAATTTTTCACAGATGTGCCTTTTGTAAATACAAAAAGTACTGTTTTTGCTTTTTGATATTGTTTTAACTTAAAAACTAGGAGCAATTTTTCACTTTTGCCCATATTAAATATACAATTTTTTGGTACCACGAATATTTCAATGAGATATATATTTATTACAAATATGTTCCGCTTGTAATTACATTTTTAGCAATTTTTCAATGCAAGTTATATTAAAAATGCATGTTTAGCATAAAAAACTCGTAGACTAATTTCTTAATAGACACAGTCGTATCGCAACAAAGCGACCTACAAAAATTAACGGACTCGATTGTATATAACCGAATTGTTATGAGCATTTTGGCTGGTTAACAATAAAACCTTAATGACGTAGCAGGGACCCAGATCACGCCAGCCTGGGTCAGAGCAACGGCGAGGATGAACTGGGGACTTGCGGCACGTGTTGTTATTTCGGAGGATAACAAAGTCACTATATCTTAAAGTTACGGGAAGTCAAACTTGACATATTTACCAGTTTTTACATTTTATTACTATTTTTAATAGATTCTAACTTTTTTTGTAAGTATTTCTTCAATCTAAAAAACAACAGCGTCTTTTGTTATAAAATAAATTAATCTTTAGAAATAAAATACCTAAAAACCTGCAAATATAAATCAGAATAATCTCCTATGTCATCAAAGTTCCCAAGTTCAGTTTTGAAAAGGTTCGATCATGAGTTTCAACATAAAAGAAATTTATGAAAATGCCTTGAAAGAATGCAAAAGTATCTACGCAGGTCTCAAATTAGGAATCAAGTTGTATTTCTTGTTAGAAACTAAGCTATCGTAAGAACTATCTTGTCATAACATAATTCCTAAGTTGTAACATTCGTTATTTTTTATGTTAATAACAAGGATCGAACGTTGTTAAAACTGTAATTTGAAGACTTAATGTCCCTGCTCTGTTTTTAGAGAGAAATGTTTCTCTGACATCTCCTGTAACTTAAAGAATCATTATGAAAAAAATCTAACAAAATTATTGACTGTAAAATAAGAGAATGAACCATGCATAAATTATGTATAATGTTATTATTTTTTTATATAATTTCTAGTAACGCAACATGCATCGAATAGTGACTAAACTGTGAATAATAGAATAAGAAATAGATTTTTCATCATTATGTCTAAAATGTTATATAATCGGCGTGTACAAGCGATAAATTAGTTCTGTATAATCGGTAAATTTGGCTTTTTATTGCTCTATAGTTCTATCGCATGATCAAAGAATAATAAAAGTCTTATCGCAAATGAAAACGTATCTAGGCATGATTGGACATTTCTAAAATTAGGTTAATTTAAAAAACATCAACATCAAGATTTTTAATTGCAATAATTATTACTCAATTTGATTAATTCAATAAATAGAATAAGGATAGTTTTTCAGCTTATAACATTTATTTTATTCATGCGTTATTTTATTAATATATATCATCTTACATTAATCCATCCTTTTACATTTTTATAATGAAATGTATATAAGAATATATGTGAGAAGAATATACATTTATCGAACAAATACCCAATTTCTATAAGCAAGCAATAGAAAATCCTATTATATATCTGATTAAAGATCATTCTCCTTTTTTTGGATAGACGATATTTTTGGCCTCCAGGAATTGCCTTTTTAACTCGCTAATTGAAGCAGCCGGACTGACGCCAACAGCCAGTGAGCTAAGGGGACGGCTTCGTGATCAGTACTTTTGAACCATTTCAAGGAGGTAGTCGAAACCGAGATAATTTTCGGGTGAGAAACAGAATTCGGCCGTATCTATATTTTTGCGTTCGATTTGGGGTCAACATATGTGTCCATAACAAACTATAATGACCCCTTAAAATCTTCAGTCAGAAGCTCAGGTGGCGCTATGGATATAGATTCAGCTAAAGGCGTAGGTGAGGCTACGCAAGTTGAACCATTAGAATCAGAAAAGGATCCGCTGGTCTGTACCAGGAGTACGGATGTACAGGACAAAAGTACTGATTCACGCAACAATAACGCGGAAGGCAACGAGAATGTGGCCGGCCCAGATCTGGCTTTAGCATTCACTGATAAAAGACTCAGTAAGTATATCGAAAACAGGACTCAAGTACCTCCATTCTTAGATATTCATTCTGTCGACGAGCACCCTTTCGTACTGAAAGAGAACTTAGTAATCTTGATGTCTGCAGATAATGTCGGTGTTTCGTAGGTTCAGAATGCTGATCAAGCGGGGTTACTTATAGGTCGTACGGGACACCTTTCCACCACTCGGACGATAAGCTATCGTCTTCTAATACAAAGTTCTGGCCATCAAGAGCTGTGCTCAAAGGATTCTAGATCTTAGGAGGAGTACAGGACAGATGCATCAGCATATGCTCGAACAGCCAGGCAGCATTATAGGTGCTAAGTATCCACAGAACCGCCTTGTTGCTCGTCTCGGACTATAACAAGACTTTAAATGAACTGGTCTCTAACAATAAGATCAGCTGATAATAAGGTCACAGACCGATTTGCCGCCCTGAGAGAAGGGGCCTTACCTTCCTTCCAGGACCGAAACCTGCGATCGGAGCTCCAAAGTCAGATCAGGGATACTGGAATGAGTAAGGAGCGAGCATAAAAGGTAATGGCAAGGCGGGAAAGTCGTTATTTGCCCGATACCAAACAAGGAATGGAAACTTTGCATGGGCGGGGACAATAGGAAAACTCCATTTGACTGGCATCACAGAACATGTGTACCTCAACTATTTTGGCGCGAGAACAGGTAAAGAAGACTCGGACATGTGCAGCTGGCGTAGAAAAGGGGCAGGAAACATCCATCCACATTATGAAACAGTGTGCAACCTTCGGTACTCTAAAACATATACACCTGGGGAACTTCATCATATACTCCGAGGAAATTCTGTCATTTTGAAGACATGCAGGGTTACCACAGTAAGCAAACGGTTTCAGGGAATGGTACGATAGATGCATAATTTAAGTTCCAGAAATCTAGTCTCCCCAACACGATAATAGTAATAATATAGTATATTCAAATAGAACCTAGAAAACAACATAAATAAGCTGTGCAAAGCTAACCTTATCCGATTCAGCTAATTAATTACAAGGAATTATAAATCCACAATTAATAAAATGTACGTGCCAGATCCGCTATTCACCAATGGCATGAAACAGACACCGAACACACACACACGCGCGCGTGAATTTGCAAGAAGAGAATCGCTTGAGTTAGCTTGAATTTCGAGAGTAAAAAATGAGCAGTGTTTTCTACTGTTGTCGTACACAGAATGAATGGTTTTTTCCTACCGCTCTAAAACGGTACGTGTAAGGACAGGCCTCCTCTGGGTGTTCGCTTGACCCTAGCGTCTACCTACGCGTCCGCATCTCGTGTACCTGCTGAAACCTTTTGTATCTGGATTTTTCTAGCAAGCGCGATAGTCAGGGTTCTCACCATAATTGTTGCAGTTTCGCATTATGATTTTACTTGGAGCTAAGATGGTATTGCAGGTCATTATAGTACCAGCGACACTTTTGCTCGTCGTCGAGTGTTTCCCCGAGCGTCGTCATATATATAGTAGTGTCAAATTTTAAAGCACAGCGACAGCCTTGCTGATTGCTGTCAAATACGCGAAGAGCTGTAAGGCAATGATCGTCTATCCCGTGTGAACGTACTGCACGCGAACAGAAATCGACCATAAATGAATTTATATTTCATTGCATACTTCATCTGATAACTATATATAATATACTTATGTGAATCTAATTATGTGAAAATAATAAAAAATAAATTCTAATAAAAAAATCGTGTACCTTTTAAGGTCGAAGCCTGCTTTAAAGGCGAGAAACTTTTGCAGATAGATCATAAATAGTCTTCGTTTTCTCCAATTGACTTCCATCCAGATCTTTATAAAAGATTTATCAGGGGCTACTTTGTTTTAAAAATATATATTCGTAAAGTTATATGCTAAAATATATGCTTTCATCGAATGCTATGAAAATCGCCGCGAAATTGATTCAGCTGCATGTAATTTGTAAAAAAAGGAAAGCTGCAATATCTAGGGATGGACTCATCACGATTTCGACGAACGGATACTTTGAATTTTTCGTTCTTAAAATAACAAGTTATCCGACATGTTATAAGAGTTGAATTTCCTCCTGAAGTGGTCAAGCAGTATATAACAGTTTTCTACGTTGTTATTAACCAAACTGCATTTAACAACTATGTTCAAAATGTATAGATTATAACTGCATTGTTATAAATATTTAAAACTTTGAATTTGATAATTTGCATTTCAAAGGTGTCTTACTCTCTTAAATTAACAAACTGCAAAAGCTGTGTTTTAGTGTTTAGAATGATTGAAGCTGAAATTTTAATTATCGTTTTTGGTTTGCATAAAAATATTATTGTTTTTTTATCGATCACTGGAGCTATAAAGTGTCGCCGAGTGAGATTTGCCAATCATAAAGTACTTAGTCATTGTGCATAGAAAATACTTGCGTAGTATTTTGTTGAAAAAATGAAGTATTCATTCGGTGTTCTCTTATTTGTACTCGGACTCACTGTACAATGTAAGTTTACTTTAATTTTGTATATCGGAACTTCCTCATACTCTAAGACATCGTTGTACTTACTGTGCAAGACGAAGTAACAACGATATTTTCAATGGTTTTTTAAGATTCTTTTCATTCATTTGTAGTTTATCAAAAATTAGAATCCCTTTGCAAATGTTTTGGCGTTTTGAGCTAGTTGTAGGTCGTAAAAAGGTATACCTCACCTTTGCAATATTTTCTTCAAGTGCCGTTCAGCAATATCAAAAGAATGTTTACGCTACATGTGTATATTTTTTCAATTGCTAGTTATTAAATAATGTTTGAATTTTAATAATTGCTCTGTTAATTCTATTATAAATCTGTACATTCATATAGAAAGGAGTCTATAAAAATTATTACTACCCATTTCGAGATCAATCCATTCATTGGTTAGTCAACGGACTTTGAATCCTATATCAACAGTAAATTGTCTACTCCTTTCAGTAATTGCGCATCGAGTTCGAGTAAATGCAAGCTATATTATTGTAATTTTTTTAAATGCTAGATTGAGAAATTATCATTTTGAAGATGTATCCTAACTCCTTAATTATATAGGAAATTAGCAGTTCAATGAAACGCGTTAAATACAAAATCAAGGGGTAAAAACAAAAGGGGTAAGCTGAAGCACCTTACGAATATTTTTTTATGATTATTTCAGCTATTGCTGCTTGCAATAATAATGAAATAAGTCTTTGTACACGAGCTTGTGGAGTACCGACACACAATTGTTTTCCGGGTCCAGACCAATTTCATCCTGTATGCGAATGTCTTACAACCGGCGGTGTTGGGCCACCTCGAGGATGCGATATGGAACAAGTAGCAGGTTGTAAAAACGCATGCAAAGTATATTATGACTGTAGACTGGATGGAGGCGTAGAACCAGGTCGACATTTTGTATGCATTTGCTCAGAAATTTATTGAAGGCGGTCTGAAGATAAGATGTTCTCGATCGGTAAAGAGTGAATACCAGCGTAAGATTCGTTGTCACCAAAAAATAGTTATCTTAAAATTAACTCGGGATTTGCATACTTTCATTATGTTTCTAACTGGAAATTTGGACGAATTTGAAGACACATATATTGTATGACATGATGGTTTATACGATAGGTTGATTTCTAACTAACACAACTTGATTCTCAAATTGAGACCTGCATAGACACTTTTATACTCTTTCAAGATATCTTCGTTAGATTCTTTTACCTTCAGACTCAAGATCGAACTAGCTTAAAACTGAAATTGGAAACTTTGATGAGTTGGGAGACTATGTGCATTTATATGTGCAGGTTTTAAATTATTTTATTTATCAAGATATATTTATTTTACATGTGCTGTAAAAATATTTGTTAAACATGAAAGCTATTTTATATACAACAATAGCGTAATAAAAATAAAATGGCCAAGCTTCAATTTAGTATATGACAATTAATAATTTGATTTGTCAACTTCACATTGTAAAAAAAATTAAATTTAGAATGCCATAATTGACGGACAGTATCTCCTTTGGGCTCATAAATAGTTTCCCGGTCGTTGGTTTCGTAGGATTCATCCTCCTGTCCACTCTACCTGCGTGTGCCCGAGTTTTCCTATCGTACCTTTCAACATAGCTTCCACAAACGTTATTCCGTTCTGTATCGACGAAGATTACAAATCACACAGAAGGAAACTAATACATTCTGATCGTCTTTACATTAGTACTTACTCTAGCGACGGTTGGACATAAACTGACTGGACAACTCTGGCTGTGAAAGTGAGCTATCTAACAGTGTGTTTTAACACACGCATTACTTAAGTAGTAAACAAATTTTTAATACAGCCATATACATGCACTAATAAAATAATATGCGAGAACTTATTTCAACGTTTATATTTATAAATTACATATACTTATTGCTTTAATAATAAGCATATTCTATTCATATGGCAGCTTACTGTAATGGTACTTTATACGTCGAAATTTCTATTAATTGGTTTTCACGGTTCCAAGAGATATATAAATAATTTAATAATAATAAATTACGTTTGAGCACCTGTAATAATTAAATGAAAAATTATTTTAGAAAAGTAAACCAGGAATTCTAAAGTGCTAGTATAAGTGAACATTTGAATAGTTCGAAAAAAAATTGGATACTACTAAATCACCTTAAATAGCAAAAAAAAAACTAACGCCACGCGTGTGGCCCAAGGGTTCAGTGGCTTGACACGATGCAAGACATGCAATTTTGAGGCTCAACCGTCAATCGTCGCACTACGCCCTCGCATACCACATTATTGTTAAATACAATTATTCTATTCTGTAATAATAATTGTGAATAAAATTTCTTTTTTTCATATTAAAGATTGAGTCAAACGAGAACAACAAAAAATATACAATTTATTGTATATAAATGATAAAAAAAGCAAGTATTGTAAAACATTTTGTAAAACATGATTATGAGAAAAATATGTTTTTTTAATGATCTACAATTTTCTATTTAACTTTTTTATGTAAAATGATTAGAATTTTATTTATCATATAAAAATTGTATTTAGCGAATTTGTACCAAACAAATTTTTTTATGATTGATTGCAATATCATTAATATAATTGTGTTATAAAACATTTGTTCATTTCACATAGAACAAAAATGAAAATTGCTCCCATCTTTGAAGAAATTAAAATATAAAAAAATACAAAAAAGTTCTTTTTTATTTATAAAATTTCAGTTTGATTCATCGATTGTATAAGATATGGCATTCGCAGTTTTACGATGACAAAAATAGTCTTGCTTAATAAATTTGTTATTATATAATTTCATAGGAAATGTCTCTTAATGTAAGATATCGCCGGGCTCATTTTGCTAAAACAATTCATTGCGAAGTTATAAAGTCAATAACAATCACAATAACACTTTCTTGAATATAAATGTTTAAATTTTAACAGAAAAATGCTCTGAAAGCCCTATATATCG
Source organism: Apocrypta bakeri (assembly GCA_018906985.1). Taxonomy (NCBI): domain Eukaryota; kingdom Metazoa; phylum Arthropoda; class Insecta; order Hymenoptera; family Pteromalidae; genus Apocrypta; species Apocrypta bakeri. The sequence goes on from JACCIA010000005.1 coordinate 10,130,967, forward strand.
ACGCCTTGAAACAAAAACCTGCCTATTCAAAATAAAAATTCAATATCCAGTCAATTAAAAAGGTAAAATATTATTAAATTTATATATTAAATAAATTTATAGAAGAATTGTCATTTGAATGGGGTATAAACTTTGTATAATAGGTTGTAAGTCAGGTTATCACGTTTTATACCTTGTACGAATGCAATAGAATTAATTATTACGAAACGAATTAATTAAAATTAATTATAGTATCCTTTCGCATATCATGTGACACTGTGGAATCATCTTAAGAGTTTTCTAATTTTCTTAAATTATTTAAATGTATAGACATACTTGAGCACATCTTAAAAAGTTGCATTTATAATTGTTTAAGCTTATCCTGTATGATTTCAAAGGTGTCTTACTCCCTTAAATTAACTAACTGCAAAAGCTGTGTTTTAGTGTTTAGAATGATTGAAGCTGAGATTTTAATGATCGTTTTTGGTTTGCATAAAAATATTATTGTTTTTTTATCGATCACTGGAACTATAAAGTGTCGCGGAGTGGGATTTGCCAATCATAAAGTACTTAGTCATTGTGCATAGAAAATACTTGCGTAGTATTTTGTTGAAATAATGAAGTATTCATTCGGTGTTCTCTTATTTGTTCTCGGACTCACTGTACAATGTAAGTTTACTTTAATTTTGTATATCGGAAATTCCTCATACTCTAAGACATCGTTGTACTTACTGTGCAAGACGAAATAACAACGATATTTTCAATGGTTTTTTAAGATTCTTTTCATTCATTTGTAGTTTTTCAATGTTACAATCCCTTTGCAAATGTTTTGACGTTTTGAGCTAGTTGTAGGCCGTAAAAAAGTTATACCTCTGCAATATTTTCTTCAATTCTCTGAAAATTCTGTTATAAATCCCTACATTCAGAATATTGGAAATGGGTATATTAAATGAAACAAAAATTCAGAATATTTCAATTAAAGAATTTATTCTCAGCTGAGAGCAAGATAGGACACGTCTGAACACTAGCAAGATCAGGCAAGAACTAAGGGTTCGAAAGCATATTGTAAAGTAGAAGATACATCGGAATGAATTTTCTACATAAGAAACAATGATTCTTTTCATTATATAAGTGCATGCGTACTTCTGCAGATGTCAGGCTGTTCGAAAACACAACGCTCAAGCAATGTGTCACATCGTGCACCATAGCGAACCTTAACCGACCATTATCATAAAGTAATAAAACTGAGAGAAAGAACCTTGCTCTATAACTCCAGCTTAATACATATACATTTAATCAAGATTTAGTCTTAAAAATAATAATAATAACTAGTTATTCCAACACATACAGAAAAGAGTTTATAAAAACGTTATTAGCCATGTCGAGATCAATCCATTCGTTCTTTAGTCAACGGACTTTGTTGACTCCTTTCAGTAATTAGGCATCGAGTACGAGTAAATTAAAGCTAAATTATTGTAAATATTTTAAATGCTGGTTTGAGAAATTATCACTTTAAAGATGTATCTTAACTCCTTAATTATAGGAAATTACCAGTTCAATGAAACGTTTTAAATCTTAAATGAAGGGATATAGGCATCTACATGTTTATTATCATTGCCCATACTCTGAACTACTGTGGAACCCTGTCCACGATTATAGAATCTCTTAAAATGATGTATGTCTAAACACACACTGAATAATTTACGACGATTTTTTTATGATTATTTCAGTTATTGCAGCCTGCAATATTGACGAAATATCATTTTGTATACGTAATTGTGGAATAGCTGAACATAATTGTATACCGGGTCCAGACCATTTCCATCCTATATGCCGATGCGCTCCAGCCCCTGCAGACGAGCCTCCACGATGTAAAGACGAAGACATAGCACGGTGTGCTGCCGGGTGCGACAAATATTACGACTGTAGAATAGGTGGAGACCGATTGAGAGGTTATCATAATATATGCATGTGCGATTATTCGGCCTTAACCGATGAATAGTTCCATTCACCAAAAAATCGAGAATCATGATAAAGCAATTATTCTGATTCGTATGAACAACAGTGGACAATATTTTTGGCAACTACTGACAGTACTGTTTAACAGCCAAGTGCCAACGATTCCGCGTATCAATATGTGAAAATACTTATTGAATGGTTTCTTTAGATATTATTTATTTATTATATCTAATTTATAAATGAAATAAAATTATATAGCCTGAAAACCTTTTTTACTTTTGTACAAAAAAGAAATTTTAAATAAGGGAATTGGTTAATTTTCTTTACTTTGATGTTACCAGGACATTTTTCGGAACCATTTAAATTACGATTTACCGTTTAGAATTAAAAATAAATACAATTCTCTAAGGGTAACCCGCGAAAACAGGACTTCAACAAAAGTGTACTGCTAACATTAAAGGGTTAATTATTATTAATGAATATCTATCCACATGTCTAAACAAATAATATATAGATGAACCTTTTGATGACTCACACGGTAGAATGTCGGGGACTTACGATCCAGTGGTACCGGGGTCGATTCCTAGTCTCAATCGATTGACACAAGAACCACTGAATTCTATCATGAACTTGTTAACCACTCATCACGCGGTTCCGTCGCTGCTTAGCGCCAAAAATTGGAAAGAGAATACGACCTCCTACAGGCGAGCATCTCAACGTAGCAGATTTTAACACCGCTACGTAGGCTTCCTGCACGGCGGTATATGTGAGATCGTTCGTGGCTGTGTACTCGCCCCAGTCGAACAATGATTGGTTACAATGTGAGTTTCGGTAATGAAAATATTTGAAATTTTCTAAATCTGGGGAGTGGATTCTCGTTGCTCCCTAGATTCGCGTTGTAAAACATTGGTTGTCGACGATCAATCAAAATTAAGTTATAAGGATGTAATAGACTTGAAATTTTTATGGTAATTTACGAAGTACATTATCTAGTGAAGTATATAGCTATTATTAATTTGTTGAAAATTACCAATTTTATAAACAATTTCCTACTCGATTTATTTTTATAAAAAACTGATACTTTTTTTAAGGTGCACAATTTCTGTACGATAACGTACGAGTATATTAATATTTATGAATATATTCGTAAATGTATCAACAAATTTATATTATATTGTATACTTAATCTGATAACTATATATATTATACCTAAAATTCTGATTATGTGAAAATAATAAAACATAAATTCTAATAAAAAAATTAGCGTGCCTTTTAAGGTAGTGGCCTGCTTTAGAGGCGAGGAATTCTTTCGCAGATAGATCGTATATAGGCCAAGTCGTATATGACAGTTTTCAACGTTATTATTAACCAAATTGCATTGAGTCTTTCAACTACTGTGTGGAAAACATGATAACAAAACACTTACATTTATACATCAAGCACAGTAACTGAAAATCCACTGTTTTTTGTGATCGAAAATTTTAACGCGCTATTTCTCTATTTTTCATTATCATATATTTTTGTTCATGCCGTACATGATAGCAAATAACCTCAATATCGGATCAAATTAACACAACATTTTTTATCTTAATTATTAAATTCTTGTCGAAATGAACTATGAAACATTGGAAAAACGTAAGTGTAAACAATTTTTTAAATAATAAAGATTAAAATTTTCTTTCAAAAATATACATATATTGCCAATTTTCAAAAAATTGTCAAATAATATCGAACTTTATTGGACATTTTTTTAGTTCATTTCGAAAACAAATTAATTTAAATTTAATTATTTTTAAAATTTTTGTTTCAGGATATAATTACATACAGAATGAATCCTATAGTGCATGGATAAATTATGTACTAATTGAGCCTCTGATAAATGCTTCGGAATGACGGGATTTTGAATATTTGTAAATGAAAATAATTTAATGCAGAAATATATCTATACACTCTAAACGATACGCTTTAAGACATTAATTTATTGTGTACTGCAGTGTTTAGAATGATTGAAGCTGAGATTTTAATGATCGTTTTTGGTTTGCATAAAAATATTATTGTTTTTTTATCGATCACTGGAACTATAAAGTGTCGCGGAGTGGGATTTGCCAATCATAAAGTACTTAGTCATTGTGCATAGAAAATACTTGCGTAGTATTTTGTTGAAATAATGAAGTATTCGTTCGGTGTTCTCTTATTTGTTCTCGGACTCACTGTACAATGTAAGTTTACTTTAATTCTGTATATCGGAACTTCCTCATACTCTAAGACATCGTTGTACTTATTGTGCAAGACGAAGTAACAACGATATCTTCAATGAATTTTTGAGATTCTTTTCGTTCATTTGTAGATTTCAAAGTTGCAATTCCTTTGCAAATGTTTTGACGTTTTGAGCTAGTTGTAGGTCGTAAAAAGGTATACTTTTACGACCTACAACGTGATAAGGTATCTTAACTCCTTAATTATAGGAAATTACTAGTTCAATGAAACGCGTTAAATTTAAAATCAAGGGACAAAAGCATCTACATGTTTACTAGGTCAGGTTCTTAAAAAATCAATAAATACATTTATTTACTATATGTACCTCCTAATCGTGTTATCATTTCCTGTACTCCGAGCTACTGTGGGATCCTGTCAACGATTATAGAATTTCTTCAAATGATGTATGTCTAAACATGTACTGAATAATTTACGACGATTTTTTTATGACTATTTCAGTTATTGCAGCCTGCAATATTGACGAAATAACCATTTGTACAACTAATTGTGGCATAGCTGAACACGAATGTATACCGGGTCCAGACACATTTCATCCTACATGCAAGTGCTTTCCTGCCCCTGAAAACGAACCTCGACGATGCAAAGATTCAGACATAGCAATTTGTAGAGTCCAGTGCAAAAAATATTACGACTGTAGGGTGGGTGGAGACGTTAAAATGGGCTGGTATAATTTATGCATGTGTGAAGATCGTCACTACGAGCGATGAAGAGAAAGTGTGAGTTTTTTTATCACTAAAAAAAAGTGAAATTCACCAAAACATTGTGATCTATAATAGAGAAATTATTCTGATATGTATGCACAGCAGTGGACAATATTTTTGGCAGCTACTGGCAGTAATGTTTAACAACCAAATATCAGCGATTCCTCGTTATAATATGCAAAAATATTTATTGAATGATTATATTGGATATTTATTCATTTATTATATCCAATTTATCAGTGAAATAAAATTATTTAACTTGTGAAAACCGTTTTTACTTTTGTACAAAAAAGAAATTTTAAATAAGGGAATTGGTTGAATATTCCTTACTTTAATGTTGCCAGGACATTTTTCGATACATTTAAATTACGTTTTACCGATTACAATTAAACACAAAAACTGTAATTATATACTAGCAGTTTGTTTTATAGTATATTCAACAATATATCAAAAACTTGTAGAAATGTTGGTATTGTTTAGAACTATTCTATTTCTATTGATTTGCCAAATTAAATAAAAATACACGCAAATATATTTTTAGATTTTTTACTTATTTGAAGATAATCCTGGTTGTACATATCTTTCCAAACTTTGCATCGATGATTCTTGGCAATGACATGAAGAATTATATAATAAAATTTTTTTTATGAGTTTAAGGTTATTATTTCGATTTTCACTATGCTCATGATTATTATTATTATAGGTTAATCAAAGGTTGCAAGAAGAACAAATATGTCCAAGATTATCTGCATCAACGTTACTGCATAACGTTTGAAAGATTAGTTGAAACATTTGAAAAGGTATTCATGCAGAAATCTGGATATTTTAAATTGTCTTAGGAAATTGAGAAATCTTTTCGTAAGTAATACAATGCTGTATTGCTTGTTTCAATATTATTTGCAAAACTAATTTTGTTATTAATATAGCAAATAGTAATAGTACATCTCCGGAATTAGATAAATACATCAGTACTGATCAAGAAAAGCAATAAGAATTCTGAAGAAGCGAAACTTGAAGATAAACTTTATGTAACAATACATATCAAATTCTAATCATTTTACACAAAAAAGTGAAAAATTGCTCCTATTTTTGAAGTTAAAAAAAGTACTTTTTTGCTTGATTCTTGATAATTGTTTTTAATTTATATATTTATAAATATATTTAATACGAATTTATACATCTATTATTTTTTTAATCGACTAGTTTCTGAAAGGTTTTGAAGCCTTTTTTGCATTCGGGTTTTTTTCCTCGAAGGCGTTAGCAAGTAAGACTGATTGTTCTTGTAATATAATCTGATTTAATGAACCACTTGAATAAGACGCGTAAACAGTACTTTTTCATACATCGTTTCGATATTGTTCATTTAAATGCTTACATTAATATGGAATAACTCTCTAATTACACGTAATGAAAAAGTATATACTTTTAAGGGGTCTTGCAAATCGATGGCACAAAGTTGTAAGAAAATGAACTGGAATTTTCTCTAGTAGATACTGTTGTTCAGAATGAATAAAATTAACGAAGTAATCCCAAACACTCGGTAACAATTTTTATCAGCGTTAATCTATTTGTATCTTATAACTGACCTTAGTCGAAATAAAAAAATACCGGAGCTCTCGTAAATCGAGAAATTAATCGACATCTATACCTAAAAAAATGAACAAACAACATAATAAATGTTTTAAATTCTCGAGAGCCCGCGCGATCTTTTGTTCGACGACCGTAGTAGTATACTCTCAATCTACAGTATACTACATTGAAGTTTGATATAATTTGACACGCGATAGCTTACAGAAGGAAAGCTTTTTTTCTTCATTCCTTGCTCGAATATATTTCAAGCTATTCGAGATCCAAGTAATTCGCTAAAGGAATAGTTGGGCAAAAATAAACTGAGCAAATATTTCATCAACGTCTCGCGATGAATTTACCTTTAGCCTAGAGCTGGAATTTCTCGTATGCGTGAAGCTTTCCCGGAAAAATGCATCGGGAGAGGGCCAAGCATAACTGTAGAAGAAAATCAAGAGAGAGAGAGAGAGAGAGAGATAGAGAGAGAGAGAGAGAGAGTGGGAAAGCTTGCTGCTCTCATTTCCTTTTGAATTTCCGCGGGCGACGAGCCGGGAAGTGAATCAGGATGCTTGTTATTCGCCGCGACGATCGGCCGAAGCGTAGTCTATATAGAAGCTATACATTGTCGACGCGACACGATGCTTCTTCTCTTCTGCAGCTGCTTGATCCGCGACTAGTCGGATGGAACGAATTGCCATGACGTGAAGAGTGACACTATGCGATGTTACCCTCGTTAAACGCAGTCGGCTTTTTATTACCCAGATACTCTTTCTTTTCGACGCCTCATGTTTCCACGTATATTTACTCTCTTCTTTCGCAAGCTTTTTTCAATACTTGTCTATCTCGACGTTGACGATTCGATCGAATTGCTTTGTAAACTGTTGCGCAATCATTGGGAATAATCTAACTTGTCTTCTCTTAGTTTTGCGCCATCTAGCGATGGATTGTAATTCAGGTTCAATAAAGTACATTAATCTATAATCTGATAGATGATAACTGAAAAGTCACAATACATAATTAACGAAGCTAACGATTATCGACAGGTTTACATTCGTGTTTTTTTTTAAATTCAATTGTGCTTTTATGCTTATATAGTTATGTATATTAGAATTATGAATATCATGGGTGCAAAAACGCTTTTTATATAAAACTATCGTTTATTGTATTAATTAATGAAAAGACTTTTTTGTCGCAATTTTCTAACAATAATAATAACTGTATAACTATACAAGTCATGCGTATTTTCATTTGTCAATATAACCTGGAGATCTTTAATAAATTAACTCTTTAGGCGAAAGTTCCATTTCCTCCATGAATTTTAAGCTAATCTAACAAACGGGTTTAATGTACAAGTATTTATAGTTATGTCAATATAACCTGGAGATCTTTAATAAATTAACTCTTTAAGCGAAAGTTCCATTTCCTCCATGAATTTTAAGCTAATCTAACAAACGGGTTTAATGTACAAGTATTTATATTTGTTATTATTGATAATTTATTATTATTTCAATTGCCAAAATTAAATGATAATTTACCTACGAAACGCTTGTAATGTAACGAAATTAGCGGACTTTTTAAAATGAATTATTAACTTAAATTGTGGTTCTACGTGTTACCGCGCTTGCGCAAACTATGCTCAAACGGCGTGTAACTATGAAAGACCAATAATCGTGCAACATTGAATGCAAATAGAATCATTGGTGAGAGAAGACGCATTGAGTAGCGTAAACTTACATCTGTAATATGGAGAAAACGGCTCTGCCAGTGACGTGCCAACCGATGCGCCATCAAGCGGCTGACGGAAATCGATCCGCTCTTACAATGATTTAATCTGTTAAGATTACCTTACCACACCTTTCCGCAGTATAAGCAAAGGAGCAAGTTTAATTATAACTCTCTCCAAACCACTTAGAAATGACCTTTCAACCGTCGAGATTAATTCTCAGCCTTGGTACATACCGTAATTCATTATTCCGAATACACAATGTTCAAGTTTACGATATATATTTTTGTCGACGATGGTAGACTCTGGTGGATATGAATCCATAATACAAGCAGTCCATCACGCTATGTTTGCCATTAGCGAAACGTGTGCCAGAGTATCAGCCGACCCTCAAGCAGTCTATTTGAATTACACATTCAGCGGCTGTTTAGCTATAGTCATGCGTACATCCTACACACACATATATAAGTCTATGTACACGTATACTTGCTTCGCGAACTTTACCAAACTGCATGTGCATCGCCACTGTTAGCCGGAGAGGAGAATCCCGAGTATTATACCGCCCAACTTTCTCTCATGCATACAGCTGCGATAGAAATAATAATAATAACCAAGCCAATAGGAATAATAGTACCGAGCACTTCATAGGACGATACTCGAGAGGAGAAAAATACGATTAGATAATGCACGTGCGTTGGTGTGTTTCAATGGAGAACGAAAATTCGTCATTACCAACTATTCAATGACCGTCGATATGCAGAGTGAGAGAGAGAGAGAGAGTTTAGCTATTCTAGTGAAGCTATATGTATAGAGAGACTCGAATGCAGATCAGCGGAGACTATGCAGGACGTATTCGCAGAATCCAATAGTATGCCCACTGCGAATTTCGTGAATTCAATGCGTCAGTATATATCATCCTTTTGCTACTTCCATACGAGTTTTTTGTGCTAAGAAAACTATTTCTTTTCTTTACCTAACACAAGTAACTACTGATTACTGTCAATCACACTGATAGAATTACTATACTTTTCACAGAAAAGTGCCTTTTTCATTAAATCTTTTTGATTTAAAGGGAAACTTATCGTTATTCGAAAGGAATATACTTGAGTAAGAAACATAGATTTTTAATCAAAACTATTTTTTTTGTTTGAAAATCATATTTTCATTAACTTTGCGTACTATCCAGTAAAGGCTGCAAAGTCAAATTAGTCCTCCAAGTAGTAGAATCGTTCCGTGATCGCTACAAAGCAAAGGTTAATAAATATGCATAATTGTCTTGCGCCTTGTATGAACTAAATTACAATTCCTAATTACCTTACTCAGTATCTTACGAAAGAAAATTAGCCATTATTAAAAAAATGTTCGTTCGACAAACTATTTAAGATATCTTTATTACAAAATGGATTTCTCATGCTTTGAATGGTTATTCTTTTCTTCGTACTGTCTGCAGTAATAAAGCTTTATTTCGATATGAGCACGATAAGAACGGATCCGAATTATAGTAATAAACTATCCGAGTTTAAGTATGCCAGACTTCAAATGGATATAAATTTATGCAATTCCTGAATATTGCACGACAATGCTAACACAATATATACTATGATGAGCCACATTTGAAACCTTGTACAACTTAAGCTTTAACAAGAATGTGATGTAAGTGTAAACTCACGTAATTTGTTCAAATTTAACAAGAATATTAGAACAGAAGCATCGACTTAAAGTAATGCGGACAAACTACCATTATTGATCCAATATTGGGTTGCAGATCCATTCTTACTAGGGTATACCCTGGAAATTTTCAAAGCTTCGAACACGAGCTTAATCACTAACTACTACTTACCCTCAAGGCTTCACTAGCTTTCTCTCCTTCACTGACTGGCTAGATTTATTGCCGAAAGCAGATGAAGAAGAAGAAGAAGAAGAAGAAGAAGCAGAAGAAGAAACTTCTTCGATATTCTTCTTCGTCTTCTTCTTCGCTCTCTGCAGGTGTAGCCAGGCATGCTTCGCTTGCACGCTGTCAGACCAAATAGCAATCCAGAGGAGCTTTTAGCATGGATCTCCACGTAAAAGGGGCACAACGGGATTTCCTCAGGATCGGAAGTGCACCAACCGAGCTTTCATCCGCGATACGTGCCCCCGCGGCTCTTTCTTGTCTCTGAAAAAGGTGCCGAGCTATACGTCCGAGTCAATCAATATACGTAGACTATCGAAAGAGACTTGTAGCCTTTAGGAAATTCTCTACCAAGGGACCATCTATCGATGGACAATTAGTCGTGTTTATCTTTTTTTAAAGCCTTATTTGCGTCATAAATAATTTTGTACTAAGTGAAGAAATGAAGAGGTTATAGGAGCTTAATACAACTTCGGAACGTAAAGGCTGCTCTGTAAAACTGAATCAAGTATATCCTTACTGATTTTGCTAGTGACACTCTAGATTGGTCAAATTAATGTGGCCACTTGTGTGTCTAGTGAATATTCATTAATTTCACTGTGCAGCGCGTAGTTACAGAAAACTGCGAATTCAGTGAAACGATATTATAATACAGCAATTTTCCGGTTTCATAACGAGATATTATTATTTGAAAAGTCGCTTGGACGTCTGAAAATGTGAAAAATCTGTAATTTCACGAAATTCCAACTGCTGAGTGTCTAATATGTAATGGCCGGCTTTGAAAGGAGTATAATGTAAGATTGTTTGTCAAATCAAATCGTATTTATAATTGAAAAATGTGATTATCTCTATTTTGTAATATAATTTTTCAATTTAGCAAACTTATAAACATTTTGCACTGTTTTCAGACTGATTTAATCAATAACTATTTGCATTATTATTATATCAATGACAAATATTTCCTCGTCCATTTTTTGTACTGTAAATTACTAATGAACACGATTAATTGCATTTATACGATATATATTTAAATCATACATGTACGACGTATATATGTAGTCAGACAAGTAAAAGAATAAATAAAAAAATATTTTCACAGACCAATCGCGCGTGCGTGTCGATGCTTTAAATCCGTTTGGTAATACAACTCGTGTTTATCAGTTTATGAAATATTTACAAGCTCTTCGCAAAACAAAGATTTCCCACACGAGGCAGTTGAACTGTTCGTTCGATAACTCGCGACGTGTGTCTATAAATAATGCGCCCATCGTTGCGCTGCTCGAAACTTTATATCTATATTCTCGCTTTATCCTCTCGGCACGAGATATCGAGCTTCTGATTTACTATCAATTACAACGTTTGGGGAAAAAGTTTTGGATACATAACGAAGCTTATCAAAAATTTTCGGAAGCTGTGTGCAGGAGCGAAAGTTCGACTACATCATTGAAAATCAATTTGCGTATCCAAAGATCCGATCGACGTTTTTAGAATTTTTTTTTCCTCGTTCGCCAAGGATATTTTATCTCGAACAATAGCTCTCTTCGCCGCAAATAAAAGTCCAATCGTCGTAAAGCTAAAATTGCATCTCACTACTCGTGGCACTTTTAGGCAAATGAAAACCTCCGCGGAAATGAAAACTTAGCTCTTCGAGCATCTCATGAATGCCGCAATCTCTTCTTGCGCTGTGAGTGTATACACGGATGTGGATAGGTGGATAAGAGGGGGAGGGGGGGGGGAGTTGCGGATGAAGGAAAAAAAGCTCTCGATAAACAGACCCTGTTACCGTTATCGGCAAACTTTCACGTTACGAGCTTCGAATCGGGTATTAGTTTATTCATAAGAGTAGCGAAAAAATCGCAACAATCCATTACATAGAAAAGTGCAAGTCTATCAATCGTGATCGAGATATCGTCCAATAGCCGAAAAAACATCAAGAAAGCTCCTTCGACACTCTGGATACAGGGCGTGGCATCTCTCTGTATCCACGTGTCTCTCATCCCTTCCCAATCTCTCAGCGGCGTGATACTCTCTATCGGAATACTCGTCGTACTTCTCTTTGGTACTCGAGGGTCTGTAAACAGTGATATCAAAACAGCCGGTATGTACATTATAGTGACACATATATGGATAAATATATTTATATATATACACACCAACGTAAATATATATATATATATATACGCATAGCTATGTACACAACACGCATATAGACATCTCTCCGGTGTTCTAACGCAACCGACATCCAGCGTAAAGAGTCGAATTTTCGCATCTCGAGAGCTTTATCTCGACGTGCGGCCGACGCGCGGCAGCAGCGGGAGGAACTGCAACGGCGGCGTCGCGGCAATCGATACGCAAGCACGCGAGCGCCACCGCTGCTTAATGCAGCATTTTGCTATATACAGCGCGCATCTATATAACAGAGGGGGACAGACTTACGAGAAGAACGTCTGAAGAAGCTGCTGAAGAAGTCCGTGGCGAAGGTCGAAGGGCGAGCTTGCGAGCTCGCAGATGGCACGAAGTAGGCAGGAACGACCGTCGCCGAAGCCATAGAGACTGGCAAGGTGGCTCACGGTTTTGTAAAGGCTCCAACGACTGCGAGTGTTATTCTTGCCATTGGATTCACGTCCATACAGGACACCGGGCTCGGTGAAGGTGCTAGAGTTCGTCGGCAGGGTGTAGATTATCTTGGTGAATGCACCGACGATTACGGACTCTCGCTCGAGTTGCAACGGCGTTCCAAGACCAAAAATTAGCTGTTTAATTCCACGAAGAAATGAAGAAATTATAATGATAATGCATGAATATTATTTTTAATTTAATACTTTTCATATAAAACGAGAGTTTATCTACTACACAACGCTTTCTAAAATATACACCACCGTACAATTGAATATTTAACAAACACTAGCCTATCAAAATACACCTGAGATAGCTTCACCTTTGTCGGGTCTTTCGTTATGAAGAAAAAATAATGTAATGTACATTATTTTTTATTAACAAAAGCATCAGTCTAAAATGAACAATTATACATTTAGCGACTTTGTTACAGCTTGACACTCAAAATGTACGTTTTGGTGGTTTTCAATAATCCACTGGATCGATCAAACGATTTTTATCGTTCAGTTGGAATACTACCGATTCTCCACCTATGTTTATTAAAATTCATCGATTCTACCTTACAACTCCATCGGCAACGACATTTCTTTACTAATTTACCATTGTCAAAATCCATTTCGAGATTATCCGGATCCCCAAACTCATCACCACAGAAAGCGGTGTAAAAAACTTTCCACAGCGAACAGATTCCTGACTATTTCTCGCAGCCAATTTTAAGATTCTAAAACATTTATAAAGTTTGAATTGCCACGAGGTATAAGGCGCTCTTCGTTATGCATAGAGAAGAGAGTATCTGGAGAAAAATGGAGAAAAAGTAAAAAAAAAAATAATATCCCACGCTCTCTTTCTCTCTCACGAGTCACTCGAAGACGAGCAATTAAAATTTGTTGCTTATACTAATCTTGTTGATAATTACACGAGGTTCGTGTCTACGCAAATATGTATCGGACCGCAGAGTCTTTATGCGCACTGCAAAGTGCAGCCGTGCGAATAATTTAAAGTCTTTTATCCCACATTGTGCGGTCGTCTATTCTCTTCTGAATAATTAACAGAAGGATTAGACGTGACCCTACAGATCTCCCTTTCTCTCACTTTCTCGTCCTAAAGGTACGAAGGGAGGTATAGGTGTAGCACTTTGCCTACTTGCCGATTAAGCTCTGTGTCTTATAACGGCTTTTGAAACTTTTGCTTTTTCCCCAGGTATATGAGGATATAAACACGGCGATGTAGCTTTTAAGCTCTTACTTGCCTTATTCTTCTTCTTCTTCTTCTACTTCTATTTCTTTTTTTTTCTCGCGTATCTGTGTATGAGATTTTAAGTTCTATGCTATCACGCGTTTCTTAGGATAACTATAGAGTGTCGAAACGACTGTGGGTATATATGCGTGTGAGAAGGGTTTTCGGAGATTTACCGTAAAATTTTACTTTTCTAACTATTAAAACGAAAAGTTTTTTTTTAGAGTTCGATGAATATGTATCAAATTGAATCGTTTTATTGCAAAAAAAATGAAAATCTTTTTAATCAATTATCTACGTATACAAAATTCTTGTTCTCATAAATGATAAAATAATATCGTTATAGAAAATGAAGGAAATGACGATAGACTTGAAATTGGAAGACATATGTCTTTCCTTGGCGGTTTTTGGGCAATAGATCCGATTGAAGTTTCATTCAGTTAATGGTGCTGCAGAAGCAGAAGTTAGACGAAGCAGTGTCTTCTCTCAGATTACGGAAATTACGAAGATGATATATATACTTGTTCTGCGGTATATATCTATATATACATAGAACAAGTCTTGAACAGGTTTCACAAGTTCACACAATTGTAGTGAGCACATTGATACAAAAAAGATTAAAATTAGTTTGAGAAATTAATGTTTATATTTATATATGTTTATATGTCTCTATGTGTGAATAAATATGAATACCAAAAATAAGAGAAATGTCAAATATGCTACACATTAAACTTATTTCTCTATGCTACCATAAATTACAGAAGGAAAGAAAAATTGATTGTTAAATGTACATGAAATGTAAGGGTTCTGTCAGAGTTTTATATTAACTTAAAACAAAAAAGTTTATGAATAAAACATACGAGTTGACATAAATTTTAATTGTGCAAGAAATAAGAAGTTATTCGTCTGACATTGAAACTTAAATAATTCTATTAAAAAAACAATTTCAAATTCTGCTTGAAAAAGTTGTTATTGAAGATAAGTATACATATCCCATGATGCTGACTTTATAAGATATACTGCCCTCCGCACCTAAAGTACTGCTCACCGAAATAATGAATAATTCGATAAACAAATATAAGAAAATATCGATCCTCGGATTTGAAACAAATCGTCTTACTCACTGTAGCAATATCTCTCCGTCAGCCTAAATAGCTTAAAAAATGTCAGCAAAAAAAGTTCCATTACTCCCTCTCTCTCTCTATACATCCCAGCAAAGTGAACCCTAACATATAGTAAAGAGATACGTTATACAGCAGCGTTTTAAAGACTCACACACACATGCACACGCGTCTACACACACACACACTGCAAACCTACCAAGAGAGTAGACGGCAGCGGATAGACGAGTGTTCGCTTTTGTCGCGAGAGCTGCTGCTGCTGCTGCTGCTGCTGCTGCCAGGCGTTGATGCTCCTTCTTACTCCTCTCGCGGATGGATCGTAATCGTCGCTTCGGGACAGCGATAAGAGAGCGCAAAAGTAGAGGGCGGTGTAGACGAGGACGTTCACAAATTCCATGGCTTTTTATACCACCGTCGCGGGACTGCGAGAAGAGCTTCTGGCTGCTGCGTCTTCTTTTCTCACCTCGTATGTGACTGGCCACGGTCATCGCACTGGATAAATATGTGCTCGCTGTCTACCGATTGCATAACGGTCGTCCCAGACGTTTTCCTAGCTGGTTAGTGTAACTCCGGCCAGTCGAAGCTAATTTCTAGGTGATATCTATAAAACTGGAGTTTCCAGGATTCCATGATCTGCCTATGCATGGACACTGCGCAGCTCAGAATCTCTTTTGATACTTTTTTATTCTTCTCATTGTTGTTCTCAGTCAGAGTTGTTTATTAATATTGAATGCTTTTTTAATAACAATATATTGAAATATGTATATTATTCGACTTTCATTTTGTCGGTTTACTTTATTAAAAAGGGATTTTTGGGTTCGAACTAAATGATCGGTGTTGATCAGTGTGATAATTTTCAATGTTATATTATTTATTCATTCGGAAGAGCTACACTGAAATATGTATTTGCGTAAAAGATGATTTCAAATTAATTTCAGTTATTTCGTATATTATATAATGATTTTTCAAAGTAAATGTTCAGAGAATGTTATGAGCATTAAAACATTAGTTTAATCATTTTTAATATAGGTATATATTACGAGCTTTTTATACGCTTGGAACTTGAAAATTTATGAATTTATCGAATAATCATAAATGTAGTATAAATTATATTCCTTGATAACATTTTTGCATTACATTTTTACTGAATGTAAAATAACTATTCGATGTATGGCATTTTAATTATGTCCAACTAGTTAGATGTATTCAACTATACTTGGAAAGAGGTATAATTCATATTAACTGCAATACTATGTCGTAACATAAATAATGTTACTTGGTGAATAACTGATGTTTTTACTTTTGTATGGAACAGAATAACTTACTGAATATGCAATCATCGCGTAATCGTATTAATATAAACCATTTTTAAATTGATTCATTCGGTATATATTTTTAAAAGATATCCTTCGCAGTCTAATTTCAGACACAGGATCTCTCTCAACACACATATCTAAGTATCAACATTTGCCACGCTAAAGTAAACAGGATATATATTCATCAGCCAAAAAAGCAACGTCCCAAGCAAACAGCCGAAATAAGAAGAAAAGATTGAATCATCCCTGCCGGATGACTGACCGGAAGAAAAAAAAAACGTTCATCTCGTACAACCCACACACTCTTACACGAAATCCCTATAGGTCAAAGGACTTATCCCCGGAGCTTTCGTCGCCGAGAAAAAGCTCCAAGTGATATACAGTTCTGAATAGCGAGTTTTCCGAAATTGACTTACGCGTCCGCTTCTCTCGAAATTACAAGTAAAAGGCCCCAGAGAAAAAGTAAGGAAAAGCAACTGCTGCAATTGAATTACAATCGCGACCGAACGAGCTAATAAAACTCATCTACAGCCTTGTAATGCGGTTATACGAGTGAAAGGCTTTGCAAGTGACAAGAAGCTACTGCTCGAACTTGTTGTCCCTATATACATGTATATGTACACAAGTATATGTACACATACACGTGCGTACACAAGGGCGTTAATCATCGATTCGAGTTTGTCGGTCCGCCGAGTAATGAAGAAAGCCGCTGCGGATAAAACTCAGCGCCATAAATTTCCGAAGCGGAGACAGAGCCTTTATGTGCAGCTGTTATCGAGCGACAAAACTGCCAATAGCTATACCTTCAAAACTACCTCACGTCGCTCTCTCTAATGCTTCTAATATCGCTTGCCAACCTGCGATTCGATCGGTTTTACCTTCGACCTCGTAAATAAGGTTCTCTTTGCGACTTGTATAAGAGAACAATTTTTTTTCTTCACTTCCAGTCTTATCACTCGAATCGACTGATGTAATCGAGGAGGTTCGTTCTGCATTCGTGAAAAGCTCTGTTGCAAGCTGTGGAGGAACCGGAACGACCAATTTCTTCGGCTGCTAGGTATTCCTGATCTAGATGCTCTTTCGGCTTTTCGGATGTTGTCGAAGGTCTGAAAGCATTTAACACACACACACACACATATATATGTGTTTATATATTGTGAACGCACTTAATCGCGAGGTAATACATAACTTGATGCTGTTTTCCAAGTCGCTAAGTAGACTTCCGTGTATTCATAAATCAACGGCTTTTATAGGCTCGCGCATACGTTAAATGCCAGATATATAGACTTTACGTGTTTACGTACACCGCACGTGTACGTTTTTTTTTATTTCCCAGTACTACAAAAAGGAGAAATTGATACAATTGTTTGAATTTTTTTTTAAATACGTTAGCTTGCAGTACCCTTTCGAGTGTATAAAAAAAAAAGAAAAAAATGTTTGGTTTAGCAAAATACAAAATAACAAATAGTTCCTCAATTCGTTCAAATTTATTTACCCATATACCTTTGGTAAACGTTTTAAAACTTTAACTCTTAAAGTACTGTATCGTTTTGTCTGCAGAATTGTATGGTGAATTTCGGTACACTCGAAAAATTCCAGCGAATTCAAATAACAAAATAACTGCATTTAAAAAACGATAGCGCAAACTTTTCGGAAAATTTCTCGGGGGTTTTGTTATTTAAAAGACTATATAAGAAACCGAAAAGCGTATGTACGTTAAAAAAAATATTTTTCAACTTAAAACCTAGATGCGGAGGGAAAGGTTGATAGTTAATCGAAACCTTATTTTCTTTGCACGTAACGTCTGAAATGTATTCGTGCGATTTCAAATGGTTCGATGTTTGTTTTATTGATTCGACAACAATTGATTCAGTTTATTATACAGTGCACAGATGCAATAATAACTATAAATTGTAACGAATATTACTCATTCGATAACAATAAATTAGCCAAATTTTAAAATATTTCTACTTGTTTTCGATTAAATGATCCTTCAATTTCACGATGTATCTATCTGCTCATTCAAACCCATTAAATTATTTTATTCGATTATTATTGCCAAGCATGGAAACCGCGTATGCTAGAACGATGTACATTTCGAATTATTGAACGCAGTTAAAATAGACTATTGAATACACATTTTTCGAAATGAAAGTATTTGTAAATTGTATAAAAAGAAATAATGAGTCATCTAAAATCAGACCCCCCCCCCCGCTCTCTTCCATCTCCAACATCAGATGTAAACACATTTCCAATCGTTGATTTATTCACATATATATTATGTACACAGTCAAGTAACAGGAGAAGAAGAAGAAGAAGAAGCGAAGATATTAAGTGACTTACGTCAGAAAAATGTGCAGCAGCTGAGCAGCTAAGCTTCGTCTGACATTTAAGGGCGTCGCCGCCACTTCGCAAATGGCTCTCAGTAGACAGGGCTTGGCCGACTCGAGGATTTTATAAATTTCATATCGTCCCACTGCTGACCTAGACTCGGCTCGACCTGGAAAAATTCGAAACCTTTTTCGATTGAACCACACAGCCCCGGATGGAATGTACAAAAGAAGAAAGAAAAAGAAAAAGAAAAAATGTAGCCGCGTGATTAGCCGGATAAAGATCCGATGAAAGTATCTATACAAGTACTATATATAATGGCTTTTGTTCCATTGTGAGCATTCACCGCGTCTTTTCTCGTTTTTTCCCCCAACCGCGCTTATGCACACACGTACACACACAGGGAGAAAGTAAGAATAGCCTCGACATTAATGCTTCTTTACGCGTACATACACGTCTCTCTAATCCGAGAACGAGAGTTTATAAAGCTCGTATTGCATCTTTAACGTAAAACACTAGTGTAGCTAATTACCAAAGCTTTATTATACATGTGCACACCTGATGTACCAACATGCTATTATCACGACGAACGGTCAGCTCGTTATATTATGATCAGAGATCGATTTAAGCCGGTAATTAATTCGATATCGTCTTGTGCGCAAGTTCCCCCATACACACCTCGTTCACTCGGCTATACTGCGTACGACGCGATAATGCACGCCTCTAACGGTTCAGCGCAGATTTTATAGCCCCGATCAAACGATTTCTATACGCGATAGTGAAGAGGCACTATACATAATATGGGAAATAGCTGCCCCTCCCCACCACCCCTCTCTCGCGCGCTCTCTCTCTCTCTCCATATATATATAATATACGTACGTATGCATACCTGCTTCGCTGTGCACGTCCTCGTCGATGGCAGCAGTCGATCTCTGGTGGCGGACATACGGCTCAGAGAGATAAGACGCGTTGTAGGGCAGGTTGTAGTTGCACTTCATCACGTAGCCCACGATCGTGCTTACCTCAACCTCCATGGGTATACCGAGACCAAAGACCAACTGTAAGTTCGACGTTGGTTTTCGTTACACGAGTGCGTTACAGGAATATCAAAGCTGTTTCTATACAGCGCTCGTGTATTTCAGTTTTTTTTTATATTTATATGTACTCACTTTAAAATTGTTTAGTAACCTAAGGGTGAACGAAGTGTCAATAAAATTAATTAATTTTTTTCGCAAGCTCGGAGCTTTTTTGTTCAAACTCTCGATTAGCTGGAATACGAAGCGCTTTTACGAAAGTTTTTCATTTATTCATTGCCATATAAAATAAATCAATCGATTGAAAAAAATGACGACTGACCAAACACTTGTTATTCTTGAAAAGTTTGACGATAGATTGGATGGAGAGATTGAAAGATGAATAAAGTAAAGTGCGTTCAATGAGTAGAAAGCAATTGTGATAATTGGATGATTCGAATCACCTATATCGATACGGACATTCAAAGGCATAAAAATTTAAATGGATTTTTCGTCTCTTAAAAAACCATTCGCTGGATGTTGTGAAGTCAATGAAAACGCGATGTGATTGGTTAGGAGGCTGAATTGTATAAAAATTTAAAAAGTTTCAGTATAATTTACTTCGGCAATAAATTCAATTTATCAGAGATTTAAAGCTGCACTTTTCTTGTTGCAATTCATTAATCGATTATTTCAAGCGCATTGTGCTTAACTAGCTTTCATTTTTATAATACGCAAAATTTGAATAATGTCATTTGAAATGACTTTTGACATGAAATATTGATATATGAGCTTTCAATGTTTGTAGTCGCATAAAAATATTCACGATCAAATGGTTAAAGGAAAGAATAAACTTTATATATATCAAAGCTCACTAAAAGTAAGATTGTTATATATAAGAACACATATATGTATAGAAAAAAGTTTTTAATTGAAGTAAATAATTTTCTTCTTTCAAAAAAGCAAGTCTTTATCAATCATATTTTCTTAAATATAGTAAACTTTTCTGCATTGTGGATACACATAAAGACCGTCTTTCGTGAATTAGCAAACCCTCATCATCGGTATGATACACTATTTACACGAGCACAGCTAATAATTTTTTAATAAAGTTACAATCAAATATATTATCACTGCAATCACGCATTTTATGCAATTACCAAAATAATATGGAGGTAAAAATATTAAAAATTCAGAGATGAAAATAACACGGGATGCAACTGAAAACATTTCGAACGAAATTAAATTGTATACCTTGTGTTCGCAAATAAGTGCATTTGCTGCCAAATCTCAAATAATAGCGGACACTTTATTAATAATGAAAGTTGGTGCTGTCGAAGTGAGTGCCATAGAAGGAAAAATAAAAATTGAAAAATGTATGATACGTGGAAAACTAAGAGAAGTCACAGCTGCAAGCACGTAGAAGCTGTTTTGTTGCGCTACAATAGGTTAGTAAAATTGTTTTCTCTATAGAAATACTATATTAAAAATATGTAACTGTAAATTCGAAATATCAAAGTACTTTTAACGAATACCAATATATGGTAGGATGCCTGCATTTGACTTAGAAGCTTAATAAGAGGGGGAGTCATATATATAGATATCAGCGCAAAGGTGAACTGAGACCTTTTCGGTTCATCGTTCGAGAGGTTAAACGAGAAGATCCGTGATGTGGAGTAAAAGTAATAATAGAGGCTCCCAAAAAAGTATACTTTACGAATAATGAATAAGAACGTTGATAGTTCACAATTAGGAAGGAACTACGAGTGAACAAATCTACTGTAGCTATGAGAGAAACAAGATTGTTGCATCAAATATCTCGGACGATGACATCCTCTAGAGCATTTTGGAAGGATATCCCCGTAAATTCTGCACATCATCAGCAAAGACCATCAAGTAATTATCGTATCAAATATATATATAAATATACCCGTACAAAAGACCTTCGAACGTTTGTAATACCGATGTAAATATCTTAACGGGTGTGATATATATACAAACGTGTGACTAGTATACTACTATAAATGTATAAAATACAATTTACTATTCTACAGGATCTACAGTCCTACTCTGGTAAAAATTAAACCAACTGCAATGGTCGGCTGCAACCTCAAGGGCTCTCCAATATTATTCGGTAGCTACTGCTGCTTTCGTTAACCAGTGATTTGCTAGCAAATGCCAGACGACTGGTCGAGCTATATATATTTTAGACAAATAAACGCGAACTGTAAGCGCAAAACATGCGCTCTATTACTATATGTATGTTTAATATACGTATGTTTACATATACTTATATGAGGTAACTTTATATTTATCAAAATTACCTCACTCTTGTAAAAAATGCATAATAGAGCAGCACACGAATTATTAAAATAATATATTATTGAAGAAAAGAGTAGCTTTAAAAGGTTTTCTCTCGATTTGTTAGTCTTACCAGCCCACTGGCATATCGCTAGCAAACAATCGCAAGTAATCAAGCGGAAAGCAGTTTTTGCGAGTAGATACTGCCACAGTTAGCAAAAAAAAAAAAATTTGGCCAATCAATGTCAAACAGTTTCAAAATGACATACTCAATGAATAAAATTATACGTTGATTTGCTGTATTATTATAAAATTAAATATGTAAATGAATAATTCTATTTACATTAGATCAACGCCGCATGCTTTATTTCTGAAATGAATTCGTAACGTTTTCCATTAAATATGCAAGGTTTTCGAGTATTATTTAAAATAAACTATAATATACAGTATTCGTTATTTATAACAAATTATGAATCTAAAATACTAAATTTAATAAATTCAGCCCATTTTAAAGACACCCAATCAAAAAACAATCTAGTCGGTTTCACTGTCATTCGATTATTTTACTGAAAGAAATATTGGACTTGAATTGAAATTAGAATCACTTATACTAGAGCAAACACTCTCCAATTATATATACTTCTAACTCTATAATCATAATCGATCTGCAAACTCGGCTATAACATTCTTTCAAACTCAACTCTCCACCCTCATATGCTAAGTTCGCGTTAGGACTAAGAAGACGAGCTCCGAGACATACCGTAAACCGCGAAGCACCGAGACCCAACCGTAAACCGAAAAAAGTTCAGCAACGAGCTTTACGGCTACATCCCACAGAAGAGAAGCTTTATGAATTCGGATCACAAACGACGGTATAAAAGAGAAAAAAAACGTGTAAGCGTTGACCAAAAAAATATTTTCCTCCATTTCCCAACAGCAGATACACCTTCAAAGCACGTCGATTGTCCGATGT
This sequence comes from Apocrypta bakeri, assembly GCA_018906985.1. Lineage (NCBI taxonomy): Eukaryota > Metazoa > Arthropoda > Insecta > Hymenoptera > Pteromalidae > Apocrypta > Apocrypta bakeri. The sequence continues at coordinate 10,153,970 of JACCIA010000005.1, forward strand.
ATTACACGCACGCATATATATAGTATATATACATCATTGGTCACAAAAGTTGAAATTGCAGGGAGGAGCAAAATTCGCACACACGCATACGGGTAATTTGAGCGGAACGAAGTGCTGCATTATGAGCTACGTTTACATCGAAATTCGTGATTGCATGTCGAAACATAGATATTGCGCACATTGCACGCGAAATGCGGTGGCGCGCTTCTGTTGCTACTGTGTATATTTATTATAAACGCGGCTATATGCTACAATATATATATATAGGTATCTCGACTTTTGGATTTACATCTGTGGGAGACTATTATACGTCTGTACAATAGTTAATAAATAAAACTGGGCAGTTTAAGCGCATTTTTTTCACGTGAATTCGGAGATTATTGAAGCGGAGCTTGCGAGATTTCGAACCAGTTCTTTGTGCAAGAGCTTGCGTGCGAGATGGGAATTTTATTTTGTTCCGATCTCATGATATTATTATTTATGAATCGAGAGAGTGAACAATGAGAAAGAAAATAAAGAGAAACGTAAATAAACGCTTATAAACATTTATGATGAATATTATTAAAAATCGTATGCGCGTGCTTTATTATACGCATATCATTTTTATTTATAGTCAACTACTAGTCCAAAATGACATTTACATTTAAAAAAATGGTTTTCATTTCAGAGGTCGATACATATATTTGTGCAAAAATCCAGCCCCTTGTCCGAAAATTGGAAAAATCTACGAGACTCGTTGATACGTCGTTTTATAGATATGAATATGTAGTTTTATCGTCATGGTACCTTCTGCCAAATAATGGTTAACCATCCTTTTAAAACTCAAAAACCACAATGAAAATTGACTAGAATTGATTTTCTTTTTTATACATTCGATCTTCATCAGAAAAGTGTCCTCGATAACTAAACTTAAAATAGCTTTGGTGGTTTGAACTAGAAATATTTTTAATTAAACAAAATGGCAGCCGATTTACAACATTTTTTTTCAACTTACAAATTTTTCCCTCGGTAGTTGTAGATTTATATAAAAATTCCTATGCCGTGCAATATCGTGCAATTTCGGATTTTCTAAAAATTCGCAGAATCAAAATTCATGAAAGAGAGAACAATTCTTAAATATATGTATTCTTAAAATATTTTTCCTCGGATTCACAGTTTTCTCTCAAAAATTAAGGTCCTTCAAATTAAAATTTACATTGAATACTTGAAGACATGTAATTATCAAGAAAAGTTACACCATTTTGGCCAAATTACACCATAATTTGGTCAGTTTCTGACGCAATTTTTACCACGATTGTAGTTTAATCGAACGATTCCCATTGTATAAACATTTAACACGTAAATTTAGTAGCGTTGAATTAAAAAGGTAACAAATTATAATTATGATTTTATGCGTACATTTGAAATTCGCAATCGTTGTCTTCGCAAATGAAGGCGATGCTAAGTAACAGCGAGTGTGAAATACAAAATTCGACTTTCTTACTCCATTTAATTTCAGTCTTGGAATAGGATACTTCGTTGGCTCGCACGAAATCGAATTTTACACGCGAAGTGTAAAAAATCAGTTTTAGCAACCTTTATAAAAAGATAGTCGTTTTACGACAACATTAAAAAAACGTAAAAATAGTGTAAACGACAGCCGTAAAAAAATCCGAAGAATTGAAAAAAGAAAAAAATGTTCTCGATATGTACGACAGAACAGACTTCCACAAAGATTCAGGCAGATCAATAAAAAATTGTGTGAAATATCTCATGTCGTGCTTTCTTTAACGATGAAAATAAATTTAGTAAAGACATTCATAATTAAAATAACAATAGACTATTATTGATTTCTCGATTGACGAGATCTAGTTTGGGTTAAATTCTGAAAATAATACCAAGCGATTGAATTATTCTCGATATTTTTAAAGAAAAAAAAACAACTTTATTTATTCAACTGTAAGTTTGTATTCTTTCAGTACACATATAACTCATGAAATACGTGTTCGTTGACCTCGAAAATAATTGATATAGTGCGTCAGGGGTAAGACTATAAATTCTGACAATAAATCTTCTTTTAATTATTAATTTTGTACATATGTGACTATTGTTAAATTATTTATACATAATATCTCTTGTGAGCGTGTAAAATAATAAAAAAAAAACGAATTATTTTAGAAAAGTAATCCAGAGAATTCTTGGTAATTCTTTAAAGGAACATTTTAAGCGCAGTGGCTTGAAAATTGGTTGACTACACGGCACAAAAACCCGTAGAAAGCGACTGAAAATGGACGCACAAGAGTGGACAATATAAAAGCCCAGAAGTACTATATCGGTTACTTTAGAGTACAAAGATCATGCATTACACGTGTACTTGAAGTATAAAAATTTACGCAGTTAAAGGTTTTATCCGAGAACCATAAAATTGTATTGTCAAATCTAAGCGCCAATAATGTATACAACTATTGCAAATTGTATTATATTAAAAGCCCTTAAAAAAGATAGTAATTAACTTGGGCAGACGAGAGATGAAGAACGAAAAAAGATCTGTCTGCGAAAAGCCATCGAAAGAGAAAAATCTTTCATGACAATGAAGTTGGATTAAGTGGAATCTTACCTGGACTTTAGTGGCCGCATTACCAGCTGGAGTCGGGTAAACCAAATGCCTCGACGATTCCGCAACAGCATCGACTCTTCGATTAACGAGCAAGATCGTAAGCAGCAGGGAGGCTGCGTCAAAAGCTCCCGATAATCGCATTCTCTCAAATCCAAACATCAGCCTAGAGGAGCATCTCCATGACTCCGCTTCTGTTCGGTTAACGCTTATTAATATTCTTAACGGGTTCATTAGCGAGGGAATTACCGGATTCTGGGCGCTAATCGCTCAACGCTTTGATGATCGCCGATGAGGAAGGAAGTTGTGCGTTTGGGATATCGATCGATTTTGAATGCGTGATTTGTGGTGATGATGTTGTTCGCTCGTGGCTATTATTATTTAACGGGTTTTGGGTTGGGTTGATTGAAAATTCAAATTTCCTGCCATAATACTGTGGATAAAAGGACATTTTTGTCGCCAACTTTTCAATTTCCATTCTATAATATCTATATACACTTTACCTGTGAAGAACAAAGTTTCGAACTTTTTTCCTTGCGGATATTATGTTATAGAAACTTGAAACTTTGCGGAATAATAGATAATTACATAACGGAAAGTATAAACCAACTCGTTAATTATTAATTTGATTTTTATGATTTCTTATGCAAGCGTGAAAATTGATTTTTGCGCATGCTCAATTATTGTAGCGAAATATTCAAATGTTTTATTAATTTCCAATTGCGTTATCAAAGGTTACAAGCAGACTGCTTCAATCTTATCTTGATATCGTCAGCGATTTGTAAATAAAATTGCCATCGTATTGTGTGTTTGATTGGCATAGCCGACTGATCGGATCATACATTACTTGAAAGGCCCGTGTCGTATAGTAACGCAGTTCTCGATCCCTCCCATTCGAAATCCCAGTAATTTTAAACGGTCCGTTACGCCAATCTATTCACTATATTGCAATGCTCGAAAAGAAATCTTGTACAGACTCTTACAATCTTGAAAAGGAAACTGGTATACATGGAAAGGAGAATTTCTCTATCGAGACGGCGAGCTTATACTATTTCTTCCCATTTTTCTCTCGCACGAGCGAAGCTCCAATGAAATTACGTATATAAATTCTGATTTCGTCGGTCTACATCGTCGCTGATTTATTATTTAGACTGTCGATTCAATACCCGAGTTTATAATATTTTACAACGTCCGGTGCTCTTCATTTTACGTTTATGAATCTGTCACAGATGTAGTCTGTGACAGATCAATCTTCCCTTCAAATCAGAAATATCGTCAAGTAGAATGAAGATGCATATTAATGAGCTTTGAATCTTGTCGGGTGAAATCAAGGTACATTCTTATAAATAAATTTATACTTAATTTAAACGAAAATTAAAGTACCTTTCCAGAAAACTGTTTATTTGAGTACTTGAAATTAAATAAAGTTTTAATTAAAGTGAGCTTTAAATCTTGTTGAATTAAATCAAGGTACATTGTTAAAAATAAATTTATTTTCAATTTAGATTAAATCTAAAGTACGATTCTAGAAAACTTCTCGCCAGAGTACTTGAAATTAAATAAAGTATACATAAATTTACATAGTGAAATATTTATAATCAAGTCGATACACACTGAACTATTTATTAGACATTTTCCAGAATATAATTTACCGTATTAAAGACCAAAATCATGAAATATTTAACTTCTCTCCAAACTTTATTAGCGAAGAAAACACAAAAAATGAAAAATTTTTTTAAATATTTTTTTCAATTTAAAAACGAACGACTTGCTATTCTGATCTCTGGGCAATGATAAAATAGTTGTATTTCAAAGAAAAACTTTTTTTCTTTTATATTTCATCCACATTTTTTCGAAATTGCGAGCACCGTTGGAATTTAAAAAAAACGTGTCTGATATACATCGAAAATTTGAGTAGATCGAATATTGCATTTATTCAAGGGGAGTTTACACATATTCAATCCTTGAACATTGAATGCATATGTAACAAAAAATGTAGTATTAAACCAAGCTAAACTTTTTTTCTTAAATTTTATTAAAAAAGAATATTTAATAAAACCTTCCAGAAGTATATGCTATCATCCTGTGTAAAGATGCATTTTTTATTTTTGCTTTAGCGTAGACACCGTACTAATGTAAATAGTAATAAATCAATACAATACAATCCATTTACCCAAAATGGCATGGAAACATTTTAGATTAAAATTTAAAAAAATCCATAAAACTGTAAACCGCAAGCTGTAGCTGGCGCCAAAGGCTCAACATCAGCTTCTGGTAGATCGTATTAAATCACGTTGTTTAATATATTTGAGAAATGTAGCTCACTCAAGACATGCAAAGTTTAAGGAGGAAATAAGTGTATACTTTTCGTAAATGATTTACATTGAATGCACAAACATTAATTTAAATCCCCCGTATAACGTAAGTAAAAATTACTCCAGTACTTTGAAAAATAAATTAAAAGATTTTTAATAGTATACTGAAAGCAGAAAGGAAGTAGAAATTTAAAAATCTATAAAAGCTCGAAATAGCTGGGTTATAAAAAAAATATATTTTAAACGACATCTCAAGGTAGTATATAAACCAAACGATTTTCATACAGCTTATGCAAGCGTATATATGTATATAAGATGTATATGCTACTGATATAAAACTGTGCGATGCGAAGTGGTAAAATTTCATTTGCCTGTCGCACGAAGCGTTTTCATCTCTTTTTCGAGTTTAACGAACTTCGGCCGTTTAAAAGCGTCGATAATTACACGAGTCTTTGCAGCAACACAAGCCATCCCTCCGGTAATATCATAGTTTTAGTTTTACGACTACTCGGACACGTGGCTATTATCGGCCCAGACAAAAAGCCTTTTTCCCAATTAGCGGCCTATACCGCAACGTTCTATATCGGTATTACTTTCGACTCCTCAGAATTTATTTTTTATTTTCTTTCTTTTTTCAATTGAATATTTAACATTGCTTTTACGCGCTGTTCTACCAAAACATACATGCGTTCGAGTTATTAAAGGACTCAATAGTTAAAAAATACATACAAAATGTCAAAATATATTTATAGCCATTTTAGCTAACAGGATTTAGTTATGACGATCGGTACAAAGATTTATTTCGATACAGCGGAATGTATAATTTCTTTAAACATTACTTTGGATAATCGTTAGATCGTAATTGCTACGCTACACAGTATGAAATATCAATGAAGACGGTATGTATTCTAATACGTGCAATACAACCGCCCAAATTTTCGTATAAAAAATTCTTAACAATATTTCGAGTTTTAAAAAACGGGATAGAAATGAATATTCTCTTTCTCTTGGTAGAATGCATTCAACGAGAGTAAACTACTATTAGCGCATATCGAACAGAAGCAGCTGAGACGTTAATTGCGTCTTCGGCCGATGAAACGTGATCGATTGGATATATGTGCTTGTCTCGAAAAGAAAAAAAAATTATAAAATGACGCCTGGATATTGGAAGCCGACGCGGAAACGAGGAGTCATAAATAAAAATGATAAGCCGTTGAATTTCAACAATAATTACTTATCGATCGAAAACCCCCTCTGCTATCTCTATAATACAAAGGTGGTACGGAGTTAACGAACGGCTCTATTTTTTTAGCTCAAATTACATTGAGATAGACCAAGAAATATCGTGAGAATCCATCGATGACAGTGTCATTGAATATTCCATCGACGAATTGGAATCGAGTGCATTTCTCTCTCTCTCTCTCTCTCTCTCTCTCTCTCTCGGGTGCGGTCCCGGTAAACCGCGATTGTGGCTTTTGGGCTGAAGAAAGACGATGGGAAAGTCTGTCCTAATTCCCTAATCCAAGGATATATAGCCCACGTTACGTAAGTATAAGGTGGAGAATATATCATGCATGCCTATAGAGGAGAGGATTAAATCATATTTATCGCTAACGACACCAGAGCCTACGACGCTTTATGTCTTGATAGCAATTATATTTATTTTCCCAGATTACACTTTTATATATATCCTAAAGTTGGATTCTTTCGCGGTGAAACTTGACGCATATGCCAACTATATATGTATACGCGCACATATTACGTTAGGAGAGTTTAGACACATCGATCGCGACAACTTTAACAAGATGGAAAAGTTGTAGAGCGCAGTTGCCGAGCGTAATACGAGGCCTTGCTTGCGCACTTGTAGTACTAGAATCTCTTGCACAGTTGGGAGTTCTCCCACTGAGCTTTGTTTTTCAACTCGCGTGCGCGTGAGATACGCATACAAAGTTGAGACTTGAATTTTTCAGCTATTATACACATCAATCTCAATTTGGGTCAACTCGAAGCAACGATACCCTCTCGTAGAAGTTTGAATACTGTTTGAGGACTTGATGGAATAAACGTAACGTTAAGGCCCTGGTAGGGATGCACTCTGTGAGTGCTGTATATAATGAGTGCATAGAGGTTCACGTGTTAGATTAATTTTTTAAAATAATTACTTTACGTATCGTTCGTATAATTATCAGCTAATTAAAGTTCTAATTACGCATTCTTAATAGTGAATAAACGGTTAAAATTTCGAGTCGAGACGGTGCGAATTAAAATATACTTCGTGTGCTTAGTATACTATACATACACGTGAGGCGCTCGATGTAACGCCCGTGCCGTAGTGTAATTTTACACATAACCTTATTTTGTATTATCAACAGAGCGGTCCATTAGCTGTATACCAACTGTTGCTGTAGATTGTGCTTATTTATGCCACGAAGCAGCTATTGAACCATATACAAGCAATGAGAAGGTTAAGGGGCTTTTATAATAAAAAATTGAATAGTTTCATTAACGTTACTAGTCAAAAGTAACTCTACTAAACTAATGCTAGTTTAGTAAATATATAATTATTTTATATTATTATTCATATATATTAATTGTCGATTATGAAAATTAGCATTATGTAGCCGTTATTGTTTGACTATTTTAACCAACGTATCATACGTTTTAAAGTCTACTAATCATCGTTTAAATTCCTATCTGTTTCAACCTAAGGAGTAATTTACTATTCTTTTCGAATAAAATAGATCAGCCGACTATGAGAAATTTTCCTATAAATCTACGTAAGTTTAAAAATGAAAAATCTTCGTAAAATAGTCGAGCGGATCGCGCGGACAGTCATCGAGAAAGATTTGACATCCTTCGCTTTTTCCTTTATCCTCAGCTGCTCTGTACTGTCGATCGGCGTAAATTTCGTATTCCTCGCCGGTCATCGACGGCGTGAGAAACGCGTGAAGAAGTTCACCCAGGAGACCCTTTGTATTCACGTCTCTGGAGAGAAAAGGAACAGCCGCGGCTTCACAAACCATCCGTAGAAGACAGCTTTTGCCTACGGTTGACTCCAATAGTCGGTAGAGGTTCCATCGAGATACTGAAGAGAAAAATACGTATGATGGATTATTGGTGCGTTCGAGAAAAATCTCTTCCCTAGTGGAAATGCATTTTCTCTAAAGGAATCAGTGCAGTGTCATATTATTATTCATGCTGAATTCTCGAACACTGTTTTGTACTTTTTACTATTTATTCTATTGAGATTCACTCAGAGCCCTGGTAGAAAATTGAATATATCTTATGGAAATGCATCTAAACACTAGGTCACATTCCGCGGTGAATTAGTTGGAAAAAGAAAGTGGATAGTGCAAATGTATCATTTTTATAAATTTCGTATTATTACAGTTTCCCATTCTTTGCGATGTCGCTATAAGTTTTGCGCGACTTTACGGCTTTTATTTACCATATTATAACCGTAATGTCGTAAAACATTTTCCTGGAAAAAAGCTCAGGCTAAAAACTGTACAAAAATACTATGAAAACGTCGAAAGATAAATATATAATATTTTAAAGACATATTTAGAACGATCATTATTACTTGACTGACAATTGTATTACTTGACTTTTTAGCTAAATGCGCTTCAATATATTTAAATTTTATCAATTTTATCTAATTTCGTATAAAAAGTTATAACTCAAGGGGCAAATAAATCTAACTACTGAGTTTATTTACTTGAATACTATCGAATTGATTATAAAGTCTTACTAATCCAAAAATGTTGAGAATGATTCAAAGAACACGTGAACTTTTTTTGGAAGGTATTCATAATTTTGGAAATTGTGAAAAACTACCAAATCAGGACAAAATATTAATATTGTCCGGACAAATGGAGAACAAATTCGTACGTATTTTTTAAATAATTCTAAACACTGTTGCAATCCGAAAATACGAATTTAAAAATGTAATTTGACTACACAATCGCATTTTTTTAAATTTTTTATAACTTTTTAAGAACCCGTTAGTCACTATAGTTGCGACCAGATTAAAAAAGTACAAAAAATTTGACGTAGGAAATCATGGGTTTGAATTTTTTGCCAAACATAACTTCTTCTAAACTTAAGCTGAAAATGTGTGGCAAAATAGCGACGTTTGGGCGTTGGGGGTTAATGGGGTATTTAGATACCTTTAATAAGGCTAGCTAAAATTAAAAATTTTACATAGTTAATCTTTTCATATTTTTGATATTTAATACGGAAGCTGTAGATAGTTAAAGGCTACTTACAATAAGTTGTTCGAAGATCACTCTCCAAAATTATTAAAAAGCAAAAACTGGCTTTATTACTTGATTTTCAAAAATCTTGCTAGATCTCATTATGTTTAATTTTTTCTGCTCATTGGATTACAAATCTCTACAATAATACATTGAAGAATGTGTCGCAGAGTATTTATGCCAATTTGCAGCTGAATTAATTCATTAATTCTTTTTGAACCTTACGGAAAGTGCGTTTTCAACAATCGACTGTAAAGGTCTAAAGGCTTAACCCCTAAAGATAACTTCTCGTTCCCCTAAGTAGAGTCACTTTTGTGTAAATAATTATGTATAATAATTTACACAATAATGGTTATAGAATGTATGTGTATATATCAGAATGTATAAATATCTATTAATAAATGATGAGTAGCAGCAATGATAAAATATCAATTGAAAAAAGGATACAAATCGAAAATGAAATGAATGATTTTTAGTATCAACAACAGCAGTTAGATGTGAATGATTAAATCTAATTTTTCGACCAAAATCGTTTCACAACGAGTTAATTCCAAGTTCTATATATTTTGCATTTACTAATTTTTAGATTCTATAAAATGTATGATGTTTGAATTTCCACAAGGGGTTGTTTTGTGTGTACACATGCTTACGGTGTTGACGTTGCATCGCAGAGCTCGTGAGTTGGCTGGAGTTGTAGGGTAGATTGTAGTTGCACTTGATGACGTAGCCGAGGGTCATGGATACTTCACCTTCCATTGGTAGACCAAGTCCAAAGAGAACCTAATGCAACGAGGAATTAAGTAATAAAACGCGCGTACTTTAAATTATTTAATTATACGTTTTGACACTGCAATTTGTGTCAGTCACTCGTGATTAATTTAATACACGATCGTAACGTATTAAAAGACAGAATTTTAATTTTACCAAAATAAACATTTTTTGTTTACTTCTTGTAGTTCACCGTAAACTTTTTCGATTTATTCGTAATATAACCTAAGGGTGAAAAAAAATTTGTTTTGCTTGTCAAAACGTGCACCCTTTTTATGTGAATTTTCAATTTAGAAAGACGTTCTTTTACTATCCGTAGCCGTAAAATTCGATTTTACAGCGTCGATACGTGGAAATAAAAAAATTCTGAACCATATATTTCTCCAGCCGGAGTACAGTGATCGCGCGACACTTATTGGACTTGAAAAATATGACTAATTTTTAGAATTTTTTTAGCACACCGTCAATCCTATTTTGCTTCCAGAATCAAGAGCGCAATCAAGTTTACGGCTTAAAACTACCGTAAAATCAGCGTTTACGTCCTTCTCGATGAAAAGAATCTTTAAAAATCAAAACACTCGTGTTGCCTCGATACTAAATCATCTAAAAACATCTAAAAGCGTGTAAACGTTTACCTGAACCTTCGTCTCGCTATCCTTCGGATCAGGATAAACCAAAGCTCGTCGCGGCCGTCTTCGAAGAAGCGTCCTAATAGCTTCTTCACAATCACAAACAGCAAGAATAATCGAAAAAAGCAGTAGGTAGCGGTTCTTCATTTCGGAAAGAAGTGAACGCGAACAGCTGGCTATTTCGTTAAATCCACAGGTACACGAGTGTTGAGTTAGCGTATAGTGTCAATGTACTAACGAGAAATGTCAACGGTCTTGTAAAGGAAACGATCCTCATCCAGACAGTCGAAGAGCCTCACCTAACCGATGAAGATGCTCAGGTAAGTGCCTCTACGCGACTGCTTGTAAAAAGTCTTTTACAAGCAATTATCCAGCTAATTCAATGGCTCACTCAAAAGCTTAATTCCGCGAATGAATTTTGTGGAATATGCGACGACAGCCTCTAAAATATGTATCCTCTCGAGGAACTTCCTAACGAGACAATTCTCATCTCACTCTCTCTCTCTCTCTCTCTCTCTATGTCTCTGTTCGTAGAAAGCTCTCGACGCTTCTTCTTCTTTCTCTGGTGAGCTGTAGCGAGCCGCCAAATTCGGAAATGGCGAACATCTTACAACGGCCTATCCGAGCCATCTCGTATCCATCCTACAGTAACATGGGCGTAAGCGCATCACTCACTCTCACTTGCATCTAATATATATGTTATAAATTTCTCGGGAGAGAGAAAGAGGCGCAGCTGAGCCGACTGTAAACCTATTCCTCTTCCCTATAGATATTCTTCGCTCTGGCTGTTCCCCTCGAGGATCCCGTCAACTCGGTTTCTCTCTCTTACTTCTTCGAAGCCAACTACGGCCTGCCTGACAACTCGAGTTTCTACGACCTACCTACCAGAAGGAGGAAGAGGAGCATCGACCGCTCGACCGTTTACGCCGTGCTGCAGAGCAAATTTCAGAGGTCGGTCTTCTTTTTCATTTTTTTTTTTTTTACTCTCTTTCTCTCTGGCTGTCTTCGGGTTTAATTTAAAAAAATGGCTAATAATGCACGTTAAGCTCATTTATTTGCTATGGGAATTTTTTTCATGTCGGTGAATATCGTCCGGTGCGGTAAGATCAGTTTTGATCCACAAAAACAATATTATTTATTTATGTACCAAATGTCGTCACTTTTCATTCAATAGAGATCTGAATAAAAAATGGCGAAGATTAATTTTACGAGGACTTAGAAAATAGGAAATTTGAAATAGGGAGCCTGTTCAATCTTATTCACTACGTCCTACCGTTTATAAAAAGCTAGTGGAACAAGAGATAAGAAGAACTTTATGCCACTGTGTATTACGCACTTGAATGTTTAGAGCTTTAATGTGCAAATGAGGGGCTTAAGCAAAAATAAGTAGCAGTTGTTCAACGGCTCGTATGAAATATCCGAGATACTAATGGAAGAGTTATATGCGTATAGATATAGCAGTATACAAGTACAGTCAACGAGCACGAATTTTGATTAGTTAATCTTAAAATCGGTGCTCAAAGGTGCATTAGTAATGCAAAGTTTGCTTTGAAAAAAATTGTCTTTATTAACATAATAACGCGATATTTTGAAACCAAGTGAAAAACGTTAAATATATGATGTAACACAGTCGAAGCAAACTTACCGAGTATACAGTTAATAATAAAGTAGGCTATATATATATATCTGTGTAATATGACAAAAGTCGTTCAAAGAAAATACACAAGAAAAGAGTTTTTGTTTAAAAAGGTACATCGTTTAAAATACCCATTCGATTGAAAAATCACATAGAATTTCGATATAAATGGAACGAAATTTATTCTACTACAAAAACATTTCTCCTCTTCGCGAAGTCAAATCGATTATACACATCCCAGTCATAGAAGTAGCTTAGAATTCAAATAAACGTACACGTGATAACAAATATGTCTATATATATAAGGAAAATCGCGACAATAGTAATTCACTTATATACATTTTAATAATGATATATAGAGTCTAAGACAGACTGCAAGATAGACGTACATACAACCGAAGCTAATCAAATAGGCATAACGTAGTTCTGGTCTGATTGAAGCAGCGCTGGATTCCCGGGACAGGAGTGTCTGTTGAGATCGATCTGCGAGGCGTCCGAATACCCGCTCGAGCACAACGGAATTCTGGGCGACGTCTTCCGCGTTGTCTTCACGTAAGTCTACAAACACCAGTTCGTATATATGTGTGTGTGTGCGTGTGTGCAAGTACAAAACTCTATCTCTCGCTCTTTTACACTGCAATACACCGAATAACCCTTTTCTATACCATTTTAATTAAATGTTCTCTCTCGCTCCTTCTTCTCTCTCTCTCTCTCTATTAGTACATACACAATAAATGAGTCGCTTTTAATTGCACACATTTTTCAAGTAAAACTCAATTTCAACACTACTTTCTTTATCTCTCTCTCTCTCTCTCTCTCTCTCTTTCTCTTATGCATAGTTTGGGTCCTTGCATAATGAGCATCCTCGGTAAATTCGGTTTTCTCAGGGGCGCTAACGATGCAGTATGACTTTCCGAAATTCACTTGCGCGAGTTGCGCAGAGTCAGGAAAATACGACAACAGAGAGAAAGCAACGACTGAAAAAAGGAACTGGAAAATTTCGTTTGGACTCGCTCGTTCCTTTTTTTTTGCATTTTCCTCATTTTCGCACTGGATGTGTATAAACGTGTATATATGTATATATATATATTATATGGGCGCGGTATTCCTGCTTGGCTCTGGGCTTTTTCTTTGGGCTATCGCTTTGAACTTGCTGCAGTAGAAAGAGCGAATGCAGACAGAGAGTAGAAGCTGTGCCACTGCTAAAGCCAGGTGGTTCCTTGTGTGTGAAAGAAAATCAGTCCGAGCAAAAGGGTGAACGTGTATGCATGTATACTATATATGTGTACGTGTATATATTATATAGGCATGCGGTGAAATAGAGAAGGAAATTGCAGGGTGTGCTGGATGAGGTTCTTTTCGCGTGTTTGGATGAGTAATCGAGTACAAATATTTGAGGTAGGATTACGCAATTTTTTACTTTCACGTACGGACATTCTTTTCCGTACAGATGTGTCTTTCTGAGATAGTTTATATACTGTTCGAACATTCAGGTTGCGTATCGTTGAAATGTTACGAGTCTTATTAAATGCATTGTTTATGTGCTACGAAAAACCGAAACCATGAATTTGTCTACAGGTTCTAATGGTGACTTTGCCTTTCACTTAAGAAATAGTCAAGTCGAACCTCACTTTGTATTTGCACAATTAAATCGGTGCAATTTGCTTAACCATTTTATATCTGGCAATGCCTTTTCATTGCAAAGTACAGCGTGCATTTGAAATGAAACTGCAAATTCACAGCAGATTCGCTTGTTAAAAAACGATGGGTTTCAAAAAGTAAATTATTTTCATCTTGTGAAAATATTGTTGTAAATTTGTTATTCGTTTTAAGATAATGAATAATATATTATAATTCCTGACTTGGGAGTTGCATGTCACTTTTTGAAGTAGTGAAAACACACTGCCAACTTTCGGTAGTCGTGCACACTAGGCGAACGTGTCGTTTTTAGTTTCTAGAATTTAATAGTAAATATGTGTACATTGCAATTAGGAATGTTCTTTCCTTCTGATTAATTCTTTCTCGTGTAGGTCAGTCAAGTGTCTATCACTTTTAAAAATTTTAATTTAAAAAAATGTACGGCAACTCTTGGCGTATAAATTAAAACTGCAATAAAATCATACAACCTAATAATTACAATAATTTAGCCAGTGTCGTTTATATAGAATACGAATTCGAATATAAGAAATATAAGAAAGCGCTTGCAATATGGAATACGCATTGAAAATCCTTTACACAATACAGCAGTGTACACTAACCCAACACATTAACGATAACAAACCCGCTACTCCCCCATTAAATTCCATCAACAATTGCATTCGTATACATACAATACTGCTAAATGCACTCTCTCTCCCTCTGTCTCGCTCTCTCAACTCCCTCATCTCCTCATAACAATACAACATCATCCTAAAATTCCAGCACTTAGGTTCCTCTTTCGAAAACCGTGAAAAACGCATAAATGCATGAAAAGGGCCTGGGGCATCGCTTTTCTCTCTCACTCGACATCGAGCTAAAATATTTCCGAGCTTCTTCGGTAGCACCAGCAGCAGCAGCAGCAGCAGTAGTAGTAGCGGTAGAGCCGTATAGCACTAGGGGATATTGCCGGCTTATATTATCCAGAACTAGCGTTCGCTCGTGCGCGTGCGGAGCTCGTCTGACACGGTTGATAAAAGAGTAGTATGCCTGAGTCGCTGCGGGAATTATTTAAAGGCCCTTAAAGCATCGACTAGGTTGTATATATCTCAGGGCGAACGACTTTGCTGCAGGTGGTATGTACTTCATAATTGACAGAATTTATATATACATGTGTGTGCGTGTGGGTGGTTGTCTATGTGTTTGTAGGCCGTCGAGCTCCAGGCCAGAGGATCATCTGCCGAACGGGATAGTCGAGGCTGAGCTTAAGGGCAGAAATGCTACCTGCCAGGATTACTACGCTGGATGCCCGATTGGACTATTCGATCTGATTGGAATTTTGCAGTGAGGCAATTGTGCCTTGTTGTCGCTGATTCTACTATTTTTTTTCCTTTTCTTCTTTTTTCTGCAATAAAGTTTTTATACACGGCATTTTTTTATTCCTGTGAAAATTACACTTTTAAATTAAACCTTGAAAAGCCCATAACATTTTCTGCTCTCTTTTTATTAGTTAATGTGTTTTTTAAATTTAAACACCTTAAAGTGGATAACTCATTCGCTGGTAGAGATTCGCGTGTGCGCAAATGAGCAACAAATGAGTAAACATATTCGTATATATAGAGACAAATAAAGAGAGATAAGCAACTTTTTACATTTTTGCAGAGAGGTATCGATTATTTTTATTTCGAAAAAATTATTCAGTAGCGTATTTTAACTATGAAAAAAGAAGAGATAAATCTGCTGAACGTACAATTTCAATCGTCGATGTAATATTGTTTGAATATAACAGTTTAGTATAAATGATTTAAAGGGACAAGACACCCCCAATCGAGTGTGTATAACAAATGTTACTTGTTAAAATGTGTCAAGATCCGTACGTTCGTGAATTAAATAATGCATCAAAGAGTATTCGTGCCAATTTCCGACTCAATTGATCCACTGATTCACTTTGAATCTTGCGAGAGTAAGTTTTCAACAAGTTACTACAAGTGATCAACAAAGGGACTTAGAGACGCGAGACAAAGATCAAATTAGAGGTAACTATCCAACTTCAGTATTAAAGATATAAATAATGCAATCAATACAACAAATTCAATTTTTTTAATGATGTATTCTCCCACTAAAGTACTCGCATTTCATCATAAAATTGAAGGATTCTTTATTAAAAAACAGACGAAATATCGTATTAAAAATCAATATTTTTAGAAAAATTACAATTTATAATATACGCTTTTGTCGAAAATAGTTGTCTACACTTTCGAATTTGCAATTTATCACTATCAGTTTGAAATAATATTTGTCAAGAACGAAATTCATCGTCGTATTTCCGCAAAACAATAACGAATCTAAATATCAATCAGCTGAAAAAAGTGCATTAATAGTATCAATAAAAAGTTGGAAGTTTCGAGCCATAGCAGTAGCGTTCCTTTTTTTTTTATTTAAACTAAAAATAGTTGAAATACCTAGGACGTTCATTAAAATCCTTTGAACACCCAACTACGCGTTGAACACGGCTTCCCTCACTCTCTTTCTCTCGAAAATCAATCTACTCGCGCAGCAACGGTATTTCAGCAGCGCCAGCACTAGGCAGCAGCCCCAAGATTTACCCAAGAAATTCGGTCGCGATAATCGTGTCAGTGCTTTGCGGAATTTCGTATAGCCTATATATATAATTCCTCCCTAACCTCCTCCTTCCGCCTCTCTCGTCTTTCTGAAACTCGCTTGACCCGCTCGCACACACTCGTCAGTTGAATGAACGCGGGCGCGGAGGCTCTAAAACATTAAGTAGGGTGAAAAATGGCGCGGAGTGACTGGAATGTCGTTAAAAATTAAGCCCGAGTAAAAATTCATTTCCAGAGTCATTCCGCGTTGAAGCCTCTTAAAAAGGTAGCTATGCTATCCTCTCCCTCGCTCTCTTTTTCTGTCTCTCTTCTATAGTATGTATATATCGTAGAGCGAAAGTGGAAAAGCTTTGGCGCGGCCCCGTTTGAAAATTCATGCGGTCGCTGTTTGCTAGTCGCATTCTCTCGCGTGAAAAATATACCTGTGTCATGTCTGTGCAAGAGACACAGCAAGAGAGAGAGAGAGAGAGAGAGAGAGAAACGAGAGACGGTATTTTCCTTTGATAGGAAAAAACGAAGCGAAGCGACATCAGTTGTCAAAGTAAGCATTTGACGGCTGCTACAACGTTTGTGTGCGCGTTACTCTGTGGCGATATATCGCGGATGAAGACACAGAGAAAAAAATTTCATCTTCTACCTACATCTCACTCTCCATCAGTCTTTCTCTTGGTAAAAAAATCTAACAAACCTGCTGGGAATTCCAACATCGTAAATGTTCTAGAATCTATGAGTACAGACTATGTAAAATAGCCATAAATTAAGATTTTGTAAAACGCTTCTAGGAGATCAGACTAACCCCGAAAATTATGTTGAATAAATTTCGTAGCTTTTGTGATTCTTATTATTTCTTTAAAAAAATAGAACCATCTTGGACGCACTTGGATCGGTTCGTTTTAAAGCATATGCTGAATTTTGAAGTATCGGTTTGTGTGTTATGATAGATTCAACGGCAACCCACTCTTTTCTTTCGCGATTCACATTCGATTCATATAGGGAAGTATTTCTAAGATTAGGAAGTTGCTTTACTCTTCTTTGCATATTCAGAACTAGAGAGCACGATAGTGATACATTCTTTGAAAATGAAAGGCATTCCCGATATGAAAATTATATTTTTTAGAATAAATCTGATTTTTACAAGTTGTACCTTTTAATATTACATTTCATTCTCGAAACACTGGTAAAAGTAACGTATCACGCCAAAGTATTAGTAAATAAAATGATAATAACTCGTTGATGGACACAACGCTATATTTATAAATAAATGTTATTTAATGTTGCATTATTCTGCGAAAATTCCCTGGTAAAAATTCATAACATTTACCTGTCATTAGCACAAGACTGATGAATATACCCACGAGTAATCTATAAACACGACACAGTGCCTTTAGTCAAGTTTTTAAGCGCCGATGAAACGTTTTATCGAAAATTTCATAAGCATTTTTTTCAAAGTAAACAAAACGTATACTTTTATACCTTATTACAAAGAATTTACATGCTTGTAAAAATAGATTGCAACATAAAAACGATAGCTAGTTATTGGCCATAAAAACTTATTTAAATGCGTAAGTAACTTTGTATTCAGTGCATAATTCTAAAGCAGTAGAACCACTAGGTGATCCATTGAGGTTGAGTTTGTTGAAATTCACAAATAATGCGAGAATATCTTTCAGCACCAGTCAGATCCTGAACATTTCTCACGGCAATTTCCTTGTTTGCAGTCCATTTTAGATCATTGAATTTCTAACAGGACGGTGAGCCCTTCCGTTTCGCAATTTCTAGTTTATGACACATCCAATCCATTATACATAATTACGCTCAATTCAGCCAGAAATATTATCTATTATATTGAGGAAAATTAAAAAGAAGCAGCCGACTGCAGTTGAATAAAAATACGCTAAGTCTTGAAGCATTAGCAGTGCTATCAAACGAGTATTTTCCCTGAATGCATTAGCACTACAGTGCGAGATAGAGACTTAGGCTAAACATTCGACTGTGCTTTTTGTTTATATACTATATATATACGCACAGCTATCTTTTTCTTTAATTAACGGGATTAGTATTCGCGGACCTTCAGCGTCTTTACATAGCTGAATTATGTAAAGACGCGCGTCTGCACTTTCGGCACGAGCTGAACGGAGCGAGGTTAAAAAAACAGAGAGGGAGAGGGGGGTGAGTAGGGAATTTGAATAAATCTGTGACGTCTAGCTGCAGCTTACAAGGTTTTATAAGTAATTCTTTTTTATTTTAATGTTATCGCGTTGTATAAGTGAGTTTTCTCACCGTAAAAGGAGATAGGGATAGATTGGATTTTTGAGCGCTTTTTTATCGGCGCGGATCATCTCTTTTATCTTAGCGGCCTTTTTAATTTTTCCGCGGCAGAGGTTAGCGGCGTCGTTGCTCTCAAGCAAATGGAGTTTTTGATCTGATAAGAAGGCGGAGCGGCCGAGCGTGAAGTTATGCAGATCGTGCATTAGAAATTCACGTGGGGAATATTTTAGGAATGATATTAAGCGCTTTTGAACTTGATATACCTTGCTGTTAATTACCTGGTTTATCGTCTATGAACTTTTCTTCACTTTTCGAGCTTACGAATATTGTTCGCGATCCCTCAGCCGTCTGATTTACCAAACTGCATTGAAAAGGGTTTATTTTTTATGAATATCCCAAAGTTCGTAATTCAGATTTAAATTTCGCGCCGTTGCTAGCTTAAATGTTATGGCGCGAGATTCAAATTTTCAATCGCCAAATAAAGATCTCGCGTGCAAATGCGAGAAATAAAAATCGTACAAAACTTCCAATGCAGTTCCCGATCGCTATTTATTCGCTCAAAGTACAAAATAATAGTGTCAATGGATGCGTACTCCGTGCCAAATCACAAGAGAGCAATACGTATATAATCCTCCGCAGACTGGGGGAGACCTTATATAGAACGATAGAGAGCAAAGTCCATCGAACGAGGCGGGTATCATTCAGTCGAGGACGTCGGTTATGTACTGATAAATGGAGAACGGACACAGTCTGTAGATCCTAGCGCAGTCCTGCTGGTACATTTTCTCGGCTTCCCCGTACTCCCCGGAAAGGTTCTCCTCGTTCAAACTTGAAGACGGCCTGCAAATTTCACACTATATACGTCATCGGCATCGATCACTCGAATACAACTACTTCTAATTGATCTGTTGAGAGATTTCACGTAAACGACGAGGGAATCTTGCCCGATTAATTGCCGCTGGAGCTAAAGCCGATTTACATATCGAACGATTACTCGTTGCTACGAAGCGAAATTGCTAGAATAGAAAGGGAGGGATGAGAGGGCGATTTATGCAGTTCTTTTTCGTTCGAGTATGCAGCAGAGTAATCGATCATTGCATATTGACATATTGCGAGAATCTATTTTTCCGGGGGATATAAGGTAATTTGTGATCCGATTGTAATTGTTTGGTACGAGTTATTGCTGAGAAATGACATTTTCAAAGATATTCGTAATTTCATTCCCATTTAACGATGCGAATTATTGTTTCATATTGTTAAAAAATATTTCATTTTTGTAATCTAACCCCGCGCAGCATTATCCGCGATTAAAATTAATTAAAAAATAGCGATTTTGTAAAAAACACATTGGGAGAACGATATGAAAGGATGACAGTAAAAAATCAAACAACTGCATTATTTTACTTTTAATTGTGAAAAAGTGACGCAAATAAGTTATTAAAACGAGAATAAATATTAATCGTGGAATAAGTAAAAAATATAGATCGCAATAAGCTTTGTGAATACGTTACTATGCAGTACGAAATATGTTAAAACATAAAACATTGAAGTGGAAAAATCGAGAAGCTTAAACAAACTTTCGACAAACATTCAATTCCGAGAAAGCTCTACATATACATAATCCTAAAGTTATCAAAGCTCAAGCAGCAATCCAACTAAAGCCACCCCGTACCATCAATTCATCAAACTTTCCCCATCGATATTTTTTTTTCTCTACCCGGAGATCCTTTCCCATCTCGACTCTCGATGGCTTATAAACCTTCGAAGCCACAGTAAAAAGCATCTTCACTCTCAACACATACACACTTGTCTCTACAGATACAGCAGCCTCGTTTTCTTGCCTTCTCGACTTCCTCGCGCTTTGATATACACGTCGACAACTGCGGTAAAGCTTTCTCTCTCTCTATATATATATATATACACCTTCTACAAGCTCAGTACAAGCTCAGGAAGTAGGCAAGCGTGAAGAAGCGCAAGTCCGTCAATCGCTTAATTAGGCGATTAATAAGCCGTTGCATCAGCTCATCGCAAAACAGCTCGGCGCGTTCTCCTCTCGCGCTTCAATGCCTCGTTGCGCAATAATCGCACTGTTGCTGCCACCGCCCCTCGTCTTTATATATATATATATATATATATATATATATACGCAGAGAGGATATGACTTACGTGAACGTGATGCGCATGAGATCACCGACGAGGCCGTTGTGTCCAGCATGTAGACGATCTCCCTCGTGAGATGTCTCGCAGATGGAGCGCAGTAGACACTCTCTACCGGGATATCCTAGACTGAAGGCGAAGAGAATTATCAAGTATGTTTGTATGTATATGTGCAAATCGGAGATGGTCTGGAAACAAGTGGGTAGCTGGAAGTTGACAATTTTTTTCCCGAAAAGCTTGATAGACGATATTATCCCCCCCCCCCCAAAAAAAAACTACTAGAGTTAAATTGCTGCATTTTCTCAAGTGCGGTGTTTTGTTAGAAGTAGCAGAAAATTCAGTATTTTTTTCATATCTTAACACGTTATTTTAAATCAAATCTATTTGTTTTTTTATATTCCCTGTCCAACTTGTATTGTAATAACGTCGACGTTATTTTCGACCAAAAGTATAGATAATGAAAAAATCTACATCCTTTCTCATACGACCCGATACCCTCACTCGATATTGGAATACTGAATCTGATTTCTTTCCTGCCGTATATCAATGGAAACAAAAATGTAGACTTTGTGCATATCTCAAAAGAAATTATAAACTATTTTAAGAAATACAATAGAATCTATCCCAAATATTTATTATACAGAAAGCGATGCAAAATTTTGTCACTTTGCATACACACTATGTACGCGTATGAAAATGTGAAAGCTTGTAGGTCATAAAGGCGCGATGCTTATATAGCTTTAACTCGACTAAGCTATATGTATAGCAAATAAACGATAAGAAATTTAAAATGCATAAAGATGAATTGCAGATGATGGCTTTGTTTTTAATTGAACTCAATAACCAAATCTGATTACTTAAATTGACAGTAAGAAAATGCAATATAATTCTTACTCTACTGAATTATGCACCTATTTTTCTTCCTGTCTCTTTCGTGGGTAAAAATTGTAAAATGCACGTATATAAACCAAACAATAATCGAATCTGTATATGAGATGAATTTTTAAAATATATCGTGTGTTAGATTATACTCATTAATAAAATAGAAGATAAAAGACGAAAAATATTTACTTAAAGACAGTAGATCTCAGTCTTATTTCTGCAAATAGTGCGATAATCCTGTCGGCCAACAAATCGAAGCTTTAATTCAAATTGATTGTAATCATGTCGCATCTCTTAAAGCACTACGACTCGATAATAAAAACAGAGTTGAAGTATAAAGTACAGACAACACAATTACACAGATAAATTGCGACAACAGAGGAGCATTTTTTAAAAATACAGACGGCGCTTCATATAAGTGATCAAATTTTTAAGTGATATCACTTTATATATTAATATTAAACGGTATGCGTATTAATTACATCTATATACTGATCTTAATGCTTATACACAGTAAATGAAACGAAAAAGTTTCGGAGATCCGAAGAAAAACTTTCGAAATTAATAATACAACATTTTCTTAAAATATCTACAACCTCTTTAATTTCGAATTGTCGCTAATTGTTTCTTCGATAGTGAGTTACGAAATTTATGCATAAGATTTATCCGATTTGAAAAATTTAAAAACTTTGTAAACTAATTGCGCTACAAAAAAGTTCCGAAAGTTTCCAAAATAAGCAATGACACATACTCTATCTTACTGGAAATTCTCTTAAAAAAATCTGATAACAAAGATCTCGTAGAACTTTCAGGCACTAGCTCATTTTGCGACAAGCTTGGATTTACACGTACGTCTAAGCTTCATTTTTCTTTTCTTCGAAAGTACATATCTGATTTTAGGAGGTTTAAGGATACACAGAGAGAGAGAGAGAGAGAGAGAGAGAGAATCCTTGCGATAAAGCGATAAACTCGAGTGAAGAGATGAAAAGAGACAGGAAAGTTTTGGTATGTATAAGGGGAACCGAGTTTTTTAAGTGTCTTCCTCTTTGTCCGTCTCTTCGCGACGAGGAAGACGACGTCGACGGCGGGGGTGGTAGTAGTGGTGGATAAGTAAACGATTGGTTCGAGGTATAGGTACAGCCTACACTTGAGAAGTTCCGCAGAGCTGCGACTGACGGCTTCCACTCAAGAAAGTGACGCGACGTTGTTGAGCGGCTAAACAAACGATTCGCCGATGCTTGAGTTCCTCGAGAGTATTGAGTAGGTGATGTATTTTTCGGAGAGACTTTCTTCCGTTCTTGTACATATCATATATACATGTATATAAACTGCCGACTTATTACCGTTTTGGAATTAGAAAATTTCGAGACGAGGACAGCGTAATGACGTTTTCTGAGAAAACTTGAATATGATTGAGCGGAGTATGTAACGGTGTACTTGATGTTGATGGATTGTTTCTAATTGTGCGGATTTTCTTATGAATGGACGTAAAAAATATTCCTCGCGAAAAAAACAATGGCTCGATAAACATTGTTTAACTTCTTAAATCTAAGCTCACAGACACAAGCGTGGCTGTTCGAAAAACTTCACGAACAGAAAGGCAAATCTTCCGCTATACAGAGTTCTGCGTCGAAATCCCTTTGCATTGCACATTTCCTTGAATTTGAACCTTAAAATTTCCTGCATCTTTTCATACCTACTTTTTCCCCCCGAAGAAGAATAAAAAATCCTCCCGATTATCCAAAAATAAAAAATAATTCGCATTTACATACGTCGAGTTCTATATACACTACATCTCAATTTTCCCAAATGCTCACTTATAGAGCTCCTCCTTTCCGGTCCGGCTCATCATGGCGCGAAATTTTCCTCCTCTTTCTCACAACGATATCATCAAAAGCAGACTCGCGCGTATACTCGAATAAGAATATACGAGGAGATATCGGCGAACGCGAGAAAAAGAAGTAGAAGCCGCGCATCAGCCATCTGAAATTCCAACGGCGCGTTTCCGAAAATCACGTATCTACATATATAGAAGCTTTTCAAGCGCTAGAAGCGAAAATAGTTTCGGCAGTAAAGCGCGAAACGGCCGAGTCGATAATCCCATAAAGGGGTTGGCTGTGCCGGCACATACATATACGCCCAGTCGAAGTAACAGCTCAACTGCAATCCCTTTTTCAGCGGCAGTTAGAAACTGGAATAAGATTACGCGCTAAGGTCCCGCGCAGCTGCTGCCGTCGTCGTCGTCCTCGACGTCGATTTTCATCCTCGCTCTCTCTCTCTTTCTCTCTCTCTGCGTGTGCGCTTGTATACACGCGCGCGCTTCCATATAGAGCTATATATAGGAAATAGCTCGCGTCGCTTTGTTCAATTTACACATTGTGTCCGTCTCTATGTGAATTTGCATGTGCTATCGCTAGCGAATCTTAAGATCACTGGACTATTGACAATTGGACTTTGCTTTTGCTCTTGATATACATAAATGGAACGTATAATACCGCGTGTCTTCCAGTGAGATACGTTTGGCATTCATTTTTAAAAGGCCTCGACGGTTGAAGCTTTTTTCATACATTTCGCCTCTCTGAAATACCACAACGAAACAATTCAAGAATATTATCTTCTGTTACAAATATTCCGACCAAATTCTAGAAAGCACTTTGATTTTCTGCATTTTTTTAACTGATCTCCATTGGTTCGATTGATAATACTCTAATTAACACGTTGAAGAACAACAGTCGTTAATTAAAAATGAGCCGCTTACAATAATTGTATTATACTATTCATTACTTGGGAATGGAATTTTTTATGCTGTTCTGTTATAAAACTTTGTAATAATGCTGACACTTAGTTGCCGCTTAATAAGCTTACTATTGATATTTATTAGCCTCGCCATTAAATTATTTACATTGAAAAGGCATTAACGGTATTTTAAAGTTGACATTTATGTGACTAACACTTCCAGTCTTTCATACAAATTAATATTTACGGGACGGAAACAATGAATTTAACTACATTTTCATAAGATTTAGAATTTGCCTGGCAATCGAAAATATTATTTGAATTTAATTGTTAAAAATTATTCATTTAAATTATTCATTTAACGAATTCGTTGTCAATTTAATATTCGTTTCAAGAGTTATCGATTTACTTCGATTTTATTTATAAAATAAATGCTTCTATCGAAAATAATGAAGAACGAAATTTATACTCATCCATCAAAATATTACATTGACCTATTACGTTCTTTTAGGTATATATTTAAGTAAATCCACAATATTTTAAGTGGAAAGTCTTTAATTATCCTTAAGTTCTAATTAAATAAAGAACTAATAGAAAGCCGTAGTAAAGGATATATTTAAACAAAAAACAATATTTTGGGCAAATGGCAACGTTCCGTTTGACACGTTGTCGAATTTCCAGCTGTATCTTTCAAAGCGTTGAAATTAAAAATGGTGCGGACCTTATTAGTTAAGTATATTATTTATGCAAGTAAGCGCGTGACGTGTGAAGTCTCGCGTTGGTAAACCTATACATATATGAAAGAGGTGTTGTCGTCTGGAGGGAGCAATTTATACACGCCGCGCGCGATTTCGATTTCTCATGTTGGCTCTCGAAAGCTGTGCGCGCGAAACCGATGGCTGTTCGCAACATCTTCACTTGTATATAGACGGCCGAAAGATGCATATTCAGCTGAGGAAGCGAACGACGCGAAGCTTATTCACTTCGTGGACGAATGTATATGTATATATTCCTTGGATACTCTTCCGCATGGAGGCTTGCACATATATGTAAATAAATATGGCCAAGAGAGAGAGAGAGAGAGAGAGAGAGAGAGAGTCACAGGCTGACAGCTGCATGGTATAGATCGCGTGATAAGTCAATGCTACAACGAGCACACGATATTATATATGTATGTATATTGCATATAGGAAATCTGAGTTATGACACACTGGCGATGTATACCTGGATCATTTGCATTCGCGTCGCTTTTCACAGAAGAATTGGACAAGCTTCAGGCAGCTTTACATTGCTGTCCACATGTCTTGCTTATAATAGTTATAAATTGCCTTATATTTCCTTATGTTATGTATATTATATATATATATATATATATATGTATTCTTTTCATATACTAACTCTTCAAATTTCGACTCTATCATCTCGTAAATCATCTTCCTGCCAATGGATCTTCTGCCTCTATTTTTCCTGTCGGAAGGCTCCTCCTCATCCTTATGTAGTTTATAATTAGCTTCAAAGAAGAAAGCAACCGATATTGCTTTTGTAGATATGGGATCATCCAGCGGTACTGCGAGAGCGAAAAACAGCTGCAACACATTATTAACGGTTTAATTAAACTGAGTGAACTAGACCAGATAATTTGCATCTGAAACGGAAATCACAGAGGAATTATTAGGCCGTAGGCCGATTTTTTAAAGCCTCTGCAACCGATCGATTTACAATAACAATTTCTATGCAAATTCGGCGAAGTGGGAGAGAGAGAGAGAGAGAGATAGAGAGAGAGAGAGAGAAAGCTACATTTTATTGAATTAAGGGGGTGTCGTAGCCAACGTGATACGATACTGATCCTACCTCGAGCCGTAATATTCGCTTTTTACGTGAAATACGTTTCGTAAAAAGGAAAATTGAGTTGATCATAATTTGTTCTCGTGCAAAGAATTCGTTCCCATAGCTTTTTGAATGATCAAAGTGTTTAATAATTTTATATAGCCGAGATATTGTTGAAACTGAACTTCGCGATAACTTAAAAGTGACAGTTAAATTAAAGTTTCTATAACATTCAAGTCGAGTTTTCTCAAAATCCAATCTTCCTTCTAGCAGAAATCAATGTAATTTTAACAAAAAAAATGTGCGGCTTCTTCACTTGCAGTTTTCCGAGGGAGAATAAGGGAAATCGTACAAAGAGTCCAATTTTACGAGGGGTAACTATTGTTGTCGTACGGCTGTTTCCAAATGGAAGACCACAAGCCTTCATTACCATAGTCGTGATACCTTCTTCATTACGTACAACCGCTATCTCTCTCACTCACTCCCACTCCCACTCTCACTCTCTCTCTCTCTCTCTATATATACTATACATATAGATATGATATATGTAAATGCATACCGACTTGAACATCGCAATCACTGTGAATAAAGCCTTAATTTCGATTTGCAATGTCAAGTATGTATATGTATGTGCGTGTATTCGCGTGCTGACCTCTTGAGTTGAACCTCTGGATCACGATGATGATTCGCGAGTTATACATGTCTAGTCATATACGTTCATTAATAATCTGTTTTTCACGAGCTTGATGGCTTCCCAGTGGAATTGATGCGGTCGCGATTAATTACCCTCTCGATTCAAGCTATACGCTCTATATTCGATAATTAAATCTAGCGGGCTAAGGAATAAAAAAAGGACACGCGTGCACTCACTTCGATCAAAATAATTCCAAATCCCAATGAATTCAGAACGGAATTGTATAACTATATAAACCCACCCCTAGGCTGTAAAACTTTTTACGACACAATACACTTTCCGGCTTATAACCGTTCTTCTCCGCGCAACCCTTCTATATAGATACATCGAATTCATCCTCTGCAGACATACAATAATGATCGATGAGTCCATTTTACACGTATGTGTGCTTGTATATATATATATATATATATATATATATATATATATATATAAATGTATGTGTAATATTTACAAACCCCCATTTCACTGTCTTCTGGATATGACAGGGCGCGGATATGACGATGAGCCGCCTCGAGCATCTCGCTCCCCTCTGCGATCTGCGATGTTACCAAGATGATTAGCGGTAGCAGAAGGATCAACCTTGCAACTTCATCTGTTTCACTGTATAAGTAGAAGACGTGGCAGACGTTAGACATGGTGTATATAGTATTATCTATACAAGGATCAAGTGTCAAACGAGGTTCGGATATATACAATCTACAGATATAGATTTATATATATAACATATATGTACTCTGATGTAACTGAGTGTACCAACGAGCTATACATATATATATATATATATTTCAGATACGCGATATTTCAATTTTCATTCCGAGCTTTTTCCGCGACGAGCCAATCTACGAGAATCGCTATAGGATGTGAAGCGCGAATTGAAAGAGACTTGATTGTAACTACTCCCGCGCGCACTCTGCAGAAAAATTGAATTTCTCCTGTCCCTATACATATAAGTGTGTATATATATATGTGTGTGTGTGTACTATTATACTGACCTCTGCGCGCGTCATTTGATTTAAACAAACCTAGTGCGAGAGGAAGATATCTACTTCCGTTTTTGGACTGGTAGTGGCTCTTTTAACGGGCGTTGCAGGCCACTTTGTGTAAACGATATCTTTTGAGGCTGTTAGAGAAAAAGTTTAGTATATATGGAACGGGTTCATTTATGAGGTTTATTTTCTTTTGCTGGTGGTTCATACGTTGAAGGACTTGTCTGTTGCAGTGAATGATCGGATTGCCTGACTGATGAAGGAATTGAAAGTGATATTAGAGAACGAGAGAGAGAAATGAAGGATTCAGCGGAATGACGATCTGTTACTGAAGTTTGATCGAATGACCCGCAGACAATGGCATAATGTAATTTGCGGGCCTACCAGATGAGATTGATTGACTAAATTTCAAACGTATTTGTACTTTTGAGCTTACCAAATCAAATTTTCTCGATTTTACATGTATTACAACGGATTTTATTGAATTTTCGATTTTCGAAAATAGAACAGGTCGAGAATAAGCTTATGTACGATACAAAGTTTTAGTATAATTATGTCAATCATTGGAGACTGAGTTTGATCATAATGTCTCACGTCGAGTTAAGTATTACCGAGAGGTCTTTCAAAATTCAAGTTTTAAGTATCTGCTTCTCAAAGCAGCAATTTTAGTTTTGAGTTAATTTTCGATTGGAAATTTATTACATAATATCCCCTTAACAACATTCCGAGGAATCAGTTTTTATTGATGAGCATAAAAAGTTAATCGTGTAATTAAATATTAATAAAAATTAATAAAGCCAAAAAATGGGAATAGAAATTTTAACTTTTTCATTGCTTATGACTTTTTTCTCGACACACATTTTTATACAAGCCCTTTTTCAGTCTTTGAAATAGTAAAATAGCCATCTTTTGCAATTTAAGCCTTAAACACCTAAAAAGAAGCTAAAAGTTATTAATGGCGCATTACCAAAAAAAATTAAAAGTTACACTATACGTATAAAAAAGATACAAAAAGCGTAATTAAAGAAGATAACGAAAGAAAATACAGTAGAACCTAGATAAGAGTGGAAAAACAAAGTGGAATACGTACCGATACTTTTTTTAATTTCACGCAGCAAAAGACCCGAATAATTTCTCAAAGTAACTTTACAAACAAACGTCGCATCTCATCCCATCTATTTGAAAACCGATCACGCCGACTAGTCAGTTGCGACGAGGAAAAAAAAAGTAAACTTCAATAAATCCCACGTCAATCGGTCCCTACCGCCTCCGCCACGCCTAACCCCCCGCCTGCAAACAAAATCGAAAATCTGTCTCTTCTCAAAACGCGAAAGTCCCTCGTATGTACCCTACATTCTTCCAGTCGACTGCACTGCACGTCCCAACGCACTCTACTTTCAAGAAAATCTTCTGTATATCTGTACAGGTTTACTTGTGCATATATTCCTAAAAATGTTCATTTCTTCTCTTTGGTTAGACGCATTTTAGAGGGTAAACTTGAGTTAAATGTGATAAAAATAACAAAATGATTTATTAGTCTGAGTAATAGGAAGCTTAATTTAGATTTTTGTGCTACGCGTACATGTTATATCGTTAATCATCCTGACATGCTGAAACGGTGTATATTCATCTTCAGAGTTCTGATATTATCCGCTATTAGTAGCGTTTAATTTGTACTAATTTAAATTACTTTTGATGAGTTTTCACGAAAAATGTTCAATCTTTTACATTTTGCCCATAGTAAACGTGTCGAATTACACGGTTAATTAATTAATATATTTCTATTAACACGCGTACTTAAAAATCAGTGCAAACACATGTTTACATTCAATAAATATTTTTAATTTTATGTGAAAGTGTGCTAAGTTGAAGAAACCTTTATTCGATTTCTGGAATATTGCATATAAGTACACATTACAAATATGCAATATTACACCGGCTACATAGGCTCCAGATGCATAGCTAACCTTAAAGCATTTGACTTTTTTATTTAAAAAAAAATTTGAAAACCGTGTTTCTTTGTTTAAATGGTTTCTTCTATTATAATTCTATCAGACTTTTCGAAAAACTAATTTATGCTAGCGGAAAAAAAGCTGGAATCAAATTATCCTATATTGAATTAGTTGTAAAATACCAAAGACGAGGTACCAAAATGGTGTATGGAACCGAAACGGGTTAATATTAACAAACAAAAATGTATTATACACACAGGTGAAATATATTATATTATTCGTACTTGAAAATTTAAGGTCATAGAATATGGGATTCATGTAATTAACTTTCGTGCAATAAATTGAAATTTCAACATGTACAAGAAAATTAGCCTGCGTTCAAATGACCATAATTCATTGTTACATCAAAACTAATTAAAAATAGAATTAGCATTAAATACAATTGATGCTCGTTTATAAAATTCGAATCTAAAAAAGAGAAGCTCAAATATTACTCTGAGACGAATTAAAAATAACTAACCAATAAATCATTATTTCTCGCTATCTTTAGTATTTAATCCAAGCTTACCCCTAAACAATTATCTCCGAAAATCGTTTCGTTTATATACCCACTAACTTTTTACCACCAGCTCGAAATTTCATGCCGAGCGAACTTTTCGAGACCGATCCTGCGCGAAATATTCCAAACTGTCGGGAAAAACATCAATCGCTCGCATACACGACATAGCTTGCGCGCGCGGACGTCGCTGCTGCCGCCACTGCATTTACATATCGTTTAAACGCAATTCACGCTACGAGCGAATGAGAGAGACAGAGAGAGAGAGAGAGAGAGCGAGAGGGAGAGAGAGGGAGAGAGAGAGGGAGGAAACAGCTCTAATGACTAAAGTTTACGGCTGGCGCAAAGTCAAACAATCGGGAGAAAGAGCGGGCTATATTTCCTTCCCATTCCATTTCGCAGTTATATGTGTATAATAAAAAGAACAAACTTTCCTTGTGTTTCTGTAGGAAAAATCTACTCTGCCCAATGTATACACAGAGCTAATAAGCCTGCGAGGTATAGTATAGCCGATGTTGTATACGCGTCGCGAGAAAAGTTTTTCGAGCTGTGTAAGCAATTTTTTTCCCTTTCCTCCCCCATCGAAAAACATCAGCCACTTGGAAAATTCGCTGTCTCCTCGCTCTACGTCGAGCCGAGGACATTGATTCACTTTCTTCTTCTGTATACTATACGACGCTGAAAATCCTTGGAGTACAGCGTGACTCTTTTGTGATGTCTTATGACTATATCTTCGGTAAGAATGGATCTATGGACCAACGCTGGATCAATGATGGTACTTTATCCACGGCACTGTGCTATATATAGTGTATATAATGCCCAGTATTCGATCAATATCGGAGTGATAAGAACGGTCTATATTATATAAAATATGTATTGAGCAAGTACTTGGGAGCACTACTACTGTATTGATTCTGTAATATGTGCACTGGTGAAGTACAGGAAACCAGCAAAATTGAAATTCAGTTTAAATATAACTTCATTTAAAATAACCAAATTCGCGACGAGATATCATTGCGCGCGTATTCAAGCTTAGTTGTAATGTTTTATTTTATTTGAAATTACGAAAAGTTATTGAGAAAAATGAGATTTTAAAATTCGCTTACGCCAGCTTATAAATTTTATGCTTTTTGTATAAGTATTTAGTCATTTATTAATCCAGAGTAAATACATTAACATTGAATATATATATATATATATATATATATATATATATATATAATCCCTCAGAGGAAAAATAATTCCTGCTGGCGCGTTCGGATTAAAATCGGATTTACATACTGAGACTAAAAAAGAGTGATTCTAAATGTACATATTTTTTTTAAATTACGATTTCGTAAACAAAAACGGTTCTGATCTATCTTCTTTGCACTGTTTCACTTAATTCTAGTAACTTCCTTTACTAGCTCAAACTACTGCATTGCAAATAAAGTATTGCGGATATAAAAATTCATATCAATTTTATTTATTTACAAGAATAATATTTGTTTAAACTCGAAAAAATAACAAATTTATAAATTTTCCACAGATATAAGATTTAAAACTACTATCACCCAAATCTCATTAACATTTGTCGTGCTGCGGTAAATAGTTCAGTAGTTGCATTTCTATCTCTTGCAGAAATAATTCTTTCAGTGTTGTTTAATCTTGCAGAGCACGTAAGCCCTACTGCGCACGTTACCCTGTAGTGTGGAAACATTTCTTTCTGTTGATTTGATGAATCGCATTTACACGGAGCTGTAAAAATAATATCTTTACATTTTGCTTGATATTTAAATGAAAATGTTGAATTTTGTAAATATTTCATTCCTCTGCATAAGTAGAAAATATCCTTGCTTGAGACTGTGTATAGTTTATATCTCTACAGTTCATTCTGCATCTGTTTAATTGTAATATTGGTTTTGCTGGTGCTTTAAAGTACTTTGGTCATTTTTGCTTTGGCTTAGTATTATCTTCTCCGTTTACTTAAAAATATTGATGTAAGTATTTTATGGTATTTATGTGTTTTTGGATCCCATGATTATGTCGATGTAACGAGGTAAACATAATTTTTTAGGAAAACAGCCAAAACAATTTTTCGTTAAAATAAAATAATTCAAATATTTTACAAAGGGTACTTTGTGCAATTCAATACACTAATGAATAATACACGATACAAGATACCTGATAATACTGATAGTGCAGGCGCGTAAAGTCGAATTATTTTGTATTTTTAATTGGTATTTCGAAAATAATCGTACATAAAAATTACATAAAAATTCGATTGTCCTGTATAAGATTAAAAAATCATTCTCCTGTTTTATGACAATGAAAACTAGTTTACACACGAGCAATAGCATTATTCGTAAACAATACAAAACATTGATTGTTTAATTAAAAGTCGATGGAACTTACGTGAAGTTGTGCAAAGTTTCAGATGTGGTTTGAATCCGCCAAACTTTATTAGACCAGAACATATTATAATTCTGGCCCATTCTTCTCATCGCAGTAATGAAACAAAAGTCCATCGTGGTTGAACAGTATTGACTCATTACCAAACATGGCAATTCTTACTAGGCTATCTTGAATGTTCTATTACACGTTTTTTTTCTCTTAGAACGTGTCCTTTTATTTGACAGACTTTTTGTTTTGTTATCTTAATAAAAGATTATTGCTACGATATCGGAAACATTTCGTTCGCGTTAATTCTCGCGTTAATGTAAAACAATGTATTCCAACGAAGGAAGAGGGTACATTGTAGCTTGGGTTGAAAAATGCGTGCCATACAATCGACGATAAAAGCCCTTTGACAAATATAACTGAGTTTTAAATATGACATTGACTTAAATTGCACAATTAACTACGTGCGAGATTCTCTAAAATAAGATTTTATCTAAAAACTCTTGAAATAATTATATAATATAATAATTATATATTAAATAAATCACCAATAGAATGAATATTATCTCTTTAATAACATTTTGCACATTTCACTGGATTATTTCAAAAGAGTATCGACAAAAACCTGTTTGATTGCTTGAGTATAAAACCGAATCTAGTTTCAGATTAATTTTAACTGCATAAATAATAAAAAATATAAATCCGTAACATTTCATTTTTACAGCGCACTCATCCAAGTTATTAAAAACGCATTCTTTCGTACAACCGGGTCGATTATTCGACATTTAAAAAAATTATCCCTCGTCATAGTAAATTGTCCTAAATAAAAAAAAATCTATCTTTATAAAGAGACAAACAGACAGCGATATAAACCTGAAGTTTATCTGCACAGAAAGTATAATCCAATGAATATCCAAAGTATTGAATGCTTTGCAAACATATTCTAAGTAGTAATTACTTTATCGAATAATATATACGACACAATAGCTCTACTCGTTTTCGGACTGCATTATTTACCGGAGCTAAGTGCATTATCGGGATGGGATTAGCACTGCTGCTGCTGTGCCTCTAAATCGTGAGGAGCTTTTGTTTTGATACGATGCCGTAGTTCTACTATATACTTCCTTCGTAATGGTACAGAGGATCATGTACCGTCCTTTCAAAGTTTATTTAGCTGATTCGCTAACGAAGCTGCTGTGAAGCTACTGGCTAGATGATGCCTTCGGGCTGAAAGTCTCGTTTTGTCGAGCTCCAGGTATATATTTCTGTCTCTCTCTTTCTCTGTACTTCGAAACATACCAGACTCGAGCTTGTGATTTCCAGAGATGATTGTCTGCTGCGGGAATTTGTTCTTTGCTTTTGACATTTTTTTTTTTCGCAGACGAAAGAGTCTTTTTTTCGGGGTAAATAAAGCCTGTATGAGTAGTTTTTATGACTCTGCATTGGAAATATGAAAAAAATTTCTGCGCGCCTTATTCGAGGAGTTAAATGTTGATAGAGAGGTTTTAAGTTGAAATATATGAAGAATAATATGTATCGCGTATTTTCAATTATTTTTTTTTACGTTTTATAATATGGGAATCAATGAATTTTTAACTCAAATGTTGAAACACCCGTTTAACGGATTGGAAATTTATCATTTTATATAACGGACGTAAAATCTTCTTCTTTAATCAGCGCAACTTCAAATAATACTTTACAATCGAAAACTTTTATAATTTTATATATAATTGAAAGCGCCAACGATAACCGTATAAAATGAATATTTTCAATGATATCAAATGAATGCTTCAGCAAGTGTTTTCAAATATGCAAAAGAATAAACATTTTCAAGGAGCACATACATTTCAGTTCATTCGATGTTTACGAGTTCCCGCAAAAATTTCCCGCAATTCAAACACTAATTCTCTTCCAATTTCAGGTGGTCCTTTGACCACAAGATTCGAAAATAAAAAAGAACATAGAAACTTTATCGATGCACCTATCGTTTAAAAAGTTTACGCCACAGGCAATATGTATTATCATCGAAACAAAATAAATCTTCACGTGTCTCTGGTCATTTCCCGAAAAAAATTCAAATTCAAATACTCTCCGTTCAAAACTCTCGATTACTCCGTACCCGAGCATTATTACCCAAAACATAGCCAAACACTTTGAAGCTATTTACAGTTACGATCCGGTCGCGTAGATCGTAGAGAATAAACTCCTCCGCGAGTGCAAAAACCACGAAAAGCGCAATAAAAGACAATAAAATCCAAGCTTTACGCAAGCCACAAATCTTTCCTCTCGCTCGCATTGACGTGTACAATAATTCCCCAAGCGCACTGCAACAGTTTCAATTATACTGTCGACACCGACTTTCCACGAGAATAAAATAAAAAAAAAATAATAACAATAATAACTCAGGGGAGACTTGGATCAGGACTTCAAAAGCTCGATGAAAAATTATGGTGTGCTCTCCGTCGATTTCGGAACTGTTTCTCTCTATGATCGATTTATCGGCCGCTGGTTTCCTCTACACACGCACACAACGCGTATGACGGATCGCAATGACAGAGAAGCAGCACGCGACACACTATACGTGTCAGTGGCAGATCAGGAAAGCGCTACTGTACAAAGAGTCCACTCGAATTAATACTTCCTCTTCTATTTCATCTTTTTTTTTTTTTTTTTTTTTTAATTTTTCAAGCTTCATTTCCCACCGCGGAAACAGGATGTCGAATTTCAAAGCAATTTTTCATCGCGATCGAAGCTCGGCCACGTGTGCGTCGAGTACGCAATGATTGCTAATCAGGTGGAAGGGCCGGAAAAGTTTTTTTTTTTAACTAAGTTGATTACGATTATCTTCAGAAGTTTGGGGGATAAGAGAGACGTTCGCTTTGTGAACTTTCTTCTTCTCGCTGAGAAAATAAGTACAAGAAGTGCTGACCCGAATTTCCTGGAGAAAAAAATGTTTTTAAACCTACGCTGCTAAGCCCCGTCGATCCATATATAGGGACTATGTGGAATAAGCCAGGAAAACTAACCGCGGGCTAGTGCGAAAAAGCGCTAAATGTTTAATGCAGGACATACACTGCAGCCGAAAAAAACGTACGTGCTCTGCAAGAGCAATGAGATCCACCCCGCGATCTACGTGTCTATAATATACGTATGTGTATATAAAAGGGATATCTAGATTTTATAGCGTTTAAATCCAGGGGTGGGACAGTATAGTGCAGGAGTCGCCATCTGGAATGAGCTAAACGAACAAATTTCTTAGCTCTAATCGGATAAGACGAAATTTTCTAGTCTTTTTTATTTTAATGTTAAAGTACGCTCGGGTTTGCAGCGAATTTCATTTCGAAATTATTAAAATTCATAGGAATATGTATGTGTGATTTGCGTGTAATTTTCCTAGAGACTTTAATAAACATTGATGCAAACTATCTTTGATTTTAATGGTAAATTCAACTATTTATATATTCAAAGGTACATTTGCGTCTTCGCTAATAATGGCTTATTTACATGGAAATTTAAGCAGAATTTCGAATAGTTTCTACCGGTGCGGTTGAACTTCTATGTTGGATATTAAATGAAGTGATAAATTTTTTTAAGTTAGTTTTAAAAAACAAGCTTGGATATTAAAAATTTTAATTTGATAAGTTTTTTAATGAAATACATTCGATTAGAATACTACTGTGTCACTTATAACATTATAATCTTTAATTAATTAAATTATGAGCATAAATAAGTATTCAAATTAATATACTTATTTAAATTAGAACCTCATAATAGTAATGTAGACTGATACTAATGTAAACTACGACAAATAATAAACAATTTATAAATATTATCTGAGTTTAATTTAATTTGTTGATGTTTATACAAGTTGTAAATATAATCAAAGTTTATCCTTTTTTATTGGCAAGTTATATAAACTCATTTCGATCTTCTCTGGGTCACCGATTACGAACTAAAAATTATTTTTACATAATTTAACGATTTCTTGTATTTTATTCGAATAAATAAAGCAAGCACAATCATCTGCAAAGCAATAATTGTTTTTTTAGATACTAGCCGTTAAGCAGTCGAATATGGATAATTTTATCTACATCTTTATTTATCGGTTAGTGAAAAATTAAATAATATCGAATTTCAAATTTAGCTACTTGATTCCAATAAAATGATCTGTATTGCTATGAATAATAGTTATTTCAATAATGCCTTATATATAGCAATGTATTAAAAATGTAAATGAATAAATATAATTTTAACCCTAGACTTGAGGTTAAAGCGAACGTATACGTATCATATTTAGCAGAAGTAGAACAAGCACTGTCAACCAGTATACATACACGTATACTTATATGTATAATTGACATTCAAGCCACAATAAATTATGACATTATTTAAATATTAAAATACACTTTTAAAGCGAAAACTTATTTTCTGCTAAGTATAATAATTTAGTTAATAAATTAGTATTATTATGTCTACAATTAGAATAAGCATTGTGGGCATAAAACTATAAATTTGTGAAAATTCAAAATCAATCAGCCGTTAAGCAACCGAGCGCCCTATGACGTGACGAAATAAGCGGATCTGTTCCGTAATGGTTAGTTTAACCTTTGGCTGCGTTCACACTTTGGCCAACCGATAGATAGCGGTTACTTAACGATCCTACCGGGGTACGTTGTTCATAATTATTCAAATTTGCAGTTTAGAATGTAGTTTAAATATAACGTCAAATTCTGAAAGTAAAAGGAATTCATGTAAGAACGTCGCGTAATCTTTAACTCAATTTATCCAAGAGCATTTTACTCGCCAGTTTTCATTACCGAAAAAAGTTTGCAAAAACGTTCATTCAGACGTTAATGGGCTAACTAGTAGTAATCTGAAATTTTAAAACTTTGAAATTATGAAATTATACGCACAACTAGATATTCCTTACTTTGTTAGCTTACACACATCCAAAAACAATAAAAAACCTCAAAAGTAACTGGCAGTACAGCTTTATACGTATGATGAATTCAAAATATATCAATCACACTCGTATAAAAATCGATCGTCATATCCTCGAAGCTCGTAATATCAATTTTATACACACCATACATGTACATTTAATAAGGACTTTAATTAGGACCGCAGATACGGAACAGATCGTATTAACTAAGGTAAAGTTCAATGAATAGGCGGATACGATCGGAATTTCATTTATCCTCTGCGTTACAAATCAGAGAAGGAATATAGCGGAGAATGAGCTCGAAAGCTGCCAAACGCTCTAGCTGTCACGTACGGCTGCTGCTGCCATGATTTAAGCATTAAGGGGATGGCCCTAGCCGTTGTCTATATGGACGGGGACGATACGATTTTTTTCCAAAGAATAGGCTGCCTGTCAAAGGGAAAATAATTTTTTCGAATAGTAAGTAATCAATATTGAATAAATTTCGTGCAAATGGGTTATATATATATATATATGACACACCGATAATTAATTCGAATGGAAAATTTTAATTCGATGCTGTGAAATATGCCATTTCTAAAGGCTGGAGAGGAAAAAGATCGACTTTGCGTGAAAAAATTCTTCGTTAGATAATTGCATCTTTATGTCAATAAAATTGATTGGGTCTATTCAGGGAATTTTTTTTTTTTTTACTTTTTCGTTGGCGTTAAAATTTTCTTGCGTTCAATTAAAAAAATATAATCTATAGAATACAGAATTCATAATTTTCATTAACCCAGTCTTTACAGAATTTCTATAGAGATAAAGCTTCAAAGCGTACTTTTATATTCCTAAATCTTCTTTTTGTGCGCATAGATATCCTGAATGGTAACGAGAGCATTCTGAAAGAATTATATTTAGGAAAATTCGCTTTAATTTAGATGTGAAATTGAATGAAGTGAAATTTTATGACTAAATTAATATATATTATTGCAACCAAATGAATATTTAGGTTAATTATAAACTTCGCATAAGAATGCTTTAATTTAACATTAATGTCCTACACTATACTCGACTCGAGAAATCGTTCTCAAACAATTTTACTCCGCGAGCAAAATAAAACTTTCCTTTGGCTGAAAAAGTTTTTATTACATATGGAAAACTTCGTAATATACAACTGTTATAGTAGAAAAAACTATATCGCAAGTACAAATTGCGTTAGAAAAACTTGAATTAAAAATATATATACGTATACACCTCAGAGTTTAAAATCCCCAGCACGGCAAACTTTCTGCCCCCAAAAACAAGAAATGTATACCGACACCGAAAAAAAAAAACAACGTCAAGCTCAATTGCATATTGTTCCTTTAAAGGCTAGAAGAAAAACATCCTACCGTTATCATTCTCTCCTATTACACTCTCGAACTTCCGTTATTACCTCTGGCAACCTAATGGGACCTAAAGACCCTCCAATTCTCACCTACGAGTTCGTTTTTATTTTCTGCAGATACTCACACGAGCTTCGAGCTTCTTAGTTGGATTTTCGCTCTCTTTGAAACGCAACGAGCCGAGATGCAGTTTCTGTGAGTAAAAGTAATTACCTCGTATACTGTTTGACGTATACGTGTGCGTCGTGTGTGTACGTTTATATATATAATATGTATAAATGAACATAACTATATAGATACGGGTATACAATTGCGCATAGAATAGGAAACGTTTTTTGTTTTTTTTTGTTTTTTTTTTTTTTTTTAATAAAGCCGCTCGACAAAAGGTCCCTTTGAACGTTATATCCGACGAGACACGAGCGTTGTTGCTATTATGCACGTCGCCGTATAATATAACTGGATTAGAGAGACTGAATGGGTTGTATATGCAAAGTAGAAGAAAGAATACGTTTTTCGCAGTTTCGTGTCTAAAGAGTAAAAACTAGTTATAAATTTAGTAAATTGCAGTTAGCTCAAGAAAGTAATTATGATGGCTCGTTTAATTATAAATTAATTACGAGCTTGTTTGGACTCTGCATAGCTATTGTTTTATCGTATACCGATCGACGAGCACACTGCGATTTTCACCTGTCACGTTGATAATAAAACTTGGATAATTAAAGAAAATTTTATCTCAACAATGCAGAACTACAATCTTTTTTCATCTGATCCTGATACTCGAGCATCTGGTTGACAGTCGACAAGACCAATCGAAAAATATTTCTCAAGGCTTAACTCGTCATATTCGTTCATTGATCTACCCCGAGGGCAGTGCTATGGGAGTAAGTACATAGTTGTGCAATATTTCATTCAGTAATTTAAAAAAAGTGTACTTCGAATTTCATAGTTATAGAACAGCTTTCGATAAGTCAAATTAATACTGTTATCGCAGCATCCATTCGAATGACGACATTGTACTAAAAGCTTTTACACGCAACTTAGTTCGCGTACAGCTTCTTAAAATCAATATTTTCAACAAAGCCTTCTTTTTTCTTTGAAATTCAAACTAATCGATCGTTACTGCTTGAGCCACATTGCTTGTCGAGAAAAATAGAAAACATCATTGAAAACTGGAAAAAATTCGAATTTAAGATTTAAAACCCACCGCAAGACATATTATCCTAATGTATGCACTTGTCGTAGTCGGTAGAACTTGATGGTAAGAGTATAGATTTTTCCATTACACACGTACGTATTTCAGATTTTCTTCGCTGTATCGATTCCCATCGATCTACCCGACAAGTCGATTTCTCTCTCTTGGTACTTCGAAGCTAACTACGGGATACCGAGCATAAACGATAGCGTAGTCGGGCTGTCGTACTATCATGGGGATAACGAGGGAAACTGCTGTAACAGGAAGCGAAGCCTCGACAGGCGAATGCTTTACGACGTTCT
This sequence comes from Apocrypta bakeri, assembly GCA_018906985.1. Lineage (NCBI taxonomy): Eukaryota > Metazoa > Arthropoda > Insecta > Hymenoptera > Pteromalidae > Apocrypta > Apocrypta bakeri. Next base: position 10,194,666 of record JACCIA010000005.1, read on the forward strand.
GCAGAGAAGACTCGAGAGGTATCTCGACGTGGTATCTTCTTATTACTTTGTTTTTCTCATTGATTGTTGATTTTCCCGGGAATTTGTCCCTGGCAGAAATGCAAGGTAATCGGATAGCAGTGCTTCGCTAAATCCTATTGTTATTGCTAACTGGTTAATAAATTTTGATTTTTAAATTCAATTATCTGCTGATTTCGTATTCGGATTGAATTGGAAATTGTAAAAATAATGTTAAGTTTGCGATTAACATTAATTATTAATGGATGTACAATAGCCGTGAACAATATTAGTTTCAACAATTTGTCGCCGCGAAAGTGCATTTTAATCGGTTACGTATTCGCGATATTGACGTTAGACTGTCACTGTAAATTATCCCTTAGCTTGCATATTATTCAATGTACAAAAGACAGGAGAAAACTCGGTGCCTGAAAAACGAAAAATTCCTGGACGCTTTCCAAGTAAAACGAGCCATTTAAACATCACTTTGAACTTGTCAAACGGCTATCGTGAGCAAAAAATAAAAATAACATTTTTCAATTTTCGCATTTTTCGAAACAATAAACTTATTTTCAAATACGTCCTCGAGTACAGTGTTGTACGAAGTTTTCTTTTTTTTCAACAAATTCTTCAGATTGGCTGCGTGAATAAAAAGTTATTTCATTTTAAAAATAGAAAATATAGAAAAATATACGAAAGATAGATTTTCGAAAATGCATATTTTGACTTCGAAACGATTTTTTAAAATTACAAATGTGTTCATATGTTTTCTTTGTACATGACTCAATTACAAATTCTGAAGATACGCTTTCAAATAAAAATGGTTCTTCGTGATATTTATACACAATTTATACATTTAGACAACCAAGTAGCGAAATCTCATTGTAAAATATAGATGTAATTAAAGATGTGCTCGAAGAACGGAATATTTCATTCGACAAATTTTTTAAATATTATGGATGCGGTTGAGCAATAACAACTATTTTTCAACTTTGATGCCTAATTTCCATATTCTATCCATTTACGAAAAAATTCTTCAAAAAGGTTTTGTTAAAAGTCACGTGACTAGAGACTCATCAACCAGTAAATCTTTTTTGACGACCTATTTTGATAATTGAAAGTTTTTCCAGCCTCTTTTCTAGCTGAATAGTTTTTATTCATATTTATGAACGTCATTAACTATATACATTATAAATGCCAATTATATCATCGAAAACTAATTCTTCGTAATATTGATAAGTATATACATAGTTAATTACACAAAGCTTTAAATTGGTAAAACAAATATTAAGAAAGACCCCTTAATCGAAAATTAGCAAATATGTTAATTTTTTTCAGAAAGTGTCAGTTTTTCTAGTTTTCTATCAAGAAATATGTTCATTTTTTCAGAAAGTGTCAGTTTTTAATTTTTTTAAATTGGAGCTCTTTTAATTTAAAAATTGTCGAAATCCGCGACCTCAAAAATCTTCAAATTTTTTTAAAGTTTAAAAGTTTTTGCTTAATTTATTTTTGCTTTGTTTGTATTGGCTATAAAAACAGAGTGTCAAGTCCAAACGAATGTTTGAATGGCTCGTTTTATTCGGAAGTTATCCCGGAATGAGGAAAATAGTGTCCGGTCGACGAATCCTTGCGAATAATTTTTCGATTTCCACGTATCAAATTGTTTCCTGTATTTTGTGGATTTATTCATAAATAAATGCACATATTTATGCAGTGCATATATATATATATACATAAACATATTCGAATGTGCGGGTCTGCAAGATGGGTACGAATATAATTGTCGACCCGAACCTAATCGGTCGTTGTATTAATGAAACAGCTTTTATTTTTATACATCAATACTTATTTCATAACAATAAGAATTTTAACGGCCATATGAGATAATTTGATTTTACATTGTATAAATTTTAACCAACAGTTAGGTAGCCGTACCCTGAAAAAATTTTGCTCCATACTTCGTATTTAAAAAATATTTATTGGGGGTCGAAAAATGTCGTATGAATGTAACGAATACTACTAATTCGTAATATACTAATACTGAATCCCATATTTATGATGATTCAAATTAATATTGTGGCGGATAGTCGTGCCGCTTTTGCGCGAAGACGAGAAACACTAATTGCTGATCACAATATTGATTGCTCTACTCGCAGCTCGCATTTACGCCCCTTACACTTCGACGCCTTGTCTCGAATTGTATTCACACCTCTCGAATTAATGCTCTTGACCAGATAAATCTCTGTTAATGTTAATGGAGTATATATTACGTAACAACTATATAATATTGTTTCAAATAAAATTGCTCATAATTCGAAAATCATATTTCTCTCACCTTCTGCTACGTATACTTGTAGTATACATATTGGCGGGAAATTCGAATGTACAATTTACTTTCCGTAGCAGTTTCAAGAAAAGCGCGCTATAAAAATATCGATTGACGAGGAAACTTCATTGCTGATCGTACAATTAGCCCATCGATGCACCAGATTCACGTAATGGAAATGATCCAAATAAAGGTCGTTCGCAATAATCCGTGAAAAGTCTGCTCCTTTTTACATTACGTATCCCGCGGCGCTTGATGAATGAAGCCACTGAAGATGAATGATGTTTCTAGTAACGGATATCCTGGAAGGGCGTGTCTACTGCGTACAATATGCGAATCCGCAAACTTTCCATTCGGTCTCAACGGGCTGGTGGGCGATATTACTCGTATAATATTTACGTAAGTCAAACATCCGATTTCCGATGAAATTTTCATCTAACTTATAGTAAGCGGAACATGCAGAAAAAGGAGTTTCATTTTCACGAGTCGTTTTAAATTAACTGCATTTCACTGGATTGGATTTGTGCAAAAATTGCTTATTTTCCAAAACTGCACAATCGCATTGTCGAGTATCTCGAATTGCAGCACAAGTGATAACCGAAACAAATACTCGCGAAGCTGTACAACCGGTAAAATGATACAAAATAATATTGAAATCGAAGCGGTACCGTTTCGTTTGGACATTCAAGTTACGACAAAGTAATCTCTTGTTCGCTGCCGTCGAAAGCTTCACAAAGTACAATCGGTAGAGCGCAATACTTTACGGATCGGATCAAACCTTCACAGAGCAATCTTCGCGTTTGAAGTTAAAAAAAAAATGCAATAGACCGTAGATGTCAAAGGAAAATTGTCGTCTTTTTTTTGTTTTTCAATTTAAATACGCCTTTTTCCAGGCCATCTTCGTCTCGTCGAGAAGAACATCTGGATGTCGAATTCGAAGAGGCTGAGAGAGCGAAAGATTGCTCGAAGTACAACGAAAATTGCAAATTAAGTCTACTCGAGTCAATCAGTCACAGCTTCGAGTGATGCAAAGGAGTGTGTTGCTAGAAAGGAGTTTACGGAGACATTTCTTTTACGAGATAATCGAAGACAAAAGCTATTATGACACTCTCGGAGTCGTTACATCGCTGTACTTTTCTCGCCTATTGGCAAACTGAAGGATTTACGACCACTTAAAGGGCTGACTATATACCGCCGCGCTGCCTAATGGACGTTTTATCGCGTATAAGTTCTCAGCGTGCGAGCTTTCTAAATTTCTTTGAAAAATCTCGAGTGGAAGTATCGAGTGCGTAAATCTCGCTATTTATTTTCACGCTTTTTATTGAGCATCAGTCGCATGTTTTACGACGTGTATAGCGACGGAATTCACGACCGTGGATTTTTCATGCCACTAAATAACGTTGTCTCTTATACTTTTCCGACTTCTTTTTTACAAACTATTTTGTTTTTTCTTTTATTTTATTGTCGCTCTATATGTACAAATATCCTTCCTCGATATAATACAGTAGTTCGCTTTTCGGACGAGAGAACATAGAATAGATATTGTGACTAGCTCGTGCCGAACCAGTCGCTGCCCATGGCGCCAAAGAAAGCTGCTGCGCCAGATTTTATCGTCGAGCCCGTCGAGTCATTCCTCGTGTGCTCTTTGCTTGGAAGCTTCCTCCGTTGCTGTAAAGAAAATGAAATTCGTTTACGAGCTCATTCCATGGATTTGCGACCGAATTTTTCTTTTGTTAGTCGTCGAAGTCGAAGAAAACAATTAAAACTCAAAACGAGCTTTGGTTTAGTTAATCATGCAGCAAAACCGCACACAACACCAGGTGTGAATTATTTCGTCTTACCAACTTTTAAAACGAAGCGAAAAATAGGTCCATCTGTTTCTGAGAAACAGACACTTGCTCGGTAATCGGATTCCTTTCGTTACAAAAGCTTGAATTGCTTTTGTTATCTATAATACGGGCTATCGCCATAACCAGCATGGCTCATAATTACCTGTGTCTTTTCCGGTACTGAAACTTGAATGACGGGTAAGCTTTTGGCAGGGGCAGTGACGGCAAGTGGAGGGAACCAAGGCGTACCCGAGCAAAGTGCCAACACACCGGGTGGATCTTTGACAGATTTAAGGCCATCGTTGTGCTCGATTCGCGCACCAAGCACGGAATGCAACTGTTCCATGTGTGGTACTAAGTTTCCGAAGATCAACTAAAAATTGTATTAACTCATTGAAGCATCGTACGATCGTGTCGTTGTTATTGTTTTTGACGTTTGATAATTGCTTGAAGAATTTACCAAAGATCTTTGTACGCCCTTTTTGACGTTGGTGTTGATGAATGGATAGAAGACGTCGAAATCGAAGGGATCGATCTTAGAGATGACGCAATTGCATACTTTGTTGGACTGCTCAACCAACAGTTGGTTATCCCGAGGGACCATCAGAAGACTAATGTATTTAACATCGAATAATATTTGGATTGCCTGCTTTTGCCTGATGTCTAAGCTCGTAGAAAGGTTGTAGTAGTAGTTAAACAATTCTGCAGCTACATTATTGATCAAAGTGTTTAAAACAGATCTGCAATAACGAGATGTAACGATAACAAATAAAAATATATATTTCATCGAGATAATTCGAAAGTATGTACAATAGTTTAAAACTTACTTGGGTATGGTGTGAGGGATAGCTTTGTTGAGGTCTTGGCAAACAAAAGCCAAGAACTTTTGCAAGTGTACCGCCGGTTGATAAGGAACCATGATCTCCGAGTTTATCCTCTTTCCCTCTTCCGCTTCCTCTTCTATCATAACTTTTTCCCAGTCGGTTATGATCGTGTGATTACGTAACTCGTCGGAATGTCTCTTTTATCAAATACTTGTTGCGATTGTAATAAATAATTTTTGTGAAACATTGGACCCACACTGACCACACGGAAGTACTTTCCTGTTTCAGTTTATCGCAAACTTCTTGCCACTTCATATTGGTCAATGTTATGCCGGTGGGTCGAGAAATTGTGAAACATTCCTTAAAATTCCAACACATAGTTGGAATAGCTTGAAGGAACCTCGCGATAACGACGGCGTTTATTTCCTGTCGTCCTGATTTTGGATTTTCGGATATACATTCGTTTTTCACGAAGACTACAAAATCGTCAATAAATTTTTCACTGACGGTTTGCAAATACTCTTGAATTTCTGCGCGATCGGAAAATTTGTTAGAAGTTAAATAAATATCGGTTACGAGTAAATCGTCCTTCATTGCTGAAGTTTGTTCTAACTCGTACAAATACTGTTTTAAATGCAACAAAACCTCGGATAAGTTATTTTCAAAATTTTCGCATAATTTAATTATGTTTGGTGAGAAAGCTCGGACTTTCAAAAGTAGAGGTCGTTTGCTGTCCAAAGTTCCACCTTCCATTAATTTTTGAGGAATATCTTCGTGTGAATCTTTCCAAACAAACCATCGTAAATCATTCTCTGGATATTGCGTTGTTTCGAACGATACTTTATTGAGCAACTCCAAAACATCCTTTTTCAAATTCGCCAAGCACACGTCTAGTTTATTACTTAAAATACCTGTAAGTGTTAAAATAATTTTTGGTAAGAATTCTCGTTAGAGAAGAAATACTTTGTATTATCTCATTTCTGGTTACCTTTAATTCTTTGGGTCAGTAATGGATGAAAAAATTCGGTCCAGAAATTCACACTTGGCAAAGAAAAAGCCTCCCAAGTCGTATCCCAATTTTCAGGTATTTCCACCGCAAGGCACTCTTCTCTTACACTGTAGATTCCTTTTACAGATGTAATTAAATTAAGTAACTTTGTGACTTCTAGCGTTGCTAACTGCTTAACCCAGTTAAACCATGCATTTACACTTTCTTGAACATTAGCTAATGGAAGATTTTTTAGTTCATATTGCACAAATGGTTTATGATTTTTTGCAACAAGAGGGAGAAATTTATTGATCAAGTCCTCCTCCAAATCTAATTGCGATAACATAGAAAATGCATTTCTATCTTTTATTTGATTTATATACATTTCTACCAACCCATCCTGACTGTCTTTGTATTCTGTTAAACCAAAACGAATTGTCAAGTACTTTTATGAATTGAAAGTTATTTTAACAATTGATACTTACTTATGAAACAACTACTTATTAGTGGAATGGTCTCCATCAGGACAGTTAAACATAATTTTATTTTATTCTTTACACTAAGATCACTTTCCAAACTAACAATCGATTGTATCGTTGTACTTCTTAAAGTTATCAGTCTATTTAATAGATCCGCCGAGCTCAAGCCATCCAATAATACTAATGCAGCAAGACAGTTCGCTGCGAGCTGATAAGCAATCAATTTATTAATTACAAATTTTATCTAGAGAAATAAAAGATCATTAATCATTACCTCTATTGACAAGTGCACGGACTGCAAGGAATCATTGCAGAAATTAAATAACAAACTCTTAAATTGATTAATAATGCCCCACTGCTTAGAGACAATAGGATAATTGTTTGTTAACTTATCATCCCCAATCTCAAATTTCAAGCTATAATTGATATGCTGAGCTAATAAAAAAAGCTGCGTAGCCAGCAGAAAATCCTTCAAGTCAATCGCTGACCAGATCTGCTCTGGAATATCCATCAGAATCTTGATTTGCATAACAATCGAATCTGTAATTTGATTTGAGGCCCTGCAAGCATACGTTTATTTAAGAAACCAACCAGAATATAAAGTCAACATAAGAACAATCAGTCCTGAACCTTTGAGGATACACATGGTTCATTGTATCCATCTTGAATCCAATCAGATACTTCTGTTGCAAGTCACGAAAGATTCTCTCGATATTGACAATCTTAGCAACTACAGACTCGGATGTTTGCTTCATCTCAGCTATCGAGTCTGCAGCCTGGATCAAGTCTCTGTACCTCTCCCTAAAAACAAAATGATTCGTTCGATACCATTGAAATTTAAAAAAAAAAACCGAAAAACAACGCAAACTCTTACCCCACCAAAGTCCGCAATTCAATCTTCTTTCTATCGCTTTCATGTTGAATCTGCTTCTGAATCAACTCGATATCCTTAATTCCATGTTCTTCGAACAGCTTCTTAATATCTAGGTCTTGTAGTAATTTATACGTCGACATTATTACAGTCCCTTCTTATCGTTCATAACTGTCAGAGGAGTATAATCAGTTTTTCTAGGTTACGTTGTCCCACGTCGACTGCTTTGCTTATCCTACAACTCTGAGCACTCTCATTGGCCGTACGCTTAGGCGCGAACATTTGTAACTTTAAATTTATTTTGCAATTTAACTTTTCAATTTAACATTAACCATTCAGTATACGTATGTAGTACTTCAATTTTCCATTTGTACTGAATTCCATTATCAATAAAGTGGCGAATATTATTATCAATACAGTGCATATTATTAACGCACTGAATATTTATATTTTTTATCAATCAATTTTAAAATTCTTTATTCGAATTAAAAATCTATGTAAGGTAAAAGGTTTTAATCAATAAGTCATTAAGACTATTATTAATAACATTTTGTTAACCTTTGATATAAATCACATATTTTCTAATAATCTACAAGCATATATTCTACTTTCTACCGTGGATGCAGCAAACAAATACATCTGCGCATACTGTGTTGTGTATACTGGTGTTGAACTTGTGCGTAAAACAGCTGAAGACAAATTTCTGTAGTGAGTAACAATTATGGACACTAAACATTTAGAATATTTAAAAAAATATTATTAAAAAAGAGTGAAACTTGTCATAATTGCTATGTGATAATCGTAATGTAAATTTATATTGCGATTATTTTATTTTATTATTATTCTATACTGCAGTATATTTATGAATTTTAATAGTAAGAGCTGTAAACATACAATAATTAAAGAAACGAAAATTCGAATCTTAAACAATATAATGTTTACTTTTGACACCAATACAATTATCTGTAGATGTCAGTCGTATCTCTACCATCAGCTGGTGTGTTTACAACGAAAGATCCTCGCCATTTACACCAGATGTCAGTAGCAGAGTCAACTCATTCGTCGCGAGTTTTAGTACCAAGGTGGCGGCGGCGGTACACAGACATACAGTTCCGAGAGCTGCAGAGCAGCAGCGGCTCTTCTGTCGTTTTCTCTCTTTCTCTCTCTTTCTCTCCATCAAGATCGCGTACGTCAAAAAAAAAGCCATCGGATTCCACATACACAAATCGAGCTTGTTATCCGCGTGGGAGACAGAGGCGGATAGCAAAGGTATACAGGGTGTCGGTCCATCCTTAGCCCAGTCGTCGTCGTCGTCGTCGTCGTCGTCGTCGTCGTCGTCGTCAACAACTTTTTCGTTATGAACGCGACGGTGACGGCTATGGTAGGCAACGCGGGTAACAACGGGCGTCTGAACCCGTCGTCGACGGCATCGATGAGCCAACATGGAGTCAGTGCTCAAGAGTCGAAACAACAGGGTCCCCGCTGTGTAACCATCTACAAAACTGAGACCGGCTTCGGTTTCAACGTGCGCGGCCAGGTCTCCGAGGGCGGACAGCTGCGCAGCATCAACGGCGAGCTCTACGCACCGTTACAACACGTAAGCGCCGTCCTCTCTCACGGCGCCGCCGAGAAGGCCGGTGTTCGCAAGGGCGATCGCATCCTCGAGGTGTAAGTAAATCGCCTAGTATTGTACTGATTATACATATGTATACACACGCACACATAGGCACACTTATATTCGCATACCTGCGCCCTAGAGAGAAGCTTCGAGAAGTGCTCGCGAGAGTCAGCTGACGGCGCTCTTTCGCTCTACGTTCTACGTTCTGTCTATATAGGTATAAGTGAGTTATGCATAGGTGTAGGTGAAACGCAGCCAGGAAGACGAGGATGCTCTACGCCCCCGCGGCTCGTATCGTTGAGAAATCGATAAAATTTATGCGCCTGCTCCTTTTCCGCTCTTCGGAACTCGACTTCCGAGTGTATGCGAGGGCGCAGAGTCCCTCCGAAGACGACACCTAGACGATCGATAGGCAGCACGTGTAGCATCCCTGCGATGTCGTATCCGCCATATCTCGTTCGCCCGGGCTCTCTCTCTCTCTCTCTCTCTCTCTCTCTCATTCACTCTCGTATGCGCATAGACGAGACTCTCTCACAGCCATTGTGTGAAATGCGGTTCCGTTGACCTTCACTGAAATTCGCACCGTTTCCTATGCATATATATATTTCTTCATACATACATGCATATCTATGCATACGTCTAATTGTACATAACGAAAACTTTTCAATTGTATACTAATACAATACAGGTGCTTATGTCACTTAGATAAGTAATTGCACGACAGTTGCTGTACACGTGCGTTTTTATTGCACGTAAAAAAAAAGTCCTATTCTACGTATACGCGTGGACTCGAAGGAATACGCGACGTATGTAATATATTATACGAAGGACTTGGCTGCAGAGTTTACGTCAGTAGCTGATTCTCTTAACGGAGAACCCCAATGATAGTCCTGAATGCGCACACGTACACACGCGTACACATTTACGCGACATAAGTTTCCTTTCCTTACTCCTAGTACATATGTCGTGCGCGTACCCGAATGCATAGAAGGCGTTTAATGACATTCTGAATAGCGAATATAGCTCGTGTATAAAGGAGTTAAATAAACGCATTGTACGAAACTCGAGGTACTTATTGATCGGGATGTTATATCGGATATACTGTCAGTCTCTCTCTCTCTCTCTCTCTCTCTCACTTTACTACGAACGCATATTTGCATGCACGTAATGACACTGACGATAAGGAAAGCAAAAACTGCAACGACAGCTCGGCTCGAATTACTATAATAAAGGGTCGTTGACACCGCATTCTCTTCCCAATTTTTCGCATGACTAACGCAGAATGTCAACAAAGACACAAATTTTTCCTTTTTTCTTAAATTCGTCACGCAATTGCACGCTGAACTTCCAGCTTCGACTTCAATTCCAAGAAGCTAAATGTACTAATTTTCCCAGAGCGATTATTGGTATTTTTTTTTTTTTTTTTTTTTTGCGGAAATTCCAGAAAATACTGAATGGATAGGAGAGTGACGAGGAAGAGAAGATAATAAGCATGTAGAAAGAAATAATAGCCGACAAGTGTACAAGCAAAGTTTTTTTTTCGAGCTTTTAGGGCTTCAGCTAAGTACAAGACAGTGTGGCTCGCGCGACAGATTTGTCGTGTCGGTCAAGGCCAAGCGTGTGTTATCACGTCTCGCTAAATAGCCTTCGATTGTGATTTTTAGTTATGTATTTGTTCTCGATGCTTGTGTTTGTATTACGACTGATTCGATCGTTGCATTCTGTGTTTGGATAGCGAGTCGATAACAAACTAATGGACTCTTTTTTTTTTGTTCGTTTCTTTGTTTGTTTATAGCCCGAACGCATTTTTTTTTCTCTAGAAATATACGGGACGCGTATAAAAAAACGTTCGAGTTTATTCACTTCATTATTCAGGCTTTGTTAACTAGATAATCGTCGAATTAATGACGATAATTACAAACGACGTTACATCATTACTGAGAAATTGTAGTATTTTTTTCCACTTTTTTGCTGTCTATGTGAACTTTCGATAGGCAATCCCTGGGGTTAATTAGCTCTTCATAATATGACTTTCAAATGTAACTTTTCGATACGTATTTTATCAGCGCAACGATTGACAGTTCGCAGAACAATATACGCGCGCGTGTAAGAGAATTATTTTTCTTCTCTCAACTTTGCGGATGTGATTCTGCTATTTTTCAAGAGAATATATCCTGGACTGTAATTTTGAGGCTTTATAATCTCGGCGTTTGAAGGAACATTCATTGTATTCGCTCTGCGAGATTTATAATCTGATCGTAGGAGTGAAACTTCGATTATCTTTAGATGGACAAAACCTCGATTTCGATTGTATATAATCTGTGATGTGTAGGAAAGGGGGTTGCTTATCAAAACATTTAGTGCGCAAAAAAATAAAAATTCCGAAATAAATAAGTTATTTCGGAAGAAAGAAAGTACGTTTGATCGTTTTATCATTGACATACAGTTTTATGATCCAAAAATAAAAAAGATTTATTGCTTTTTACATTGTTTCTATTTTTACGATTAAGCCTAGTTTCTATACTACGAAGGAAACATATTTCTCTTTTGATAAGGATAATATTTTTTCTTCAAAATGAGCAAATGTAAAAAATGACTATATTTTATTTCGAAGCAATAACTGTAGGAAAATAAGTTTTCTCCATAGGTGTATAGTATATAGGTATACTGAAAATAAATATGACTTTCAAATTATTTATTATTTTTACAATTTTATTTTTCCTCCGCCTTTCATACACTATCGGTGTGTTTTTTTTATGCGGACATTTTTATTTTCGCAATAATTTTTTATAAACTTATTTACTTATTCGTAGAAATATTAAAAGTGACTATCTTATCTATAATTATTCTAGTTAAAATGAAAATTTATTCTGGTACATCTGTGTTAGTCACTTATAAGTGTACGGATTTTTTTTTTTTAATCACATACTTATACTAATTCTCGCGAAAATATATTCATTTGCGTAGAAAAATGGAGAAAAATTCTCGAATTTTCGACAGTATGTCGAAAATTGTCTTGCACTCTTGGAAGAAGTAGAAAGTAACACAGTGTGTATATGTAAGTGCGAAAACACGTAGCTATCAGGCATCGCTCTCCTCTCTCTCAAATTAACAATATAATGCTTTTCTGTACATAATGTTTTGATTTTTTAATTACATTCTTCGTCATCGCGCAATACTATCAAAGGTCTTATCAGACACACCGATAGCTGGAATTATCAATAGCTGGTATATATCACTAACCCCAATTTCTCTCGCATAAATGCTTCTGTCTTCGCAAGACGACTGTTAGTCTCCGTTGCTGTCTCAAACTGTGAATAATCGAAAATCCGTAACAGCTGCGAATTTCGATAAATATAATACCTAAGAAAACAACAGTCGACGTTTTGACCAATCGACTCTTGTTTTATGGTCTACGCCTTTCACTTGCGGAATCTAACAGCGTTGCTGTGCTTACACACACACACACACACTCACACACACACACAAACAAACACAAACACACATACATATACATCGTTCGGTTCACTTCACTTTCATACCGGAGGCTAAGGAACTCGTATAATCTGTAGCTACTAGTCGGCGCCAATCGTTCGTCGTTGAGTTTCCGTAACTTTTTTTCTTCATTCGGTACTCGAAGTACACGGTACTCGAGGCTGGAGGAATTTATTTTTTTTTTCCTTTCCTAACTTCGTGTACTGGTATAATTTCTAGAGTTAAATATCGGTATCGACCAATTCGGCGGAGTACAGTGTCAGTGACGAGAGTTTTGTTTTCGAGTGCGTTGTTACGCGATAGCCCCAAACTCCTATATCTCCATTGCTCAATCGTTTTTAGCCCTCGTGTACACGAAATCCAGACATGTTGACGTGCTACATGACAGCCGTTCAGTCTGAATTTTTTGCCGGTGACAGTCAGAGAAAGTATCGAAAACTTCCCCAGAGGTATCGTTAGTCACGTACAGACATTTTTTTGTTACATATGCTATCTTTAAACGACAACTCAATGATTTCAGGAACAATGTCAATGTCGAAGGCGCCACCCACAAACAAGTGGTGGACCTGATAAAATCAGGTGGCGATGTTTTGACTCTAACTGTGATCTCGGTAACGCCCCAAGAGGCCGAAAGACTGGAACCTTGCGAAGACTTGAGGTAAGGTATATTCTTTATTATTTTTCTTTCTTATCGATAAACGACAATCGGATTGATGGTCTTGAATGACCCAGTTTCTTGATTTACATGTATATGCGTATGTTTCAGTTATGCGTCAGTGGATTACAGCGAGAAAAGATCATTGCCTATCAGCGTACCAGACTACCATGTGAGAGAACGTAAGCACGAACGTTTTGTTGTTTTCAATGTTCACATGGCTGGACGACACCTGTGCTCTAGACGTTATCGCGAATTCGCTGCGTTGCATATGGCACTCAAGAAGGAGTTTATAGGATTTAATTTCCCTAAGCTGCCGGGGAAATGGCCATTCCAGTGAGTTGGATTTTGTTTTTATTCAAATGAAACAATCCTGGTAGAAATGCTTACCATGGGTCGGTTAAATAAATGTGAATTTTTTTCAACGGGTACGTGTGAAATTCTTTTTAACTTGTTGATTTTTGAGATAGTAATACATTTTCTACTAGAGCAAATTTTGACGTTTATCGAACGATTCGTAGTGTTGAGATAATATTTTTAATGCATGAATACGCGTATAAATTACTAGTTAATAAACTATTCATAGCAACCAGATCTGTGTAAATGCTGCACACTAAAAAAATTAATTCGTTGAATAAAAACAATCGGTTGTGTGTATATTTAATGAAAATAATTTTACTTTCAAATTATTGTTTTGAAAATGACGTAAATACGTTTAAATGATTATTTGATATACAAAAGTTATTTTACAAGCGCTCTGTATTTTAATCACTAAAATAGTTCGCATCTTTTAATTAGATGTGTAACAAGATTGCTCGAAAGTTTGCTGTGAAAGTTACTGAAGAACAAATTAATTTCGCCTTAAACTTGAATATTTCTAATAACAGGTTAAGCGAGCAGCAGCTGGACGCAAGGCGGCGAGGCCTGGAGCAGTATCTAGAAAAAGTTTGCGCGGTGCGAGTTATCGCAGAAAGCGATGCAATGCAGGAGTTCCTTACAGATAGATTAGAAGAAGACGGCGATCAGGGACCAGCTGTTGACCTAAAGGTCCTTTTACCCGATCGAGAGGTCGTCACTGTGACGGTGCCGAAAGCCGCATCGGCTAAAGATGTATACGAAGCAGTTTGTTGTCGAGTTGGTCTCGATGCTGAGACTTCCAAGTACTTTTATCTTTTTGAGATAGTCGAGTATAATTTCGGTGAGTTACCTGCTCTCAAATATTTTTATTTAAAGTAAAGAGATATCAGATCTGTTATCCACTCAGTCGAATCGTCATTTGTAGAATGATGTATGATTTCATTTAGATCGTATTGAGAGCTTATCACGCCGATCAGAGATTAGACGATATTATGCATTTTTTGCATTGAAAGACGCCGCGTAAATATTTTTGAGTTGCTTGTTAATTTAGCAAGATCCTCGTTCGTGCGGAATAAATTGCAAGGTGGAAAACAACTTAAAAGAGTCGCACAGTACCGGAATAATGAACCCTCGTGAAGTACACTTCATCTTCCATGTTGAAAAAAAAATCTACTTTCAGAGAGGAAACTGCAGCCCCATGAACACCCTCACACACTGTACATTCAGAACTACTCGACAGCGAGTGCCACCTGCCTATCGATCCGGCGATGGCTCTTCAATATTTCGAGGCCTCTCAGCGAGCAGGCGCTCACGTGGATCTTCTGGCAGACTGTCGACGAAGTTAACCGAGGCCACATTACTGCCGGCGAGAGGCTTTACCAACTCAAAGCCCTACAGGACGCGTCTAGAAAGCACGAGGTACTGGTATACGTATGATACCCGTTAGTGGTTTATTTTTGCGACTTTTGTAAAAATGAACACAGCACTAATGACTCGAATTACTTCTTGTTTAGTATCTAAAATTAGCCCGAGAGTTGAGCGGATACGGCGATATAGTGTTCCCGCATTGTCCCTGTGATTCGAAAAAAGAAGGCCATGTTGTAGCAGCGGTGGGTATGTCGGCGTTTAAACTTCATGCAGCCAAGGAAGACGGTACATTAGAATCGCAGGTGGTTGAGTTTCAATGGAACACCATCACTCGTTGGGAGGTCGACGACGAAGGAATGGCCTTCTGTTTCCAATACACGCGTACGGATAATCGTCCACCGCGTTGGTTAAAAGTCTTCACACCCTATGTAAGCTTCTTTTCTACTTATAAAATAGTAATTTCTTTAGTAGGATTACTTATACTTTCTTATTATTTAACAGTATATGTTCCTGTCCGATTGCTTTGACCGAATAGCCGAGGAGGCGAAATGGGAGGATCCAGGCGAATGACAAAGAATGCGAAACTAATTAGACTCCTGGCATTTCGTAAAGAACGTAACGGAATTTCCGACTATATAAAATGACTTTTAGGTTACACGAAAAAACTTGCAACCTCTGTTGCTAAAGCGAAAAATCGATGATTCTCTTTTGAAGAATGTTACACTGTTCTACGATTATCAATTTTTTAATATAGAGACTGGAAAGACCGTCCCCTCCATAAGATAGCACTCTGCAATGTTTGTTTAACGATCATTTGATATTCGTTATAGTGTTGAACACAAGAAAAAATGCTTCGAGTATTCGCGTGAGTACCTAAAAACTCGGGGCATATTTTCGTATTTATCTGATCGTAAACATCTTAGTGATCGAGTGCAATGAGTTCGTTAGAATTCGATAGATGGAAAAATGTCATATGAAATCGTGTTTGCCTAGATAAGCGAAATCATCTGGCCTACTATTTAATATCATGTATTAGATTATCTTCTCTCTAGGCTACAAACCTCATTAATTTCTCTTAAACGTAAAAAATATTACATAAGATCATTAAGGTAAATTAAGGTAGCAAGCAAGTATTATTGTATTTCATGTCCGCCACTATTGCACCGCTGTTCAACCATAACAAGAATCTTTTTTTGATATTAATTTTTCATGTTCATCTAATATATATACTTGATTTTTAAATCGTACTTTCATTTATATCATATATTAGAGAGAATCGGATTTGTATGTACATACCACTATTGCAATTTACTGCAATGAATTGTGCCATAAATCCGTATCGGTTAAGATATATGATGTCGAGTTTTTGCTTTCGTGTGGTTGGACGGCTCATTTAGTCGAACTGTTAGGAATATTTTATTTGTATCTTTTTAACAATAGTGCTCTTATAGTAACGCGTTTTTTATAAAAACATAGATGGGAAGTTTAACGTGATTAAGGATGTATGAAACAATGCAGTGATGAAAATAAGCTTTCGTTTATCCTAAGAGTAATAATACTCAAAACTCATTGAATAAGTTCAAAATAATTAGCACTGACAAAAAATTATTAAAAGTTGCTTTTGAACAAAATTGCATGAAATGTTTGTGGCTGTACTTTACGTTTAAAAAGTATGAAAATTTTAAGGATTCCGATAGTCAAGTGCTTATCGAGCGATCGACTTTCGAAACATTGTACATAATTCTCACAATACTATTAAGTGATAATTATTCATACAAATTTGTTTCTAAATGACATTTATTATCAATATTTATGTTGTTCATTTTTGTGTTGAAGTTTATTGGAGAAAAAAATTATTGACTATTATTTCTATTATTTGTTAACGCTCGATGGGCACAATAAAAAATTACTCTTATCAACGTGAAAAATATTCGAATTATTTATGTATACATATAGATATATGAGAAATCTCGTAAGTTCGTACGAATGCATACACATATATGATTGTCGTTACTGTTTTTAAACTTTATGAAAAATTCCGCGAGAAAAATGAAATGCATAAATGTATAGTTATATGTTGTAGGAGATATAGACTCGAATGTGATGAGGGATATAATTCCAGATTTAAAAAAAGTAAAAGAGAAATTTCGAGAATATTATAGTGCAAGAATACTGTTAGTGATAGTGTGCTATACACTTTAAGTAATGCAGTGGCGGATATGCAAGACCAGTCTAAAATTCGTCAAGCGCCGATGCTTTTTGGTGCTTATTCGTTCTCTATATACACAATTCCGGTGTGTACGTGTATTTGGTTGATATGAATCTTCACGAATGAAATCTTCATTAAATAATTTTAGAGTAGTTTACATAGTTTAGGAAGAAGCCTTCAAATCAAATTTGTCTTCAAGCCCACTCATTTTTTTCAAGTTAATTGTTGTTATTATAATCTGGCAAAATATTTGCATCTTCTAGTTATGTAAAACAAATTGTTATTTAATTTTGTTTATCTTCGTGTTAATTGTTCAAAAATATACACATTATTCGAATCTTTAAGATTAAACGACATCACACACACACATATATATGATTGTGTGTATATATATATATATACAATCATTGAAGCTTTTATTTATAATTTCGAGTGTTATTCTTTTTTTAAATATGATGATATTACTTCATTAAAGAATTGAAGTTTACGATTAGCTTTTAAAGTTATGTTTATCATGCGTTATGGGAATATTCATTTAATGAATCATTATTTACATTATTTTTTACAGTATATACATATAAACATAATAGAACATTTTATGAAAATGTTTGATTTTTCACATACACTCCGAGTTGAACTTGACGCGAATTTCGTATCATCTATTAGTTTTATTTCTTTGTAACCACAAATGAAGTAAAGCCGATGTAAAGCAATAAAGTTATCTCTTGTGTAAAAAAAAGAAGAAAATCGTGTCAAGTTTAAGGATTTTTCCGTCTTGTATAGTATTAACGATATTATATAAAACTTACTACGTCTCATGTGTACTTTCATCCCCTCTATGTTGCGTTAAAGTCAATGAAACTTAAATTAAAAAGTTCAGAAATATTTATGAGTATAAAAAAATAAACCAAAACAGTAGAGGCGCATTATGCTCTTTTGAACAGATGTGAAATAAAACAACGATAGCATTTTATAGGAACTGGAAACGAAAAGTAGTACAAAGTTCGCGTAGAACAAATTTGTCTACAAATTACCGATAATCACAAAACATTGGTACTTGCTAAAAAGAAAAAAAAGGAATATTAAAGTAATAAAGTAGCAATGTTGAAAGTGGAAAAATTCTATATACGAGTATTGTATATTTGAAAGAGAAAACACTGTATAACTTCTCGACAAATGTATAATTATCGAGCGCAAGTATGCAAAATCCATTACGTTTCCTTTGAAGAAACGTAATGTTCTAGTTACGCAATTTAATTTCGTTATCACGTCAATTGTTATTCGAACACATCGTTCGCCTGTTCAACTACAATATCTTTGCGCACTCATTGATTTGTACACGCGCTTTTTACATGCGATGCATTTAGGCGCTCGTCAAGCAAGCTTAACGACCGATTCACGCAGACGTATGATTTTTAATTGTAATCGCGTTATAGATCGCATATCAATACGGTTAAAACAATTAGGCATTAATTAACGATTACGCATAGCCTTTAAGCATCTGTATTTTCGAGTGAACGACTCAACTCACGCGCATAATGTATATTCGAACGTATATTATCCATACGACTCTCTTTCCCTCTGCGCCTTTAATTTTAAGCATCGTCGGCCCGTAGTTGTTTCACGGGGAAATAAAAAATGTCTGTGTCTCTATGAACGACGGGCCATGTGTATGCGGATCATCGCGACGATTCGTTTATCAGGAAAAGCGAGGAAGAAAAAGAAAAAACAAGCGAACAGAATAAAAAGTAAATCGAATGCAAAAAGTACATGTGTTTCCGTTCTTACTCAACGACCTATTCACGACAACAGCCTATTGTCCTGAGGAGCATTGATCACTTCAAACCCAGAATGAAGATGCAGATGTGTGGAAAAATAATCCAATTGCCGAGTATTTAGTCTTTTGTGTACTCGGCAAAATTGATACAGTCTTGTTTTATTGATTCGCAATACCTGTTGAATATTTTAAAACATTCTTAGTGTACGGCTTTAAAATAGTGAATTATACGTTTTTCATGCGTTTCATACAAAAGAATTAACTTTTTGAAAAGGACAATTTAACTAATGGAAAATGTTATTTGAACATTTACATAAGGGTTTTATCACACGAAACGGTCCTGTCTGAATATGAGCCTCGTTAGCAAGTGTAAGAGAGTATATATTTACTCTCTTACATTTATATATATATATACGTATACTGTTACAGTTGAAATAGTTACTGCCGCTTTCTAGTTGCTGACAGTTACGCATTACCTACTAAACAGTTACAGTTTGCACTATTAAATTAATTTTCGGAGTTAAATTGTGATAGTTAAATTCATTATTTAAAAGGAAGAAAATTTTCGCTACGATAACGATCACTGGATGTGTTCAGTTTCTCAATTTTATCAATTGAGCTTTTCGATTTTATTTCAAAAATCATCTAAAAATCACTGTTCGTGACAAAAACAAATCTAAAAACAGTAAATTATCACTGAATTAACGTTGCACTCAGTAATCAATGAACATTTTTCTATACCGCGACAAATATATATATATATATATTGAAAATTCCGTTTCGTGTTCATTTAGAGTGTATTTTGTGTAGTCTACATTACTTAGAAATTTAATTTAAAAAACGTATCATTTTCAGTTATTTATATGTAAAAAAAATGCACGATAAAAAGTTCCCGAATAAGATGGAAATTTATTTTAAAATTATATTTTGGATGAATTTTTCAAGCATATGCATTGCAGATCCAATTGAAATCACTTGTAGCTAAAAAAAAAAGAAAAATCTCAAATTATACGTAAATAATATTTGAATGAAATTTAAATCGAGTTAAAGGAGAATTGCAAATTCCATGCGCAGAAGCGTACGTGGGAAATGTATCTAAAAAAGTATCTATATGTAAATCGCATCTGCGAAAAATGCACAGTTTCAGTATTCTGGTGTACTGTATACATGCAAACACTCATATATGCATCCTTGTACGTGCAAGAAAAGGATTGCGCACTATTCGTCGAATGGGTGTGCGCGAGTTTTATTATCAGTGTCGGTTCGATGCCGTTGACCATTTATGTGCTCGCATATAATTATTATTACCCGATAATGACTGAATAAAGTCACGAGTTCACTCTCACTCTCTCATCTCGCCACGATTAATTATTTTTCGCGGAAGAGTTTCTTTCTCAGTTAGCGAGAGAGAGAGAGAGAGAGAGAGAGAGGAGCAACTCGTCACAAGCGCTTAAATAGACGAGCTCAGCTTTGCTAATCCCGCAGTTCTGCGTTACACGTTGCGCTAAACATTTTCGGGCCGTTGGATTCTTTCAAGGCCCACTTTCAGGATCCTAAGTACTTGTGTCTACAAGGAAAGAAATTGTTCTCTCTCTCTCTCTCTCTCTCTCACACACTCTGTTTATCCGATCTCTCGCTCTCCACCCTCCCCTCTGCGCCATTAAAAAATCGGTTTATCTCTTTGTCATCTGGATATTGCGTATACGTATACGCGCGTTATATATACAACACACGGAACATAGCTTTTGTCGGTGCAAAGATAATTCAGAAGTGTAGGATCGGCAAACAGAGTCTATAAAAGCAAAATGATCGGTATACAACGGCGGCGATGCACGTTATACCTGACCGGCTAAGGTAAGGGGGTATAAGAAGAAGCGGAGGTTCTCGAGAGCAGTGTAGACGCTAAGGAGATATCGAGCACGAGCTAAGTGTCGAACGATATGTCTAGAGAGTGGTAGTCGTCGGTTTGGAAGAGCTTCGATTCTTACCTGGGAATTGCGCGACATTTCTTTTTCTCATCGGCAAATATATACGGCCAAAATCCGTTAACATGGATAAGACAGCGAGGAGGACGAAAAAATCGGGCAAAAATAAGGTTTGTTGCATTCTATAACGTATTACGCTTTCATCCACGAATCCTTATCGCGCAGACACGATTATCTATTAAAACCTCTCACGATACAGTGTAACGTCTATTACTCTTCGCAAACGTATGATATACGAAACGTTTAATTTCTAGAACAATCTTTAAACATCTCACTCGTAGCTTCCGAGATTTTCGCACTCGAATTATCGTGGAACTATCGGCCTGTAATCGCTACCGGCTTCTATATGTGTCTTGCATAGGTATATACACACCTATGCGATATACGTGCTGTGTACTACAAATTTTTACGTAAACCAAATTTTTTTATCTCGATTCTGCAGAGAGTTACGTCAGTGTAATAATGCGCGGATCACATTATCTCAATGTCACACGCGCATATAATATCGCGTACCGTTGAAGTTCAATCGAAATCACGATAATCTATGGACATTCGAGACAATACCGGACGTAGATTCTATACTCGACGTGTCGCGTGCGGTTACGAGCACAGTCGGAAAATAAGATGATTCATGTGAACAAATGAGAGTTTTTTTGTGCCGTGGAAATCGGTATGTGCGCGCTTGGCTTGACATAATCAACGCGACGTTAAAAATCGCAAATAGATCGTTAAATGTGATTAAAATTATGTAAGGCGCGGAGAAGCTTTGGCGTGCGAGTTTAAAGAAAAAAAAATTACATGCGATCGAAAATGCGGTTAATTTATTTCGAGTTAGCGTCGCGAACATTGTAAATCAGATCGGCGATCTGCAAATGAAAAAGAGCCTTGCGTCGTTGCGCGTAATGAGTAGGTACGATGTGTACACACATATGCTGTTAAAGTATAGCGTGATTCATATATATATATTTTTTTTTATTGTATTTGCTAAATTATGTAGGCGAAGAATTTGTTGTTTTTTTTATTGGAGAAAATTTATTTTCACATTAAGCGTATAATCGACAAATTCTTCTGAAATGCGTGACGATATTGCTCTTTCCGCGAACTAGAATACAATTAAAAGTGGTGTATGAAAATACGCACGTTTTATGAATTAAAATTTGAAATAAATTTTATGCATTATCATGTATTCGAATGGGTTTTTTTTTATTTCTTTCAATATTACAGGATGATGAGTCTATAAATGCAAAATATTCTCGCGATATCTCGCAATCGTTTGTTGTAAAATACTTTCTCTTGTAATCACTGAAACAGGCATACATTATAGGTGTACCTGAAATATCTTCGTTTAGCTCATTTCTATTTTTACAAATGTATATAATTATATCACATGCGATGTCTCATTAACTAAAGACCTCGAAAATTCAACGATGAATCTGAAAACAATTACAATAACAGCCTTTTGGTAAACGTTAAAAAAGTCTCTGCACACTTAGTCGACACTTGCGTATTTACGTGCGGTTACTTAGTTATGAAGTAGAATTTTTAAATTTCCATCGCGAAATTTCATATTTTTCAAATACGATTATTAAATCATCAATGTCTCGATAATAAGAATATTCAAGGTAAACTTTAGCAATACATCGAATTCTTTCAGTCTTTTTACATAAATATCAACTTTTACGCAAAATTTTATTCCACAAAAAAATTATTATAATCCGTAAAATAAATTTTTTTAAAATAACTAAGGCTTTCCTTTTCAAATTATCGAAAAAAAAATAATTAGAATAAAAATTTAAATGATCATTTTGGTTTTAAACTGAACAAAAACCCACCTTACCACTAGAGTTTTAATAAGACATTCCTCTATAAATTTCCATTTAATCGCTTAATTTTTGTCGAATTGCCGTTTATTCCCTAACTTACAAAGTTCTTGGCGATTTTGTCTGAAACGTAACGGCTAAAATTCCTTGCTTGTTTCTGGATTATTGGGCCATAGTATGAAAATTAAATTAAAAAATACAATTTATTTTAATCACAGTGTATGATTGTGTCATATAATCATATAAGTATATAATTCATTACTCAATAAAATTTGAATCCCATAGTGGTGGTAACCTTTTGGAATTAAGTTACCCCATCGACAATGTTTGATAATAGCTAATAAAACTACTAATAAATTTTAATACCGCGAATGTAAATATATCGTCGTAATCGCAGTTATATTTATATAACCTTATCCCACACTGACACATTTACTCTTTGTAATCAAAAGGAAATACAATACTCTTGATCACATGTCAAGACGAAAAGTTGTATTGAAGTAACCGCATTCGTTGTAATTTTGGTGGACTATAATTAATTCAATATAATTAATTAATTGAAGTAGACGAGCTCATTTAAAAGTTTCTTTATAAAAGCCTGTGATCTCACGACAAGTAATAATACCGTCAATATTTGAAACTCATTTATGGGTTTTAACTCGTTTTATAAGCTTCACACCTGTATGCGGCTTTTATTAAGTGTATACATTGAAATTGCTTGTTTGAATTAATCTATTAATTTATCCTGTTGGAAAAAAGTGTATCCAACATTTTTTGTTTCACGGGAGTAATCTCTTTAAGTGCAACAAGCCAACGATTATCTAAAAAAATGTTTGCTCCTTACATCCCCTGAACCCTTGACTCTCAGCTGCATAGCCGGTTGCTTCATCTCCAAACACATATTCATCTCCCACTCTTCGTATCAACTTCGTCCAGCCCATCGCGTATAACCAGCTTAACGACCTCATGCCTGCACTCACACTCACACCTGTTTCAACGTGCGCAGAAAGTGCTGCTCTCCATAGTTAATCCGTGGGACGTAAAACTCGCCAGTGTCGACCCCGTCGGTTTGGCTACTCGTCGGGGCGTCAGCATCGACGACCTCGAGATCGGTATCCCGAGCAGTCCATCCCCTCCATCAACGCCCAGGACGCCTTGGCCGTGGTACAAGCCGTCGAAAAATCCAACCTCGCCGCTGTCAACGAGGTGAGAACTTCATTACGCTTGTGCACATACATGGGACATATACACACGAGTAAACATAATCTATCACGAGACGGTGACGTTTAATCGTTTAGCGCGCTACGCCTTTTTTTTCTCTCCGAGTGCGAATGTGTCTGCAATAGTAGCGTCCGAGAATGCGATGTGTACGCATATATACTCCGGTACACTTTCCGAGCGTTTATCGTCACTTACAGATGTAGATTTCGTGCGATGCACGTATTTCAAAGATTGCATAACGCAAATTATTCAATGAAATCCAAAATCCGATCATTGCACGCATTATATGAAAAAGAGAGAGAAAGAGAGAGAGAGAGAGTGTGTGTGTGAGAAAGAAAAAATATGATTTACACGCTTAGTGTTATTACAGTGCTTAAATCGACGCTTGTATGTGTGTCTCTATGTGTGTGTATGTATATATAGTAGCAACGCATCTCCGGCGGATGATAGGCCGGTACAACTCGCGGATGTTCCAATTAAGCCCTCTCCGACGAAAGACGGGGAACAGCAGCCAGTAGCGAGTCGAAGAAACGACGTGGAAAAGAACGGAACGAACGAAGATGTCGAGGATAGCGACGGGAAGAACGAGAAGTCGCTCGTGACACTCGTCGAAGATCTCGTGCGGTCTAGGTAAAATTTCAACTATTTTGTGTTTTTTGAAATACTGTAAATTTTTATTCAAGAGTTTCTTCTTTTTTTGGAAATAGATACAACAATCGAGCTCCGGTGATCCAACGAAAACTCCGAAAGCCGATAAGCATCAATCATACAGGTTGGATTCATAACGTAAGCTATAAAGTAGAAATTCACTTCATATGAAACTGAAAAAAAATCGGTTACCGATCGATTTCACGCGTACAGATACTTAGGCTTGTTGTTGTCCAGTAACCAGTTTCCCAACCAAGTGATCGGGTCATCAGGCTTCTCTTCGCAGCACTGACGCAAACGATGAACGATCAGTTTCAGAAAGGTGTGTTTCTTTTATTTTAGGAGAAATTATATGAATACCTTAATAAGAGCTTCGCTTAGCGTGGGATTCACGTATTTCCAGAGGTAGTCCACTGCCGATTCATCCTTTGGCATCTGTTCCGGAAACTCTGATAAAATTCAGTTTTTTTTAACCCAATTTTAAAATGTAGGACTATCTTTGCTTACGATCAGGAAAGAAGAATCCGATCTCCCTCTCCGCCGATTGCCGATCTCTACTACCATGAACCACGTTAACGATATCATCGTCTTTTCTTCCGAATCTTCCTCTAATACTATCTGGTACGCAGTCTCGAGCATCGGTAACCTTTTTTGGACCCATTAATTCTCGCCATTCTTGAATAGCATTTACCTTACCGATCACGTATACCAAAATAGGTCCGGAACTCATGTAGGTAATCAAGTGCGGGAAAAATTTCTCTTTGAACTTGTCGAGGTAAAAATCTGACACTTGCTCGGGTGTGAGTCTCACCCACCTCAATTGGCAGATGTGAAATCCAGCATCGAGAATCATCTGCTCGATTTCTTTTCGGAAGATCATAGCTTCCGGTTTTATGATCGCTAGAGTTCGCTCGAATTCGTTTGAACTCTCGATGGTCTCAACGCTCGATTTCGAGACGGTAGAAGTCTCGTAAGACTTTTCGGTCGTACAGTCGCAGGAGACGCTGTCGAGCGTAGAAGTCGATGTTTCGTCGGTAACATCGTGTGACTGGAATGATCACTCGTTTCGTAAAAAAGAAAAAAATAAAAAAAAAAGAGAGAAGATTTCAATGAGGCCAGTGAATAATTACAGTCGACGACGAAGGCGGTGGCGATTCAGAAGACGACAAAAGATTGAAAACGCTTCTGCTAACTTCGACCTGGACCACGGCGTAAGGTGGTTCGAAATCTTTCGATATACCGGAAGCTTTTGTTTGGCAAACGGAAGCTAAATCCGAGTGTGGATTATCTGTTTCGGAGCTCTCACAGTCGCACGGTTCGTTATCTTGTTGCATAGTGAGGAGGAAATTGGAGGTTAAGGAAACAAATGAGGACAGTTTACTGAGGTTTATTTATAACACAGCTGCCTGTGTGTGCTGAAACTGTAATGACACGGGAAATTCTTGGATGTAAGAAATATGCGGTGCTTTTGTTCTTATCTTTTGTTTGTTGAGTAGTAGTATCTTTGACATGTTGAAGTTCGATCGTGCTTATATATGCCCTTGATAAATATGTATCGAAACAATGGTTTCTATTTAGTTATTTTGTGGGTTTCTTTAATGCGAATTCTTTTGATAAGGGAGATAATTGAATTGTGACTTTTTAAATCCGTTTTATGGGTGTAAACAGTGTAATTCATTAGATTCAATTTCAATTCATAAAGGAGTACTAATTATTATGTGAACTGTTATGCGAACTGATGAAAATAATTTATTATTTATTTAATTAAATTCTATTCCAAAGTACATGAAATTCATGCAATTGCACATACGTTTTTTCACTATATTGAAATGTTAATTTATGCATGAATATTTAGAAAATTGTAATTACTCATTATTAAATCATATAATTGCATTTACATTTAATGCACTAGCCCGTACGGTAACGTAATGTACTTCCCATACTAACACATTAAAATTAATGAAAAACCTTTCAGCGTATATATATATATATAGAGGATCTTTTGGTAGTTATATTCATAATAAATTCTTATTCAGTGTATTCGTCAGCTCTATATTTAAATTACGTGTCACGTGCGTATCAGGTGTCACTATAAATTTTCTAAGGAAATCTTATTTTTATTTTTTGTTTTTCTTTTGTATTAAAATAAAGATATAATATGTATATAATTTCAAATTTCACGATAATTTAATTACCTTCCATTCGATACAGGTTTATAAATTGTTTTTAAACCGTCAAATTTTTTTATGAATTTTCCACTTTTACAATCGCGGATTCATGCTATCTACGAAGCATATGCAAGCTAATCGTTAAACAGAACACGAGTATATCTAACAGTCTATTTCCAAATTTTTGCAAATAACAATCTAAAATAGATCGAATTAATGAACCAATAATTAAAGAACAATTAACGAAACAAACATTAAACGCGTAAGTTCGTTTTCCAGGTGTGAACGAATCTTTCGAAGCAACGAGCAAGAGCAATGATTTTCCGGTAAATGGTTCGGTAAACAAAGCAGCCTCGAAGAAGAACAGCAAAGAATCTACGGAAAACTCTCCCGGCGTTAAAAGCCGCAAACTCAGTCTTTCTATGCCAACCAAGCTCGATGACATGGATGAGCTTCGTATTGGGAACGAGAAGGTAAGAATAAAAAAAAATTTTCCTGCCCAACATTCAAAGCTTGGTGTAGTTTATATTCAGAATCTTTCATCTATGCGACGATAGAATAGGGGATAGTGGATAGATAGTAATTTTTACATAAAGTAAAAATAACTCTAGTTTTCAAAATGTATAAATGCTCGATTTAATAAACAATATAAATCAACTAAAAAAAAGCTCATATTGTATATACGAGTTTATCTGCTATTTTATGATACTTCATCCGATCTATATCGCGCGACATTGAGATCTCAAAATAATGCCCGCATAAATATTATTAGTCTTAACAGAGTCGATACTAAACACTTACATAGTTTGCACTGGTGCATCAGTGATTTTAGGATTTAATACTCAGTATTTCAATTTACAAAAAGTTTAAGTTGGCATCTACCTCATTTCAAACACTGAACTTTTTTGCATTATTATTTAATATTGTCAATAATAGTTTATAAACAGTTTTATTGAAAATATTGATGATTCAGTATCTTACAACCCAATTATTAAATTCATGTACATTTGCATTGAATTTTCTAAGCAGACAATTGAAAAGTGAATTTAAATTACAGTTTAATAAAATTTAAATTGAAATTTAAAGTCGAATGAATATTCAATTTGGAATAAATTAATTTCTGATAACGTCGAGAAAACAAATTTCCTCAGCATTAAAGTGAATATTGAATTAAAAAATGTTGATCGGTATAGATACTAGAATTTGTTAGTGAATAGTAAATAGTGAATTGCACCTGCACTCTGAATGTCAAATGAGAGGTTGAAAATGACAACGTATAGACTTATCATTGCAACATTATGTTTGTGAAGCGAATAGTATGGTTAATACTATCAAAACAAGTGAGAAATTCGCTGATTCATTTGTACAATGTATAAACCAGCTGATGCCTCATAGTGTAATACGTTTGAATAGTCTCCCGTGTTTACAACACCATCTTCTAATATACACATTCAAACAGCAGGGATTCGCGAATAGAATCGCATCGCCGTAACCATAACCGTCACTGTTCATCGAAATGTCTATTTTATAAAGCATCGAATCGAAAGTAGTAGTAGTACTTCCGAAGTTTACGAAATGGACGAGGAACGCGATGAAAAATATCAGAGATGCAGCTCAATGCATTCGCTGAAACGAGCGCTTTCCGGCCGTATGACGCGATTGCATTCGATAACCGAGGTACATATACATATATATATATATATATATATATATATTCTTTCTCGATTTGCACGATACGCTGGCTATTTTCATTGCGGCTGTGAAAATCGGATAAATATACCGTCGATACAGTGTTTCGTAAGAGTCGAAACGTGTATGATTACTGGATTTTGAGGGTCGCGCGATTGACC
Organism: Apocrypta bakeri; assembly: GCA_018906985.1. Taxonomy (NCBI): domain Eukaryota; kingdom Metazoa; phylum Arthropoda; class Insecta; order Hymenoptera; family Pteromalidae; genus Apocrypta; species Apocrypta bakeri. The sequence goes on from JACCIA010000005.1 coordinate 10,223,151, forward strand.
GTGAAATCTCGATTCTCTGTACATGTGCGAGTGGATTCGATTACGTAACGCGATATCTGCGCAACCCAGAAATTATGGAAACCTTCAATATACAGAGTTATTTCGCTTATTCCAGAAAATGTTTGCTTGTGCGTTGAAAAATACAGAGTGAAATTTATCTTGCGAGTCTATAGAGGTAATATTTATTTATTATGTGATAATTTTGAAATTGCCTGTAAATTATGGATTGCTCGTAAATATTGTTTTGTACATTAATTATAACTTAAACTTTGTCAGGAAAATTTTTGAATTTTTTGCGAACAAATGGATTTTTTCAATTTGTCTGTGTGAGTTCGTGCCAAATTATGTTTATTCGATTAGTTACTTCGACATTGCACATATCTGCAAGTGCACCTTTTTTATTTAAACCTTAATATTGTTGTAATTCAAATTTTATTGAATTCTATGGATTCTGACATTAAATTTCCTAGAAACTTACTTTAGTGTTCGTATATAAGTACTTTTATTATTACTGAGTAGTGTGGAGCTGATGGTAACTGATACATATAATATAGTATTTAAATGCAAATAGATTAGCGTACGTCAATATATTTTTAAACTGTAACGTTATCTGTCAACAATAATTATAATTAGATATAAATTAATGTTACAAATATTTTCAGAGATATTCTTATTTGTCATCTTTTCAACCGAGTCTATTTTAGATAATAAATTAATATTATTTGTAATCTTTGGTTTTTTAAGAAACTTTTGTCTTTCTGAAGAAATTAAAAAAATGACAACTATAAAATAATAATAAAATACATATATTTATATTGTACGAAGGAAAGTGTCGAATTTCATTTAAAAGATAATTGTGTATACTTAAAGTATTTACACAAAAATTATTTTATTTTATATTTAAAAGCATTGATAAGTGCCGTTGTTAACTTGTGTAGTACAACTACTATAGATTAATATTAATTTCTTATTTTCTATTTTTGTACACTTTTCCAACAGTTATTTTCGGGAATAAATGACTTTTTTCAATTCCAGGGCGTCACGTCGAAGTACACGCGTCGCGAAAGTGACAGCAGTGCAACGTTCAGCAACAGCGGCTCGACTTTAAACGGAAGCACGTTAGGTTCCGAAACTGAAGATGAAGAAAACGACGACGAATCGTCCAAGTACGTGAGATTATTGAAAATTCTTCCATCTTCAAAATAGTATTACCGCATTGTTTGCCTACCACAGCGTAAATACGCTTATACGAAAGAGAAACTAAAGGCGAAAAAAAACATCGACTATCAGCGATAGTAAATTATCGTCGAACCCTGAGCTCACATCTCGTTTTTTTTTCTTCTTCTGATTTCATTATACTTTAGTCTCGACTTATTTACGGCTCGGGTAAGGTCTTACTCGCTTCTTTTCCTCAGCGCGAGTAGTGTCTTTATAAAAGAACGGTGTAGTCGCAGCTGTGTTTAGCGCGAGTGAATAGCTTTTGTCGAATGTCTGAAGGTCGATTTGACGAAACTACAAGATGTTCCCGAGATACGATGTGGGCAGTGCTATGTCACTGCAGAGGTAAAGTTTTGCGGGCAATTAAAAAGTAAACGTAGCGTATATATATATATATATATATGAAAGTGTGTGTATAATATAAGCTTATATTCGGTGGACACAGCGATAAGACTGTTTGCTTTTGCTTGGAACGACTGTTTCGAACGTCACTCGGCGCCGTTCGTTCATTAGCACCGTTTTCTTCGCTCCGCGCGAAAATCTAAAAGAGAAAATAGACGCGTTGTGACTGTGCGCGATACCAAAAAGAGGCCACGAGAATACAGAAGGCGAATTTCTTTTTTTCTCGTAGGATACCACTGCAGTCGCCGCAGCGACAGGCGGGAAATAATATTCCCTCGTCGACGATCTCAAGGAAACTCAACAGCGTCCACATGGATTACCCGAATGCCCAAAGCACCAATTCTACTATTACAAGTGTTAACAGCATCAGTAGTTTATTGAAGGAGAAATTACAGTGGACTATCCCTGCTGCGTTGAGAAGTAGCAAGAAACGACAGAACGCTGATTATAGGTGAGTGAGTTTAATTTGAGTCATTTATATTTTTTATCCCTGAAAATTTTTCTGCATACGTGGAGCTGAAGTGGGTTACCACAAATACGAGCGTGTTGATGGAATCAAAATTTTTCTATTTCCGTAAATATACACTGACAACTGTTTCTTTATGTATCAGGCTACGAGGTTTCGTTGGTTTTCTGTTTCTCTGCGTTGTGTTCCTTGTTGGCTTCGCCCACGTATACTACACACAACATGTCTTGCAGCGAGCTTACTTCGACAAATTTAGGTATGACCGATGATTTGTTCTAGGAAATTAGAAGGATTCAGGTATACATTTATGTGCGTGAGATGATGTTGTAGGTTCAACAAGAATGAGAGGGTCATGCACGTCTACAACAATATGGGTGTGGATATAATAGCAGCTCGCCTAGGAGTCGGTATCCCTCCAGATACAGGTGTCTTTAATTGCCTACCACAGCATCAACGTCCAGATAAAGTCTGTCTGGAATGGCTGCAACATTCGAGACTCTACTTGGGGCATACTAAAAGGGACAGTATCAATTGTTACCACGTAACCTGGCAAGCTCTCAATCCTACCGTCAATCCACAGGACTGTTTTGATTGGTCTGTTAAAAGAGGACACTGGTATGGTGCTGGTCAAATTGAGAATATGGCATATCCTTTGGAACAAGGAAGACTCGAACCTAGTCCGTTTATTACTGGTGATATTAGGAAACATCCATTTGGGAATGTTTTGAAAAGGTACTTTTTAAATTCCAAAGGAGCAACCATAACTATTGATCCAGAGACACCGCTTTACGTATCGATCAATGTGACCCAAAAGAAAGAATTGTGTTTGATGGCTAAACACGATGCATTCGCTTATATAAATCATCTCACACCATTTCCACAACTGAATTATTCGATCTGCTCGACGGATAATATGAAAAATCTGCACTCTTCGATGGCTGAGAAGTTTCTATGGGATGGCCTAAAACCAGATGAACTTCAAGCTGTGCACTCATTGTTGACCGAACCCGTTTGGCAGATATCGCCAACTAACGAAGCTGATATCTACAACTATACAGAAGATGTCATAGCTTTAGGTTTCCTAAGGCAAGGACATGTACTTCTGAGCGAAGAATGGCAGCCAAGCTCAGGTGATTTTGTTCTAGACGAGACACGCTTTAAGTCGATGAAAGACACTATCGATGTTATCCACAGACGTGGCTTTCGCATCGTTTTCACTGTGCAACCGTTTATCTCTACTGAATCCGAGAACTTCAAAGATGCAGTTAGCAATAGGCTGTTGATCTCCGAACGTGGTAGTGATCCCAGAATCCCAGCTCTCACAAGATACCACAAGGTTAATAGTGCTGGGGTGCTAGATATCACCAACAATAAAACTTTACCCTGGCTTCAGAGCAAGCTGGAGGATCTCAAAGAAAAGTATCACGTGGACTCATTCTACTTGGATTTGGGTACTGCCCAGGACATGCCACACTACTACAAGTGCGAACAACCTCTGACCAACCCAGACCATTACAAAAGCCTGTTTGTAAATTCAATCCTAGGTTCGGTCCCGGTAATTGGAGTGTCTAGTGCTATCGATAGACCTAGAGCTCCAGTTTTCGTATCATTACCACCTTTCCCTTCATCCTGGAAAGCTATAAAAACGGTTATCCCAACCGTTCTGAACTACGGGATCATTGGATATCCTTTTATCATGCCTGGTGCTGTTGGTGGTGACGTTGCTCTTCCAATGGCCGATAACAACCCAGACAATGATTTTGAAGTTATCCTCCCAGAAAAGGAACTTTATATTAGGTGAATCCTTGGGCTTTTTTTAATTAAATAATTTGATAATAAAATTATTTTTACATTACAATGAAATAACTAATCATGCTTAAACAATTTTTTCCAGATGGCTACAACTATCCACCTTCCTCCCCGTTATTCGCTTCACCCATCTTCCTAGTAAATACTCTGACGACCAAGTCCTCGAAATCGCTAAGAGTCTAACAACTCTTCGTCAAAAAACGGTAACACCCCTACTAAAGAAATACGCGAATGTTACCTTGGATACAGGTTTACCAATCATCAGACCACTTTGGATGTTAGACCCCATGGACCAAGCTTGTCATCTCGTTGTTGACGAATTCTCTGTTGGTGATGAATTGATCGTCGCTCCAATACTTCACTCTGGCAGTCGACAACGCGAAGTTTACCTTCCAGCGGGTGTTTGGAAGGACGGAATAGACAAGAGTCTGAGAAAGGGTTCCAGGTGGATTCACAATTACAGAGTTGCTGAAGATAAAGTCGCGTACTTTGTCAAAATGCCTGATGACATGCGATTCTAAGAAGTGTTTGTGTGTGATGATGCACTTGCTATGATGCACATGCGACGATTGATAAGACTGTTTTCGTGATAGTGCGTTTAGTTGGTGCCGCTATGAAGACTTTTATCGTGTGGAAAGAGACGCTGCGATGCAAAATCGTGATAAAGCGCGGTTGTTGTTGCCACAGGAAAAGTTTATTCATTTTCCATGAGAATATTTATTTTAAATCAAGTCTGTTTTATCGGTATATGTTACTCAGTATTTTTACTTCGGTACATGAATACGTTTCATTACTACTATCTTTTATCTTCGTAAGCATTACTCGTTTTTCCTTGAACTGTTCACTGATGGATGGTACAAAGATGGATACAAATAATAAATATAAATAATTTGTAGTTCTGTTGCTACGTAGAGAGACCATAAAAAATATAATTTTTTTTTAATTAAGTAACCAAGTGCTGTCATTAATTTAAATGTACCACTACTGAACAAATATAGTTGTTATTAAATATTAGTTTGTCATTCACATATTATACCTTACACTATTTATTTAAAAATTATAACTTCATTTGTCGTTTCCCAGTACAAGGCAAATCAAATTATATACGTCATTATAAAAGTATAGGGAAATGTAGGATACGATGAAGGTGCACAGGTGTAAAAAAGAAACTCCTTTAGGTATAGTTTATATTTATTATATTATTAATTTTATCATATAGCATAACATTGTTATTTCTATTATAATAATCATGTAGCACCATGAACACTCCACAGTAAGTTTTAATTCGTTACTCGAAAACGCGATGCGACGGTGCGCTTCGAGGAATGAGAACCGAAGATGGTGAGAATTTGGCATTTTTTAATAACCTTCATATTATTTAAGCGGTAATTAATTAACTTCTTATATGCGACAATAATTATAGAATTATAACAAGAATATAATCGATTTTTTTTTAATTCATATGACTAGATGACATTGGGTGTATTTTTTTTTCATCATTTTCTTCTTCTTCTTCTTCATGTCATAATTGTAATAATGATATAGAGAAAAAAAATCATCGCGCGTATACACGGGTCCTATGACTAGAATCTCGAGCATTTTTCGAAAAAACATCTCATTTTCTTATCGAAGGTTTTTACCCTCATAAACAACGAAATTCGATAAACAATAAGTGTCTATTCGCCACGTAAGCCTCTTTGCCTTTCGAAGATTCTCGAAATAAATGGCTTATACAAGAGTTCAAGAAGCGTTTTTGGTTTGTTTTTCTCAAGCAACAACTATTTGCAAAATCGAATTGGCGCTTTTGCACGAATTTATCGTCGTTTTTCTATTTCATTTTTATCAACATCGCCTTCCCTTTTACACATACATACATACTTATGTATGCACGTATAGTTATAACTTAGTTCCCATCCCCGGTGTGCATCGCGACATTCGGGGTTTTGCCGTGCGGGTGTTCACCATTTCATTACTCTCTTTTAATCCATAAGTATATAAGAAATTTTGACTTTCACCGGATTTCGCGCAATATCTCCTGCGGTTGCGAAATTATTTTCATTTTCTTTTTCTTTTATCAAAGCTCACTCCCAATTCTCGTTTTCCTTCCGTTTCGATATACACTTGTTTTTTTTCTCATAGACAATTAAATATTCTTCCACGTTAATTTTCATTGGTACTCAATTGGTTTCATGTTAACTCTTCCCTTCTCATCTTTCACTCATTATTTTTCGTTAATTCCACTTCGTTTTCACCGGCTAAGCGAATAAAAGAGTATTATTTTATTTATCATCGTTACGATTATTATTAGTTGTCTATGAAAATTCGAATTATTGAAATCCAATGAAGTTATTCATTTGCTCGCATCACTTTACCTAAATAGCTGGTCAATTATTACTGGTTTAATAAATAATACATAAATACACAGTTACATGCTTCGTCTTGTGTCTTCGTTTCAATATCCTTTCTCGCTTACACTTTCATTCGTTCTTTTTCTCTTTCATTCGCTTATACTCTTCCATCATACACATTTTTGTTTTGCAGTTAATGCACATTATAAAAAGCTTGCTTATTTATTTTATCTTTTTTTTTTGTTAGATCGCGAATTAAGGAGAACGATGATGATCATGATGACTCCAATCATAAATCGTAAACAATTCGCGTTCGATATAAGTATACTTATGTATCTTTATTTTCTCGTGTCTCTCTTTCTCTCTCTATCTCTCTCTCTCTCTCTCTCTCTCTCTCTCTCTCTCATATACAAAATGGATTTCGTCCCAAACAAATCGCTCTTTCGAAGTGTAAACGACGCACTCACGGAAATTGCATATTTTTCCTTCAACTTCGTTTCCTTATTTATTTTTCTTCTTTTGTTGCATAACAACGAGAATAAAATAATTATAATAATCTCTCTTTTAATACACTTGAATATAATTATATTATCTAACTAATGAAGAGTATAAGTACGTATATTCCACTTTACTTACACGTATATGCAATATATACGTATAGTCGAGAGAAATAACGAACGGAAATAATTTATACAATTTAAATTATGAATAATTGCATACGGGTTTCCCTAAGGCCAGCTGAAAAATAGGCGGTAAAAAACTTACCTAGGATTAAGCCTCCCAGTTATTGGTCCCTTTCACCTCACCACATTTTTTCTCACAATTACAAATATACCATTGTACCAGAGATATATACAGATATAATAGATATTAGTACTCAAATAAAAATAGATTTAATACTTCGGCATCACAAGTCTATCGTAATATACCTTGTTACACAATAATATATTGCTATATAATAATAATAGTGTGTGTTACTGACATGCCACGTCTTCTTCCACAAATGTAAGATAATATGTACTCCAACTATAATATACCGTGCAAAATATATATGTATATAACAAAAAATAATCCAAATATTTCGATCGCATATGCATTTGTATACGATCTCACGGAGAATTTAGTCGGTACGTGTACAAGTATTTATATACATGTATGTGTATATAATGTGTACATACAAGTGACTGCAAACGTGTGCTTGACAAAGTGGCTACGTCCGGCACCAATAACTGTTAAGCTTAGGTCTTCCTATAACTTGAACGAGATCAAACTCTCTCGTGAGCCTGACTTCGTTTATAATCACAATTCTCCGTTTGTCTCCCCCCCCCTCACCCCCCCCCCTCCGCTTCACCGTACAATATTCTCTTTCTCTCATATTCATCACACACCCGTTAAACGTCCCTATTGTAAAAATCGCACTTTGTTAGACTATTAATGAGGCGCGTCCAGCGCACTATTACGCTCGGGCACCAGGCGTTCTCTCTTTCTCCGTCTTCTCCGACGTTATTATCAATTTTTGTTTTTTTAATTTTTTTTTAAATTCTTATCATTACTTTTTTATTTCGCTTCCTCTTAGTATTTTTTTTTTGTTTCTTTATTTATTACTTTTTTTGGTACAGCGCGTAATCCGAGCGTCACTTTAAAATCCCTAGGGTCCATCAACTGCGCGCGCGTAATACAAGTTATATATGTAAAGCGTGTATACGTATTAGGTTTTATTGTAACAAGCGATAACCGGAAAAGCAAAAAGCCTTTTGCTCATCCGGGCAAACGAGCAACGACCTTGTCTTGCCGGGACAGTTATTATTTTTTTTTTTGTTAGTTTTATCGCAAAAGACTCGAAATTGTATTATGATAATAATAAATCTTCGGAGATCTTTTACTTATACATCTCTCAATATATAAATAACGGTTAAACATTCAAACGCGCATAACGAATCGAATAGAATAATTGAAATATTTAAACGGAAAACCATAATAAAGCCTGAAAACATCGATGAGCTTATCAATGGTTTGTTACTTTTTTTGATTTTAATAGGGCACTCACTACTGTCGCTTTTTTCATCATTATCATCATTATCATCATTATCATCATCATTATCGTCTCTCTTTCTCTCTCTTGTCGTTATCGTCGTATCAGCGCATGCTAAATCTCGCATATCTCCTTTTTCTACAACACGAGCGTAGCTTCTTATTTTGTAAATCATTGACAGACGCGTTCAAGTATAAAAGTTTAATCGCTCGTTTTACCTCTTCGTCATCGTCGCTTTTGTTCCTTGTAATGTTTTTTTCTTCTTCACAAACTTGTTCTACAAATTAACACTACGAACTTTGAAGTTATACATATCTTGAGTTATTCACAACTCTCAATCTTATTTTTTTAAATTCTTCAAACGTGCGTGGACATTATTTTCTTACATCGCTTGGATGGATGAAGTGTTTCTCTGTTTTTTTTGTAGTCTGGTAACAACACGTTCTAACGATATATCGTCTATCACGTTTACATCATACATATTTTTTTAAAATTTTTTATGCTTTTTTTGTCGTTATTGAAGTAAGTCAGTTTTTAGTTCGGGGAACGTGACAATGCATAACAATATTCTTAAATTTTTGTCACGAGACAGCAATTGTATTAGCTTTATTTTACTTAGTTTTTGCGCAACTCTAGAACATCAGGGATTACGACATAGATAAAGTTATACGCACTTCCCTCTAAAGTTAAGACGAAGATTTTAGATGGAAAAATTATGTTTTTTTATTTCCACACAAATTTTCGTCTCGGAGAGTATTCGAATTTCCCTTTTAGGGAAAATGTCTACACGGTCAACATTTTTCTTCTCATTAACTCATGCGAGAGAGCGTGTTTGTGTTTACGTGAATTTCATTACGTATAGACATTAATGGTGACAATTATTATTAATATTATTCTTTTTATAATCATGATTAGCTGGTATTGAATTTCTAGGAAAAAACGTTCGATGTACGCATGCCGAGAAATGATTATTTAACTGTGACATGGCGTACGTGCGCTATTATTCATCTTTATCTAAAATTAAAAGATTGGCGATTGTTCGTAATTTCTTTAGTATCTCCATGGGCGCTAATGATCTAAGGATTTAATCGGTGTTGTTTAAAAGCGAATCGTAGATGCGTCGAGTAATTTTTTACTCCGATGCGAACCGACATGTGGACAACTACGTGTTTTTAGTTATTTATTTATTTTTCCTTTTAAGTTTTCCGATAGATAAACGGTTCAAAAATTCCTCATCCAACGGGTTGTGTAAATTTAAGAGCGATATTTCTAAAATTTCATTTTCCCCCCGTATACCCTCGACGTTCGCTAATAAGCTTCGTACACGGGAATGTTCATTGTGCACTATGTCGGCTACTGCATCGACATATTGCCAAGGAAGACGGAAAATCGTCTCGGAGTCTTTGTGCAAGAAAATCGCGAGAACAGACGAGATGCGTCGATTAATGACTCTCTCGATGTGTCTCATTTATGTTCAGTTACATTAACTGACACGCGGGATTGACGCGACGCAGTGAGTAAATGCTTAGTTGATAACTAACTATTTTTACTTCTTCCCTTCTCATCTCCGAAGTGAATTATGCGTTCTGTCGAACAAGTTCGACTTTGTGGTGAACTTGAGGTTACTTTGGTGCTTCATCGTCATCTGTTATCGTATGTGCAGACCCGCATGTCAGATTCGCGAATATTTTCTCGTATGACTTGTGAAAAAATCATTGCTCGCGTTCTCGTGTGTTCCGCGATTTTTTAATACTCTATCCCTCAAGGTTTATTTTCTTCTTTATTTTGCTAATATTTAATAAGTCGCATTATAAAAGCGCCGAAAAAATGAGTCCAGCTAAAGAATGCGAGTCAACGGGTGGACTCGGACAGTTTTGGCTACAAATATGTATAATATAAGTAGATGCAAATAAAACTTGTTTCAAAGGGCGGCTTGTTTATCGACTCATTGTAAAATACGTGACGGTTCAGTGTATCAGTTCGTCGGTGTGTACGTCAGAGTACGACAGACTCTCTTTTCGAAAAAATTCATCGTGAGGACGGGAGTTTCGGATAATATATGCGTTTAGCGTGTAGTTAGTTAATTCATCGTCTGTTTTCTTTTTATATATTATCTAAAAGAGCCGAGAATCGAGCTGGCGCGGAATTTTTTACGGTCGTTTATCGGCCCGAGTATCTGTGAATAAGGAATTGTAATATATTCTGCAAATATATCATGACGTCATTATTTCTTTGTGGAGTCGTCGGAGTTAGGCCTGAACTCGCGCGGCTTATTTTTAAATTCAACCATGAACGCTGGACAGACTGCAAAAACCTAGAATTCCAGTCGATATGCGCTACAGCTGGTTTCGTGATCTTGGAGGTTGATCGTGCATCTCGATGCCGATGGCGAAAGGTCGATGTGATGTGCTGCCAGAGCTTCTTCGTTGTCGGCAACCCAATAGCCTAATGTATCGGTGTCGTATGTCGGTATCATTGTTACTTCTGTAAATGTGTAACGTTCGATACATTTTTATTAGGGAATTTCAATTTTAAATTTTAAATTATACGAATAGAACGTACCTAAATCTTTGTCCTCCCACGTCTTTTTGGCCTCGAGAAGTGCATCGTATACCTCACGGCTTGGCTCAGTACCGCTGAAAACGTAGTATCGTGCTCGAACTTTTTTGAAGAATTCCAAGGCCGTGTAAAACGAATTTCCGTGGTGCGATACGTAGGTCAAATCCACGTATACAGGTTGTACTTTGTTTTTTGAGTCCTTCATCCTCTTCTCATTTTTGTTAGGACTCTCGGAGCGCTTCTTATTCTTGATGTTTTCGGTCAAGACTTTCTTGGCTTGCTTTTTCTCCTTTTTAGGTGTACCAGGTGATCCTTTATTCGAGACTTCATTAGCCGTTGGTGCAGGAGAAGGTAATCTCATTGGTTCACCCCAGTCGTTAATGACATCAAAGTTAAGGCTATCTGGACTTAAATCAGCAGAACTACAAGGTTGAATAGGACTTCGTAAATTGAATTTCCGTGGTGCCTTTGGAGACGGAAGTCCTAGCGGACTTCCCCAGCCGGCCAAAGGATCTTTTTTGTCGCCTGTTGAACTAGATCGACTATCCAACTGCTGACTAAAACCACTTGCTCCTAAAACGGAGCTGCTTCCTTCACCTGTTAAAGCTTTCTCGAAATCGAGATCTGCCTCATCTACGTATTTCTTAGAGTCTTTTTCGGAATGGCTACTAGTAAATTCCGTCTCGACAGTGAACTTTTTGAATGAAAAGTCGTGCTGTTCGTCTTCTGGAAGGACTTGTTCTACAGTTTTACTTAAGGTACTAGTGTGGCCTGGGACCAATTCAAAGTCTTCGTAATTGAACGGGCTTTCTTTACTAGCTGAGTGTGCATGATAGGGCGAGGATGAGAACTGTGGACTAGACTGATCCTCATCAGAATAAGTAAGACGTTCTTCAAGTAAATCAATTTCTTTGTCTGAGCTTGCGCTAGGTGCTCGTTGGATATCGATTGGCTTCGTCTCCGGCAATCTTTCATCGACTTTGACGTCAGTCTTTTCAGTTAAAACTACAGTTTCACCTTTTTCGTTTGTCGCCTCGGTCACCTCTTGCGTTGTGGTAATAATCTCGCCATCATCGCTCATCGTTCGTGTGGTCGTGATTATCGTGCGAATAACGTCTCCTGATCTGAAGCCTTCGGGAGTAGCTGTTCTGGACCCTCTATCAGATCTCCTATCTGGAGTAGATCTACCTGATTGAAGATGGGATTGCATCGCGTTGCCATCGCGAATCAATGGAGACACGGATATATCAGGAGTTGATTTTCCAGTTGAACCGCCATAAATTATGTCCTTAGGTAAAGATACATCTGGCGAGGATTTTCCAGAGTAGCTTTTGTCATCTGTTATTAAATCTCTGATCAGAGGGAACGCTGATTGTTCCAATTGTTCGGGAATTGTATGATCCATCAAGTCTTTAGCAGAGAACGTTGTTGTATGTTTTTCTTCATGTACGATAGTCGATTCAATTTTACTGTCTTGACTAGACAGGCTGGAGATCGACGTCTTCGATGTATCGCTCGGGTGTGATTCTAATGAGATCAGTTTTTCTTCGATATTGATGGCGCTAGGCGAAACTGACGATAGCTTGTCGGATGCTTTACTGTCGGAAATTGAACTGGTTTCTATGTTATCTATACTCTTTCTTGTACTTGTCGAACCAAGAGTATCAAATAAGAGTCCAGAATCTATTTCTTTTTCACTAGTGATTGTCTCAGTTGTCTCCTTTGTTATGAATTCTTGATTGTATCCATCGCCAGAGATAGTAGTTCGTGTTGTTATGATAGGCTCTGTTATGTGTTCAAGGTCATGTTTAATTATCTTCGTTATCGTCTCTGATTGATCTTGCTCGATTACTTTTTTCACTGCGGAATCATCGTCTGATGTACTTTCACGTGTGATGAATTGTTTTGTAATTTCAGTAGTCTCCACAGGATAAGTGACGATTTGCGTCGTCTTTAAAACTACCAAGGTTTCACCCCCGGGCAATGTAGTATGAGTTTCTTCAGTAGTTTCTCGTACTGATTCTCGCACCGATTCTCTTAGCGTTTCTTCAGTCTTCGATTGACTTCCACTATACGTCAGATGGCTAGTATCTCCAGTTGAGCTTTCAAATCGGTCAGGCACACTCGTGATTGTCAGTTTTACGTTATCCGTTGTTTCAGAAATGGACTCGGGAGTCTCGGTACGTTGTCCAAGATCAGGTGTAGATTTTCCAGATAGTGTGGTTATATGCGTCGTCCGGATTTCCGTCATACCACCCATAAAAGCTTTATGGAATGGACTTTCATATTCCGAATACTGTTCCCCTTTTTCTAATTCAACCTCGTAATTTCTCTTGTCTGGCGTTGAATATCCTGACGATTTGCGTTCACTGATTTCAGGCGTTGTTGTGCCATGCTCGTATTCTAATTTATGTTGTGAATCATCATCGTCGTCGTGGAATATCGATTTTTCGGCAACATTATCTTTTGAAAGATGTTTTTTAATTAAAATCTCCTCTATTATTTCAACAATTATATACTTGGGTAGGGATGTTTTCGTTGCGATTTGTTCAAGAACAAGTTCAGTTATTTTGACGCCTCTGGTTACATATTCATCGATCAATAGAGATTCAACTTCAATACGTTTGTTTTCGGAAATAGTAATTTCTTCATCAAATTTCGAATCAGGACGTTCGTATTTATATGCTAAGTGTGACTCTGGTTCCGGGCTAGGACTCGTGCTTTTTCTGTCAAGTGATGGTTTTATTAAACCGCCGGAAAGCGATTTTCTTCTAAAACTCGTATCACTGTCAGAGGTTACATTTGTACTAGTGTGAGATTCTTCTTTTTCGGGAAAATCAGAACCGACAATTGATTCACGCCTGCGGTTGCTCGAAGCAATTATATTTTCAATAACAAGAATAACCAAGTGTCTAGAAACAGATTTAGCTCTTACTATCGTATCGACGGTTTCTGAGTCAATCTTTTTCTTCTTAGCAATAAACTCGTCTTGAATGAAATCTGTAAGTATTTCCTCAGCATCTAATAGTTTTTGATTCACTTCCCCATACTCTTTGTCATCAAACTCTACAATTGTTTCTCGCTTTACCTTTTGATCAGAAATAATTTCATTTATTATTCTCATAATAATGTCTTGGTCAATTTTATAAGTAGTCGAGATTTCTTGTATAGTTAGTAAAGTTATTAACTTTTTCTTATTAACATATTCTTTGAATATGTAATCTTCAATAGTTTTACGAGTTTCTGGTGTTATATTTTGCGTTAACTCTTCCTTCAAATCTGCAGGATGCAATTTATCTATAGTTTCACGAGATAAACGTAATTCCTCTGATTCTTCGAATGTGCCATATGCTTGTCCCAAAGGATCTTTTGCTTGTTCAAGAACGCCTAGCTTATCAGCAATTTTATCTTCATATAGACTGGCTGCTCGTGATCGTACCTGCGGAGTTTTATCGCCAGTTTCAAAAAGACTATGAGATCGAGATCGATCTTTACCTTTTTCTTCAACGTGACTTTCTACACTAGCAGTCGAAGATTTACGATCATGAACGGAATCGAGTACAGAAAAATCGATATTCGTCTTTTCGCTAACTGGACTGACAGACTTTGATTTGTCAAGGTCATGTGATTCGTCTTTTAAATCTGCAGGTACACTTGGTAACGATGATTTTTGAGATTTTTCTTCAGATATCGATGTCCGTTTTGACCTTTCTCCTGGTTTAGCACTTTCAAGACTAAAAGATACTTTCCTTTCATACAAATCATCTGCTTTGTCACTACTAATGCTAGAGCGTGATACAATTTTTTCTTTTTCAAGACTAGGAGACTTGGCTCGATCCACAGATTTTTCATCTACCTTAGATACACTAGATGCTTCAGACATAACAATATCATTTTCAATATTTAAAGATTTTGATCTATCATCCGTACGTATACTTGAGAATTCTTCAGGTGATGACTCTTTCTCCTTTGAAAAACTTTCAGCGATTGTCGATTTTGTCATATCAGCTTGAATGTCAGAAGCCACATCTTTCTCTGAACTGAGCGACTTAGATCTATCAAGCTCCGTATCTTTTAAATGCAATGAAATTTCCTTTTTATCATCCGACTTATCTGGACTAGGAGATTTAGATCTGTCCTTGATATCAGTTTCAGAGGTTGTTAGAGATGACAATTCCTTTTTAGATGTATCTTCCTCAACACTCGGTGACTTTAATCTAAGATAATCCTTATCACACGCTAGTATCTTCGACGTCTCATCCTTTTCGATACTTGGAGATTTCGATCTATCATAATCCTTTACATCAGTCGTCAATTCCGGGGATTTTTGCCTCTTTTCGATATCCTTCTCAACGCTTGGCGATTTAGATCTAGTGTCAACGTTCTCGTCAACAGTTACCTTGGTAGAATCGCTCTTCTTTTCGTCCTCTTTTTCAACGCTGGGTGATTTTGAACTGTCATCAACTTTTTCGTCAACAATAACCTTGGTAGAATCGCTCTTCTTTTCGTCATCTTTTTCGACGCTGGGTGATTTTGATCTGACATCAACTTTAACGTCAACAGTAGCCTTTGTAGAATCGTCCTTCTTTTCGTCATCCTTTTCGACACTAGGTGATTTCGATTTGTCATCAGCCTTTACATCTGACGCAATGTCATGTGCTTTTTCTATCTTTTCGTCATCCTTTTCGATGCTAGGAGATTTGGATTTGACATCGATTTTCTCATCAGCAGTTATCTTCAAAGAAATGTCCTTCTTTTCGTCATCCTTTTCGACGCTAGGTGATTTCGATCTGGCATCGATTTTCTCGTCAACAGTTATATTGAAAGAATTGTCTTTCTTTTCGTCATCTTTTTCGACACTAGGTGATTTCGATCTGTCATCAACTTTTTCGTCAACAATAACCTTGGTAGAATCATCCTTCTTATCGTCATAATTATCGACACTAGGTGATTTCGATCTGGCATCGATTTTCTTGTCAACAGTTACATTGAAAGAATCGGCTTTCTTTTCGCCATCCTTTTCTAGGCTAGGTGATTTTGATCGATCATCAGCCTTAACTTCAGTCGCTAAGTCATGTAATTTTTCTTTCCTTTCGTCATCCTTTTCAACGATAGGAGATTTTGATTTGGCATCGATTTTCTCATCAACAGCTATCTTGGAAGACATCTCCTTCTCTTCGTCATCCTTTTCAACGCTAGGTGATTTCGATTTGATTTCTACATTGAAAGAATCGACTTTCTTTTCGACATCCTTTTCGACACTAGGTGATTTCGATCTATCGTCAACCTTTACATCATCCACTAATTCAGTAATATCAGAAAACAGCTCGGTTTTCTTTACTTCATGTTCTATAAGTAACGATTGCGATTGATCTTTATTTTCAGCAACTACTGTAAGATCAGAAGTTTCAATTTTCAATACATCTTTATCTAAACTATGAGATTTTGATGTCAAATCAATTGTATTTACACTGGACAATTCTGTTAAAACTACGTTCTTATCAATGTCTTTGTCTGGAGTTGGAGATTTAGATTTTTCTTCGGACGATTCAAGTGTTGATATAAATTTTTCTGTTCTAGATGATTTAGATATGTCTTCTGAATCGTTATCGGGATTTAGAGGTTTTGACTTTTGAAGCAACTGATCACCTATAATTAAATCCGATGATTTCTCTCGTTCGATGGTTTCTTTCTCAGCACTAGGTGATTTCGATCCGTCAATCGATGTACCATCTCCAAAAACTTGTGAAGACCTCTTCTTAAAAACTTCTTTTTCGAGACTCGGAGATTTGGATCTATTGTCATCTTTAACGTCCGTTTTCAATTCAGGAGATTTCTCGCGGTCGGCTGTTTCTTTCTCAACACTGGGAGACTTAGATTTTTCATCGAATTTGATGACCTCCCGCTCCTGAGATGCTTCTTTAGTAGAAACTTCTTTTTCGAGACTCGGAGATTTGGATCTATCGTCATCTTTAACATCCGTTTTTAAATCGGGAGATTTCTCTCGATCAGCTGTTTCTTCCTCGAGAATGGGAGACTTAGATTTTTCATCGAATATGTCCTCGCGCTCCTGGGACGCTTCTTTTACAATAATATTTTTTTCCAGAATCGGCGATTTGGATCTATCGTCATCTTTAACGTCCGTTTTCAATTCAGGAGATTTCTCTCGATCGGCTGTTTCTTTCTCAACACTGAGCGACTTAGATTTTTCATCGAATTTGATGACCTCCCGCTCCTGAGATGCTTCTTTAGTAGAAACTTCTTTTTCGAGACTCGGAGATTTGGATCTATCGTCATCTTTAACATCCGTTTTTACTTCGTGAGACTTCTCTTGATCGGCTGGTTCTTTCTCAACACTGGGCGACTTTGATTTTTCATCGAATTTGATGGTCTCTCGCTCCTGAGATGCTTCTTTAGTAGAAACATCTTTCTCGAGACTCGGGGATTTGGATCTATCGTCGACTTTAACGTCAGTTTTTAAATCGGGAGATTTCTCTCGATCAGCTGTTTCTTCCTCGAGAATGGGAGACTTAGATTTTTCATCGAATTTGACGGTCTCTAGCTCCTGCGATGCTTCTTTAGTGGAAACTTCTTTTTCGAGACTCGGAGATTTGGATCTATCGTCATCTTTAACATCCGTTTTTACTTCGTGAGACTTCTCTTGATCGGCTGGTTCTTTCTCAACACTGGGCGACTTTGATTTTTCATCGAATTTGATGGTCTCTCGCTCCTGAGATGCTTCTTTAGTAGAAACATCTTTCTCGAGACTCGGGGATTTGGATCTATCGTCGACTTTAACGTCAGTTTTTAAATCGGGAGATTTCTCTCGATCAGCTGTTTCTTCCTCGAGAATGGGCGACTTTGATTTTTCATCGAATTTGATGGTCTCTCGATCCTGGTACTCTTCTTTTACAGTAATATCTTTTTCGAAACTCGGAGATTTGGATCTATCGTCTTCTTTAACGTCCGTTTTTGATTCGGGAGATTTCTCTCGATCGGCTGCTTCTTTCTCAACACTGGGCGACTTAGATTTTTCATCGAATTTGAAGGTCTCTAGCTCCTGCGATGCTTCTTTAGTGGAAACTTCTTTTTCGAGACTCTGAGATTTGGATCTATCGTCATCTTTAACATCCGTTTTTAAATCGGGAGATTTCTCTCGATCAGCTGTTTCTTCCTCGAGAATGGGAGACTTAGATTTTTCATCGAATTTGACGGTCTCTAGCTCCTGCGATGCTTCTTTAGTGGAAACTTCTTTTTCGAGACTCGGAGATTTGGATCTATCGTCTTCTTTAACGTCCGTTTTTGATTCGGGAGATTTCTCTCGATCGGCTGTTTCTGTCTCAACACTGGGCGACTTAGATTTTTCATCGAATTTGATGACCTCCCGCTCCTGAGAAGCTTCTTTTATGGAAACATCTTTTTCGAGACTCGGAGATTTGGATCTATCGTCATTTTTAACATCCGTTTTTAATTCGGGAGACTTCTCTCGATCGGCTGTTTCTTTCTCAACACTGGGCGACTTAGATTTTTCATCGAATTTGATGACCTCCCGCTCCTGAGAAGCTTCTTTTATGGAAACATCTTTTTCGAGACTCGGAGATTTGGATCTATCGTCTTCTTTAACGTCCGTTTTTGATTCGGGAGATTTCTCTCGATCGGCTGCTTCTTTCTCAACACTGGGCGACTTAGATTTTTCATCGAATTTGACGGTCTCTAGCTCCTGCAATGCTTCTTTAGTGGAAACTTCTTTTTCGAGACTCGGAGATTTGGATCTATCGTCTTCTTTAACGTCCGTTTTTAATTCGGGAGACTTCTCTCGATCGGCTGTTTCTTTATCAACACTGGGCGACTTAGATTTTTCATCGAATTTGATGGTCTCTCGCTCCTGGTACTCTTCTTTTACAGTAATATCTTTTTCGAAACTCGGAGATTTGGATCTATCGTCTTCTTTAACGTCCGTTTTTGATACGGGAGATTTCTCTCGATCGGCTGCTTCTTTCTCAACACTGGGCGACTTAGATTTTTCATCGAATTTGACGGTCTCTAGCTCCTGCGATGCTTCTTTAGTGGAACCTTCTTTTTCGAGACTCGGAGATTTGGATCTATCGTCTTCTTTAACGTCCGTTTTTGATTCGGGAGATTTCTCTCGATCGGCTGCTTCTTTCTCAACACTGGGCGACTTAGATTTTTCATCGAATTTGACGGTCTCTAGCTCCTGCGATGCTTCTTTAGTGGAAACTTCTTTTTCGAGACTCGGAGATTTGGATCTATCGTCATCTTTAACAACCGTTTTTAATTCGTGAGACTTCTCTTGATCGGCTGGTTCTTTCTCAACACTGGGCGACTTAGATTTTTCATCGAATTTGACGGTCTCTAGCTCCTGCGATGCTTCTTTAGTGGAACCTTCTTTTTCGAGACTCGGAGATTTGGATCTATCGTCATCTTTAACAACCGTTTTTAATTCGTGAGACTTCTCTTGATCGGCTGGTTCTTTCTCAACACTGGGCGACTTAGATTTTTCATCGAATTTGACGGTCTCTAGCTCCTGCGATGCTTCTTTAGTGGAACCTTCTTTTTCGAGACTCGGAGATTTGGATCTATCGTCTTCTTTAACGTCCGTTTTTGATTCGGGAGATTTCTCTCGATCGGCTGGTTCTTTCTCAACACTGGGCGACTTAGATTTTTCATCGAATGTGATGATCTCTCGCTCCTGAGATGCTTCTTTTAAGGAAACATCTTTTTCGAGACTCGGAGATTTGGATCTATCGTCATCTTTATCGTCCGTTTTTAATTCGGGAGACTTCTCTCGATCGGCTGTTTCTTTCTCAACACTGGGAGACTTAGATTTTTCATGGAATTTGATGTCCTCTCGCTCCTGGGACTCTTCTTTTACAGTAATATCTTTTTCGAGACTCGGGGATTTGGATCTATCGTCATCTTTAACATCCGTTTTCAATTCAGTAGATTTCTCGCGGTCGGCTGTTTCTTTCTCAACACTGGGAGACTTAGATTTTTCATCGAAATTGATGACCTCCCGCTCCTGAGAAGCTTCTTTTATGGAAACTTCTTTTTCGAGACTCGGTGATTTGGATCTATCGTCATCTTTATCGTCCGTTTTTAATTCGGGAGACTTCTCTCGATCGGCTGTTTCTTTCTCAACACTGGGAGACTTAGATTTTTCATCGAATTTGATGTCCTCTCGCTCCTGAGATGCTTCTTTTATGGAAACATCTTTTTCGAGACTCGGAGATTTGGATCTATCGTCATCTTTAACGTCCGTTTTCAATTCAGGAGATTTCTCGCGGTCGGCTGTTTCTTTCTCAACACTGGGAGACTTAGATTTTTCATCGAATTTGATGACCTCCCGCTCCTGAGAAGCTTCTTTTATGGAAACATCTTTTTCGAGACTCGGAGATTTGGATTTATCGTCATCTTTAGCTTCTGCAGATACTTTGAATATAGAATCTGTTTTTATCTCATTGATCAGTGATTGAGAGTTTTCACTCACATTGAGAGGTATATCAGTTTTCTTCAATTCTTTTTCAAGATTAGGTGATTTCGAACCCATGCTAGACTTATGTTCCGATATTTCATCAATTACAGATTCCTTTTCTAAACTAGAAGATTTGGATTGTTCAGCAATTGCAGACAAATCGTCGATTAACTTTTCCGCATCTAGATCTTCGTGAGATAACAATTCAGTTGTCTGTTCGAACACCTTTTCTGCCGGCGATTTCGAGAACACACTTTCTGCTGGTGAAGCATCTCCAGAATGAATAGAGTCGGGCGATCTATCTATTTCTGTGGATGAAACTGTGGATGAAAATTGCTCTGCTAATTTCGCTGGTTTTATTGACGGTTTTATTTCTGATTGAAAGTTTCTCAATTTTGATTCATAATCTTCCGTTACTGCAACAGAACTTTCAAAGCTACCCGCCAACGTGAA
The DNA here is from genome assembly GCA_018906985.1 of Apocrypta bakeri. Classification (NCBI taxonomy): domain Eukaryota; kingdom Metazoa; phylum Arthropoda; class Insecta; order Hymenoptera; family Pteromalidae; genus Apocrypta; species Apocrypta bakeri. The sequence goes on from JACCIA010000005.1 coordinate 10,243,931, forward strand.
TTGGTCATCTTTATAATCTTTTGTTAGATTGCTGTCTAGTGAATCTTTATTTAGCACCAGTGAGTCTTTTTCACCAGTCAATTTTGCATCGGAGTCCTTTAAAGAGTCTTCGAAAATGGATGTTTTCGTGAACGTAATCGTACCACTGGGACATATTTCGATCTCATGCCCACCGTCTTCGCTACTCGCTGTAACAACCATTCTTTTGACTCTTCCATCATGAATTTCTTTATCTTGTTGCTGCGTCTTATAGTCATCTTTAATTTCTTCAACGTCTATTAAATCAATAAAACTACCAGCTCGACCTGTAGCATCTGTATCTAATTTTTTTAGAGTATCAACATGAATTTCTTTCATTGATTCTACAATCGCTTCAGATTCTGTCTTATTTGTTGTTTTTTCTTTAGCTTCATCAAGATATTTTTCGTTTGTATCTACTTCAGACACTTCTGAAATTTCTCGATCATGCACAGGTTCAACTTTAGTAGTTACATCTTTGAACTCACATTCACTAATTTCTTTCATACTTTTCTCTGGAATATCCTTTACAAATTTCTCGTCGTATTCGACTAATTCACTAATGTCCTTTGCTAGTTCATGAGATTTTTCTGTAGAGGGAATTGAAGTTGTATCACTAACTTTATGTTCTTCTTCTACAACCTCTAAATTGTCTACGACATTGACTTCACCATCTGATTTCTTTCGTTCCTCTTGTAAAAACATCTCTAATTCACTCTTTGATGCAATCTCAACAAAATCACCTTCGACTAATTGATCATCATCTTTCTCGACAATATCAGTAGCCACTTTTGACGTATCATCTATTTCCCTGAGTATCGTAAAATATGACTCTTCTGGTATATCAAAAACAGATTCTCTAGAAATTTGTTTATTTACTAATATCTCTTCAACGATTTCTATCACAACACATTTGGGAATGAGTTTTTTTATAGATATCTCTTCAACCGCATTAAACGTTATTTTCTTATTTTTATTTAAATATTCATTTGTTATGTAATTTTCAATTTCCAGCCTCTTTTCCGAAGAGATATCGTGTGACCGTAAAACTTGAACAGAATCTGCCACGCTATCACGAGGAATTTTATTTTTAATAATAGTTTCTTGAATAACGCTAATCACTTTTTCTTTAGGCACACTCTTTACGATTACAATATATTCTATAACTTGTATCGTAACTTTATGCTTTTTGATCGCAATAAATTCTTGAATCAAGTCCTCCAAACTTGCATGCTTATTAAATATAGTTTTATATTCAGCTGGAAGGTCGATAACGTCCATATCAGATGGTAATTTTGGTGAAGTTGGTGTTGAACCTGGTGTAACTGTAACGAGTTCTGCCTTACCAGGTGATAACTTTTGTTCAAAACCTATTTCTGGCTCAACAATGATATTTTCTTCAGGGCTTTGCTCATCGTAAATTTCTCGCTTAGCAATTGTTTTTACGCATACTTCTTCTAAACCCAAATCCATCACATCGGCTTTGCTTTCAACCCCTAGGTCTATACTAGGTTCCACAACAATATCATCATTAAGCAACTCCTCGCAAATTCTCCGTACCTCTTCCTTGTCAGTAGCTGAGCCTCTAATTGGATAGGTTAATAAATCTTCTTTATCTTTATACACTTTAGTACAAGGCTCTTCAAGTACTTCCAATTCTGCAGCTTCATGAACGTCTAATCCACCAGCTTCTTGATAATCTGTTGATAATCTTTTGGTATCGTTTGCTTCTAGTATTTCTTCCACTTCCTCGTGAGGGGCGATCTCTTCGGTTACACCAACTTTTTTAGGTATAATAGCTTCTTCAATAATAGACTTAGGTATTTCATGAGCTTCCTTATCTTTGTCAGTGTAAAGAGTTTTTTCTGTAAGAAAATCATCTTCCTTCAAGACTTCCGCCACCTTTTTTACAATCTGTTCAACGTCTTTTGGTTTTTGTTCTTTTTCTATTTCAATTCCTGCCGTACCAACAAGTACTTCGGCGACATCCCTTACAGCTTCTTTGAAATCTCTTACAACAATATCGGAATCATCCTCTTCCTTTTCAGTATCATCGCTTGACGGGATAATAAATTTAACTTTTTCAGGTTCCTTCGAATCAATTATATCGGTTTTATCTGATTTATTATCAACAAGTTTCTCAGCTGTCTCGACTAATGTGTCTTTTACGACATCTGTAGAAGCTGCTGCGGCAATTTTAACTTCGTTGGCTTTATCTTCTAACGATTCTAGCGAATCTTGCAAACTATCTTTAACGTTCTTGAATTTCTGAGAAGCTTCCTCTACTAATGCTTCAACTTCTTCAATATCTTCAATTATGTTCTCTTCCAATTTTTCTTCCACTGTTTTGTCAGTCACATGATCAGTATGTGCCTTGATCGCTGTCACTGTAGAGTCCTTAATTTCTTCTTGTAAAAAGGCTGCTGATTCCTTAATGACTGCTTTTTTAGCATCGCTTACTTGAACTTGTACTTGTTCTACTTTTTCCTCTGATTTTCCAACTTTCGGGAAAACTTTATCGATTTCTAGGTCTTCAAAAATAGCTTTTTCTTGAGGTTTAGGTTCCTTTGGTGAACTAGATTTCGAAGATTTATCGTCTACTTCCTTATCAGCTGACGAGTCTCGACGGGCTTTCTTTGTCAACTTATCAATACCTTTTTCGAATTTATCGGCTACTTTTCCGAAAAAGCTAAAAACTCCCTTATCTTTCACTGGAGCTACCGTGGCAGCGACATCTTTTGTTTCTTGAATTGGAACTGGTGATTTTGATTCTTTCTCCTTCTCAAGTTCATCCATTCTATAAAGTTTTGGATCGACTTCTTCGTGAACTGGCAAATCAGCTACTTCATCTGGAGTTTTTACAACGTCTCTTGCAATGCCATGATGTACTGGAGGTTTAACATCTAACACCTTCACTTCTGGTTTGGACACAGTAGGTATTGTTTCTGGAATAATTTCTTTTACTTTAATTGGTATTTCTTTTTCTTTGACTTCTTCCAAAACATGCTTTTCATCAACATCTTCTTTGATTTCATCGAGTGGGATTCGCTCATCTTCCGGTAAAGTTGGCGCAGTTGTAGTCGCGCCTGACTCTAAAGTGGAAATTCGTTCTTGAGATTCTTCTAATTTTTCAGGAACTACTTCCTTTTGATCAATATCTGGTTTGACGGAAGAATCTAACTTATCGGGACTCAAACTAGACGGATCTTTCGTTATGTCTTCACTATCTTTTTTACCAGAGTCATCCTTTTCTTCAGTTTTCTGTACTGCTTCAGTAGCGGAAGCAATTATTTGTTTCATTTCTTCTTTTAGAAGTTCTTTGTGCTCAGGAGACAAGTCCATCGATTTTCTCTTGTCACCTTCAGTCACAGTAGCAACTAAACTTTTTTCTGGCACTTCATCCTTCTTCTCTTCGGCTTCTTCTCTTTCTTCTTCTTGATCGTCTTCTTCTGCTCCTTCTTCCTCCTCTTCTTCCTCGGTTTCTTTGCCAATCTTTATTTTACACTTTTCAGATTCTACCTCATCTAGATGATGTTTCTGTTCAGCATCACCACTTTGTATTGAATCTTCAGTGTAAATCTCTTCTTTTTCTACAATTAAATATTCATCTTCTTCCGTCAACTCTTGGCTCTCTTTTCTGGATAGTTTCTTCGGTGCATCATCGATCTCTGCTGTTACGTCTTCTTCCGTCATATCTTCTTCCTTTTTATCTAATGCTTCTGCCGTTATTTCATCGTCACCTTCGAATCGTTCTTCTTTACGTGCCTCTTCAATTCGTTCGGCTTTTTGCAAAACTGCTTCTATTTCTTCAACAACTTCGCGCTCTTCCTTCAAATCTGCCAAGACTTTGCTTTCAATAGAATCAAGCGACATATCTTCGGATTTCTCAGTCAAGTTCTTATCGATTAATTTTATTGCCGATTCAGGCTCGATTCCAGAGGGAGTGGAAACAGCGGATGAGTCAGTGGTACCTCCCTTAACTTTTCGAATGACAGCATCCTTTTCGGACTTCACGGAAGCTGTTGGCGTACTTCTTGTTGATTTAGCTGGACTAATCGGTAGCCGTGCTTTATTGGGGCTTAAGGGTTTCGTGCGACGACTTATAGGTTTTCGCTCGACTACGGCTTTAGGCTTCGCTGGCGCTTTTGTTGCAGCGCTAGCAGCTGCTGATTCGATATTCTTTTGTTCAACTACCATACGATTGTTAGCATCTTTGGCGCTTTTAGCTGGTGCTGTAGTTTTCGAAGAGGATTTTACTACGGATTTCACTACGGTTTTAGACACTTCGGTTTTTGTTACTGTGCCGTTCATGGATTTCTTTGGTGTTGTCGGAGATGGCTTCATGATATCTTTTTTCTCTCCAGATGGTTTGGATTTTTTTTCTATTGATTTTATTGAAGGCTTCGTCATACTTTCGGGTTTACTTGGTTTAATGGTTGTTTTGGTGATTTCCTTTATATCTCTCTTTTTTATATCAATTTTTTGCGTTTTAGGTTCCTTTGTAGGAGCAGTCTTTTCAGTTTCCACTTTAACAGCGTCAGTCTTTTTCGCGTCTGATTCCGGTTGCTCAGACTTCTCTACCTTCTTTACTTCTTTCTTCGTTTCCTTTAATTCTTTCTCGATCTTCTTGTTCTCCTTAGCTTCGGACTCTATTTTTTTGTTTTCTACGACTTTTCTTGCTTTCGTTTCCGTTTTAATTTGAGGAGGCGCTGACGGTTTTCCCGTTGAGACTCTCGTGGCAACGTCGTCAGCAGAATCCTTTTTCACAGCCTTAATTTCCGAAGCATCTCGCTTCTCTCTTCGGGCCTCGGCAAGTCGTTTCGTTTCGCGCTCGATTGAACTTAACTTCGGTTTCAATATCGCAGCCTTGTCTTTCAACGTCATAAGTGACGTTGACGGTGAGAGACTTTTCGCGGTACAAGTCGGATGCTTCAGGAACTCCAAGTGTTTCAGACGCTCGAAACCCTCGAAAATTTTGTGCTGTGGCGTACTGCCTGGGAAAAGAATTCTAGTGATCGTATCCTCGGGATTAGCTGGCTGCCAGACCACAAGTGCGCATATCGACACGAGGTTCTGAGCTGGAAACACTATGCCATTTGAGTCCTTTCTATGTGATCCAGCAAAAAGTTTCGAGTCCGAAGCATTCCACTTGGCAAGAAACTCCCTGACTTCGCGGCTATCTTTACTTGGGCTTAGGACGTACATATCCAGGGTACCATGGCCAACTTTGTGATACAGGTTTATAGGTTCTGGATCCCTGTAGCAAGGATGTGGACGAAGATTTATGTGACGCAAATTCACCATCATTTCTTGTCCGATATCAATGAGGTTCAGTATGAGAGGATCAATGTCTTTATCACCGTCCGGCGAATTTAAATGTCTTCTTTCCTGTAATAAAAAGATGTTTAATAAAACATTTATTTTTTGTCATACACCGAAGGTTTCACCAAATTTATTCATACTCACAACGAGATTGCAAAAGAAATGTCCAATCTGGGGATAAACGTGCATCTCCTTCTTCTTCTTCAGTACACTTGACATGCCGCCTACATTACTATTATTAATTCGCGTAACAAGTACAGCGTCAAGACGATCTAGATGTCGCGTAAAATCCCAAAAACAGGCCTTACGCGCAAATCCACCATCGACGAGCATATTGAATCCGTTAATACCAAACAGTGCAGCATCACCTTGACCACCAGGGAAGACGTACAGCGTAGGATGACTAAAGCGTATATTACCGACGACATCGGACGGTTCCATCAATTGATCCAGCGTTTGGGCTATCAGATACTGTCCTATGTAGCTCGTAAAGCTTGTAATCACCGGAACTCCTGCTGTAAGAACGTCATCCGGATTGACTCTTACACGGCAAGCTCTAAACATAGAAAATTGTAACTTAGAAATTCTCTCATAAAAATATTTATTGAAATAATCTTGTTTCACACGAATGATTTTTATTTACCTCGTACAAGCTTCCTTGGCAAGACGCGACGTCGTCCAATCGCCGACACCTGCACAATGAATATCTACAGTAACGCTATTCTCGTAAGCTCGAAGCACACGCTGCACTTCGTGCTCGCTAAACGCATCCAAAAAATCAGCCAAGCTGAAGGTTCCATCCTAAATTGAAGAACAAGAATATCAGTTAATTTTCTATCTAATTTTAATAATAGAATTATAAGAAGGATATGTTTCAAATTTAGGATAGTTAGAGAAAAAAATGCATTTTAAATATGTCTATTAAAAACTAAACAATGCGCTATAAACAATGTATTACCGAAGTAAAAGCAATCAGAGAAATAAAAAATGTGAAAAACCATAAATTATTTTAAGTACAACGCAGATTCGACTATAAATAAATTGTACCTGCAGTATCCAGGAACCATTGCCACCGAACGTATATCCAGCGTGAATGATGTGCCTGTGCTTCGTAAAGCTCGCGAGAAGGTTTCGAATACATTGCAGTAAAGTGTTGCTTTGTGGGTAAATAAGGACTTCTGTCACGAGATTCTCCGTCGCGTATTGTATCAATCGCTCGCCTACGATAATTCACACATTATAAAAGAGCAAATCAAAGATTTAAAAATAATGTTTAATTACCATTCCTGGCTTCTTCGCCTTCGGGAGACTGTGCTACCAGTGCCTGTAATTCTTTCTCGAGATCCACGTGGCAACTGTCTTTATCCCAGGAGAGAAAACCTGAAAAGGCATATGAAATATGTTTAGATATAGTTTGAAATTAGTATGTGATTAGACTGTTTAGGACAAGTTTTACACTAATTGTGAATAGAATTTGGATGAAATTCTGCCGAACACAGCTTGCGCTAACCCAGTATTTCCATCGAAATTCGCATTAGCGTAAATATACGTAATACTGCAGAGGCTTGAAATAAAGTGATCGTGAGCAATGTGTGTACAGCTCTTGGAATCCAGTCCTCTGTACATGGTTATAGGGTAACACTTTCATGACAAAACCGATTCAAATTAAGATCTCTATCAAAGTTCAGGCGCATGTCCCGTAATTGAGAGAAGCAAAAACAAATCCGTATTCTTCCCAAATGACATCGATAATAATCTCTTATACGATGACAAGCGTAAAATAACATAGTTTACAAAGATTCAATTGTAAACGTTATTTTTTTTACTTGTATACGAATATCGAAGTGTGTTTCTATAAAATTTAATATCAGTATATAGAATAAACGTAATTCAATATAAATATTCATAGATCGAATTCAATTACAATTCGCACAGAAATATTAAAAAAAAAACTCAATAACCAAGTAAAATATATATACATTATATTTTCTGCCACTACAAATTAATGAAGATATTATCTAAACAAAGAATGTATTGAAATTGTCGACAACACGTTCATAATAAAGTTATAATTGAAGAAATGCGGTAACTTTACTAGTTTTCACAAAACTAACGCTCGAACGTATACGAACAATAGAAAGGGTCAAGGTCTGTAGAGCAAAGTTTAAAACAAACCACAAAAATTTTTCCTCTCCAGCCAGAAGTTTCCTCAGCAAGCTTTCTACCGTGTTAATTAAGGATAATATTCAGAGCTTGTTCATACATCTCCATTGAAGTACATTTCCATTCCAATTACTCTATCTTCATTCCAAGCAAAGCAGTAATTTATCAAATTCTCATTCCGAGAAAGTTCTTCCTTCGCTCGTAACACAATCACGAATTACTACTACTCATCGTATAACCGACCGTAAATATAAAAAAAAAAATTATTTTAAAAATTCGGAAAAATACGTAGTCGACGTTTCAAAAGCCCTCTTGCCTCTGGGGAGAAAACCGAGCGGTGACGTCACCAACACCGCACCCCCGTCACGTGGTGCTTTATAACCAGAGAGAATCGATCCACTTCGTGCACGCAGTCCCTCGTCGACCGACATTGACTCCACGCCATCCTCATCCCCGAGAATCTTTTTCTTTTTTCTTCTTTTTTTCCTCCGAACGTCGTTTAGAAACAAAAAAATCTTTTATCGAGTTCCCTGAATAGGCGAAATTGAGAAAGTTTGATCAAATATAACGCTTCGTGAAAATGCATTTTTATAAACGTTTTAATTTCATGGAAAAAGATGGAATATTTACAACATTGAATAATTATTATTCTGCAGTGAGCTTTTTTGTTTTTTTTTTAAGTTATTTTGCAGTATTAAAATAGTTCTTTTAAAACTGCGTTTTCCCCATCGAAATGTATAAACTCCATTTTCACTAAAAACAATGTAAAAAATGATCTTTCTAAGTTTGAACATTCATCATAATGCAAAAACTGTGACGTATATTAGAATTGAAACCATAGTTTCCGAAAAAGAGCACTCGTACACGCCAGAATTGAACTTCTGACAGCTTCAGAAGCGTTTCAAGAATAGTACAATGAATCTTAAAATTGTACTATTGAAAAAAACTAGTTTCAAGAATAGTACAATGAATCTTAAAATTGTACTATTGAAAAAAAAACTAGTTTCAAGAAGCATAAGAATAAATGAGGTAAAAAATTCCACGAATTGTACATGCTATGCACTCACGTAGAGGATATACAGCCGCATTTATAAGGCTTGCGGTGAGACCCTTCGCTCTTGCGATTGACCTTCCGAGCTTCATATTGTTGCACTCACTGGACTCATCGCAATCTATGTATATCGAAATATATTTGGAAAATAAACACAAACTAACGCATATCTGGACGATAAATCTGAGGATTCAACGGAACATAACGACGAGCGCTTTCATCGCGAGCGACGATAAAACGCTCTACAAGAGGCTGTAAAAAACTTCTTTTATGCTCTCGAATTCTTACGAGGCATCGTTACCAACGAGACAGACAGGCAGGACTGGATTAACGACGTTATCGCGTAATCTCACATGTCTCGATCCAACAATACGATAAAGTATCGGTAGTAAGAATGGATCTACGGCACAATAGTAGAACATCCACGATAACGTGTCCTAAGAGTGTAAACAGTAACTACTTGGTATTTCATTAATACTGGAGTGGACCATACTACAGAGTTTGTGTTGCACAAATATCTGAGGGCAGCTTTGAGTCGATTCTGCAATATGTACTGTAACAGTACGTCAAGTCAGTGCTGTCAATATACAGTCTGTACCAATCAAGTATTCTATTACAGTACTAGTATCGGATCTGTCATGTATGAGTTTGAAGACTACATCAAGTTAACGATGTACCAATGTGTCTGTTAATAAATTGTATAGTTAAATTTACACTAACCGTTTACACTGAATTCTCGTAAAATAGAGCTCAAGTCGTGTAAGATTTAAGACGTGGCTTTTATTGAACAATTTGATCTTCAGTTTAAATTTGTTACATCTGTATTACGCCAATTAGAATAATTCCGACTAGATCTTATCATGAACATTAGTGAAACAAAGGCTCTCCATTGTTGGTTACGGTATGTTGTTTGACAGTAATAGTCATTACTCTGGTAGGAATTTCCGGTACTGGAAATTCGAGCCATTACTGGTTCTTTTTTGGCAAACAGGATACTGATTATTTGTACTAGCGAAACCTTGTTTCAGTATGAAGATCATAGAAGCGGGCCAGAATTGCGACAATGAACTAGCCCAATGCTGATGTGCCAGAAGTTAAAACTGTGTACCGGATGAATAATGTACGACTGTACTGGCCCAATAAAGTTTTTCTGGACTCGACCCGTTTTTGAAAACTTAAACTCCATCTAACGAGAATTCCCTATGAATATTTGAAGTACCTGTCTCCACGTATATTTACAATCATTTAAGTTTCAGTTTAGTATGGCTGTTAACGTGCGCATATTATATTCCGTATTCAACGCTAGATAAATCCAAAGAATGCAATTTGATCTTTATTTGCCATTACTAGTAAACAGTTTACATTCGCATATACTATCAGTAAAACTGCAATTCTTACCACGAATAGGAAAATAATCAATATTTCAATAGAAGACACTAAATAGTGTGCAGGTAAGGTCAGGTGTGTTGACTTTGAAAAGATCTATGAGTATCGCAAAGACGTGGCTAGAAGAGGCTCTTAAAGCTTCTAAATTGGCATATATTGCTCAAGGCGCACTCGTAGCTGCTTCTTTCTGTCAAATTGATCGCGGAAGCCCTGAAGGTGATACCTATATGAAGCCGTGTAGCCGAGTTTCGCGTCTTCGATATGCAACGCGTTTCCGATATCAGTAGCCTTATTTACTCGTTTGTACACGTATATGTGTAGGTACTATGTTTTCCATAAACAATGCAGCTGGCGGAGCTGAAATAAGACGAAAGTTCTGATCATCGAATTCATATTGGTTTCTAAATTTAATTCGAAGAATAAATTCCTAGAAATACGACTTGAGCTATAGAAGTGCAGTAATATGAGAAAAGGAGAAAGATGAAAAGAAAGTGAAATTTATGCTGAAAATTCTGGGCTTATCGTCGAATATCATATAGAACTTGTGTAAAAGAGCTAGTCGTGCTTTTACGAGATGAAAAATGGGAGTTTGGTGAGTTTTGGAGTACGGAAATTGCGGGATACACAGTAATGGAAATTTAGTTACATCGCGGTAAAAAATTCAGCTACAACCGTAGGTCAGCAGAAACTTTTTTCCGAATTAGATTATTTATTCGATAGTTGGCAGGTAGAAAGAATTGAATTATAACTTTTTGAAACAACGCTTTCGTTGAAAATAACATGAAGTGCAATCAGAGTTTTTAATACTTCACGGGGTTACAACACAAACCATTATCTACAAATAGAAAATGAAACAGAGCGACGTTTTAGTTCTCTGTGATGGGTATTACAAATAATTCCATGAAATCATTATTTTTTTTTTATTTTTATATTAGAAAATGAATTTTATTTCATTTTTAAATTATGCCCCCTAAGCTAAATGTATAGGAATTATATTGTAATGAAAGTAATCCAAAATTTTACCTAATGCAATAAATACATGAAATTACTCAAAAATGGAAAATAGATCATAAAATAATAGTCAAACTATAAAAACTAACTTTCTAAATACAAACTAAAAAAAATTTTCTAAATATTCGTCATTTACTCCTGAGATTTCCAAAGGTAAACTACAAAAATTTACTTTTTTCGAAGATGAAGTAAATAATTATCAAATAAGAGGTATTAAAATAAAAGAGAAGTTTTTGTTATCACGTTGGGCAATATGTGCCGAAGTGTGAAAGAGACACTGTCGCGAGAATAAGCCTTTGTCTCTGAAAACAGGGTCAAAATGTTCTTGACGTGAAAAAAATGCTGAGCCACGCACCTCCTTTGCTTTAAAAAAAAAAGATTGACAAAGGTCGTACAATTTACCGAGATCGATTGAAAAAACTGACGATACAGTAGGTATACAAAAAAAAGGTTTTCTCGCCAAATAAAACAACAATAAGACGATATCACGTTGACTATTTCGGGAAGCATTCACGAATAGAAAAAAAAATTAAAAAGCTTTCAAAAGTCAAAGCAGCGATCATGCGCTAGGCTATTTATACATTTTTCACTGAATAACTTGCAAGCTCTGTAAAGCTGTAATCTCGCTATGCGCGACTTGCATCTACGAGTGATTTATTACGCGCTTTCTATCTCTCTATTTTAAATTACATCCGCAATACGACTTTACGATCATCCAGTGCCGTCTAATACACGCGGGAAAAAAGAATTCACGGATAATTATAGCCAATAACATCATCAGTAATAGGAGAATCAAAGTATCACCTAACTTCCATACGAGACGATGTATCTCGTGTACAAAGTCGATTTTTTTCGCATCCGATGCGACACGCCTCTCTCCTTTCATAAAAAAACTCGGTTCAGCATTAATTAATCAAAACGTCAAAAAAAAACACGACGAAAAAGAGTCGCAATAGCCTTTATTCAGAAGGCGACGCTCTTCTAGTCACAGTTGATGAATGAGAGCGCGACGAGTGCTAAGAAATGCCTCTTTTTCCGCGATAAAAAGCCCTCGGTACGGACTGTGATGTAGGAAAAAAAACAGCAACTGCGACGTACGTATGTTGAGGGAGTCTTTTTTCACGATACTTTTAAGTCTAGACTATGCAATTTCCGCGCGCTTGAAATTGTTTAGAGAATTTACGAAATGTAGGTATGTCTTGACGATGAGAATTTCTACTTGTTCTAAATGCAGTAATAGTAGTTCGTTGTAATAGCTTCATTGAATAGTATAGTACTAGAGTATAGAAGTGTTTTTGCTTTTTAGAAAATTATTCAATTTGGATGTTATACGTTTATTACGTACTTAAAACGTGAAATGTAATTTTTTATTCTTCGATGATGAATGTAATAAATACTAATAAACTGAATAATTCTAAACTATCTCACGATTTGCAATGTAAAACGCGATGGTGGACGTGGTGGATTTTTATAAGTTCAGTTTATAAAACATAGTAAGGATTTTAATACACTTTAAAAATATAATTAAAAATGTATTTTGTTCGTTTGATTTAACAAATTTTTTGTCAAATTTAGCTTGTTTCATGAACATGCTCGCTTTAACGAAAATAATATATGTATTATATAATATATGTATTATAATATTATATCTGTATAATCCTTATATAATATAATATAGTATATAATATTTAACGTCGGAATCCAACATTATACAATAAAATTGACATTGAATTCCCAAAATACGAAATTAATGTTTATTATACACATTAAATGTATTGTCGCACATCGATATTGTTATTGCGTATCGCAAGGTACAATGTTAATGCAACTTTGCATAAATACTCATCGATCCCACTACAATTTCAATATCTGTACGAAGCTCTGAGTTTAATAAAAATTACAAATAATTTGTATTAAATTAATCTCTAGCGCTCGGTACTTTAATATTGAAGTGAACGAAGAAATTATTAGCCTTAGCGGAGAAAAAAAATGATTCTCCAAAAATGAGAAACTACGTGCTAATTAACCGCAATATCTTCATCAACGCGTCTTTTGGCTCGCAAAGAGTTTCCGCGGCAAGTCGGAAAAGTCAAAGCGAAATCAACGTAGGGGTCAGGTTCAAGTACATCGAGCGTCTGGCGAGAAAAGACACAGTTCAAAATTAGAAATCGCGTCGCCGCCCTTTTTCGCGAGCTCCATAGCCGAGTTTCGCGCGAGTCTTTGTCTATTTATAAACCTTTGCGTCGCCGCGAGCGATTGTTCCCTCAAACTCTCGCTTCTGTATCTGTATAGGCCGAGACTAGAAATCCAAGTCGTCGTTCTGGAGAATCAACGTTTTTCAAATAAGCCGCGAACTTGACATTCAAGAAACGTAAGATATCGGAAGGAGTTATTTTATAAAGCTACCTCACGTACTCGATCATTGCTCCGAGTGAATGTATAAGCTCGGCAATATCGAGTCTGTGCACAATACCGACTATACGGCTAATAGTCTTTGTTGCGATGTTTCGAGCAAAGGCTTCCGTCGAATTAATGGCGTTGAAAAATCACTAGACGATATTGAACCCATCGGTTAGCGTAAATATATATTTTCGCGTCGATGCACTTGACAGAGTGTAAGTGACCTATACGTCCTATACGTCCGTGTCGTAAAAACTTTTTTTACCTTACCTCGCGACGCATAAATTCTCCGCTTGAGTTTAAGTTAACTTAAGTGTAACGAAATTTCATGAACTCTACTGGACTCGAAAAATAAGTAAATAAATATGTGTACTTGCACAGGCATTTTTATGCTGTTACTATTTTCTCGAAGTAGTGTAGGTTTATACGGAATTCGTGACAGTCGAGCTGTTTCTTTTTCTCTACTTAGATTTATGTGCCAGAAGCATGAGTGTGTAAGAAAAAAAAAATACATACCCATAAAAATGCTCGCACGCGAAAGAAAGAACTTTAGAGTTTTCCGTGTGTATTATACCGCGGTGTATGGTCATAATTATGGCGAGCAAAAGTTTGTTTTATCTACATATCTACCGCCGCATCTCCGATATGACATTAGTTACATTACAACGATTACAGGGTTTGTAATCAAATTATGTAGTTACATAGCAAGGGATGAGCTGACGATATACGGAGAAAAAACGAGAAAGTTTATACAAATGGCTACTATAAGTGTCTAATATCCAAATAGTTTAAGCAAAAGTTGATTGGTTCATTGGAAATTGACATATGTTTTTGAGGATTAAGGAATTCTATAGGCTTGATTTTCAAGAGTTATACAATCTTTATTATTTTACTCGATCTTTCGAGTATTAAAAAGATTATACATTCTAGACCTAATTAATGTATGAGAGCAACTTGTTTGTTTTAAATTTATTTCCGTAAGTAGAAATTCTACTTTAAAAAGTAGTTAAAAAGGGCTCTTCTCATGGGCGAATACTCAGATAAAGTTCAAATTATACTTAAGGTAAAGAAAGGATTTTTTTTTAATTTGTATGTTCATAGAGCTTTAATATCAAATTAAAAATCATATCAATTATACTAGAATTTAGATACCACGACACTTGACACAATAAATGCCCAATAATTTGAGGTCTAAGATTCTTAAATACGCATCGATTTGCTGTGATATAATCTTATTTCCAAGATAAAAAAGGCCTAAAAAATATTGAATACAAGATTAAAAAGAATATCTATTTGTTGCAACTATTTGTATTCTCTGTATGACTTTTTTGTATTAAAAATATGTTTTATTTTCATATCTTTCAAAATAATAAATATCTGATAGTAACTTTCCTCGCAAACTTCGCATTTTTTATGCATTTTATGGTAATATTCCCATTTAAATTTTAGTATATATAGAATGGACAAAAAATTTCCTTTTAACAAATTTTTTCTTCACAATAATGATTCCTATCAGTATCACGATCGAATTTCTACAGGGCTCGTTACATGTATGTAACAAGTATAACGTACCGACCCCGATAGAGACATTTATACTCTCTAAAAGTAACCCTTTAAACTCCTATCACCCTAAATTCTTTGAACTTCCAGAAATACACTCTTCCTTTATTACACCGTAACCGCTATAGATCTGTAAAACCAACTTCATTGTTATAGCTCCTTTTTTTATTCAGAGCACATGCGTGCACCGCAATCAGATTCATGAAATGTAGGCCAACGTGGTTACGCGTAGAGCTTTCTCTCTCGCTCTCTCTCTCTCTCTCTCTCTCTCTTGTGTATATATATGCATATATATGTATATATATATACACAGAAACATAAAAGCGCGGATGGACATACGTCTTGGAATTTCGTCGCGCATGCTTTACGATTCATGCACAGCGCGAGAGAATAGGTTGTTTTAACCGATTCCCAACACGCCATCATACAGTCTTTTTTTAGACCGGCCGTTAATTCAATTGTATATTATCATCATATTTATGACCCTAGTTTTCACGACAGGTGTGTTCGGGGTCGATATATTTACACGCGAATTGACGCCCCCCTTCCCCGCAAGTACGCGATTACATCTCTCTATCGAGTGCATACGTGTGGATACGTTTTGATAAGGTAGCTTTGCGTATAGAGGAGTAATCCACGCGTATCTAGTAAGAACGAATCTACCGTCGGATCCATAGGGGCAGATAGTCCACGGTACTGTGAACCGATGCTTGTCCAATATCCAATCAATACTGGAGCGATAAGAATGGGCTACGCTACAAAATATGTATTGGGCAAGTGCTCGAGGACAAGACTGACCGATTGCTTGTTATACAGGCTTGTCTTGAATACTTCAAGCTACTGTTGTGTTAACCAATCAACCAGTGCTCACGCTTTAAAGTATTAATTAGATTAAAACAAATTACGAACGTTTAATTATCGTGTTTATATCAAATTCGTATATACTAGCAATGATGTTTCAATCGCTAGCAGAATGTCGATTATCAATTCAGAGATCCTGGACTAAAGCCTGCTCTAGACGGCGATTTTAAAGATTCTCTTTGTTTCCATAAATGTGTGATATCAAAACTAGAGGTTCGGATTCGACTGCAATCAACTGTAAGTCCATATATCTTGCGTGAGTAACTAAAAAGTGAATTTATTGCACTGGAAATTGTACTCATTTACGCTGGCACTTTAAAGACATGCGACTCATTTAAGGACTCGAAAAGGCTGTAAAAATAAAAAGAAATCATCGTAAAATGGAAATGTAATTGTTATTCTCATAGTTTATTCAGGAAGCGCGTAATTTTATCACCAGTTAAAATAACATATACGAGGATTAGACCAAAATATGTTCCTATATTTCTGACCAGACTCAATCATTCCACTATTGAAACAATGCTTGACAATTCTTATCAAATTGCGGTTAACGTAAAAAAAAATGATGGAATGTGGTTACAGTCCGTTTGAGAGCCATTGGCCGAAAGAAAAGAAGTAAACGACGTTGGATAGAGAGATGAGATTGACGTGGGCTATGTATGTCTGGGTCGATAGCGCTAGGTGAAGTGCGCGACCTCTGTCCGCACTTCGCGAAGTATAGAGCAAAGCTCCAGAGACTTCTCTTTACGCAGCTGCCGCATGTACGTTTAATATATGCATGTGTATATACCTTAGCTGTACACCATTACGAGCTTTCGATCAGAACAGACTAGAGAGATGCGAATCTCAATAGGGAAGGTGTGGTAAATAGATCGTAGTGATGTATGGAGGTACATAGAGAACTAAGACCGAATGTGTATATATGTACAGTATCTATAGCGATTGGGATTTCAAGGGATGTTTAGAAGAGTCAAAGCTGATCCATAAAGTCTCGGGGACTCAGAGGGCTTGGATAGGATATTGATCCAAGCTTCTGGGGACTGCAGGCATGTAGGCAGGCACTAACTCGCGCATGCCGCATCTAGCTGCAGAGCCAACCTTTTCCTCCACCCACAGCTTTTAGCTTCTTACTTCTTCTCTTCTAGTTTTTCTTCTACTTTTTCTGTCTTTCTCTTTGGCTCATCAGCTGTAATGCACTCGTTAAATTGCGTTTGCACGATTAAATTGCTACTTGGCGTCTCTCAGGGCTGAAGGTTTATCGTTCGCATGTGTCTGGATGGCTGAAACAGCTTTCTGATGAAATGTTTATCTGATTTTACGTCGTGTCTGTCAATATTTAGTCCGTGGATGAGACTCTGCACATGGCATTACAGCCGTGTAGGTAATCTTTTTTCTTTTTTTTTATGAAAATGAAGAGTACAGTAGCCTTGATTGAGATCTAGAACTGTTGATTTTACAAAGGAAACACTCGTACTCAGCACTTCACCTTTCTCAAAGGGAAAGATTTAATTTGAAATTTCGTTGAATAAATAGTTGTAGAACAAACTTTTGTAATGTTAAAAAATATAACTATTCGTTTTAGAAAATCTTTTTATATTATTATTTTCAAGCAATAAGGGTTTGGTTACGATTATGCTTTTTTAAAAGACACATTCGAGAGACTTGAATTTGAGGAAAGGCGCAAGAAGAAATTTTACTTTAGTTGTTGGGATTCCTTTTTTATCGAAAATAGTTGTTTAGATACATTTTTTGGAACAACAGTAGACTCCATCCTTTAAAAGAGAAGGTCTTTTAAGACTGCGACTTTCCTTAATTTTTTTTAATTATAAAAAGCGCATAAAATTTAGAAATACTCGGTAGTCTGCGACTTCAGATTTGTTTTAGAAAAACTGCTATTAGATTAATTATTATTTTATTAACAATAAATAACATGTATATCACTTTTTATTATCTGAAAAAACATATAATACACTTAAAAATTAGTATCTAATCTATTAAAAATTCCAATCTGTTTTATTTTTCTTTCGTTTCAGAACTCTCATGTTTCTATTACAAAATGAAAAATGTTTTCAGCACACATGCGCAGAAACTCTCGACCAACAGTAATCCTACCTAGAAGTATCTTCAATTTTCCACCCGAGAAAATCTCTCATTTTATTTACCTGTAATACTACTGGAATAACCTGCGATCTTACATTTGCACGGACTTTCCTTTTCAAATGCAAGCGCAACCATTCCATCTTCATTACTACCCACTCGCTTAAACCACTTCCAACCCTCTGATTCTCCAGATTCTCATTATCCTCTTTTTTTTTTGTTAAAACCATCTCAATTCGCGTACGTCATTGAGTCATGCATCAACGAAATGCTGTTTGCTCGACTCCGCGAAACCTCCGCCACTTCAATATATATATGTATATATATGTGTGTGTGTGTGTGCACACACTTAGACACATGCACATACAGATGTATGCGCAAGAGAGTGAGGCGATGACCTCTAGACACGTGAGGGACCAAAATAGAATCGGCGCCGGCGGTAAGGCATAGTCTTATCCTTCGCGCCTTTATCTCCTGACACTGCACTACGCGCAGTATTTATGCCACTAAATACTCCCTGTGTACTTGTGACGTGTAATACGTTGTAGCGCGCTAAATACGAACAAGAGTGCGAGAGACGGAGAGAAAGAAAGTGTAAACTTCAGATGTTCATTGATGACGATCTCGACGCGGAAGCTCGAGGCTTATTGACGAATCGGTGAACCGTGAGATTCTATAAATATACAGAAGGAATAAGAACTACCCCTTGCGGCTAGAAAAACACTTTTCACGTTTATACAGAGCCTCGAGGGATTGGAATCTTTTTTTCTGTCTCTTGCTACACATGTGTTTTTTATTTAATATTTCGTGGATCACTGTCAGATTGATCGACGTACGTGATAAAATTGCATAAAGACCCAGGGAGAACTTTTGCTATATATATCGATAAACTTTTTATTTTTAAATTCACCTCTATATAGTGTGCGCAAATATATACGAGCAACTATGATATTATACCCACGGGGCAGATTTAATAAAGTCAAGAGACGATTGATTGACCGCTAAAACTGTATTGAATATCCCCTCGGAGTTTCTCGTAGAAGTGAATCTTAATCGTCGTAGCACTGCTGATATCGATTATTGCGGTCGAAGCGTTAGCATTTAGAAGCTGTAAATTAGGTATTATAATATTATAAGTCACCCTCTTAGTCGTAATAATGTTAGGCGTTATGCACCAAATATCGAATGTTGTCGATTACGGCCATATAATACCGATATATGCGTATACAGCCAATAAACCGTTCTATTTGAAGAAATGATGGCAATAGTATGGAAAGTATTAGTATTTAGTCCTTATCTACATTAGACAAGTATGATATTATACATCGTTTATCGACCGCTTATTCATTTCTTATGATTTGATAATTCTATTTACGAAAATTAATTGTAGTCTTTTAAACAAATAGATTGTGTTTTATTGTGTCTATCATCAAAAGAAAAATCAACAAAAGATAATAAAATTGTACAGAATTTGTCATGTATATATTTTTTATATTTTATTGAAGATATAAGGCGAATCACATCCATGACAAAATAGCTCCCAACAGAATGTTGTCAATAATCGTTACACGTTACAATAGTCAAAAATAAATACAATATCTATGCACAGGTACGCTATGTTATTAAAACTGCTCAGAACAGAAGTGTCTTTGAGGCAGTATATTTTTCAATGCACTGGGATAAACATGGCAAATAAATACATTACTGCCCTCTTTGTCATTGGACCAATAAAATTTAATATTTATATAATTTGTCATTTATATCGAAGCGATCGTTAACGCCTGCGAAAGATTCAACGTAAAATTGTGATAACTTTAAACAATTCACCACGGGATTTGTCTAACAATGGTTTCCAATCCCGAATAAAAATACAGCTTGATTTTGAGCCAAGACCAAGAGCCAATGCTACCGTAGAAAAAAAAAAGAATTCGTTTTTCTATTTTGTATTAAAATCCGTATTGTCCCCTCGTTCTGATTGATTTCCTTCGCCACAGGCCAAACGCCAATCGGAAAATTTACGACTTTGTTCCCTCGGACATTCCCTCGCAATCTCCGGTCGTAAAAAAGCCGTGAGACAAACCATCGTACTGATAAAACACGCAGGCTATACATGCACACGTTTGGCGAGTCGCTAATTTTCGTTAGCGTCGCCTCGACAATCGCAGTGCGCAAGTAAAAACGCCAATGGCGCATTGCGGGCCTTTGCACGCGACTCTCCGATACTATATTCTTCTCTGCATGTAATGCTACTGGGCATGTAAGCTACATTAAAATATAGAGAGTATACGCGAAGTCCGTGCGTCTTCATCGAGAATCCTCGGATTTTTTTAAGGGGGACCTTGGCCTTCGAGACGGAGACTACGCGAGTGGCATTTCTACATCGAGAATTTTAATTATCGATGCATATGAGAGGACAGTATTCCATGTATTTATTTCATTTAACAATCGGTGCCGAAGTATCGCTGTTGGATCTAAAGCCAATGTTGAGGTGGCATTGCTTATGGAATGTTCACTATGTGGGCATTTTACATAGTCTGCAAAGTAGATTTTACCCAGTCAAACATATCTATAATTTACATGACCAAACTATGTAAATTTCGTATCCGTCATTTTCCCCCGTTTGAATTTCCCGCTATACGACATTTCGCACTCCCAGCCCTATGAATCCTTTAACGTCGCGTTCGACCCTCTTTGCAACGGAAGAATAGCAAGAGGGAAGGGAAGAAAGTAAGAGAGAAAAAAAGGGCGTCGATCACAGCACCTAGCAACAGAGAGAAGTGTATATATAAACTTATATATATATATATATATATATACAAATGTACGAAGAGGCCTGATAAAAGTAAAGTCCTTCCTCGTTTTGCGACCGTTAGCCGGTCGGAAGTCACGCGACGGCTCCTCCGGATATCGGCCAACTTATATTCCGAGCACTGCGAGAGTTATTTCCAGGACGTTTTTTTCCCTCATTTTTTCTCTCTTGCTCGCGGATAAGAGGCGAAAATAATTTGTTCTTTTTCACTGTATATTCACTATATACCTTAATTGATCCGATAATTAGGTCACGTAACGCGCGAGAGGGAAACATTATATTATTTTCTCACGAAGGCTGGAGAAAAATTGAATTAACCATTCCGGAGAGCCTAAAAATTAATAAGCTTACGTGCGAATCAACCTCTTGCGAGGCTTCTAAATAATCCATCCTTCGCAAATAAATATATATACGTATGTATGCATGTATGTATATACTCCGATAGAAACTAGTTCTGGCAGTAATTAGCTAATTTATTGGTTAGATTTTACGAACGAACCTTTAGCCAGTCGATTGAGAATGAGATCTTTGTGTTGTGCGGTATGTGGTTCGGGAAGCACGACCAGAAGGTAACATCCGCTCAACGGAGACGGCGGTGGGTGCTGAGTCGGTGCGCTGCTCGTCGGGGCCTGTTCGGTGCTCGTCGCCGGGGTCGTTCCACTCCCACCTCCTCCTTCGCCAGCAGGAGCCATGGTCGACATAACTGTACACGAAAACGCAAAGTTACACACGAAACACGCAAATTTCTATATTAGTATGTATATATATCTGTATAGCGCGTGGGTGTGAAGGACTAACGCGTCTTCTTCGGGAGGTCCGCTATCGATTCGACTCACTTGGCAGAGAGCGAGACAGAGAGAAAGAGAACGAGATCAACTCAAATCTATGCCAAGATGATAACTCACCCCTTTGAGCTAAGGGTGCAATTCGCTCCGTTGATAGCTCGCTTGTGCGTATGCCTAACGATAGGATGTTATCGACGATTGTAAAAAGTGTAAATGGATGGAAATTGCGAGAGAGAAAGAGAGAGAGAGAGAGAGAGCGAGCAAGACAGTGCGGAGCAAGTGTAGAACCGTCTCGAAGTCGGCACACGGTCGGTCAATGTGGAAGCCGGCTTTCCGCGTTGCGCATGCGGATGGGAAAGCCTTTCTCACTCTAGAGAAAGAAGAAACGACTCCAGGCCAGTACAGATATATATGTACTTACAAAACTATATATATAAGCGCAACCGACGAGAGAGAGAGAGAGAGAGAAAGAAAGGTTAAGGGGACAATTATCGAGGAGCGATTGCGCAACCACGTATAGATATATTATATATACATATATCTGTATAGACGTATACAGCAGTAGATACAGAAAATTGCGAATCCAGAGGGTGAGGAGTAAGAAAAGATCGATTTATCATGCAATAACGATTGGCCATGCGCTGAACTTTTTAGGTTCCAGATTTTCAATTACTCCATGACCCCCTTGGTAACAAGGGTAGTTCGACCCTAACCTTAAAAAAAGAAAAAAAAAAACGCGACTCGTCTGACCTATTCACGGCCGTGACTACTGATAAAAATTATTAAGGAACTAGTTAATACGCACAGGACTCTCTCTTTCTAAATACGTATATATATATATATATATGTGTGTGTACACACATATAGACACAGGAGGGGTGAGATCGATGCGTGCAGCAGTGCCGCAATATGGCGCGGCGAGCAAAGGATCAAGTATACAAGAGCGAGAACAAACCGTTTCACCCGACGATCGAATAACATATATACGTACACAATCACCTGCTGACAGACATAACTCACCTCAGCGGCTGTCCAGCGTAGCTCGATGACGGCAAGCCCTTATTACACTGTAATATATATGTACTCCCTCTCTTCTTCTTTTCTCCTCTCCCGAATCAACAAAAGGAAAAAAAAACTCTTCGAGCTTTCACTTACACTTGCGATCGAGAGAAGGAGAGCTTTTTCACGTTTTTAATAACTCATTTATATATCTATCTATACATATATAAATATATTTATATATATATATTTATATATATATATATATATATGTGTATATGTATGTATATATATAAATAACGTATATATATTGTTCGTAGTATAACTGTCGCGTTAAAAAGGCTGCTCTCGGAGCAGCTCGCGATCTGCGGGCTGCCGGCTCTCTGAGCGGCCCTCCTGCAGTGAAACCGCTCGAGCGGTTCTATATCCCCTCCATTACTTGATTCTTATACGTACTGGAACGCTCGCGTATGCGCAGCTCTGAACTACTCGATAGACGTACATATGTATATATAAGTGTGTATCAGATTGGAGAGCTGCCCTTATATATATATATGTGTATATATGTGTGTATATGTAAAACGTAGCTGGTCTAATGGGGTTGAGGAAATATGTTTATACGAACCGGATGATTTTGGGATATCTGTGGTGTGTCTCTGATAAATGAGCTTACGAGTTATGGAGTAGCTAAAACATAACGTCTGGCCGAGGATTTTTGGGGACGACTTTATCGCTGGGGATAATTTTATGGGATTTTGATGTAATTTTTTTTTTTTTTTCTACGATGAATATGACGAATGCGTTGGAAACGTAATCGCATCGTAGATACATCGCGCTTGCGCATAAAGCTCAGTCAAAATAGGCGAGAGAGAAAGACAAAACCTGTCAGCGCCGACGACCCGAAATGTTTTGAAAGACAGGTGGATTTTTTTTTACGAGACAAGGTCTTTGCTAATGATCTTGGTGATAGTTTTCTGTTAAAGGAAACTACATATTGCGTATATATAGTATAGATATGCCAATATGTCAAGAAGACCGATATGTTGTATTATAAAGGAGAGTAGGTCGATCTTATAGTTCATGTAGACCCAATTGACTTTACGTTATATACGTATGTGCGGTAAGCGACTTTGAATTCGCTTCGAGAAATCTCTGATGCCAAGGCGACTTATCGGATTGACATCGGTCTCTCTCTCTCTCTCTCTCTCTCTCTCTCTGTGTTGAAACTTTTCTCAAGACTCTATTCGTCGATATTGCGAAGCTTCCTTGTCAAGGAGTGTTGTCGTCCAATTACGAGACTCGACGTATAGACGAAAGTTTAATACTTAATCTATGGTAATAGATCAATACCATGAGCCAACAAAGCCAATCAATCGCCGAAAAAAAATATCGCATCAAAATGCATCAGAATCACGAAATTACCATCCCACGAACGTTAAATAATATTCAGTAGATAAAGGCCAAAGTTATTCGGACATGGAATTTCAATTCATTATCCGAAAAGCTCTTTACGTACAGAGGATTAAAACCTTTTAAATAATCAAGTCTTCTCTCTTCTTGCTCGTCAACGAATGAAAGGCATTATTATTCTCACACCAACAGACAATAATCGTAAAGTCCAACTGCGAACAGACATCCGCAGCCTGCGCAATTGCAATAAAATTTCAATGTGAGGTCAGAACACGCGGGACCACCGCAGTTCCATGTGTGGACATTTTCGGGAAGGATATAACAAACGTCGACGGTTGATCCCCACCACAAAACATCGAGGAAGAGAATAAATACCACTGGACGGAGTATAGCGCGATGTCCGCGATATCGAGCGCCGACTTATTCTTACTAGCTGAGCCGAAAACGTCGAGTTCGAATTTTTTTAGGGGGTGCTTATTTTTTTGACAGGTCGATAATGTAGATTTTTTCAGTTTTCTTAAATTAGTAATTTCATAGCAGTGGAACTTCTAGTTTTGAATAAAAATAAAGCGGCTGTAAAAATTTAATAGCTCCCTAGTTGAGTCGAAAGCATTAATTCGAAATTTGTTGGCAGGTGCATTTTTTTCAGGAATAATAATCTCTTTAGTAGTTCTATTTTAAGTTTAAACAAAACGATCGAAATGTAATTCAGTAATAATTATAATCGGGCAAAAGCAACACCATGTATATATAAAAAATATATATCTTTAAAAATTATTAAAATTTATCGTTTAAATTTATTGAATGTCTATATCTTAATGAATAACCTATGATACATTATTTGTATTTAAATAACAAAACGATGGACAGATTTCTACGCGGTATTCTTGGAAGAATTACCATAGCCTTGACAGAACTTCCTCTCGCGAAATTTCAAATAAAAAAAGTTGTACAGAGTTGTAAATGCCTTGTCCTACATAAACGAATAAGCTATAATTTTGCAACAATTCACAGAAGTCCTCAAATCATTCCAAAATATTCCGATAAAAATCGATCAACGCTAGAAATCTCAACTTCGGTTCTTCCTCATACTTTGAACTTCGAAAGAAGTCAGCTATTTTCCGGGAACACGGGTATATATCCATTCTTCGAATACGTCCCTCCCCGACGTCAGACTAACAGACGCCCTATCACGCATGTCGTCATCGTCGTTACCCCGAGCAAAAACCGTGTGGCGTCTGGAATTTTCTGCACGCGCAGATTCATTGTTTTTTTTTTGTTTGTTCTCTCTCTCTCTCTTCTCTCTCTCTCTCTCTCTCTATCTCTCTCTCTCTCTCTCTCTCTTACTGCTATAAGGCAACACTATTATTGTCAAAGGTCACGAGGACGAGGCGATTGTCACGCGCTAGGCTCTTTATGTCACGGCTACTGTGATCGAATTACGCGACGCGATTTCTTGGGCGAGGCTTGAACGACGTTGATATACATATATCTGCGTGTATATATATATATGTATAAGCAATGAAGATTTGACCAACCAGCAGAAAATTTAGATTGACGGCGATCGTTCGGAATTGAATTGTTTTCGGGGCTGAAGGTTTGACAGGAAACTTCTTTCCCGAGGCTTAAGGGATATCAACTTTGCGAATGTACTTGGGGGATGACGAATAGATTTTGGAACAGTTTCGAATAAGCTGGTTAAATCTTGGAAAAAAGAATAAAGTTTTTGAATAAATATTGCAATTAAGATTGAAATTAAACGAACAATACGAAAGCGTGCGGAAAACACCGAAATAGGTCATTTCGATGTAAGGAAGTATATAAATTAGCATATTATACTACCAAAGAATATTTTTCTTCCGAGATTTACGAGCTATTTATTATGCTGAAAGTCAAAACCATTTACTTAAATTACCATAATACAAAATTAATTAAATTTCAAACTATTATCACCATCCTATTTATACACCTAAGAAAATTGGAAATTCAACGATTTTTTCTTCTTTTTCCTAATTAGATTTTCATTAATCGAGCTACTAATTGTGTTTTTTTTTTTCACAAAATTATATTAACAATATATATAATATTAATTACTATTTACATATGTTATTAATGTAATTCAAAAGAATAATTTCATTATACTAATAATAAAATGATAATTCTAACGAACGCGGAAAGAAAAAATAAAATCAATTCTATCTTATAACACAATCACAGAATATAAATAGCAAACGCTTTAAACACCCTCAAACTCAACCAGTAACCCAAATCGAATCAGTTAAAATTGCACGTAGTACGGCTTCCCCCATGTGTACTTTATAATCCTTCTGTACATACAGACTGAGGTGATTTGTGAAGCGTCGTATTTAGGGTCGTAGTCTGAACTCTCTATCTCTTGGGGGCGACAAAGTGATAACAATTAGTAGTCGCTTCGCGCGACGCAATTACGAACCTCATTCTCTCATATACGATTAAAATTCAAAGGGTTAACTCGATCGTACGTAAACCTCCCCTATTAGTAAGTATATCTACATGTATACGTGTCAACAAAGAGACATGTATATATAAATATACTCGAAGTTAGAAAGCCTAGACTCATCTGTCGTAAAACGTTCTGCGAAACGTTCGTCATACCTATATCATGTACAATAGTGTATACAGTATCGTTTAAGAGAAAAATCGAAAGACCGGCGATGTATATATAATAAAAGGGGTGCGCGAGAGTTTGGAGCCGACGGGGCGTTTACGAGGCGCCGCGACGTCGGCGGCGCCTCATCGATCTGTAGTCGCGGCCGAATCCCGCAGCCACTTACGATATAAATGTATATAATATATATATATATATATATATATATATATATATATATATACATATATCAGTCATGTATACATATATCTATGTACGATGTAGCCAGTACAGAAAATATGTATGTTTATATGTACCGTTTGTTTGATCCGCACGGACCAGAACGTCGACACGACGAAATCGGAACATTCTATGACCTCAACTTATTGCGCTCTAGAATTATCACTCTTTTATAAATGCAACGATTCTGATTTCTCGGAAAGGTGTGTGCGGGTGTAGAGCGTGTAGTTTGTACGGCTAGTCTAGTGCGGTAAAGTTACTTCTTTTTTTTTTTACAGACTCGCGGTTTATTTCGCGGTAACGAAGATATAGCTTCGGAACGTTCGCCCCAAAAATCCACATTTTTGGAATTAAACCAAAGTCTGTGGATACATATACCTTCTCAGCAAAGAAATTGGACTGAGATATAAATGCAGTGTTAGATTTTGGAAAATTGGATTTCGTACGGCGAAGTTTGTTTTAGAAATATTTATGTTATATTAACATTGTATAAATATAAATATCTTATGAACAATATATATTACATAACGCTTTATTTCGAAAACGCACGCACACATATACGCAATGCAGCACACGCGCAGTGCATTCAATCGGAATCTATAGTGTATATGCACAAGATATTTATAATAAATATAATATAAAATAGTGAAGAGATTTTGAAACATGTATATATGGAACGTTGCAAGAAAAAGAAATCAAAATTTTACGCTAAAATCAATAGGACACTTTTATACACGTGGCTTGAAACATATTGATTTTACTTTTTTAGTCTAATTATAATGCGTTGAAATAGCTTCGTATATATAGCGTAGATTTGTGTTTATATACATATGCGGCGGGGCGACGGTAATCTTAAAAATGGATACATAATTAATTCGAGCAAATACAACAAAAGACAAGTTTAACAAAAGCATCCAAGTCACGAACGGAGTACACGACTAACGAGGGGCGCAATTGCCTACAAACGAGCAAACGCGTTTTCAGATAATTTTGGGGGCCACTATATATACATCATCGCTTATAACACCATTGCAATCGATCGAATCGTAATTATTTGTACACACACGTGTGCATAAAAGTAAGCACGCGATTCGTATATTCATTCTCATTTGAATATATCTGCAGCTTTTTCTTCCTCGAGAAAGTACATCGAAGCTTCTATACAAAATAGTATCGCGTAGACGAATTAAGAGCCAAATCAATTTTCCAAACTCGACAGAACCCATCCATTAATCGTGAGGCCAAAAAAAAAGCATATGTACACAGAAGAAAATCCATACACGCGAAACCACGCGAACACGCGAAAGCGGAAATCTCTCTATAAATATACATCATAAATATTCAACCAGTTCATCTCAACGAAAAATACGTACACACATCTATGTAGTATATATATATATATATATATATATATAAACGCCGCGGAAAATTTTATTCCCACCGCGCAACCCACATCCTCTTGAAAAATCAGCGAAAGAAATCTCACTCCGCTTGACGCATACACATAAAGATTCCCTATGCTCCTATACAAACATGCGCATCCTATATCTTCTTCTTTCTTTTGCCACCCACTCTCTCAACCTCTCCCGTTCTCTATATCTATATATACATAGCGCTCCTCCTTGGTTGGCAGCCCCGCATCAGCCATGAACACAAGCAGAAGGCAAGTTAGTTCTTCGGCTCTCCTGTTCCCTGGATACTTTTTATTAAATAGCTGCCGAAAGCAGCCGGTAAAGAGCTCCCGACATATTTAATTGCGCTCAACCGAGCGGGTTTCAAGCTGTCCCAACCCGTGACGAACCACCGGATTTGCCCGGACCACGTTGAGAATCCCTTTTTCGCGATCCCCACTACAACGTATAGCAGCCGACGTTGCAGTGCGAGAGAGAGGTTTTATATTTTATTGTTTAACCTCACTTTCGGCTATGCTGATCCGCGAGCAAAACGAATTTACGCGAGATTTCGAAAATTCTCAACGATTGCCGATGTATTACGAGATATCGCATAGATTCGTCGGCTTTTATTAGTTGATTAATACGATACGAGCTATATATATATATATGTGTGTGTGTGTGTGTCTGTATATATATATATATACATGGGTTGATAACCTCGAAAAAAAATATTTTAAATCGAGAGAAAAAAAATGTATCTTCCAAAGTTGTTTGTAGCTCGCTCGAGTTGATAAGGGCTCCGAGAGTCCGCGGAATAAAGCGCGAATAATACGAGTAATAAAGCGTATACACAGGGTAGAAAAAAGACGAGTACATTGATAAATATGCATAGCTGGTGGAGGGGAAGAAGTTGGCCGCACTGTTTACTAGTGGCGCCGGCTGTGCTCCTGATACTCGCCAGGCTGAAATTGCTCAACAGGTTATTCTGCCTGCTGAGCTACTGTGCGTTGCGGGTTCGAGTCGAAGCGTAAGGCGAGCTCTTGTGTACCTACTGGGTCATATCATTTTCATTCGATTATGATATTGTTTATTTTTTATCCTTTTAAATAAGCAGAACATATAACGGCGTCAAAAAGGAAACTAACACAATTCAAGCAAACTAACCAACTCATTGATTGGTTAGTCTCAAATATTCCTTGGGATTGAAAAGTTTATTTTAAAAATTAATGTAGTAACTATTTATTATATATTATGAATAATAAATTATACCTTCTATATTTTATTTAACAAATTATTTTATAAACGTTAATCTACACTTCGATCGCGCCTAATAAGAATTTAGATAAAAAAAATTATCTTTTTTGACATATGTCAAACGTTTGGAAAGAGCTAATTAATGTTTATATCGGATTTCTGCACTATATAAGTAATAAATAATTTAATTATTAAATATATTCATGAATTAATTACAAACGACATGTTATTCGCTATCGATAACGATTTAAACCGTCTAATACGCGTCTTTTTGCGAAGTATCTATTCCGCAAATATATACATATATGTATGTAGCTGTAGATACAGGTGGATGGAAGAAAGTAACCTCCTACTTCCTCCTAATCTCCTGAGGCGAACGAAGCACTTTTGAGACCATTGCGCATTGAGTCTGTCCTAAACTGCGCGTGACACATGCGTAGTGTACTATTCATTCGAATCGCGCGCACTGCACGAGAAGATAAACGTCTGCAAGGATTAAAATTTCAAAGGCGAAATATTTTCATCTCATTACGATAACGCGATGGCTCTTAATGGTGTAATCGCAAATCAATAAATTGTCGTTGAAGTATATCGATAAGGCCAAATGTCTCGAGTTTATTATCCGTTTCTTCACAATCTCGAATAAACTGATAAGATTTGTGAAATATTGTCTACGCGTATTATTGTTGCACGTAAATTGTACGTTCGTAATCTAAGTGGAAATTACGCGCTGAAACTGGTTACGCAATATCATTATTAAATGACTAGATTTTGCGACATTTTACTGGGAATCTCGTTTGAATTTAAAATGTATATATTACTAATAATAATGAAGCCAACAATTGTTATTCCACGTGTACGCGGTGACGTCAATTAAAATATACGAAGTATACGTATGAAAAAGTCTTAACTGTATATTCCTATAGCCGTTATATAAACTGTGCTATTGGCATCAGACTAATCAATGTATATATAGACACTTTTAAGAAATTTCTGAATCCGCAAAATGACGGATCGTCCCTCGAAATTAACGCGTATGTGCACACATGCATAGCTTTCAACGCTGATGGAGCTGCTCAATCGATATTTCATTTTGCAAAAACACCCGTGAATTATAATCTTCGTACAGAAAGAATTAATATTGAAGACTACTTTGAGCTCCACCTATATCGCAATGAAAAAGAATAATGTTCGGCAAACATATTTTTCTCTTTCTATGTCTATCGCACGATTCCCACTTCTCTGTTCTCTACTATACATGCACGTACATACACATACACAGTTACACACCCACCCGTTAATACACCTATCGCTCTCGCACACTCGCTTATACACGCGTATATATACATATATATCAGCTCTCACTCGCGGCAGCTCTTTCTCTGTGACCTCTTTCTCTCTTTCGTTATGTATATAGACATATACCCGCCGCGAATTCGCAAAATACCTTCTCGGCTCGGCTGTTTCCTTGGTCGCGAGTTCGCCAATTTGAAGGCCTGACGACGACGTTTCGAACCCTTTCTGCGTCTTCTCTGTCTTACACTCTTCGCTTATGTACAGTTCTGCACGATGTCGATGGCCCTCCTCGCCTGACTTTTTCTCCTTCGACCTTTCCTTTTTTCGCTTCAGCTGCATTGTTCTATACACATCTATGTATGTATATATATGTATCTACAAAACACGTTTTATTTTATTTTATCGGAAAATTTTCCGCCCTCGAGAAAGTCCAAGGAAAATCGGATCGAGTTCGGTACAATATACACATATATAGATATATACCTATATGTATATATAGTCCTCTGGAAAAAGTCAAACGCACATATATATATATATATATATCTACACGACACACAAACTTAGTGTATACGCGTGTGTGTATATATGTACATAATATAATCTTTCCTTCTCTCTGTCTCTCTTTCTTCCAAGGAGAGCAACTGTATATAGTCAGTATAGGTGGTATCCACCTATACCCACATGTGGCCTATATCGAAAGATGTCGGGCAAATCAATCGCGCGAGACGCAAGTCGCGACGTGACGAAAGAGTTGCATGCTGCAGTTGCAGCTTAGCCGAACCGACGTAGCCTCAAGGCCAGAGTCGCAGCGCCGGTTGCAATGTCACGCGAGGAGCGCACTAAGTTCGCGTATCAGGAGAACAGGCTGTTACTGGAGTCGACTGAAATTTCGCAATATACACCGGTGGTGGGGATTTAGCGAGTCGAACTGCAAATTTTGCCGATTCATTTCTGTTCGAACGTAGACTGCATGAATATTTTTTTCAGCAATCGGTAGCAAAATCTAGAGTAAATAATTTTTTCATCCGTAATTGTTAAAAGAGGTTGAAAGTGTATTTCAACGTAACAAATTAGTTAGATAAGCAAATTTTGGTATAAGTTCGTGTCTCAAAGTATTTTTGTTCCAAGGGTGAGAATATTGCGATTATCAGATAGTTGTACGATTTAAATATATATAAGTAAATAATGTTATGTAATAGCAGCTACATATTAATAAATCTACTTTTATTAAAAGAGACGTTAACAGAATGATTGCAGTTCTAAAAGGAGTAAACAAAATTAAGGGCTGCTCTAATTATTTTTACAAAAAGGGATTTAACTTTTTTACTTCACATTTATTCTACAACTTCTTACTAAGCATAGTTATCAATATAAATATACTAACAAATATAAAAAAATTCGAATTTTACTCAGCCTCGTTGCCCACGTCGGTTCGATTACCTAATTTCTGAGTTAAAAAGGAGGCGGCCTCGTCAACCCGCTTTAGTTGACGTGCACGCAACAAATGTATCTACAAGTACTATAACCGAATAAAAAATATTTAGCCAACAATATCCAGCGATGAACAATATTCAAATAAATAAATTCCGTGTTAGGTTCAACGCAACGTCCGAAAACGTTTCAATTAATATTTCTCTAATAAAAAAACTATTGAAAATGTGTCTCATTATCAAAACGTCAACATGATTTTCCGACTCTAGCATCATAATAAGAGATGTTTAGATCCAC
Source organism: Apocrypta bakeri (assembly GCA_018906985.1). Classification (NCBI taxonomy): domain Eukaryota; kingdom Metazoa; phylum Arthropoda; class Insecta; order Hymenoptera; family Pteromalidae; genus Apocrypta; species Apocrypta bakeri. The sequence goes on from JACCIA010000005.1 coordinate 10,276,341, forward strand.
GCAATTCTGACAATAGGAAGATGAGACATTTGCGATAACGAATCAGTTGCCGATACACACTCTCAGCGGCAACGTCAGCCTACATCTTCCAACCTCTTGACGATCATGTTCTCCTGAAGATCTCGAACGAGTAACTTTAGTCAAGTGTGACCATTATGCGGAAGTTCTACTCACTCACAGTCTCACACGCCTCCTATTCCTCTCTATATATCTCGCCTTTAGGAATCGAACCGCACTACTCGAATATCGTATGTGCAAAGCACATACACACACATACGCCTCATCTATACTATTCTTTTCATCGTAATCTCGAGTTTTCCTCGGAAAATCGGCAGGTGTACGAGTAGACACACCCGATAAGGCTATACCTCCTTATTCGGTCTTTTATCAACAACAATGACAAATAACAGTAACAAAAAAGCCGATCTGTGCGCATCGAATGTGAGCCAGAATCGAAAAGATACGAGGAGACCCTCGGCCGTTTCCCTAATCCGCGGAAATTTCAAGTTTTTCCCTGAAAAATGTTATATATCGAAGCAGGAGAGCAGCAGCGTACCGAAGCCGCCTACCGGCGACTCGTCTATTTTGCAGAAATTTCCACGGCTTTCCTTCCCTCCCTGGTGTGTACGTGTGTATTTGTGCGTCAGTGTGTGTGTGTGTGTGTGTGTGTGTATATGGGTATGCGCGTGTATGTAGCTGCACGAGAGCGAGCGCTGCTGCCGCGCGTGTGCGCAGAGGTGCGCGACTGCGCGTGACGTCGCGTGAACCTGCGGATGATGAGACCCCGTGCCGATGAATTCGCGAGTGAGAAAAGTCGGGGCTCGCGGATGCTGTAGTTATAGGATTTAACCGAGCTGTTCTAAGTTTCCTTCGTTTTCCTCGTATCTAGGCAAATTTTCCCTATTGACAGGTGAAAATAAACTTTTTTAATTACATTTTTACCGGAGTTGTGCATTGAGATGAGTATATAGATACGTGTACTTGCACGGTTGAACAAACGATAGAGAGTCGATGAATTCGGCTCGGTGAAGATTTTTGTTGATTCGGCGAAAAAGTTGCAAGTAATGCAAATCCTTACTTGGCAGTACTTATTGTACACTCTTTCAGCCAGATGAACACCCGTAATACCCACGTATATATATATATATATATATATATATATATTTAAATCGTAAGAAAGCCCGAGTAACGTGCAATATACTTATTATATATATATGTATACATTATGTACGCAATAATACAAGTAGTAAGAGTCCGAGTAAGTACGGCAAGTTCGATCCAAGAGATATATAATAACGAGTGGTTGCGCGCCTGTGAGTAAAAAGCAGATTGACAATCAAGTGACAATACATTTTGTGGATTATCAGGCGAACAGGAAAGAAGCGGAGGTACAACTAACGGGTATACATAAGCGCAAACGTGCCTTTCCTTTTCTTTTATGCGAGTATATATATATATATATATATTTAGGAGAGCGAGCGACTGACTCCGACAACTTGGGAGTTGCAGCTTTGGGTTGGCTCGTCGTAGGGTAGTAGAAGACTAAGAGGTTACAGGTTTAACGAGATTAAAGGGGGAATTTCTTGGGGAGGAGAGAAGGTGGTATGCTGATAATCGAAATCGAGGAGATTGGTTTAGGGGCGTGCGCGCGATATTTCAAAGTGTTAAGTAACCATGGCAATAACTATAGGAATTGTGTATACCGATACGTTAAAGTTCGAACGACTATATTTAGGTTATGTACAAAATTAAAGATTTTTAACTATGTCTCATTGCTAAAAGAGACATGAATTTGCATGCACAGTTCAAGTGCACGATACTTCAAAAACAGTACAGATGTTCATTACACCTGTTACACGCGTTAGTGTATTAATGAAAATTATTTTTTTTTAATTATATTAATTATTGAAAAATCTTTTAACCCGATACCTCAGTATTAAACGCTTTCTGTATAAGGTGAGTGTTTTAAAAGGAAAATTTTGCCCTTTTCCCAACAGTACCTAAATAAATAAATTCCCAATAGTACATAAATATTGGTAAGTATTTTGGAAACAGATATCTCTGTCATCTAGATTTAAAAAGAAAGAACTTCTAAATTTAAAGAACTTTAATTGTTGATAGATTAACACTTTAATAATTTAAAAGATAAATTGAAAATAATTACTATGCTATTATTGTTGCTAGAAATTAAATTAATTGATTAATTGAGTTATAACGATATTTATTGATGTTCTTAAACGTGTCAATTAATAATATAAAAATAACTGCCACGACGAAAATGCTTATGCTAAGTAGTTAAAATAAGTATAGAAATGTGTCTCCTTGAGGTATCCATTATATTAGAATTTTAAATGGATTAACCTGAGGTTAGAAAACTGTACCTAGTGTGCTATGATCAAAGTTATACTTTAATTGCCAGTAATTATCTATAAGTGTACGTATCAAAGACTATAAAAAGAAGAGTTACGAATATAAAGTCGTATATTTAGTTCGACACTTCATTTGACATCGTTAACGTGATTTGTTAAGCCGATATTCACGGTTTTATAAGCTATCGGATATGCATTACGAAAAACGAGAATTGAATATACAAATTAGAAGGAAAAATAAAATATCAAAAGTTCGCAGTAACTGCATAGCTTTCCTACTATAATCTATTATTAGTTTCCACGTCGAAGCAATTATTTAGCCGCATGCAATGCGCCTAAATAACGTAAAGCGCGATAAAATTTTTATCGATTCATTCTCCTCGCAATAATGTCTTTTTATCGAACATACCGCTTTTTAATTACAAAATAATCATAAGCGACACCCACAAATTGACGTTTCAATGGACATAAAAAGTCGATGTGCATCTATTTGAGCTCATAAAAGAAATACTGCAAAAGCCATTCCCCGCGCGAGCCTAACCACCGAGTCAACCGCAAATGCATCGAGAGAAGCCTCAACATAAAAATATAAACTAAACCATCCACGCAAAAGACAGTGCACAGTAGGCGGACCGCGCATGCAAAATTGCTTTCTTCACTCTTCGTGTGCCCGCGAAGCAAACGTACCGCCCGTTTTCGCGGTATTCCATTTATGCCACGTAAAATTATCAACAGGCCATCCTCCTTGCGGGTCGCGAGGTACCTAGAAAATCAGTTCATCGGACGAAAAAAGACGTTCCGTCAAGGTGGTGGGTGGAGTCTTCCGTAGCATTGTACCGCCTTTAACAAATACTTGGAATCCGGCTGACACGAAGCCGTAAGAGGTATCCCGCATTCCACTAGCGTTGAAAGCGCGCGACTCTTGCGCCTCATGTTCCCCTACGAACGCAAGAGTCGAGTCTGACCCGGTCTGGGGACATGGCTGTGTCCTTAAGGAAGGTCAACGGCCCAGGCCGCATCGCACACCTAAACCAAGCTCCGTCTCGGTGTGTGCGAATAAATACACTCGTGGGCGCTCGTCGCTCGTGGCAGCCGTGGCGTGTCTTGTATTTGTATATGCAATTCTATATGTGCATGTACACGCTATATCGCTATATATCGCTCGACGTACGACGTACCGACCGCACTACTCCGTACGGCTTACGTACGTATGGGTATTGTACGCGGATGCTATATATGCATACACGAATGAGCGCACGCTTTTTATCGCGTGCATGTGTGTTTTACTGCCGTATTTTTGGTTGCAGCGGAACTCGTAGTCGTGCACGTCACGTTTTCGGTTTGATAAATGACAAGAGTCTTTTAACGCGCATGTGTATATATATCTTACTCCACGACCAAGGCCGAATTTCGAATGAAACTCCGTATACTGCGGCATAGTTCAAGTTCAACGACAGTTACGTGCTTAGCAACATTGCTATCGTTGTTTCCTACTTTTTTTTCAACAATGTATATATACTTTATTTACGTATATTTCAACCAAAATATACCCCTAACACTCTTCCATCGAATCTAACCTTCTCCCCCGAGGTCACGATTCAATTGCGTTATACGACGTAACCTCAAATTCTCCCTTAAACCTCGTTTATACCCGTAAATTATTATTTAACGCCTGTAAAAAGCGAAAACCGAGGTAAACAAAAATGTCGAATGTCAACAAAAAGCGAAGAAGCTGTGGTTTTAATCTTTCCAGCCGATAATAGTTTCATCGCCAGAGGAGTGGGGATAATGTAAAGCGAATACCAACTCGATGCTTCTGTTACTCTGATACATTGCGCGAGTGCCAGACATCTTGCGGTCCGCGCTTATTCCTCGCTTCCATTCCGCGTGAACCCCGAGAGAGACGGAGATGGAGCTAAGAGCGCTTTTTTTTTCAATGGATGACATTTATAGAGGTTATACCGCGCGCTTGTTTCGATTGTCCACGAAGATGAGGTTGAAATAATGACACGTGTGGTTTCTTTTATTGTTATTTTTTTCGCGCTTTAGATACCATTGTTTGCACGGCGAGTGGGTGTCTGTTCGAGGACAAAGTGCGGGTGGAATTGTGTAACAATTCGAAACGTCGTTTGGGGATGTTAAGAGCTTTTTGAATGGGAATGGAAAAATAGGTGAAACGTGCACTTCCGTTGGTATTAAGGAAAATTGACGAGTGTGTTTGTTTTGCGAGAATAAACAGCGTTAAATCAGGAAAACAGTGGGATTACGTGCGATATATCTATACATATGCATGTATAAAGCATAGGTTTGCAATATTCGAATTTCGCTTTCCGACATGTCGATTACTGTTATTATACTTACGTATGCATAGATACTATATATTCACGTACAATACAAATAATCCAAAACTATACTCAACATAAGACTCAATATAAATATAACAAAAGACAGGATGATACTTCCTTTCAGATACATAGTGCACACCTTTCCCGCAGCCAATTTAATTTTTCAGAGCTTTCCTTCATCCATCAATAAATAATAAAAAATACCTACGTCATATCGTTCGATTGAGCACTAATATTTTCAATGTCAACTATATAATTGACTTAACGGACTTTCTTTATCGTTTATGCATTATATATTTGATAATATATTTTAGAAATTCAAATTGATGAGAATGAGCAACGTTTAGCAATTAACAATTCGACTTTTAAACCGACGCATAATTGTACGGTCGAATATATGGAAAATGATGTGGTTATGAAGTGATAAATAATTAATAAATGGTATATTTTATAATAAAAATCAATGCTAAAAATTGTCAATCGATTTTTCTTCTATTTTTCTTCTTCATTCTTACGTGAACACTCAATTGATACAGTATATTTATACTGCTTTGTGATAATAGAATATTTCAGCAAAAATACTTATTATTTATTTATAATACGAGTTTCCATCATTCTGAATTAATGAAATTTACGTATTCACCAAAAAGTTATATGGAAAGTAGGGGGCGGTGGACACCGATATTCATGTGGTTCGAAGGTCACTGTTTCGATATTTCAACAATTGACAGATTATGCATTCGACATTGAACACAATTACCAATAAATGGAATATAGTTTATTATATCCAAATGCAGTTATATTCGAAAACGATTATTTATAGAAAGCTTATTAAACCACTATACCGATCGTAGGACAATTGTTAAGTTTAATTCATCTGTATTTCATCCGATTTATAATTTTCGATTTTATGATAATATATTAATTAAAATATAATCAAGTATTACCTTGAATTTATTATTTCACAATCACAGATGAATGAAACAATAGACTATTGAACAATTGCGTTTCGATTTATATATATACATAAAGTAATAAAATGTTTTGTGCAAAGAAACAATGGGTATAGAATAACCGCCTGAAAATGTATGAATCAACATATCTCATGCACAGACAAATTAAAATGAACCACTTGGAAAAATAATTTTTCACACATTTAAAACTCAGCGACTCAAGTCCAATGCGTCAAATGCGCATATACAGCATTTAATCCTTACATGCTGACATGCATTATGATTTCTAACAAGCTGTGTCTACCGACTGGTCCTCTCCTGAAGTCTCCTTAAATGCAGCCTCAAGCGCCATCTAGCAGCGTTGCACCGAAACGACTACATTGCGGACTTGCACACGTGATTGCGTCAATGTGCGAGAGCGAGAGCAATAGGCTCGCGACAGGGGATGAAAGCGAGACGGCGCGAAGAACGTCATCGACGTGCAGGCCCAAGCGGACATATCTTTCCGTATCTGCCAACACTTATACACATACACATATAAGTGACTATTCTATCTCGATTCGTCCGAAAGCTCCCAAAAGTCTATAGATATTAGTAGCGGAAGACAGAGTATTGCAGAAGCCAGAAGTGCACCGGCGAAGCTCAAACAAGATGCTGACAAAGTGAAGCTCATATCGCGCTGAGAATACGAAAGGTTAGGCCAGTTGCAGTGGATCGGAAATTTTGGAGCGAGAGCTTTACATATAACGTCCAGAGATCAAGATGACTGAACCCGAGGAAGAAAACTTCTGCAAGAAGATGAGACGAGCTACCAGGAAGATACACGCTATCAGCGATGCCCTGGTTAACGCTAAGCTTGCCTTCGGTATGATTGTTTTTTTTAGCGATGACTGACAATTGCCCAAGTTGCTTTCTTTTTATTCTTGTTTCTTTCTATCTGATCTTTGCAAGCGTAACTATGATTTTGTTTCGTTCCATAGGTTTTATGGATGATGCTGTCTGGGCGGATGGTCTATTGGTGTTCTATGAGATATTTAGATATCTGGAAGGAGCCATGTTGAGATTAAAAAACACCAAGGTTGGGCAGCTGAGAATCGAGGGTCTTCAGCGGACAGAAGCTTTCGAGAGTGATCTGGAATTTTACCTGGGAAAGGGATGGATGAAGAATTATACTCCTAGGTAATAGCTTTGAATTGTTTATTTAATATTGTTGAGAATGTTTTCTATCAAGCCTCTTTTGCTAAGAAGTTGTACGTATTATTTGTTTTAGGGAAAGCGTTACAAGGTATTTAATGAGACTTAGAGAGGTAGAAGACACAGACTCCTTATTGTTAATGGCATATATATACCATCTCTACATGGGATTATTGAGCGGAGGTATAATATTGCGAAAAAAGAGACAACTAGCAAAAAAAATAAATCCTTTCCATGAGCCAGTTCCCAATGGTGGAAACAATCTCACAGACTTTGGTGAATATAATATTTATGAGCTAAAAAGTGAGTTGCGTAACACTATGAATAGGATTGCAGAGTTATTGGACGAAGATACAAAAAATAAACTACTGGAAGAAAGTAAAACTGTTTATACATTGAATAACGAAATTATTAGAAGTGTCCAGGGAGCAGGCAGTGTGATTATCAAAAAACTTGTATATTTTTTTATGGCTATTTTCTTGGTCGGCATGGTCTTCCTCCATTTATTTAGGCAGTAATTACAGAAAAGAAACCTTCCAAAACTCTCAGAATTGTACATATATTTTTTTAATTGCACGAGTCCTGCAAATAAATTATTACTATTTTGTCAGCAATATATGCAGGAATGTCGTAAACCTTACAGTAGTCACTATGCAGATCTAGTCGATAGGTAAACATTGTAAAAAAAGGAAAGTAACTTATTCCAAAACACATTTTATGATCAAAAATGTAATATATAAAGAGTATCTTAGTATTAAGAAATACAGCGATCTGTGCAAACAATCGAATCGGCCGTTTTGCCACAATAATGTTAAAAAAAGAAACAAAAAAATAAAAAGCAAGTATGACTTGTAATTATAATATTTTGTATCATCATTTTAGAATCATGAATATTTTGCAATCATTAAATAAGTGCGACCATAAATTTGGAAAACTTAAAATAAAAATTTTATATTAAGTAAATTTGTTTGCGACTACATAGATCACGCGGCTTTAATACTGAAGAAATTGTAAATAATAACCACTACATATAACATTTGAAATTATAGAAAATGCCAAATATTTATTGCTTAATCCAATTGATTTGATGATTCACATTAATCATCCATGAATTCGTCTGTTATTTTATACTACCTCATAATCCTTTATATATCAAATACGCACCATTAAAAGTTAAGTTAAAACGACCATAAATATTTTGTAAAACTATTTTGGCAGTGACATAAATTAACTTAATACAAAATGAGAGATTAATGAGATCACAGCATTGCTTTTGCTTCTCAACTACTTTTTCCAATACTTAAAGACAGCTGAGTATGGATTTTCTGTCAAATTTGAAGTTTACCCAAACTTGTGTTTTGAAATCGAATGCTGAAATCTTATCATCGGACGTTTGAATAACAGATTGAGGAATTGATTTTTCATTTTTTCTTGCAGCCTTTCCATTGCTAGATTTGCCGTTATTCTCTACAAATGAAAATATTAAAAATAAATAAAATGTATTTATAACGAAGAAGTAAAGTATGATTTTTAATGATTTTTACCTTTCTTTTCTTTGACACCTATTAATGTTTTGGTATTTGCATTATCTGTTCGTTTTACTGGTTGGCTAATAGATTCCTTTGCTGCATTAGGTTTATTTACTTTTAAAGGACTTTCCATCAATTGTTTGGCTAAAGCTGGAGATTTATCTCCACTTGTTTCTCCAAATAAATTACGTTTGAATGCCCCTTTAGAAGATAACACTTTATTGTTATTATCGTGTACTCGTGGTTTGTTTGGTATAGGAGAGGTGTTGGCTTGACGTTGATACTTCAAATCTATTATTTCATTCTATAACAAAGCATAAAAAAATTGCATTTAAAATTAATCTCAATGCAATATCTGAAAATGTAAAACATTCATACTAACTCTGACAGCCTGTTTTTTATTTTTAGTGCAAGTATCATCTCCAACAGATTTATTACGATGTCTCCTAGCTTGTGTAGTAAGTGCACTTTTATCTTTCTGTTGTTTCTCTTGGACCCATCTTTTTATTCGTCTATAAAAAAAGCCGCCAATAAAAAAAGAATTTCTAAATTTAATTCATTCTTTAGATTAAAGAGTTAAAAGAAACTTACTTGACGAATGGTACAACCATAAAAAATGCATTTGGTCCAACACCTATTTTGACCTTTGGTGTCATGTCTTTCTTATTGTTGGGTAAACTTTCTAAGTCAAACCATTCAACATTTTTAATCTCTTTCCTTGTCTTTGGTTGAAATTTAGTATCTTTCTGTACACCAGATATTATATACAATCTAACAAGTTGATCATGGATAATAGACTCAATATATTCATTCTTATCAATTAAATTAGATATATCAAAACCAGTCTCTTCTAAAACTTCTCTAACGGCGCAGTTGGATGGTTCCTCATCCTCGTTGATTTTTCCTTTAGGAAAGCCCCAGCTACTCTTAGCAAAATAGCTCTGTACAAGTAGCACTTTTGTCAAGTCTTCATTCAAAACAATTGCACCAAACGTTGGCACATTTTGTTTATATTCTCTCCACTGATCCAAAATCGCATCCACTCTTGGCACGTGTGGTTTCAAAAAAGGAATGTGCTTGAATATATGATTAGTAAATTCTTTCATACCGCATGATTTCAACTTGGGATTTTCTTCGGTACAATAAAAATCCAAATAAAACCAATGCGCCAATTCGATTTGGAAGCATATTCTTGTATGATCTTTCCTCTCTTCCTCCGGAATATTGATTATAAATCGACTAAAAAATAACAATAACGAAAAACAATAACGAACAAGCCTTTACTACTCCAGACGATAATTTTAAACAAAGAAACAACAAAAGTAACGAATCCAAACATAACCTCACCTGCTCAAGTCGTCGAGAATATCAATGGGAATCGCGTGTTCCGACATTTCTGATTTTCCAGTTTTTTCAAGGGACGAGTACACGAATTATTCAAACGACTTTTGTCGTACGTTTTTCGGAATCAACTTCTCTGATAATCGAAACAAACGTTGTTATAGCTACTACGACCGTAGTTACTGCGCATTTGGTGCTGCTGGTGTTGTTGACGTTACCCTTACAGCCTTACCCCTTACCATCTAGACCATCTTGTTTTTATATTACCAACTGTGCGAATGTGAAAAGTTAACAACCGCATCATCACAACAGTGGCACAACACAAGATTTTCGTTTAAGCGCTAAACGGTCTGTAAATGCGAAACTGTTTTTGTAGATTAATTTCAGTAGTTTCTGTTAATAACCATTAGAAATCTACGAAGTCAATTTTTGCTGAGTTTAAACTTTATATTAGATACGTGTTTGGTTTTTGTATCGTAGTTATGCATCATTTTTTTTAAAAAATGAATCAAGAAATAATTGGTGAGTGGTTGCTATTTTTTTTTAATACTATTGGTTTCAGTAGATTGGTTAGAGTAAGTTTTTATGTTTGAATGTTTTTTTAGATCCGTTAGATTCACTGAATATAGAATGTTACGACACGAAGGACAAAGATCATGAGCACAGTACATTCGATAAAGTCATTGGACACATAGAAGACTTACTGATGGGTACTGTGCGATTTATGCAATTCAAATTAACGTTAGAGTATATATTTACATTTCTATTATTTTAGAGGATGAATTTCAATCTATACAGCAACATTTTCTGGATAAGTACTGGAGTATATTTGAACCAATTGAAGAAAATAAATTGGAGTATATGGAAGTATTCAACGATTATGTATGTAAAATTTCTATTCTATAAAGATACTTTTCTGTTTGTATTAATGTATAACATTAATGTCTTTATATACATTTTAGAACAAAGCAATTGAACGTTACATAGATGGAAGTTTGAAGAAAGTTTTGCCTAATTTCTCTATGGAAGAATTTATTAATGAATTGAAGTAAGTATTTTTAAATAATTCAATAATATAGATAAATAACGTAATTTTTTGTATTCTTTGTTTTAGTGTGAGAAGGTCTGAATTGGAAGGAGAGGTTTTCGAAGTCCTTCTCACGTTTACTGATTTTTTGGCATTTAAAGAATTGATACTGGATTACAGAGCTGTAATTATTTTAAAACTACTACTAGTAATTTAATACATTTCAAAATAAATAAAATAAATATCATTTTTAGGTGCAAGAAGGAAAAGTCGTCGATTTGAGCAGTGGTTTAACTATAAAATCTTGTAAATAAATATGAATGATAAAATATAAATATGTTTAGGTAGATAGATAATCAAATGAATTCATCACGTATCACTATCTTATTAAATTATTTCATGGACAACGAAAGCAAGCAAATAAAAAAACATTAAAGTTTTTAAATAAAAGTTACTATATTGTAACGTTAGATTTATTGTAGCTGTATTTTAAATATACTTTACAAAAATATCACTTATCAGTAGAAAACAAAATAATATAAAAGATTTGCAGTTGTTTTACATACTATTCTCGAAATATTACGTTAATGCATCAGAATTTCCATTTGAACTAGTCGACTGTTTGTCTCATTTGGCATACGGTACGGAAGTGTACCTGCGAAGCTTGTCAAGGCACGAGCTTGTTCCCTGAGGTCTTTCAATTGTTGCTCTCTTGCAATTTCATCACCTGGTTCCGTAGATCTTAATTTTTGATACTGTTTATATAAAATAGTCATTGTAGCCAAAAGAACATCAGCTAATGTTCCAGTTACTTCAGGCGAGACACGCCGTAAGGCTGTGACTCTCTCGTCAACTTCTTTCACATGTAGAGGTAATAGTTTCGAATCAGCTATAGTCTATATAAATAAAAAATAATGACATGTAGTGCATTCGATTTTTGTAATTTATGATAGATATTATAAAACAAACAAAGCAACTCACTCTAAGAGCATTTTGATGTTGGTCATTATGAAACTGATCAAAGAATACCATAAGATCTCTTAAGGTGTAAAAAGCAGCAACTGATTCTGCTGGTGCTTGAATAGGTAAGCCTTGGTATCTGTAAATTATGAGATTATGAATTAGTGCACATTTTTGTTGAATATAGAATTGAGTTTAAATTATATTTTATTTACCTGGCGCTGATTTCGCTTGCTGCAGTTTGCAAACGCGATCTAAGAGTATTTGGAGAACTCTTTTGACTTACAACTTGCACCAAAAGAATGCACATTAGATTTAATACTTTCTCATGGTTTCCAGATAAATCGTACATCATAACTGCGTCTTCCAACAATCCTTTTTTATATAAAGTTTCTGCACTTATATTTATGACATCTTCCGTATTTATTTGGAACATATCTAATATTCCCGGTAATCTTCTGTCCTTGTCGATTTTTCCAATAAGCACGGTGCGATTAGCTGGACTAGCCTCAACAACCAACTCAGCTACAGATGCAGCAAACATATTCCTTTCATATGGATCTTTCATGCACCTAGAAATAAAGTTAAATACTCAGTAAAAGTTTACGTTATAAATGATCATTTCAATTACCTCAGTAAGAACAAGTAGTGAAGTGTCTCCTTGGGATCGGATAATTCAAAACGTTTTACGTAGAGTAATATTAAGCGGGCAAAATTCAGCCTTTTTGCCGGCGATTTATCAGCAGGATCAACACTTATAAGTGGAGCTAAAACACTCTGACTTACAGCTAACAAGCTATGTTCGTGCATTGCAGTAGCCAAATGAGTTGCATGAGCTAAATGTCTACCTCCAGCACCTCTAGCGAGAAATTCTATGGCAGCCTCAAACTGTCCAGTCAAAAACAGCATTGAAAAGTACAAAAATGGTTGCTCGTGAGCTCTATAATACGATTCACCGTAAACTTCTAAAATGGTCGTCTGCAAGTGATCCAGTGTTAATTTGTTTTCTGAATCTGGCTGTTCGCGTACTTGACATAACTTGAGCCATAAATAATCATCAGCTGCAGACATAACTTCAGTATGAAGATCGTCGGGTTCACATGGAACTAATGCACAGTATGCTGCTTTTTTATAAGGATCTGTAGCAGATCTTACATGCTTTCTATAGTGAAGTTTCAATGTCGATTCTGCTCTAGAACTGGGATGATGATGTGGATCATCAATGGCTTCTTCAAGAGCTGATCTAAATTCTTGAAAACCAGCTCCGCATTGATTCAAACATTGCAATGCCGCTTTCATATCTCCAGATCTCAAGCAATAATAAACCAAAGGCCACAGAGGCCTGTCTTCAACCATAACTTCTTCCAAATCCCGAGCATTTTGAATTTTGATACCAACAAAACTTTTGACTAATGGAAGTGTACCTGGTATACCACCTCTTCTTGCTTGCGCTAAATTTTCACTGACAATAGAATTCATAAACTCTTTGTATCTGCTTTCTAGGTACTTCCTTGCTTGAGACACAATCTTCATTTCTACGATACTATTGTTTCTTGCTTTAATTTGATCTCCTGCTGGTGTTGGTGGAATATCAACCATATATTTTACCATTTGCCACATGTCCAGTACTTTTTTGTCATTAAAGTTTTCAGCTGCCTTGGTAAAGGAATTAAACAAACTTGGTCTAGTCACACCTTTTAGAACCTGTTCATTGTAACTTTGCAATTCTTTTGCATATGCAGACTCAACATGAGTTAAAGTACTCATCATTGAACCTGCAACTTTAGTGCGCTGAGGTGTTCCCCTAAGATCAACTAGTTCTCCTGATGGAGCAGTCATTGCATTCATAATTTCAAATCTCATCTGTTTCCATTCACCAAGAGTATGCTCTAACTGTTGCACTCGATTCAATTCAAATGTCTGAAAGATATTCAAAATTTTATTAAATCGATGTTCACTTTTAACAGTAATAAAATAATTTAAAATACACATACATCTCGGTGAACTTGTTCTATAATAGATAAAATGGCATTTTCCTTTTCGTTCCTGAGATAGCTGACAATATCAGTATCAGCTATAGGATCCAGAGGTTCGAATGTCCTACGAGTACTCAGTGAATTCAGTTTCTGAGCAATTTGAGACAAATCAATACCCTTTGAGCCCAGTAATAGGTGACTAAAGTGAATAAATAACAAACAGTATGGATGAAAGAAAATTTTTTATTCAAGTTGTAATACGAAAGAGACATGAACTTACGCCTGAACTTGATTATCCTGAGTACCAGTTTGTGTCATTTGCGACCATATTTCATTGGATCCATCCAAAATTTGTCTGAGGTTTCTCTCCACCTGTGGAAGCTCTCCATTACCCTCGACATCGGCAGCCATCTGTTCTGCTCTTCGGAGCAGTTCGTTTAAATCGGAATCGCCCATTTTTATAAGTATAAGATTAAACACTTAACATAAATAAATCGTTCACTATGTTCTGCTTTCACTGGAACTAAAACAATTCGAAATTCACATGCCGCGTGAAACTAACCTCAAAACACAACAGTACCGGCATTTCGCGCGCGCGACTGTTCTTCGTTATTTTCTCAATAAGTTATCTGAAAGAGCTGCAGTAGATAATATTTTTCAGATATTTAGATAAAAGTTGAAAAAGCTCCTATATATGACCGAAAGGTGGCCAAAAAATTTTGAACGTTCCGCAATCGGAGAATAGTTCATTTACCGTTAACTTAACTAATCGTCTTGCATCACTTCGCGTTTGCAAAGAAAGTAAATGTGAAAGAATTTTTAAAAAACCTGTATAAGATTTTCAAAGGCGATTTTTTAGAATTTAAAAGATTTACTTCAAATCGTTATTATTTTTAGTAGTTTGTTGTTTTTCTCCCACTGTCACATACGTACAGTGGAGGTGGGGGTACCCTGACCGGCGCATCACCTTCATATACATAATGCTATTGAATTGAAATTAAATTTTTGTTGTATTGATAATAGAACAACTAGTTTGCGTTAATGAACTCGGCATTTCAAACTCTTGCATCGATTCCTGAAAAGATAGTTAACATTATAGTTTCTAATTATTATTTATTTACAATCAATTTATTGTAATATAGTTTAAACAATCGGAGAAAAGAAGAAGTTACGACTAAATTGAATAAATAACTAAAGCAGTTTTTGAAAAAAAAACTGATTTTAATTTTGTCTTTATAAATTATACATCATTTCATTTAATCACAATTGTAACTAAAAACTTAACAGTTTAAATTTATAGCATTATAATATATTATTGACTATAGTCAATAATATAAATGGTGTTCAAAGCATGATTATTTCATTCTAACAAAGCTGTCCTTAAAAAATATTTGTGTAAGATGTCAAAAGTTATGATATGATGACAAATTTTCATAGTTCTGAAATGCTTTGTAGACAATATTGTCATGAACATGAAATTTAGTGCTAGATAACGTTTGACCTTAACTCAGCTTTGAAACATAAATGCATGGCTGTATACATTATTCGTGTATATTTTATTTAATTTCGTAGAATTTTGCTAATGTAAATGTCGATATACATTAGCCTAAAGGGAAAAATCTGCTAGTTCATAAAAATGCTTTAAACACCAGTAAAGTTATACCATGAAAAATGTATAAATTTATACAAAATATATTTGAGAATATATATAAATATACATTGATAAATTTACGAATAAATAGATATATGGATATATGCATATATTATCCTGCAGATGTTTTTGTGCGAATAAAAAGTGCAAGGTGGAAATATTGTATATATCTATGAATAATTGAATATTCAAAAAAATATTCGAGACCGAAAGATGATTTTGCAAAAATTAAGGACACAACAGTAAGCTTTTTAATTAGAACTATCCGTATTGATTAAATAGTTCTGAAATTAAATCAATTTTATAAATGTTTACAGACCCATCTTTGTAGCAGAATCTGTTGTCAAGTTTATTGAAAAAAAGCTGAGATAATTGGGTATCTGAAAATAGTCAGCCTTCTTACGAAATAGAGGTTGTTCCAGTTACCCTACATTTAAATGAATTTAGGACCTAATAACATTCACTATTTTCTACAAACTATTAATAGAAAAATAATTCCATTCTTATAATTAATATGTTTTAAGATTACTAATATAACAGAAAATCCCCCAATAAAATAAATAATAGCTGTCAATTTATGAGAACGTAATTATTTTGAAATCTATTTGTTACTATAGCAATATACTGTGATATGAACTTTTTTTGAAAGTATACGTAAAAAAATGTAATTATCCTACAACGACAATCTTTTTCTTAAAAATAAGTTAAAAAACATTACTTGATACGATCTACCATAAGTTGATATTATCACCCTGCGTAGAGTTGTTTTTTTAATTTTGACTTTGGCGTATGCTACAGCCTGACAATGATCGATAAATTCTTATCATTCAATGTGACGTGACTAACAAAGTTGCATTAATAGATTTGTTTTAAAATAGTCACATAATTAAAGCTAAAAAACAATATTCCATTTGTTGTTTGAAAATGTGCAATCGCACACTAGATACAATAGAACTATAGTTTAAATCAAAATAATCATACTTTTGTGAGGAAATTTGACTTATTTTCAGCAATACACTTTATTGAAATTCAGAACAACGTACAGTATACTAACTTCATTAACTTACAATTAAGTTTATACAGAAAATGGAGACATTAACTAAATTTCGCCCAACTCAATATTTTCGATACATTGGTTTTGGTGGTTCGATAAATTCACGACGGAAAATTTGTAGCCAGACGAATTTTCAAGCTGAGTTCATGAACTCTTAAAAAACGCGACATCTTTGGTTTGTTTCACCAGTTTTTCCGTCGCGAATTGGATTACATGTAATGCCCCAAAAATGATGTAACAAAAATAGCGTTTTCAGCCGAAAGTAGATTAAAGACTACAGAAACTCACAGAATACCGATATATCAATACAAGCATTTATCAGCACACAATACAGCAATATAATTCTCACAAAACCGTGCTCAAACGTCAGTTAGGTTTTTGATACAGCCTGTGTTCTTCTAACCATATGCGTAATGCTATTGTAGTTGAAAATCTTGATTATTAATTAATTATAGCCACACATGCTCAGAATACATTTCAAAGACTTGAAATATTTCATGCTAAGTTCCATTAGAAATATGGCGATAGAAAATAAGCTACCAAACAGAACAATAAATTCTATTTTTTTTCTAATCGATATGAGA
This sequence comes from Apocrypta bakeri, assembly GCA_018906985.1. Taxonomy (NCBI): domain Eukaryota; kingdom Metazoa; phylum Arthropoda; class Insecta; order Hymenoptera; family Pteromalidae; genus Apocrypta; species Apocrypta bakeri. The sequence goes on from JACCIA010000005.1 coordinate 10,293,324, forward strand.
TCTGCTTCTTGTACGGTTAAATGTTTTTCTATATGAAAGTATTCGGCACTTTCAGTTAAGGATCCACTTTCGCGCAGGTTCTTTAGCATATATTCATTAATCCATATATTTGTGAGTCCTCCTTCGAAACAGCGACGTATAATGACATTGAATCTCGGTACGAAGGGCGATGTTTTCTTAAATACAAAAGCTCCATATCCTGACACAAGAGGCTCATCGATCTTAGTCAGAATCCAGCCTTCCCTGCCTGAAGAGTATTTTTGGCTGAGCAGTTCTGCTTCCGTACTTAATACAAGGCAAGCTTGAACTTGGTTTGTTTGTAACAAAGTATGAACACAATTAAAAGTTACGCTGGTGTCACCAGTATACTCTTTATTCTTTTCATTTATTGCTCGAAATATATTTTCGTTATAATAAACTTGGTTAAAAATGACCATTAATTCGTTGGGAACATATGGAATGATATTGTAATCTATCAAGTCTCTTAAAGTATTGATTTTTAAATAGACTGTTTCAAATATGTTCATCTGTACGAAATTTTGTAATAGAAACATGAAGAATATAGTATTCACTAACAATAGTATCAGAAAAAAAATTCTTGCGACTGCATTAGCTGGAATAGTTGTTGTCGTCATACCAGTAACAATAATGCGAATAACGTTATAGAATTCCCAGATTGTTCTAGGAAAGATCCTGTGTAAAATGAATGAAAAAAATATTGTTGCGCTTAAAATGACGATTCCTATGACGATAGCTTGGTCCATATAAATAACATACAACGTCCCATATTGTTTAATTAAAACTTTTAGATGGTCTACGTGTAGGAATACTGATTTCAACCATTTTTTACCGATTCCCAAGTACTCTAAACGGTTCACTGCAAAATCAATTGTACCTGCATCTAATGATTCTACAAGGCTATTCTCGGAAACGTGAAAATGTTTTAAATTTGGATACTTATGTAAATCATTGACTACCTTCGGAATCACATTAAAATTTGAGTGTTCTGCAACAGTTTTGACAACCTGAGCGTCTATGCCACTGATGGCTTGCCATATATTATCTCCAGTATATTCCTTGTTTATCATAACTTGTATATTAAAATCAAAGAAGCCCGTACTCATCATGTATCCGTACATATTTTGCAGCAAATCAGTAAATAGGACTACATCGGTAGCAAGTGCTTTAATTTCGTAAACTTTGTTAAATGGATTATACCGATGTATCGTTATATTAAACGGAATATCTACATTTTTATGGAAATTCTCCGTTCTTCTGGGTTTAATTATTTCGATTACAGCAACGTATAAAATTTGGAATGTCCATAAATATTTAAAAAATAATTCGTATTCCTTGTGCGATTCCTCATCGATAATAAATACGAGACGACGTGGACGAAAAGTGTTGTTTGTTAATTTAAGTGTGTCGCTGCACTCTTCGAGATTATTCGTTGTATTTATGTGAGAAATGTTAAAACTGGCTAAAATTATTTGCAAAGGATCTCGTTGACGTTTTTGGACTAAAATTTCTTCGATACTAATATTTTGTTTATTATTTAGTGTATTGACTTCTGGGACATTTAAATTAATCGACGGCAATGCTGCCATTATTTTATTGGTTAATGAGTTCGACAGCGACGAAAGATCGTTCGAACATTTTGAGATGAGTATTTCTTGCTGTTCGTGAATTTCCTTCGACAAATATTTGAAAATATGATACACAACATCGTTTTCCTTTAAAAATACTTCGCTTTGGCAAGATACAAAAAGATATGCTGTAGTGAAAAAAATGTTCCCGAAATTCATTTCAGATAATACTGACGGAGTATGATTTGTAATGATGAACGACGTTCAGTTTTAAAACGTTAAACTAAAAAAATTTTGTATACATAAAAAATACTTTGACATATAGTACTGTGCATTATATTACGTTTTTACTATGGTATATAATTTATATGCCTATACATTTCCGACTAAATATATGTTTCGTCCATTTGTACAGAAAATAATAAACAAAGGTGTTCAGGCTTTTTCAATAGATAATTTGGTCAAATTATAAAATATTGGGAAAATTAAAAAATTCAATAAAATTTGCAATGAAAAGTATACATTGACGTAATAATTGATAGCTCCATAAAAAACGACTTAAATGCATTAATATTCTTCAAGGGATCCAACCTAAATTAAATTCCGAAAATGATACGAAAGAATTTATTGGATCCAAAAGACAATTTAATCTAACTAACTGAAATTTTTCAAACTTTAAGTACGCGGGGAATTCATGACACTCTGTTCATTAAACGCTAAATTCATCAAAATCCATCAATTAAAAAAATAAAATATGTATAAATTTATATTAAATATAAATATAAGTTTATAAATATATTTATTTTATATTAAATTTATATATTTTTTATTTTTTATATTGTCAGATTTTCCATCAAGGTATGTATATGTTCACAATAAGCTATTAAATTATGCAACAAGTGTATGAATGCGATCAGATTGTGATATTTATAGGATTTTCAGGTACAGTGCATTCTTTTTTCTTGTCTTTTGTAATACAATCTTTTATCAATTATAAACGAAAGGATAAATGAAGAAAAATACATAATATAGGGTATATAAATTATTTGTATTTCGTCAAATTTCTCCATATAAATATATACAAAAGATTCGAGTATTAAAGTAAAGTATGATATCATATAAGTACGCTTTTTATACTTAATTTAAGTACTTCTTGGCATGTAAAGAATACAAATTCGGCGTGTAAAAATCTAATTAAAAAGTTTTTTTTCTTTAAGAATAACATTGGAATGTATACATTGCACGAATACTGAGCATTATAAAAGTACATAAATTACAAATAATGACAGTTTTTCTTCGTAGATAAGATGATTGGATGAGAAATGGGAAAGAGATAGATTAGAGATAGAATGAAGAGTAGAAAGAAAAAGAAAGAGATCATATACTACAGGTTCGAAGTCTAAGAAGATTCGATGCAATATCATCGAACTGACTGAGACACATTTAAGTCCTGTACTCTTATAAATTAACAAAAAATTACAATCAGTCGATTCGAAAGTGTTCAGACGACATAAGCACAATATGAACAGGCACTCACACATACTTACAAATTCATTATATGGCTAGGTCATATTTTAAGTACGATCATGGCCAGCGCTTAAAATACCATTTCTTTAATTTTTTTATGCTTATTATAATCATTGCGTGTAAAATGGTTAAGCCTAAAATATTTAACTCTGTAATAAGTTTTTGTACGACATTTTTGTTGCTTTGTTGATTCTCTTGTTTGTTTATTTGTTTTGTAGACAAGATTGTCATACGGACGTTTCAGCATTACTAATATCCTTCCTGAAATCGACAAATTTGTATATTAGTTTATTCATCATGATTAATTAGTTATTGGTATGTGAAGTGCAGTATATGCAAGTTATATGTATGCGTGAGAGTTTTTTTTCTATATCTAAAGCTTACCTCCTCACTGCGTTCGATGATTGATTATCCAAGCCAAGCGTTATGAAAAAGAAAGTTAATTGTGAGTAAATACCAGCACCAAATTAGTAAAAACAGAATTTTTGTTCTACGAAGCTTATTTATTTAACGAATGCTCTGTATGTTATATATAAAAATAAAAATCCATGTTATGAAATGTTATTAAGCAGATATTAAAATTGTTATAAAAAAGGACTAATGTAAGAAATTTTGCATTTCTTAAGAACTATGTATAAAATGTTGGCAAATATATTTGTTTATTGGACAATTAAATTGTACAATTAGTAGTTACAGCAACCAGATAATGAAAAAAATAAAAAAAAGTAGCGATAAAAATAGCAACGAAGAATTCGTCTTACGATTATTGTTCAAGTGTTATTCGAGGTGAATAGGTTAACCTTACAGAATCCCGATAAAATTTTTCCATCCAACGATCCTTCACCATACATAAAAGTTAAAAATGAAAAATGACACTTACTCAGTCTCGGCGATCGTGTGTTCGTAGTGAAGCTGTTGCTGTTGAAGCTGAAGTTGTCTAAGCGCTGCAAGCTCATTGCTATGCTGTTGCAGGTCGTGTCCTAGTGATCCCGACAGCGTCCGACTGCTAATTGGCATTATGTAATCCGTTGGATCTTCCAACATCGTCGGCGTGATCTTACCCCGCTTCAAGCTTCCATACCTCTCGAGACCAGTGTTCAGATTGTCATGGTACGAACCGTGTAAACTGCCGCCTCTTTTTAGACTACCGTATCTACTGCTCGGAAAAATTCAACAATTGCATTAGGACCAATCAATATTATTCAAAGTCAAACTTTTATATCAATACCAACTCACCTATCGCTATAGCCTAGATTTTCATGATTCATCTTGTGTAGTGCCTGTCCCCTCTTCAGACTTCCATACCTCTCGTAACCGTTGTTGAAGTTGTCGTGATTCGAGCTTTGAGAGTGATGGCTCATACTAGAACTAAGTATCCTCGAGGGCATGGAAAGCATATACGGGGTGGGCGACATGGGCCCGTGCGACGAAGGTTGCTGTTGTTGCTGTTGGAGGTGAAGCTGGTGCTGGTGAAGCTCGTCCTCGGGACTGGTGTAAGGGTATAGGTACTTGTCGGTTATGTGGAATTTCTCCTCGGTCTCGGAGTAGTTTTCGGCGTCTGGGTGCATTTTACCATGGTGCAAGTTCAGTTCAGCATAGGAAAGGGGATTTGGTGAGGCTGTCTTCGTTGAAGCCATCTCGTTGTCGGACATTGTACCGCCTGACCATTGGCTACCTCGGGCGTCTACTATAATGTGGAAAATTTTACTAGTTAATGCGAGGTGAAGTAGTACTGTGAATTTACAGATTGGAATTACTCTGGATATTTCGGAATGAAGTTATGAAAGTGTAATATTGTATGTATTTCAGTTCGAAATATTCAGAGTTCCAAAAGTATGTAATCGCTGAATTCAGATTAATTCAAATTTAAAGTCTAAGCCTGAAGGTATAGGTAACAAAGCTTTCTTCTTCTCTATAATAATTACATTAATTATCTTTTTTTAATAAATAATATGTCAGAACATATTTTAATTGCCAAAACTTTATAATTTGAATATTTAAAAAAACGCAAACAAAGCTAAAATTTCATTAAAATTAAGTACTAACTGTTCGACGATGGCAAATACGCCTCAGGCAGTTGTGAGCTCCATCTCGGTGCATAAATCGGTTTGATGTTCGGGAAGAGATCGGTGCTGGAGCAGTGTAGTACATTCAGGCTGTCGGGTGGTCGTGGCGCATTGCCCGAAATATTCGGGAGATAATTGTGCGGCTCGCGTTGCGTAGAGACACCCATACTTTTCGATGAGACGGCAGCAGCTGCCGCAGCTGCTTTTGCTACAGTCTTATCAGTCTCGTCCTCTGAGCTATGTGAACTTGTACCGTCTAAACCGCGTCCTCGGCTGTCTCGCTGCGACGCGTCCGAGTCCGATTCGGATTCACGCCTCGGTGGCTGTTCATTTCGTTCTTGCTTCGTGTCTGCAATACAATGAAAATCAATAAATAAAAAATTTGAAATAACGCTTTTTTTCATAGCTAAATCCGCCGGCAAATTTGAAAATTATTGTGTTGCTGGTAAGGTGATCTACTTATTGATAAAGTGAGCATACCGTGTCTCTTATGCCTCGTCGAGTGATTGCTCCTTCGGGACATGTAAGCTCCACGGTCGCTATTGTAGTTACTAGTTGATGTCGACGTGTTACGGAGTTGCGTATCGCTCCGGTATGGACTGGATCCCGTCTTGTTTGTACTCCGAGACGTTGTGCTGCTCGTCGACACCCCGACGTGGACTCTTTTGGAATTCGCATCGGTCCCACCGTATGTCGACGAGTAGGCGATCCCAGACCGCTAAGCATATTGAAAATTTATTAGTTGATGTGTTTATTAAAAATTGTTTAAAGAATTAATAGAAAAACTTACGGTGATCCCGGTATTGACGTTCTGGCTACTACTCCCATTAACCATGCTAACATCGAGCAACGGTGCTTTCTTGCCGATGCACTTAAGCAGGCTGAGATACAGGTTCCTCCGTACCCGTCCGTTTACGAAGCAGTATCCGACTAGGCTGAAGGTTGCATGTACAACTATCGCCACGCTGAGCATGTACGATAAGGTTGGTGAATTTTCACTAGCACCGAGAACCGCTAAGGTCCAGGTTGTCCCAAGGAGTGGTAACGAAGCCACTGATAACCAGAGTAGTGTTCGCAGATTTCCGAAACCCATTATATGCTCTTTTAAAGTGAACGCTGCCCGCACCGACATTATTAAGATGCAGAAGTTTACCAATACCATTAGACAGATTGGACCGATGAGAGACCAGATTACGTTCTCGTAGATTGACAGCCAGCAACTGAAAGTTTGTAATGTTTAGGTTTTAATTTGGAATGTTTAATATGATGAGTTGAATCGGTTACTTTTTATGAAACTTACAAGTAAAAGTTTCCATATTGGTCGGCTCTGACGCCGATAGTAAGACCAACGATGATAGCCGGTACAGCATAACCCAACGTATAATAAAATCCCATCTGACCATGATTGATGTCTCTCATCTCAGTGAGCATCCGGTAGAGATGTACCGTATCGACAAGCGTCCAGGAGAATGTGCTCAGCCAGGAATAATGCAAACCGATGGCTATAAGTTTGCATGGAAATTCGTTGCCGATCAACGCATGTCTGGCTTTGAGTGCCACGAGATAGAGCAACTCAGAAAAGAAGACGCAGAGCACAAGGTTTTTGTGAATACTGTTGGAATTAGTTTCACCACCTCGAATCAGAGCCAGAATTAGAATCGTTGTGAGCAGCAATGGAAGAGCCACGATGAACGCACTGTAACTTGTCACATCCTCGAGGAGAGATGGTTCGGGAACGTATTCGAGATCCAGAACGTCTGTCAGTACCGCGAACGTCGAAAGCTTTATGCATGAGCAGTTGACCATCATCCCTAGAGCCATATTTGTGTCGTCGACTTCTGTTGTACAACCCAACCTGCTCCATTCGCCGATTCTTTGATAGAGAGATACATTTTGTAGATGGAATTTGTAAATAATGATAGAGCAGAAGCAGATTGAAGAACTCACCCTCTCGCGGTACTCCAGTGAACACACTGTGGATTGATTCTAGTTTTGTAGCCGTCATCTTCACTAAGCCAGAGTTGTATTCTGACTGGGGACTTGAGGGGTATCCCCGTTAGAGTATCGTATCCATTTTCGGATGGCACTAGGACGGACACCGTTACAATAGGCGATCCGATTGCAACCTCCACTCCCCACCTTATAGTTACAGAATCATCGAACCTTAAAGTAAAAGAGATTTCAATGTGTAACTATTATAGTGATAAATAAAAGATGATTATAACTGCTGAAATAAATCATACCTTTTTGGTAGTATCGAAGCTAACTCACGGTATTGCACATAGCTTAAGACGGCCTTATGATTATTTAAACTGTTTTTGACATTGAGGTCGCCCTGGGTAACGGACTGTATACCCAACAGACGTAGAGGCACTTGTACTTTTGAATATGGATCGAACTTGTGAGGATCAGGCATATAATTGTTGTACTTTGGAAAGCTTATCGATGGCCCCATATGCATAGGGGTAACGAAGAAGGTAGACGTATCAGGTAGAATAACTTTTTGGTCTGCCTCCGTCGGTCTGGCAGTTGACAGTGTAGGGTCCTCCTTATATTCTGTCGCTTCGTAACCAAAGAGACTCTCAGACGTGACAATATCCAAGCCCAAAACTGTGAGTAACGATTAACGAGTTATTACATCATTTTCAATTATAAGTATACTATATTAATATTTGCCATCAAGTAACTCACCGACATTAGTATCGACTACTTCGAACGGACTGGTATACGTATCGTGTTGTGATACAGCCAGAGTTTTTAGATACTCCGCTAAGGTAAGCATTATCTTGTCAGGACTGTCTCCAGTGAGGGATTCGATCCTGACCCAGTTATCAGCATATCTTTTCTGAAGTACGGCTCCAGCAACACCTACCAGATGCGCCACGTAATCTTTGTCCTGGCTGTGAGTCAAGTTCAGACCTGCTAGACTATCTTCGTATTTGAGCAAGGCTACAAGAAGCGACTCAGCCACAAGAAGATCAGCACCGAACATGGTTTTAGTATCGTTGACAGCTTTGTGTAGTTCCATAGCCATTTTCACAGCGATGTAGGTGTTGAGGGTGAGTTCATTGGTCTCCAGGGCGGCAAGTTGATGTCGCTGCTCGATAAAGGCTTCGGACGTGCAATTGAACAGATCCGGAGCCTGCCAACCGCTGAGTTTATCGGAACAGATTCTTGAAGCTTTACCTTCTGCTGGTTCAGGACAGTCCTCGATCGCCGTATCCCCAAATTTAGTACGGGACCACCAAAGACCATCAGAGAATGATCTGAAAAAATATGATATTGTTATATTATTGAAAAAAACATGTTTGAAGGACGAATCTGAATGAAATTTGCTCACCTCGCACAACCATCGTAAACAACTTCACAACCTTTAAGAGTGACTTCTGCGTACGGATTTGGGCAAGCAGTACAAGCTCTGCCGATCACACCTGTTCTACATCTACACTGTCCAGTGAGAGTGTCACAACGTGGTCCAAAACTCCCTGTAGCGTAGCAATTGCAAGGTATGCATTCTTTTGCACCAGGTGGTTGATAGTGGTTCTCCTTGCAATAACACTCGCCGGTTGTTTTGTTGCACGCAGGATCGTAACCATGAGATTCGTCGCAGTGGCATGGACCGCAAACCGGTGAACCCCACCAGGTTGCTGGACATGGTTGCTCAGCTATTGATTGTCATGGAGATTTATGAATAAATTCAACCATATATATTAAATATCTTTTGCAAAAATTACCTTTGACTTCACAGTACTCTCCAGAGTATTCCGGTAACTTGCATTGACAGTCATAACCCCGCTTTGTGTTTGGTTTTTCAATACACGTTCCGGATTCGCTGCAGGGATTCACGTCGCAGATTTTTTCACAGCCCTGTCCTACACGACCTTCTGTGCACACACACTCACTTGCCTCCCAATTAGTAAGACAGGTTGCCGATTCTGAACAGCTGGCTGTGCAAGAGTTGTCTGTGTCACATCCAGAACCTACGTTTTCTTGGAATATTGGTCGCTGAAGAATCGTTTGGTTTGTTCCTACTCGAATATCCTGAAATATATTGGGTTAAGATAGCACATCACTATATTTACGGAAGATATCATTATAAGTTATAGAGTCAAATAATCTCAAACCTGTAAACATCCACTGAAGAAGGGCAGTTCAGTATTGAAGCTTGCATCAGATCTACCGATCAGTGTCCTTCCAACGTATAGTCCCTGCATTTTAGCTGCCAGTGATTGAATGATCGGTCGATTCCGATAATCCAGATCCAATGATACCTGTCCACTTTGCCAACGGACTTCAACCCTATGCCAGTTTCCATCGGCAATTTCCACCCATGATCTGATCACATCAGCGCCGTCTAATAAAACCGCAAGTTTACCACCTATGATTTCAAATACGATCGAGCTATTCTGACCGATCTGAATGGTCATGATGAATGCATCCTGATCCCGAGTTCTTAAACTGAATCCGGTAAGCCACGGCAACTGAATAGGTTTTAGCAATGGGTTGAAGCTCAATAAACCGTTGCCACGGAATCTCCAGGGTTTAGTCACCTCGTCATCACACTGAGGACCAGCGAAACCTTCGATGCATTCGCATACATAACCTGACCAGACCTCCCGACAGCTACCTCCGTTGTTGCAAGGACTAGAAGCGCAGAAAGGCCTTTTCTCTGGACAACCGGGGGTTGTTCCATTATCCGCCACGTAGGAATTTAAGTCGACGAACTGGTGGTCAATGTGGAAATCGCTGATGCAGCCCACATAGTCCTTGTTCCGTATCTGGAAGCTCGAAGGGATTGCTGGGAGGCCTCCAAGTTGAAGGGGTCCCGTAAGATCCAGGAATCGGTGACAAGTTTCGGTTACGTCGCTGCAGCGAGGTTCGAGTATCTGTTCATTTCTACCAGCACAACTCCATTTTTCACCAAGTCGCTCACCAAATCTCAAAGCCAATGACACATCGCAGCCGTCCAATGAAACGATTACCGAACGGTTAATATAGGAAACCTGTACCTCATGCCACTGGCCATCGGACACGCCTCCTGGTACCTTCGCTGTAGCTCGAGTAATCTCGTCGCCGAGGGAGAAGCTGAATTGAACTTGAGACTCGACAATTTCCAACGCGATGAAATCGTGTTTTTCGTTATACCGACCGTTGTAGAGAAGCAGACCTTCTGATGCTTCAGTTGCAAATTTCATCTTTAGATGTAATCTATGTCTCTGCCTCAATGATGGGAAGGTCAAAAAGGTTGTGGGTCCGAAACTACGAGCCTTAAGCTGACAAAGCGGTGTCACATTATCCAAAGGAGTAGCAGGACACTTATCGCAGAAAAAACCACCGCTTATCTTGTTTATACATGTTGAGCCTCCTTTACAAAGTTTGGGTATACAAGCGTTTTGCTTGAGATAGACCTCGCAATCGTCACCCATATAACCTACGGGACATTCACAACTGTAACCACCCTCGCGTCTTCTGCAAGTTCCTCCGTTTTTGCATGGATTTGAGTAGCACAAGTTGACCTCGGTATCGCAGAGGTAAGCTTCTTTACTTCCGGTAAATCCTTTTGCACACTGGCAAGTAAAAGTTGTCACTGGATATATCGGCCTAAATAAAACAGTACTGCTACTGGCGAAACCTGAAGCATTACCGAACTTAAGCACTGTAACGCATTCCTCGAAGTTGAGACATGGTTCAGTGACACAGAGATTGTCGTCAAACGGCAAAACTTTAACATTGGCTAACCTGGCTAAAATTCCACGATTCAAATACACGCGCTCTTGCAGAAACTGCGTACTGTAAAACTCGTCACTAGAACCAGGTTCGGCGCGCTTTGCTGAAAAGCTCACATTCAGGATCTTGTTATGCACATCCGTGTCTTCTTGTACACTGAATAGGAAGATGTTATCTTTAGGACATGGGATGATAGCTGCTAGACCGTCGAGGAAATAGCCCAGAAGTGGACTTAAGAATGCTTCCACAGTCATCTCGTCTAATCTTACTGTTATCGAGTTAAGCAACATTTTATCGGTAATGAGTCGTACGGAAAGTGTCATGGTAGCCTTTGCCTCATTAATTCCATCGGTTACAGAAATATCCATAGTAGCAATCCGTGGAACATTGGTGTTCAGCTGAGGTGATAACGTAATTTCACCAGAGGTCTTATTCAACGAGATGATGTTCGCATTATTTCCCGACAAAATTGTGTAGACTAGCTTATCGGTAACGTCGGCATCAAATGCAGGAATTCGGCCGATTGAGTTACTGGGGAAGAAGTCCTTGAAATTGTTAAAGATAATCTGAAAATCTTCAAGCTTGGGTGCGTTGTCGTTGACATCTGTGACAAGTACTTGAACTATAGCATCTGAGCGAAGAGGTACCGAGGTCGCTCTGACCACTAATTCAAATTTCTTCTTCGTCGATTCATAGTCCAGTTCGACTAAGGAAATAAGCTCGGCTCGATCGGCTCCAGGACGAGTGTTCAGTCGGAAGCTATTCGCATCTTCTCCGCCAATGATGGAATATTGTACAACAGCATTCGGTCCCTCATCAGGATCGTGAGCATAAATTTCTCCAACTGTTGAGCCGATCGGTGAATTCTCAGGTATGTAAAGAACAATTTTATCTTTTTCGAAAGTTGGTGGTGAATCGTTCACGTCTTCTATTTTAATGACCACCGCGACAGTAGAAGAAAGAGGTGGCGATCCACGATCAACGGCAACGGCTTTTAGGTTGTATCGTGCTGTAGACTCGCGATCTAAAGCCTTGGCAGTTCTTATGACGCCAGTCGCCGGATCCATAGCAAAAGAACCGTCTCCGTCATTTTCCAGAACGTATTTTACCCTTCCATTGAGACTGTCATCGATATCAGTTGCGGTGACCTTCAGAACACTCGTACCAATCAGAACATCTTCTCTTACAGCTCCCTGATACTGAACAGCGTCGAAAGTTGGTGCGTTATCATTAACATCCGTTACTGATATCTCAACATCAGTGGTATCGCTCATCGGTGGCACTCCACCATCTTTGGCAGTGACGGTAAGCAAATATCCTTTATCTACTTCTCTGTCTAGAGGCTTGGTTGTAGTGATGGCACCGGTTTGTGGATTGATAGCGAATTTCGAGGCCTCCTGACTCTCTCCACCGTCGTCATCGCCGCTTAGGCTGTAAGTGATTTGTGCATTCTGTCCGACGTCTGAATCGGTAGCGCTAACTACCAACACTGTCGTACCGATCGGTGCATCTTCGAATACAGAGATCGAGTAGGGTGCATTTTCGAAGACTGGAGCATAGTTATTCGCGTCAGAGACGTTCACGTAGACTAGAGCTGTATCACTGCGACCACCCGAGTCCGAAGCCGATACCGTAAGGACAAAGCGCTTTTCTTGCTTGTAGTCCAATGGCTGAGTGACGGTAATCAAACCGCGACCGTTTTGGGATGTAATGGAGAATCGTCCTAAAAAGCACAAATGGATATTCAGTATTTCTATACATAAAAAAGATTTACCTTAGAACCTTGAAACTTTAAAACGAACCTCTGGTATTTCCAGACGAGATCTCGTAGTGAATCCTGGCATCTTCATCAGGATCGGTAGCGGTAACCGTAGTGACCGGTGTACCTGGTGGATCGTCCTCCGCAACAACAGCTTCGTAACTTTTCGGTTCAAAGTAAGGATCGTTGTCGTTGACATCGGTAACCGTCAATATGACCGTAGCACTTGCCGATTTCGCTGGCTCTCCAGAATCACTGGCCACCACGACGAACTGATACTTGGAGCACTGCTCACGATCGAGTTGCTTGACAGTGAATATCCAGCCGGTTTCACAGTTAACTGCAACCGGAAAGTTCTCCGTCGATCCACCGCTTAGGTCCCGCGAACCGATCGAATATTTAATTTGAGCGTTTGGCCCTTCATCAGCGTCGTAGGCTTGAACTTTTAATACACTGTAGCCAATTGAGACAGATTCGGAAACTGCCTCTTGAAATAGCGTTGTGTGAAACCTTGAATCGAAAGATGTGTTAGTTAATTGACAAAATTAGTTATTTCATATTCGTTAACTAAAAATTAATCCTTTTTTTATTTAGAAAATACATTCGTAAATATACATTTATTAAATTAACAATGGTCGAATCAATATTACAAATATATATAAAAGTGATCTAGGCAAGCCGAAACCTTCTCCACCTATCAAGAAGTATAACAGAAAGTCATTGTTCCAACTGATGTTCAATGCAATAACTTGCATAGTCACTATATCTACAAACACATCAAGTGTAACAGTCTATTATATAGAAACTAAAAATACATTGCTCATGTTAACGCACATTACATTACACCTCCGTTACATCTTCACGCAATACCATAATTATAAATCGATATAGAATGCACTAAGAGACTTTACAAATTCAGCTTAAAAATCTGACAATAATGAAAGTTAAATCAATCGAAATGAAAGGAAAAAAAAATTGAAACTATGCTTACCTCGGCACGTTATCATTGACATCCTTAACTCTGACAAGCAGCTGCGTGGTATTAGACTTAGCGGGCAGTCCACCATCCTGCGCCCTCACGATGATCTTGTAATTCTTCACGGTCTCGTAATCCAGCGGCTTCACCAGTATCACGTCTCCCGTCTGCGAGTCGATTTGAAATATGTTCTGGGTGTTACCACCGATAATGGCATATCTCATGGCAGCATTGGAACCAGCATCCGCATCGGTTGCTCGAATTTCCGCTATTACCGGGTTCAACGTATAGTCCAGATCCTCGGGTATGCTGACGATGTAAGTTCGCTCGGAGAACTGAGGATAATTGTCGTTGTCGTCGAGAACGCGTACGACTAGTGTAGCCGAGGCAGTTTGCCGCATTGGCTCTGGATTGGCAAGATCCGATGCCTGAATTATTACGGTGTAGACCTCGGTTTTCTCTCGGTCCAGGGACGTCTTCGTCGTGACTATTCCTGAGCGAGGATCGATCCTGGGGTGTGCAACAATAACACGTGCGTGAGTATAAAGATAATTGCAGGATCGGATCGTGAATGCGTTTTTATACTACGCCCGACACGCGTCGATTCATCTTGACGATGTCGACATCGATATTGTATATCGGACTGTCTGTGTGTATATATGTACGAATGCGATTCAGATGGACGAATGGTTAATACAAGCGAAGCTTGGAGGGAGTGATTGATCGATGCGAGATACTTCGCGCACAGCGAGAGACAATTGGAAGGAAAGCGGAAGATGATTCTCAGTGTATATATCTACGTTATATCCATCTTTCTTATCGTTATGGAATAAATTAGCTAAACGGTGTCTATCACTCTCTAAGGGATCACGAGAATATTCGATGAATTACTTGCTATTGTGGAGATATTCGTGAGCTTTATTGCAAGGGCATTTGCTTTATTGGTGTCGATTGTAATCGTGGAGGAAAGATTCGTAATACTCAGTCACGAAAAAATTGATTGATCGCTTTTTATCGCGTCGAGTCTTGTTATAATGTTGATTATTAATGTGTAAGAGCAAAAAAGGCAAGTACTATTAAAAGTCGGATCCCTTCACAGGGATTATTTTTCTGATGTATATAAATATGATGTTGATACGATTGTTTTTCATACGTCGAATAAGATTCATTTGAATAGTACATATCCGAGTAAATTTTATACAACATCAAAAATAACTTTCTTTTCTATAAGTTTTATCTTTTCGGTATTAAAGGTTTGAATATCCATTGTGAGTTGTGTATAAATTTCTAATCATTGCAGAATATTTGTTTAAATTCTGCTATAACTTTAAATTTATTTGTTATTTTCTAATGCTTTTTCTGTTTGCTTTTGTATATTAAAAGATACATAAAAGTCTGAACTACTCTCATGCTTCTCTAACGTTATGTAAAAATTAATAGAATAAAAAAATCATACCTAAAGGTAGACTGATCCTCCGTCAACGTCGTGGTCCCGCCACCGGTCGTCGACACGATGGAGTATTCAACCTCGGCATTTTTACCCATATCCTGATCGGCAGCCTTGATGGAGATAACACTGGAGCCAATCGGGACACTCTCGTGCACCGAAGCTTCGTACTCAGGTGACTCGAAAGTCGGCGCATGATCGTTGGCATCCAGTACATTGATCTGAAGCGTCGTTGTGCCGGTTCGCGGCGGAAACGAGTCGTCTAGCGCTAAGACGCGGAAATAGTGCACGTCGACGTTCTCGCGGTCAAGTCGAGCAGTTGTTGTAACCTTACCACTATTAGCATCCAGGTTGAAGAGACTCTGAGATCTTGCGTCTATCAGCGAACTCATGGTGTACCTGCATTGTTTTTAAAATTTGCATTTCTTATATAGTCGTATGTTTGTATCTTTGTAAATAAAACTCGATAAAATAGCTAATTTTAAAGCCAATTATCTGTTTAGTATTAGAGTTGACTTGTAAACAATAAATCTCACAAAGTTTCATAAATTATCATCATGATAGTTCATACAGTCTGGTAAAAACTTAGCTGTCTATGACGAGCTATTTATAGATGTTGTTTTTGCTTGTGTGTGAAATTTACGTTCTAGAGTACAGTACTATATCACTGCAGAGGTATACGAAATATGTATTCGCAGGATTTGTGAGCTCTCATTTAAGCTGAAGACTAATCCAATTGGAAAGCATAAATGAAAAAATATAAATGAAATTGGAAAAGGATAACTGAGATGAACTAAAATTAAATAATGCAAAGTAAATACTTATATTATTTATAAAACTCTCTCTTTTTTCATACCAAATTTGTAGTACAAAATTTGAAGAAACATTGCTATGACTATTAACATAATTTCCAAAGATTCAAGATTTTGGTAATAGTAAAAAGTTTACTAGTATACAGATTTAAAGTTATTAAAAATTTCATGAATTATCATTTCATAAGTATATTACATGCCAACTTAAAAAGAAATGAACAATGAGCTGAAAGCAACGAAAAATAGCGTCGAGGTAAAGTAGTCGATAAAATGAAATGCGAAACAAACCTGATAATCCCTCCCTCGGGATCCCTAGCCTTAACCGTCGTAACCGCGACCCCGGGCTCCTTTTCCTCCTCCACAGCAGCGACGTAAAGGGCCTGTTCGAAGAAAGGCGACTGGTTTCTCAATTCTCGTCTAACCCTACGACCCAAGTCCGTGTCGTCGAGTTGCTGATGATGGAAGACGATCTTCAGCCGGTGCTCAGCATCCGTCAGATATGTCGTTCCGCATCGCAGAGTCATCGACACCGAGATCTTCCACAAAGGATCGACGAGACACTGCTCAGACGCCGAGACCAAATCACCCGCTGCGCCTTCGACGAGGAAACGTGGATCCGCTACTCCGCCTGAATGTAATTTTCTCATTTGTACTATCTCACTCTTACGTATGTATAGATACGCATTCGTTCGAAAGAAAACAAAGGTTTTTTATATCGATCGATATTTATATATATACACACATTTCAATCTCGACAAGCCGTTTGTCAGGACGAAATTGAATTTTATTATATACACGTCGAGCAATTAAAGCGAAGAGCCACGCGTAAACACGCGGAAGAACACGGAAAGGGTGTTTCTATCTTTCTCATTGAATCAGAATCGATCCGAGCTGTAGAACTTAATCAAATCAAGCGTGTAGACCGGCCCGTTTTCACTCGTTCCATTTATACTATATACAACCAAGCCGATAATTGATCAGCTTGTTAATCGGAAATTTAATAGCGTGTTATCGATTTTTCTCCGATGGAGATATCTCGAATATAAGCCAAATTAATGTACATCATCGCCTTCTCGCGCTCGTATAATTGATTATATACACAAGTGTAATAATAAAAAATTCATCCCCCCCGAAGCATATAAACTTGAATAAACATACCCCATCTAGTCTCGCATTGCTTGAGGGCAGTATGAGGCAGGAAGTCCCGAAGGGCTGCCACCAGTTGGGACGTCCTCAGACAGACTTCGGTGAACTTGTCGGTACTTGGCATTGCATAAGAAGCCAGAGTTTCTGCCATCCATCCTTTCGTTGCGGCTAGATCGTCATTTTCAAAACCGCAACCCGTCACCAGGACGCGAAGGGGTAGGCTGTAGTAATCGATGGTCGCTCGGCCCAGTCGCGAACTCGTCGAGTCGATGTAGAGCGTGAATTGCCTGCGGGAAAGGTCCGTTGTGTTACTCTCGCGCTCGTGACAGTGCGATTGTTTTATGAGCGTTTGTATATGGATATGTTCACCGCGTGGGAGGCGTATTAGTTTCATGACTGTGACGCTTCGAGCGATTGTTTGATGTTTAATGCGAATAATTGATCGATGCTGATTGCGCGCAATGCTGATTGCGTTTGGATGGTTATATTTCGAACGAGGGTAATGGTTAAAAAATTTCAATGCAAAACGCGTTCAGGTTTTTAACATTGAGATTCTATATCAGTACTCGGAATATCAAATTTGCTGTAGCTGTCGATTGGAAAGAGTGAATTGAAAGTTTTTTTAATGAACGTCTGTAGCTGACGTAGAATATCGAGTGGTAAAACTCTTTTTCTGATGGACGCATTGAATTCTTTTATGAGATAATTTCGAAATGGGAGAATCGAACAGAAAGGAACTGAAGGTGCGTAATAAAATTCGATGTCTGTAGAACGAAGGTACACAAGAAAAGTTGTTAAGAAAAACAAACCAAAAAATTTTCATTTCATAAAATCTTTTGACTTTTTGGTATGATATGTATAATACATCATTAATAACTGTTAACCGAAATGTATTTTGTCTGACCTGCAGTATTTTAAATAAACTTATTCTAAGGAATAAGTGATGTACTACAGGTCCTCTGCATTGAGTAATTACAGAAGAACAGACATAAAAAAGAAAATGAATAATCTCACCTCGGATACTGAAGTCCATCGCAGTTAAGACTCTTAGCCAAGGTAACTCTTCCAGTATGAGGATGAACCTTGAGTAGCTTGAGGGCGAACCAAGCTGTTCTGTCTTGAGAAGCCGCATACCTCCTTTTGCCGCCGAGATGCGGTACCCCAGCCTCGAAGACCAATGTACCAGCTGGCAAATTCGAGGACAGCACAGCGAGGTAGGCCCGGGCCAAGCTCGCGAACCCGCCCAACAGCACCAGCAGCGTCAGTGGGTTGATCCACGAGCATGGCCGCCTCCTGGCCATGACACCTAAGCCCGACTCCTTTTATGTTAGTTTCTCGTTGCAGCTTCTCATCCTCTCGTCTCTTCTTTTTTTCTCTCAGTGTTTTCTACCTCTCTTTTCAATCTTTTTCTAAAATAGAAGAACAAGGAGCGTTGTGAGACACATTCTTGCACGGAGTAATCGTTAGAGGAGGAGACTGAAATTACACGCAGTGGGTATACCCGCGGGTTGATTGATAGAAAGTGAGCGGTTTTGTGTATGTGTGCGTACGCGTGTTTTGCTATGGGGGATAATTGCGGATGGAGGAAGGAATTCGCGAAGGGATGTCTTACAGGTGTTACGCGTCAACGGGATATGTGTTTAACGCTGTCGCGCATGGTTAATAAGCCGATATACCCGCCCCCGGTGACTGTAATTTCAACGCTGCGGCTTTCCCTGTTTTTTGCTTGCAAAATTTACGGCGTGTGCTTTGCATGGTCTTTGCTAAGGTTTAGTGTTAGAATATCGCTCGAGAAGACGTAAGAGCGCGGATGGAATTTATAGATATCTTGTATGCGGTGATCGCGTTGTTTGTTTATTATTTACTTTGATTCACCGTTAATTCAATTGATAAATATTCAACATTATATAAGTAAGTTAGTACGGCAGATTCGTTATAAATTTATCAAAAAGTGACGGTCATATTACCGCATCATAGTTCCGCCACCTCACGTTACATTTAACGTTTTTTTTATACATTGTACAAATTTATGCGAACTTAAACATTTACTAGTAAAGATTCCGGTGTCAACAACCTCGGAACACTATTCTCATATGTATTAAAGTAATGGGTATGTCTATTATTTGTTCTGAAAATAAATTTGAGGTTAGGGAAGGTCAAAACCTTTTACCAAAATGAAATGATTGTCCAAACTTAAAAGATGAATCACTAGCTCATATATCCAATTAAACCACCGACATCAAAAGCTCGATTCCCACCTTTGCCATAATTAATTAAAAAGCTCCCCTCGATCTTTCTCTCTCTCTCTCTCTCATTACACACATCCGTCAAACGAATCACTTTGAAAAGCTCCGCGCACACGTGCACTCGAAATCTGAATCCGATACGCCGCTAACCACAGCCGCAATTCGAAATCTCTTTCTCTCTCCCACATCGTATTCATCGGCTTCCCCCGAAACGCGCTCGTAACCTCAAACGAGTCTCGCAAGCGCGAAAAAGCGCAGCAGCGGAAAAAAAGAGGCAGAAAAAGAGAGGATTTATAACGAGGGTGAATCGAGGAAAAGCAGGCGTTTTATGAATTCCGCTTGGTAGGAACGGCGTTTTAATTCAATCTCTAAATTCAGCTATGTAAAGCACGTTACTACGCCTTTTACCTTTTTAATATTTGAATTTCCGCGGTTTTCAGTTTTTTTTAGGCGCGTCATTTGAATACTATACGATATGCATTTTACGTTTATTCAAAGTGCACATACGTCATATCGCGTTCATAACAAACTGTACATGGAATTTGCATTAATCATTTTATCCCCTGGATACACGCGAATGCGCAATGAAAATATCACTTGTCAGCATTTTCCGCATATTTACATTTATAATCTTATAGACAAATTCGCGTCGTATAAAACGACGTCTGAAAGCCACATGCGAGTGCATTAAGATACAATAATCGGACATGCTTGAACTACCAGTACATATGGCACGTGAAGCAAAGCTACAGGAGGTATTATCCTCTCTGCTTCCTCTACCCACGCGATTGTACTTCCCACAAGTGTACATATACCTATATCACTGTTATACTCATTCTCTTGATCTTTTTTGCCTCCTGCATGCGTGTCCACAGTACACTCGCTTCTTAATTCGATACGGCTATTATACTCCTTTTATTTTTCATCGATCCGCGCAATTGTACGTCCTTTTTAAGTGCCCCGAAGAAGCCTTACAAGGACGTGAAACGAGAATGGCCGGGTGTACGACACACTCTCTCTCTCTCTCTCTCTCTCTCTCTCTTGAAAACGTGTCTCTCCCGAGTGAAAATGCGCGCATGCGAAAGGTTTCTTTATTTTTCCAACGCGACTGAATCGCACATTGAAAGAGACTATATGCGTGTATAATTTTGTCATCGTTTTTCGAAATATGTATAAATAAACGTACACCTTTTATTTCAATAGGGCGTTGAAGATTTTAATGGAAAAATTTTCAATTTCCCTCACGAGCGACAGCGTCCTTTAGTCGTTCGAACATTTTGATATTTATATTATATACCTGGACCAGTGAAGATTAATTATTATGCAAGGAAATATCCGTCAATGTTGCCGATATGCATTTAACTGACTTCGCGAATGGGCTAATAATCATCGTCTCCCATGTAAACTCATGATTATACGCGACTTCAAGAATCTCTTTATGAAGTCAGCAGGTATGCGTACATAGGCGTCCGGTTTATACCCCGTATGCGTTTCCATATATACTGCACAGGAGGCATTTTGTTGAAGCCTTGCATACACGCGTCTCCATTTTTTCCTTTTAATTGCGCGAGCGCGCTCGCGCATAGCCACGTGATTATCCTCTCGACGACGGGTACTTTTATATCCGTATACGAGGGAGCTCTTTCTCGTAAGCCTTTTTCTCACTCCTCTATGGGTATACGTTACAATATTTTCTTTCTGGAGTGCGAGGGATCGACTTCAACTGCAATTACAACTGATAATTCAATTTTCCACTTGATGCGCTTTTAATTCTTTGATTGGAAGAGTCGAGATTTTTTGCACTTAGGGTAATGTGTGTACGTAAGCAAGTATTTTTATCGCGAACTTCTTGTTCATACACGTGTATAATTTCAGTGTGTGAGTCAAGATTTCGCGGTTCGTTTACATTCTTCCGGTTCGCCTACCAATTAAGTTTCTTTTAATTTGTTTCTTCTCCGAGTTGGTAATCAGTGTAATGTTTGTTTATACATGTACACGTACAATTCCCTGCTCGGCTTTTAGTGGCAAAGTCGTTTACATGGAAGTTGAAAAATATTTAAAGAAGGCACACCTTGTGCTGGAGAACATATTTTTCTAGCTTCTCGGTAAAGTTTTCCGTTATCGTTACTTCTAACCAAAATTGTGGTAAAAGGTGTGATACGATTTTACGAGTGCGCGGTGTATTTTGAGATTCTTTGAATTATTGTAGAGCGCTTTTTTACCGTGCATTTTAAAAAGGAGAAGTTGTTGTTGAAAAAAAAACCGAGAAAAATTAAAAAAGTTTTTTACACCAAACAATTAACAAAATATTAAATAGTAAAAATTAAAGATCTCCACTTTCTGTATTCCTTCGTAGCATCACAGTAGTATTTTTCTCGGTTAGTTAGAATTCAAAAAAATAATTCTTTCGTATTGTACAAACGGGCAAAAAGATAATTGCCGTGCTCGAATATCCAATCCTCTTCTTACACCAGAGTAACCAATTTAGAAAATAGTTTTTTCTTTAAATCGCTATCAAAAAGAATATATACTGGCTCGTGGTCCTCGGAAAAGCATTCGATCAAAATGTATTCCTACATATTATCCAAAAATAAAAAAAATTCGTACGGAAGCGATAACCTGCGTTCCCGCGGTTTTAACTCACTATTAGAATACTCCGGCGAACCAGAAAGATATGCTCCAGTAGGTGTGCCGTCGAGAAAAACTTTCCAATTCCCGAGTAAACCGACTTTTTCAGTCGTCTTTGGATTCACGCATACCTATACACGTGTAGAGAGAAAGAGAGAGAGAGAGAGAGAAACTGAATAAAAAAAATATCACAAAAATAGTCAACTCCGTATATACACTACGTACACGTACAAGGTTCAAAAAGTCGCTCCTGCTCTCTTAAGCTCAATTACGCTGCTTAAATGCAAAATAAGCCGGGTAAGAAAACCGCACACTTACAATTAAAATCTATCGTCGCACGTACAGAAGTTCTCGCATTGACGAGGGGGTGATTATACAAATTGCTCGCGCAACTCGATTTTACTCTCTCACCTCGTCTCGTGTATAAGAACCGACATACATACATATAAAGTATACAAGCGTACACATACACCTTCATCCATCGAATTTAATTCTCATTTCTCTTCCTGCTCGTTGATTGCGCACAGCCATTTCCCTTTTTCGCTCGTCTGCCCTTGCGAAGCGCTTCTCCATTGAAGAAGAAGAAGAAGAAGAAGAAGAAGAAGAAGAGGCGGCGGTTGTATGGGTCTATAGAAAAGGAAGACGACGAAAAATTCTGCCTTTTCCTCCGTCGGCTTATCGTATTCTTTGCTCTTGGAATACACATCCCCATTTCGATTCCGTCTGTTTCCATGGCTGTCTCTCACTGTGTATGTGTGTATGTAGAGAGAATCTCTATATCTGAGTCGCGCGCTCTCCCTCTCTCTCTCTCTCTCACGCGTCTATGAGACTCTCTTCTCTCTTCTCTCCATCGGTTATCCTCTCTTTAATTACGTCTCCTTTATGTCCGCGCTTACCGTTAAGCTTCGTGACTGCCTTATCTCGCTCTTTCTCTTTCCTTTACCTTGGATAAGTATAGAGAGCTATACCTATACATACGTGCACATATATACACATGCACATCATGTGTATATACTCTCCTTTTTCCTCGGTTAACTCGGCTCCTCGTTTTTCTCCTTCCTCTTTTTTTTCCTTCATTTTCATCTCTTTTTTCGAGTCTTTATCTGAACTACTCCTCTACGGTAGTGTGTCTTTTCTCTTATTCGCTTCCTACTTCGCTATATTTACGTATCGGATCGCGGGGATCCCCGCCTTCCTTACTCGGAAAGTATAGCTTCGCTCTGTATAATCCCGTCCGTCTGACTCTCGTCTCTTCTGTTTTTGCACGACTCCGCTGCGTAGTACACACCGTAGCTGTGGGTGTACATGAAGAATGAACCAGTGCTTGGGAGGGAGAGAAAGAGAGAGAGCAAGAGAGAGAGAAATCAGAAGAAAAATTGCTTTATACTGCTAACGAGTATTTTCCTTTTGTACATCGTGGAACTTCTTCTTTTTTTTCTTCTTCATTCTTCTGTAGAGGAGGGTTTCTTCTCTTGGTGGGAGGTCGTTTCGGATTATGCGAGGAGATGAGACCTCGAGAGTGAGAGATATGATTTCAACTTATATATGCGCTCTTATAAGATGCGCTTTGATTAAAAGGCACGAAGTGTTTCGACGCTGGTATATTCTACAGTTGGGTGCTTCGTGTGTATACAATTTGTTTTGGTCCATATAACCTTCAATATAGATATGCATGTAATGTATGCAAATTTTACTGAATCCATGTGTGTGTGTGTGTGTGTGTGTGTGTTGCAGGAAGTAAGTTAATTGTATACGTGCCTTGAAAATTATGCAAAGATTGGATGAAAATAACCAATAGCGCGAGAAGTGTAACAAAGCTGATAGCTACGCTAATGAAGTGCTGTTAACTATTGCGCAGATAATGAAATTTTATTTTATTTAAAAACAATAATGATTTTAAAATTTATTTTTGTTAAAAATATTCATGCCATCGTAAGCTTAATTATATTTACTAATACACATTCACTAATCTTCTTAAGATCGAGAGCAATAATCAATCGTTTGTTTATTCAATGTTTTACTTTTACATGACATTTATATAAATAAAAACAAAGAAGAAAACAAATAAAATCCCTCAGAAATGAACCCGTCAAATTTTCTATCAAAAGGCAACGCGTGCACAACATCCATAAACAAACGTCTAACTCACATCTCCTCATTAGCACTAAAAGCCTCGATTGTCAATTTTATAAGCGCAACAGCCCCGTCACATCTAATAAAAGTCTAGATCCACATAAGAGCCAAACGAAATGCAACGACGCAGCCCCAATATACAACCCAGACAAAGTCACTCCCCTAAAAACGGTCTCTTTTTCCACGTACACATACATTCGATTCCCAAAGAGCAGCTTCTCCCTCAAAATCGTCCAGAGATGCTTTCCCCGCGAAATTCCGTCTCCCCCTTGTGCCAAAGCCACGCAAGGGTCGAGTCCGAAGGAGGATTAACGCGCGCGCCTCCAGGGAAAGACGAAAAATATACGAGTTTACTGAGATGGACAAAGTTCGCCTGTATACATATACATACCATAGAGAAAGAGAGAGAGAGAGAGAAAGAGAGAGAGAGAGAGACAGAGAGGGTAAGGAAAAAAAGTCTAGTGGAAAAATATGTGCTGCTGGAACGCGTAGCACTCAATAGAGTCGAGAGGGAAACCACTGCCTAACGAGGGAATAATTGCGATAAGAAAGAGCCAAAAACGAGGAAGTACATATATACTCGGCGAAGTCACAGCATGATAAACTTCGCATAAATTCATACGCTGAAGGTAGAGAATAATTACTCCATCATAAAATATAAGATAAGGAAATGTAGGCGCGTTGAGTTAGAGTTAGGACGAAGAGTTAAAAAGGCGATTAAGCAAGGATAAAGGAGAGTATGTGTATACGCGAGAGAGAAGGGATTATTTAACGCGATTGGCTATTTAATAAGAGCTTTGTTGAATAAATACCCAAACGAATATATATGTGCGATGCTAATGCTTTTAGCCAGCGTAAATCAAAAAGGGATGTAAGCGCGGCAATGTTCAATCGGCCTTTGCTATATAAGATACGAAAGCGCATTTATCCGATTTAATTAAACGGTGATTGCTGCTCAGTGTAATATTGCGGCTTTCTTGCTATGTATATATGTATCTATATGTGTGTGTGTGTGTGTGTGTGTGTGTGTACGCGCGCGAGTGTATACACGTTCGTAATGAGTTATTTGTTTACGCGACTCGATTATTAACTATCTCGCGGTTAACTACTTACAAATTGGACCAGTGTTTGCGTACAGGCGAATAAGTGAGAAAAAAAAGCTTTCTGATTAATGGTCTTTTCGTGCAATCAGTAAATACTCTCGTGTTATTATGATTATTCTTTTTTCACGGATTTTCCGCTAAATAGCTACGTTGCGTACATATAAATTAAGGAATGTAAGATAAATCTTTTTTCACTTAGTTTTACAATCATCTATAATTTCTTGGAGTAGAAGATAGCAGAGATTGCTTTTACAGCTTTTGGAAAACGTACAGCGCGACTCGCCGAGTGATCGAGCAGAAAATTTTAATTTCTTCATCGCGAATGATTCTATAGCTGTACCGACTATGACGACTGTACTTTCTTCGAAAAATCATAGTTTCTCGTTTATAAATAATTCGTTAATAAATGTGAAAGCGATATAAAATTAACAGACCAGATTACAACCTCGCGCTAAGATTTAAAAGTTAACTTAATATAGTTAAGTTTGTATAGTAATGTATAATTATGATAATTCAACAGTAAATACTTTGTGATATTGGATTCGCTGTGTATTTTCGCGTGGCATCGATAATTGTCAATCTCAGATAAATTTTAATGGAAAATCTTAGTCAAGTGCGTTACAAGTTATATGCGAAGGTACGCACTTTTGTATTTATTGTAGCTAATTGATCGACTCAATAATCGTGATTTAAGGTTTGGGACTTATAACAAGTATTTGAGAACATTTATAAAGAAACATTGTAATATGTTAAGGGGTATTCCAATGTGGCGAGTTTGAAAAATTGATTTTTCTGCATTTTTGCAATAGCTGTTGCTCGTATAATTGGTGCTTATGCCTAATTAAAATGCGTCCACAGAGAGCGTGTAACTGCGAACACACGAACTTAAAAATATTTTAAGAGCGTTTTTCTCAAAATGATATTTTCGTACCTGGCGCAGATACATTCGAAAGAAACTTTAACGCGATATTCATCACTGACATTTTGAATTTTCTGTTTCAGATCACCAGGAAAGCATGAATCATCCATGCAATTATATGCAATACATATAGTTCCCGAGAAAAAAAAATGATTAAATATGTATCATTTTTCATGCGTTCACATTCGATTACCTTCATTAAAATCCATATTAATATCGATGTATTTCATCCGATAAATTCAGAGAACAATAATTGAATGACAACTGTAGTCTAATAAATTGAACGGACGAGACTAATTATTATCTTTCACTTTGATGTCTTTAAAAGAATTTGCAACAATCTTTAATGCATATTGGACGTGCTGAATGTCGGAATCGTAAAGAAATGATAAGATTAAATATGGGTGGTTCTTGCATTACTCCAACTGTATTTACATATTATAAACCTGTACAGTTACTCAACCTTCAGAAGAAATCACATCTGTTTCAATAAATATAGTGCACAAGCTAAGCCATTATTCTAAACGGACTCGAAATACAAATTACCATAATATCCCAAATACTCATCAAAAAGAGTGTCCTCTACTGTTCCTCAAATATTTAGAGCGATCGAACATCCGACCAATAAAACCCAACGGAAATGCGACTTCACGAACGAGGGAGCTGTTCCATAAAGAGAAATATATCCAACAGGACAGAAGCGGAATCAGCGACCGACAACATCGAAAGAGTGATTGCTCCCTAGTAGCATACATATATATATAAACAAGAGGCAAAAGAAAACGAATCGGTTTCCGCTACGAGAAGTCCTTCCAATAATACTTAATCACGGACTATACCCTCGTGCAGATTTCGTTTCTCTCGAGAGGACATTACAATACCCCCACGACGTGCTTGAATGGCTTCACTCGAGGATCAACTTCATTTTCGATCGAAAAATTTCAATGCTTTTTACAAGTACACTATGAGGGGGGTGGGTTGGGTTTCCAAGGGGCTTCGTCATCCCTGGTATACCAGATGCGCATTTATACGCGCGAGGATTTCGCGTGACGAGTGAAAAATATCCAATCCCGTATTTACCCGGAGGATCTGTGACTTACGATGTGGTTTTACAATTTTATGGCTATACGCATCGACTGAAAAACTCGTCGTAAATATTATCTGACTCAGCGTCACTATCTTCGATCTAATATCGATATCGAAGGTGGTGTGTCGAAAAGAATTAAGACGAATGGGTATTCCTGCGTATAAACATTAGAAGATATATATATATAAATATGCACTAGTTTAAGCTTTCTTCCGCGTAATCTTCTAAATTTATATTACATCTACAGCGATTGCGGAGAACTGAGAGGATACTTTAAGACGTATGTAAATTCCATTGATGTGTCAATTAAGTATATACGCGCTTCCGAATGCGCATCTATAGTATCTTTATCTCCTGCCGTTATCATAATTAACGTTTCCTTGGAATGTGCGTTGGAAATAAAGCTCGATATACATACACGTATATATATATATATATATATATATATCTGAATATCCCGCGAAACAAGCAATTAAAGCCTTCGAAACATCGTATGCGCTTTAGTCGTCGTTTCGTATAAGAAACTACTCAATACGCATAGTATGTATAATGCAGGTTTTGTATATTACTTGCGATCCGAACGAATTCCCGAGGAAATATGAGTAAAACCTCGCGGTACATTAACTCAAACGAAAAGTCTCCCTTGCGAGCAATTTGAAAACACGCATGTACGCTCGCTTAATTTCCATACGCCATGCAACGCGCTCCAGAGAAGAAGCTGAAGAGGAACGAGGAGGAGGAGGAGGAGGAGAAAAATGTCGAGTAATTTTGCGAAAGAAACTATAGACGGTGGCAATCTTGCGAAGCGATCGGCTCTTGGAAACAAGTGTAAGGTCCATTATCTCGATCGGCAAAAATTCTATCGATTTCCAGCATCTGTAGATACGTGTGTGAGCAACGAGCCGCACGCTTCAGAGGAATCCAGTTCCAGATATCGCTCTCGGGACACACGAGGCGATATTACTTTGCAGAACCGGCAGGAGGATGATGATACCCACGTATACACGAACAGAAGAAGAGGTAGATCCGAGACTGATGGTGGGGAGAAAGAGAAGCTCTTCTCTCACTATGTACGTATGTATAAGTATGTATCTGTGTGGAAGTAAGAGAGGGATCGGACCATCGGACAGCGTAAAAGGCAAGAGAGGGTGAGAGGAGAGATGAAGCGGAGGTTGTAAATATGCCGAGAACCGCGTGTAGGTAAGCGAGAGAAGTGTAAAGTCAAACATACTTGCTGCACGGCATTTTTGCCGGATATACGAGTCTGAGATAGATCTCGAGATATTGCGTAGAAATTGTTCCTTCGCTTACGGTTCTTAAGTACGCGTTATACGTCCATTCTAACCTCGAAAATATCTTAGATCCAAAAAATTATAAGATCTAGTAGTTCTTAGAGGCGTAATTCGGTGCACAGAGGTGGCAATCATCGTAATTGTCGTAAGTTACAAGTTAAATTCATGTAATTAGGTGTATTTTTTAAGAACAACTAGAAATACGACGCGAGATGACCGAGGCAAGGTGACCGTCATTTTCGTAGTGACAAGTATTCTAGAAAATAAATCGTTAAATTTGCGAGTGGTATTTAAATTTCAACAAATAAATCAACGGCAACGTTGTTACAAATAATTACTATCGATATAATTACAAGCCAATGATAAGTACTCGAGATAACTCAAGGTAAACTGCTGTCCTCCGGAAGAATTTTAATTTTCGATCGAAAAATTCGCGTCATCCTTATTCCGTAAGTTCGACGATCAATGTAGCGCGTATGCAAGGCCGCACATCGATAAAAAAAATTCTTTTTTCTCCTCGACGCAAAAAACTGCGAGCATCGAACGCACAACAGACGGAGCGGGACGTTCGCGAAACGAGAGCGAAAAATAAGGCATCGAGCATCGGGAGGTAGCTCGCAGGAGTCGCAGGTATACAGACACACACGGACATACACACACGGACACGCATAATATATATCGAGAGCAACCTAGCGGTGAAAGACAAAGAAAACAAGAAGCACAAGAAGAAGATAGCTCGTCCGCGAGCGCGTGCGCGCGGAACTATTAATTACGTGCGGAGGCTCTGAAAGTTGCACGGAATCCAGTCCTACCAATTATCTTAGGAGGCGTCCCCCTTTTTTTCGACAATATATAGCACACACGCCATGGCCACGATCCCACACGCATACGTTTCGACACACATACGCGTGTTGTACACGTCAGGACTTTTCGTCGATACAGTCCCCCTAGCCGTTCTTAAGACTGCATAATTCGCGCAGCAGTTGCGTAGACGCAAAGACGATGTGGGCGAAAAGGGACAGATGTGAAGGAAGAGAGACTTCTGGAAAATTATTACTCGTCGCGTACACGTACGTAGAAAGAGAGAGAGAGAGAGAGAGAGAGAGAGAGAGTTTCGTCGAGTGACGCCGCGTCCGTGCTGCGGTTTCTCTTCTGCCAGATGTCGGTGTAGGGGGTGGGAGGGGATGACATTAAGCTCGAGTGATGCGGTTTCGCGGAAGATTTTCAATTACAGGATTTACTTATTCGCCATTCAATTACTGGCGCGCCGCGCCACGATTAGCCGCTCCTTCTAATCAGAAGTATATTGTACAAAGTATATTGTACAGTTTAATCTTAGAGATAGTTCCAACGCGTCTACGCAGCTATAGTAGCCGCGATATTTTCCAGACACAGCGAAAATATTATTCCGCGAAAGAAACAAAAATTCGCCTACAGCTTTCTTCGAGCCGCTCTCGCGGTATAATTATCGTAAATAAAGCTCGGCGTCATAAATAAAACACGTCCGAATTTCGCGAGAGCCATATACGCCGTGAACAAAGCCTCCTCTCGCGTGCGCCAGCGATGGAAGAAAAGGGACGAGAGGAGAGAGTCGAAAAAAATGTAAAAAAGAAAAAGAGAAGACGCGAAAAAAGGGGGAGAAGAGAAGCGCAGACGGCCGTTATTGTACAGTCGGTGAAGGAAGGACGAAAATGCGAAGGCGGCTGCCGACGCTTCTTCTGGCCGTTGCAAGTTTAATGCGTTTGTGCCCTTAGGGCCTACGCGGTCTGAGTCGTGTATACTGTATATATCTGCGAGGCTCTTCTCGAACGCGGGGAGTTCGCGGGCATCTATAACGTATTTATTCGAAATTCTCGAGGTGGCCTTCTGGATCCGTTATGGATGTTTCTATGCGCGCCAAGGAATATTGCCTGTAATTTTTCCTATATGGGTAAAAGAAAAGGGGGACAGGCAGGGATGGCTAATGCTGATCTATGAGATTGGAATTTATGGATATAGGCTCACGATTAGCTGCCAGGAGTGATGAACTAATGTTTTTATTTTTTCATTTGATGGAAAGATCGGTCGTGCTTCAGTGCGCGCTTGCAACTTGTGAGGGTGAGCTTGCGATCGTACCTTGGCTTAAGTTCAAATTGGCTAATTTTAACGGAAAAGGTTTCGTGAACCTATTCTTTGTTGGATAACTACTTTCAAAGCGATTTGTTTTATGTACTCTTTTTTTTAAGATAAAACCTGTAGAAAGTCGAGGAAGTCTATGCTTTATTTTATTTTGATTTATCGATTGGACTATACAGTGTTCACAATTAATTAATCGCAATATTTGAGGCTTAATCGTTTTTAAAACAGTTTTGAGGGTACAGCAACGAAGATAAGATTAAAAAAACGTCACGTCTCAAAAGCGTTATCGCAAAAATCATAAATCCACACCTCCAAACGTGTTTCTCAAGCTACTTAAACGAAACTAAAAATGCCAGCATCGAAAAGCCTCACCTTTAGCCGATACAAAAAGGGATTTCTGCAACAACGCTTGGTGGTCGAGCAAAATCTGTTACTCTCCGCTTTTTACGCTTAGCTGTAGGGATTTATGGGGGCTTTTCGATGCGATCGAAATGTACATATATCTATATATACACGAGTGCAAGCGCGTGTGTAGATCTGATAAGTATAGACATTGTCAAGGCGCCTCTAGTTTAATACTTTGTAGAGGGGACTAGACTATATACTCTTGGAACATTGAATGCGCTTAATCGGATTCTTACGACTTAGCGCGTGTATTCGTGTTCACCGGAGATTCTCCATACGCTCCTTTCCTGCCCTTCTTATTTCCCTCGTCCGTGCACGTTAAGCTCTTTTTATGTTCAGAAGCTTGAGCAAACGGCCATTTACGTCATTTATCGGCTAATTAGCGAAAGATCTTCACTGCCGGAGTTCACCAATAGTTGCGTTCAGCAAATACACATAAACCGCATTTAAACACGGTCTCCATTAGCGCGCGCGCGCGCGCGCGGGAAATTCAAAAGTCGATCAATACAAATCAATTAACCAAACGCCGTGGGGCTTCCTTTAATTTTCTCGAAATATTTTTATGGTCTCCCTTTATTATCCCACTTAAAACTGGCTATATCTCATTATCCACTCTTCCGTACACTTCCGCGAGTTTCTTATTTCGCGCGCGAAACCCGA
Source organism: Apocrypta bakeri (assembly GCA_018906985.1). NCBI lineage: Eukaryota > Metazoa > Arthropoda > Insecta > Hymenoptera > Pteromalidae > Apocrypta > Apocrypta bakeri. Next base: position 10,324,961 of record JACCIA010000005.1, read on the forward strand.
CGACTATTAAAAAGCCTCGAACGGGGACTTACTTCAGCTCGGTTTCACCGTGGCATCTCGTCCTTGAGACAACGCCCGGACTGATCGTTCCTTCTGGAGAGAAATTCTTCTAGCGAGAATTTTTTGCGCGTCGGTGGCACGCGAGCATTATTACATGTATACTCTTATGGAAATGAAGCTGTGCTTCGCCTACGCTTTTGGCGGCGTCCGCCTATTCAGCTGAGGAAAAAAATCATCGAAAACCGATTAGGAATTCACGCGAGACTTAATGCATCGACAGTTACGCGTCCTCTTTTTTCCGCTTCGATCTGTGCGTCTCTATATCTACATATGCATACATTTATATATACATACTATATAAGTATGGAATACGCGACTACAGCCGTCGTAAATCCATGCCTAAGTAAGCCGGCTCTATCTCTTCCCTATGCTTAACGATTTCCTATGACTTAACTACGACGGAACCACGCCTTTTACGAGCGTTCGGTACCCGATAACGCCGTTTTACCCTTGATGTATATAGATATATGTATGTAAAAGCACATACGAGTACATACGTATTACACATCGAAATTCGACGGACGAGATGTTTAAAGGGACTATTTGCATAGTGTATATAGTGTATATACCTCGTAAACGGGATTTTACGTACCGTCGACCATTATTTTTCCGCTTATTAAACGCGATGCAGTTCATCGCGATGTGCATATATCCCGAAAAATGAGACGCCAGCGATTACCGAACTGGATTATAAGTAATAATCGACGAGCTTCTCCCGAGTCGAAGCCTCTAGTAATCGTATAACTGCGCAATTCGCTCTCTCTCTCTCTCTCTACTGCTATTGTGATTTATCTAACAGTATATATAAACATAGCACGATTTTTCAAACGTCATAACGCACGAGCGTTGCGCTCGATCTTTCTCCGACTACATGCAGTAGAGAAGACCTTTTAGATATGAAATTATAGACTCGAGAGGGCTCATTTCGCGGAAGAGCTTTTAAAAACGTACTCGGGCTTTTAGCCTTCATCAAGCCCAACGTGTTATTAGTCGAGGCTGGGCCTCAAAAACTTTCATTGTTCCTTTTTTTCCCCTTCTATATATGTATATAAATCTACTACACTCGAAGTGCTTTTATACATCAAAATCCAATCGAGTATTCGCGATTACGTGAACTTTTATCAGTGTAATATATGCGATACGATTAAAACGACTTAATTAGGCGCGGAAAAATCTCCCCAATATAAATTCCCAGTTTAATACCGGCGTATGTATGAACGCGTTGAAAAAACGGCAGCGGAGGTGTCGACCAGCTCAAACCGACCGAACAGCCTGTCAATTAGTGTCAGATCCTCGGCTCACGGGTCTCACGTGACTCGTTGAAAAAAAAAATCCGGGCAACTAATCTACCTTGAATATATATATATATATATATATATATTCATGTATATATGAGGTGAAATGATCTTGAAATTTCAGGAGCGCGCAAGATGCTTCGTATCGACTCTTTTTGCTCTCTATGTGTAATGTAACATTAACAGACGCGGATCGCATTAAAGCTAATGAATAAGCGTCTTTCCTTCGATACGTACACGAAGGCGCTTACCCGTTTTATTTATCTCTTCTCTTATAAGGGTATATACGCGTATATATACTAGTGCATAGTGCATACGTATGATTATTTAACGAAAAAATCCGAATCAATCGCATCTATGAAGGAGCGCCTTTGACTTATAACGAGAGCAACGACCCGTTCTGAGAGCCTTTATAAACTTTGAATATAGGTGTATACCATGCGCACATTCAACGGTATACGAAATATCCTATAGGATTAGTAGGAGTATGTGGTATATATATTTCCAGTCGTTAAACCGGGTATTTCATTGCAATACACCTATTCGAGAATAGATGACGCGTTGTCAGCCAAGTGTTTTTTAAAACGGCATTTTATTGCCGAGCTTGGAATAACGCGTAAACACGATACGGGATATTCGTCTGTGTATGTATCCGTGTAAGCCTATTTCTATAAAACTCTCCAGTTTACTTGTTATCGATCATCGAAATTCATAACGAATAAAGTGTATGTGTGTGTGTGTGTGTGTGTAATCGATGTGTATGTATATACCGTATACGTGCGTGCTATACGTATACCCGCGTTAGCTCCACACATTTTCAGAGAGAGAAAAGCGCGCGAAATTCAAAACCGACGCACCGCACAAAGCGCTCGCATTATTCCTTGCGCACAATGTATTTGCCTACCATACAGAATAATTTCCACTGTATAATTACAATACAATCACAATATAAAGGACTCTGCGATTATGTGAACTCGTGGCTGTATCTATAGCCTCCATTCAGTCTTATGCAAATTAATTCAACTCACTTGAGAATTAACAAAAGTCAAGTGCATTCCTTGCATCGTCTCTCGCGCGTACGCGCAACTGTATATTATAACATTCATAAGGCTAAGACTGTATAAAACTATATGTATCCTTACACGCACATGGCGTGCACGTATACCATACCGAGGCGTATGCACGTATGAGAATGTATATATATATATAGGTATATATACATAGGTATATTCAGGCGCAGCAGCTCAGAAGAGAAAGATCCTTGCCGAGAGATAAGGGTTTCACGGAAGAACGCTCAATTTTACAGAACCTGTTTTACCCCCCACCCATGTAAAATCCAGAGCTATACTCGATGCAGCAGCAGCCGCAGCAGTAACAGCAGCGCCATCCAAACGGGTTTTTCGGCTGTGGAGCTGTACATGCGCGCACGTATATATATACATGCATTTCACGCTCGGGCGACGACTTTAAAGGCGCGTAAATTAACGTTCTATCTCTCTCATTCTCTCTCTCTCTCTCTCTCTCTCTCGCTCTCTCTCTTTCTCTCCTGCTTGTACTTCTCTTGTGAGAAGCTTTTTGGAATAAGAGGCTATACGAAGGAATCCGAAAATCCGTGATATCTTAATTGCTGCGGGAAGGGAAAAAGAGAATCTTTCTCGACGGGGCGTATATATATACGTCCGAGTCGTTTGATTTCTCAGCGTGCGTAGATATAGCGGAGAGTCTCGAAATGACATAATTTTCGTGACTCGAATGTAAAGTCATCAGCGATTTAATTTATTCAACGTTAGACGTACGTGAGTAAACATCCGATAAATCACGAGTGTTTCCGACGATACGAACATTGACGACTGATGCGTCTTGAAGATCGTCTCCTTTGCTTTTAAGATAGAAGTTAATTTTATTTTATTTAAATTCTCAAATGACTCGCACACTACACCATTTCCTGAATCGACGAACTATCGATAGTCTGCGAATATTTTAAGTGGCAATTTACGCGTCGTTCCCGTGGCTTACTTTCATTACGACGCAGGACTCGAGTCCGAGTTATAATAATGGGATTAAACGAGCATAGCAACACGCCTGCATATTTTTGCGAATATTACGTATACGTATGCGCGTAGTATCGGCGCGATTACAATTAAATCCGTGAATATATACTCTCGGCGATGAGCGTAATTAACGAAGCCGCTTTTCGTTACATTCGTTATTTGGAAAGCGACGCGATTCTCAAATTAACGAGACTTTCGTATAGTCCGTGCGCTCAATTACTAGATTGTATATATTTCGATATAACTTTGAGTTTTACGACGCGCGTAAAGTTTTATGTTTATAAAGGAAGCTACGCATCCGCCTAATAGATAGATTCTCGCGCTATTGTCGAAATAAAAAAGAAGCTCGCCGGTAAGTTTCCATTGACGATGACGTGAAACGTTATATATACACGGAATCAGGCGTAATGAGTGTGCAATCAAGAGAAAGTGACGGCGGTCGCCCCTAACTGCTCGAGATGATAGAAAAAGACAGATAGTTCTGATATATATAATATATATATATGTATGTAGCACACAAGGTGAATCATCGTCGACTAGGGTAGTTGGGGGAAAGTTGTCCAACATACACATATATAAAAAAGTGTTGTAGAGCTCATTTACATGTGGACAGCAGTAGTCGTATTGATTTTCTTAACGTCGAAGGAACACGCGGCGCCCGAAAGTGAGCCAAATGTAGGGGGTTGTTCTTAAGCTTTATGGCTTTTTTACCAAATTGTATGCCTGACGTTGCTGTTCTTGTCATTTGTTAACGTTAGACGAAATAGAAGTCTTGCTTTCGCTCTAATGAATTGAAACTCCCGCCGGTTGAAAAAAAATATCGATTTGAATGAGTCACAGTGTATAGAAGTGTATATATATATATAGAGAGAGAGAGAGAGAGTTTGGCGAATCCTGATAATATTATTACTACTATTTCTGTGCAGGTATGTATAGTGCGGTGCTATTGGGATCGCGCGCGCACAATCAAGAGTAAATGAAGGTGCGCGAGATGTGAATCGCAGAGTATACCGATTTAATACGGTTATAACTGTATTCCGAGACGAACAATTGTATACCGCAAGTCGCTCGACATTCTTTAATGCTCTACTTATATATCTTCTTCAAAACATGTACACATATATGTATATATATATATATATATATATATATATATATATATATATATATATTTATGTGATGAACAGAATGTGCACTATCCTATTCCATATATGAAAGCGACGAGTAATACAGCTTAATTACATTAAACCTGTAAAACGAAGCACACAATGGATACATCTATCACGCGAGCTTTTAATAGCCGTTTACGAATGACACTTCATTAGTGTCACAATGCGTTTTGACAATAGCCTAAAAAATTGAATCGCAGTTACAGCTTTATATTTTAATTGGTTGTATCGTTGCAGCGCGAAAAGCTGTCGACGACTTTATAATCGCGTTTTAATGCTTTTTCGACAGCCCATTCGCTCTCAACGTATACTTTCGTTTTATACATCCACCTTATTAATACATTATACGAATTCCATTGAAATCCCCAATACAAGACATATCCAATCGGACATGCGTAAAATCGACTTTCTGATGAACGTCGAATTATACACAGAATATCGTAAGCAACAAGACGAAACTTCATTCACAATCACATAATACGATCTCGATGAAATATATAAGACACTTTAGAAACACGTGATTGATTGAGTGCGAATAATCGCGTCTTCGGAATAACAGAGTAATAAAGCTCATCGGGCGAAGAAAAAAAGCTCAATCGAGGTTTGTGTACACCCCCCTTGAAGAGCCAAACAAAATGACATAATTTCGAGCGATCGTATAACCGAGAGAGTAGAGGTATGAAAAAAAGACACAGTGGCATTGTTCGGCTCGTTTTATATAATTATACGAGAGAAGAATGAGACGCGAAAAAGGGAGAAGCCGGAGGAATGAGAGTCTACGAGAAAGAAAGAGAGGGAAAGACTAATTTCTCGGGAGGAAGGTATTTTTACTCTTTTTTATTATGGCTCGGGTATATTTTCATCTTTTTTAACGACAAGAAACTGTCGAGTCGGTCGTTAATATATTATTGTCTTTTTTACCCTTTGTAAACAATGACTTTTTACACGGAGTAAGTTCATTCAGAGACTTTTCGTTCAGTTCCACTGAAGCGTTTGTTTTTTCTTTTACTTTTATTACCTTGTAATACTGGTAATGATGTACTATTCTACTCGTTGTAACGTTGCATTTGTATATATATATATTATAGAGATATAAAAAGATTGCATCGCCGAGCTACCCCAAAAATCGGCCAGAGTTTTTTACACGGTAGCTAATGAGAAATAAGCGCGGTTTATTACTTCGGAGTGTATCGTGAGGCTTTTTCTATTATAAAAAGATACAGCTCCAGGTAGAAAGGCGTAAATAACACTCGCAGGGCATATCCGTAAGAATCGAGGTGTACGCTGTTACACACACACAAGAAAGTCGATGTTTATTTCATTTAAAGGGATAATCCGAGGGATCACTTTCGAGTTGACACGAAGACTAATTGTTATTTATTTGGGATGGACCAGTGCGTGCAAACAGTGCTTTAGTAGGATCGATGATTCTTTTACAAATGAGATAATTTTGGTTTTCGGAGGTCGAAAAAGGAATCAATTTTGGACTTACTGATCTGGATTTTAACATGTCGATAACATTTCTGACTCACCTGTAACAAAAAGATAAAATAAACGTTATAAAAATAAGTTAAAGATTTTTCCGGCTATAATACATTTTAAACTTATTATATACTAGGTATGAACGCCGTGAGAAGAGAATTCGTTAAAGTAAATATTAATGGGTAGAGTAATCGGTTTATTCAAATATTAGCGAAATACGAAATGACCAAAGTTATTATCCGGATTATTTGAATTACCAAGTGGAAGACATTTTTCATCAAATAATTCAAATAATTTAATTATTCAATAGGTTTTGAAAATTATAAATATCACTGCGTAATACGAATTAATTCGATAAATAATATCGTATCCTGTGATGTAATTGTTAAATCAATTATTATACGTAATTTTAATACGATGAGTTTGAAATAAATCATCTTATCCATTGCAACAGAATTCTTATCCCTTATCTCGGTGTAGAACATATAGCATAAATTCTATTACGCCATTAAATTATTTCTTTTTTGCAAAATGCCATGTAAAAATCTATAAAATATCAGTTAATTGCCAAGTATTTTCACACTACTGAGGTAATAACTTAATATAAATGCGCAATAACTCAATAGTCTCGTTATAATTTCGAAATTATTTTCAACTGCCTATCCACAGCTAAGCTTCCATGTATATATAAGAGAACAGGTGCTCGCACGTGTATATATAGGTAGAACCTATATATACAGGATGTCGGTTCATCGAATAAATTGCGTCTATTTGACGCGTAACGACATTATTCCTCGATAACAACCAAAACGATCAAGACAACTCGGTCGAAACCACAGTTCACCGAGAGTAGCTCATGATCGATAGAACAGCCCAAGTATACGGGAGATAATTTCCGTAAAAAAAAGGCACGAACGATCTTCACCGGATCAAAAAAAAAGGAACGCAGTGCAATAAAACGAAAGCCTCAAGAATACGTCCGAGGCGGTGACTGCGTGAACTTGCCCTTGAAACTCGATCTCCTCTCTTCGATTCGTGTCCTCGCATTATATAGGTATATATAAGGCTATACTATGCGGCTAATTGATGCCCTTTTTTGCGGGGGTAGAAGTGGACGCGCGCGAAACTAATCGCACCAGAAATTGCTTGATTAATTACGTCGTTTCCGAACATAATTGCGATACGCGCCAGCCAAAGTATATATCTCTATATGTATATATAGGTATGTAATGTATAATGCGAAGAGAGGAAGTGGAAAGGGTAGAGAAGCATGGGATCAAAAGACTTTTTCCTCTTTCTCTCTTGGTTCGACGCCATTTGGTATATAAATAAATATTCAAATAAGCAGTCGACCCTTATCGTATAATAGTCTGTGTTTAATTGCCTCGAGGTGCGGTTTTTCATCGATTAGGCGAATATCTCTGAGTCAACGGCTCGTTTCGACGCTAAAAGTGTAAATTTAATGCGCCAAGACGAATAGGCGTGACTTTGTCACATATACCGGTGATATATACATATAGAAGAGAAACGAGCTTTTAAGTGGCAGAAGCGAGAGAATGTGTAAATTTTCAGGACACGCGAGGCTTTTTTTCAGTCATTAATATCGCATACCGGAATCAGTATATATTAAACGGAAGACCGAGTGACTCTTTCCCGCGTAACTCTCCTATACGTAGATTAGCATTAAAGTCTGCACTACTTTTCCTTATCGCTATATGTATAATCTAACGTACTATGTATATAAACGCACACATTTTAATCCGATTTTCTTACCAATTCTAATATAAAGCACAAAGGGGGATGACATTGCTTCTGTTGAAACGTTGTAAAAAGGAGAAATCGAGCTATGTATAAGGCAGTAAGAATCTACAGCTGTTGACGTCTCGCACACACTTTGAGTGATCGGTATGATTCTCACGTATAGACACTTTGCCGGCGGTGCATAACTCAGCGTACATTCATGCATCTATATATATAGACGACGACGACGACGACGACACAACGAGCACATTCTCTTGAAAGCAGGAATTACAGAGTGAAATCATTTTTTTTCTCCCCTCTTGAGCCAACGAATGAAAATTCGTTGAATCAATAGTAGTAGAGTCCTCGCTTTCGAAAATCAAACAGCTCGAAAGCTCTCGAGTCCCCTGTGTCTACGAAATGCCGTTTTGACTCGAGAACGTATATGTATCTGTGTATATACGTATGGAGACCAAGGGTCCGATCTATACACGCATATATGTATAGTACACGTAGTGTGGTTTTGCGATAGGAAATACTATTCGCGGAATTCCCGGTGCGCGATCGCGGCTCATTGCGCTCCGATATGCGGATAATTGCCGGATCAAATGGCTCTCTGAGCTTTGCCGAGCTTTTTCTTCTCGAACTGTAGTTACATCGGGAAAGTAGGAATTTCGATTATTCTAAGGGTCGCTTGAGTTGAAATTATACTCATGAGAATGCGTAGATGTATATACGTACTCTTCAAGTGTAAAGTATATACCGTTCGAATAAAGTACATAGGTGTATATATCGCGTAAAAGCTTGTTTAAATTCCTCCCACAGGCATGGAAGTTCGTGCTCTCGCTGTATGCGCGCATTTATATATATATTCGCACAATAAGCGCTCGAGATCTGCATCTACTTGGCAGAGCCGAGTAATTTCTCTACTTTTTTTTGCACTTGCACATTATATATATATATATATATATATATATATATATATGCAGACAGTGATACACACGCAAGAGTGAACATCACAAGCGTTGAAAAATTAAAGCGAGAGGGTGTCATCGTCCACAAAGGATGAGAAAACACAATACGAGCGAGAGCAAAAAAGAGTTCGAATGAAAGCGCTATACATGGGCCTTGTTTATTCGGATAATGAAAAAAGCTGTGCCAGTGGAGGGATGCTATATATACAGCGGATGTAGTTGCGTTTAATTTTCGCGCGGAGTTAGAGGAGAATTTTCTCTTCTTTGCCAGCACAAATCGGATAATTTCACGGGATTAATACTGCGTGTATGTGTACACATACATATAAATGTACATATGTGCGTATTGAGTTATATAGTGGAGCAATAAAGTATCACATATATGTGTAATATACAATTAGATTGAAGATACGAAGTCCGAGGAAAAAAAAAGGTCAGTACATTAGATATAGTTAATATCCCGTTGCAGCTAATAGTAGTGAAAAGGTAATTCGAGAAGGGAATACAGTAGTATACAATAGTGCTATATGGTACATCATCCTCATAAAAGACGATCATTAGAGCGCGAACACTAATGGTCTGCGGTGGCTAATATGCCTTTTGATATGAACAGATGCCGTAATTAGCTATACTTGCTATTGGTATTTATATATATGTATCGCGTATCGTTTCCGTATGTATGTACACACACCATCATCCAAACATGTATAAGTTGGCTATCGATTTTTCGTAAACGTAACATCTGACATCTGTGCGCGTATATAAGCGGTCACGTACACGCGTATACCTATAACGTCTAAACGTCAGTTTCCTTTTACTCACGAGCCATTGTATTTTCGCGAAGTCTAGTGTGTATCTCTTTTCCCGAAAAGAAACTTTTCAGTGTTCATTCCGCTCCGTTTCTCTTTTCTGCCTCTATAGAACGAGAGATTCCACTCGCGCAAACAATAGCTCGCGCAAAAATATCAAAGATATAAATCACATCTATATATTGTATCCTTTTACACAGTCGGGAGCACTTTCAAATCGTCCCTTTCAAACCGCACGGCTTCATTCATTAAACACAACTATAAAAAAGTTTTCTAATCTCCATCGCTTCGAGTTATCTCAATTATGACTCACAAGGATTCTCTCTCTCTCTCTCTCTCTCTTTTTGTAAAAAAAGTTAGTCTGGTTATATACTCCCGCAAAAAAAAATCCGCTTGCTTGGAGAGAAATCTGAGTGAAAAAGAAGCGCGAGCATTAGAGCGCAAAGAACAATGGGGCAAGAGTAGACTCATAGGCGCCGCTCGCAAACATGCATACACACACACAGTGCGCTTTCGTAGGGGTGAGTGACTCATGTATCGTGGGGGCGCTTACCCTCCAAATATTGATTCGCCGCTGCCTAGAGAGAGTCGGAAGTCTAAGGGTAGCGCTATCTAAACTGGTATGTGTATAGCTATATGTATATGTACGTGTACAGAGTAAAGGTATATATGTATAGATATATATAAAAGAAGGCGCGATAACGCACGCAGAGCGAATTACGAAGGGTCGGTAGCGTCGTTTTATCTGTAGCGAGTGTTGATTTCAATTTTTCACGCCGGTCTAGCTTATTTTTCTTATATATATATATAAAAGCTCTCTCGCGTGCTTCCTTTCGATGTACACTATTATACACATAAGTGATTCGTTTAACGGAACTGACGCTCTTCTTCAGCGAGAGAGAGAGAGAGAGAGAGAGAAAGATAGAGCTAAAGAACGTCTTACTCGAGAAAACAATGTACATACTAGACCATAGTAATTTTGCAATTGATAAGATACGTTCTCCTATAAGATTTCGCATCTATAAAATAACGTTACAAGGTCATATAGAAAGGTAATATATAGAATTAGAAAAGACAGACGAAGGGAATTCCCCGTAGTTTTCTCGAAAACGAGGCGCACTGATGGGAGAATTTCCGCGGTAATCGCACCTCGAGAGAAATAATACGTAGAAGGTACTAGTTCGCAGCAGCTAACTATTACGCAACTTTTCTCTCGGACCATTAGCTATATATCCTCAAAGGGAGATATACCGTTCCTCTATATGTTCAAAAGAGCATAAACTAAACTAATTGTCGAAATTGCAAATAATTTCAGCAGTTGTAGCTATTTGCCGCTGGTTAAGCCTCCCTTTTCTTCGGCTGTTTTTCTTTTCGCGTACTCTTACGCAGCGTGTACTTTCCAGCTGCTCGTCTTGATTAAATGTCGCAATTATCTCGGAAATATATGTCTTGCGCGGAATTAGTAACGGTGCGAAAATTTGTATGCATACATATGAGCGAGAAAAGGAGATATAGATCTCGGAAAATCGGAGATCGCCGAGGATCTACGGGAAGGGCGTTCGTAACACTCGACGTACATAACTGTTAACTCGACAAAGTATCGATAAACACGCCCATATCGAAAGTCTATAATCCATAAAAAATAAAAGTATTCTCTCCCTCGAAAACTTTCATCTCGGATCGGATATCTTCTTCGGCGTATGTAGTTTATAACTGTCTCGATATGTGTATATATTATATACAAGCAGAAGAGAAAAGAAACATTCGTCTTGTAATGGTATGCGTCGTCCGGGAAAAGTGCGGTATCACTGGGATAAGTGTATAGCCAAAAAAAGTATAACAAACAATTGAACGCAAGCAAGGCGTGAAAGCAAACAATAAATACGAATCTCGTGGAAGAGAAAAGAATCGCGATCGATCAACGTCAAACTCTTTTTGTAGCGTTGAAATTCCCGCAAGAAGAGTATAGATATAGACATATATATATATTTGGCAATGCTGACTCAAATTCTATATTCTTTTGACGAGCACAGAATATAGCTATCGGCGAATCTCTGCCAAAACATCGCTTAAAAGATTCTCTTTTTTTCCCTCGTCTTATCGGAAAATGTTGAGTACTTCCCATAAGCTTGTATAAGAATTTCATTAAAATTGTTAACTTTTTTCTGTAAGTTGTAGAGTGGCGAAAACTGAAAAATTTGAAATTTGAAATAAATTGGGCTAAACTTAAACACTCGCAAGTCCTTAGAGGACTAATTATTGTTCTGTTAGATTTTGATAATAACACACTTTACAAGTTATCTTCAAGATATCTTCAAGACATTATTAATGAATTAAATGAAGTGATCATATAATGACCTGCATTCCATGCAAAAATCGAAGCGAAAATTAATTATAGATATCCGATCGCTGCAGCTGTTGTAAATAATTATAAAAATGAACTTGACCAAAAAATGTTAAAAAGTTCGCGGGTATAATAAAATATTTATTTTGTGTGAAAATAGTGGTTTCGATCAATGGATCTTAAGCTGATCAGAATAAGTAAGCATTTACAACATACGTATGATTACAATGTTTTTAAACTGCTTTTAAAACAATTAACGTACCCAACACACGAAAAAGAAACGATATTCGAAGTAAGAATTTGGTAAAAATTCGTCCATACACATACGCGTTTGGCAATACACTCACATCTCGGCACTAGAACGAAGAATATCCACTGGTTGAACGAGTGGCTTTTTGCCTCCACTAGAGAGCGCTCGCATACGCATTTTGCGCTGTTTTTCCTTTTATAAATTTTATCGCATCTCGCATATTTTCTTTCTCGACCAAGAGACAGCTGGTGTCCGCGAGCACGCGCGCGCGCTCTCTATTTCCTATACGGAGATTCTCTCGCGAGAGGCGTGTTTTTCTGCGCTGCGACTTTCTCGAGGGCGTAATCGGAAAATTTGAATGGATAACCGCGCGTCTATTTCCAGTTTGCCGACGAGTAATATATTTTTTATTTCGTTCCTTTTGCATATCGAGAGAGAAAATCAACGGAAGATATTAATTAGATTTCCATTAAGATCTTCGAATGGAAGAGGATGGACAGTCGATATACCGGCTGGAGGTATAACGTTCAATATATGCAAGCGTGAAAATAAATCCAATTAGAGCAGTTTTTCGTTTATTTGGGCTGTTGGCGCGTATAATCCCTCTACGCGGAGGATAGAGACAACGTTGCAATTACAGGATGAAACTGGATCGTGTGTGGCTATAGCGGATTTTCAAAATCGAGCAACTTTGTATCTGTTCGTCGTCGACGAGATGGAAAACATAATTATACATCGTTCTTCGTATACGCGTTTACATATATAACCATTTGAATATACATATATAGATAGACTAGACTTATCGAGCGATATTTATTATGCATTAAGACGTCAATGCATATTGAGCGTTTAACGAGTCTTTTATAATATTTTTCGAAAATTTTCGAGCTATTAACCGCGAGACTATCGCGAAAGAGTGAGAGCAATAAAAGTTTGCGGATATATATATATAGGTGTATGCGTACATAGGCGAAGCAAAAGATAAGACGCGGCAGTTTCTCGAAAGTTTATACGTATAGCGCAGAGATTCCACACCCGTGTATATACTTCTCTCCCTATATCTCCTCTCGCGATGCGACTTTTATCTTTTCCCTTTCGTCCCGCTCGTCTTATATGTCCTCCGGCGTTTCTTCCTCTCTTTCTCCTCTCAATGATTCACTTCGCGGTGATATCCTGTACATATATATATATACATGTATACACGCAGACAATTTCACAAAATTCAATCGATACCAAGACGATTGTACATTATCGTAAGCATATATATATATATATATATATATATATAATTTCTGATGATTAACATTTTCAACTGCAATTTTCCACCGCGTATACACTTCCTCGAGGACCCTTTCCGCTACATCGTTTCTCTCTCGTTCTCCTGCTGCAAACGCCCCAGGGAGATTCTCGCAAACTCGCCCCTTCGCTTATGCCGCTCATCTTCTACGTTGCTTCTCTTTCGAGTATGTATGTATATATGTATATATTGCTTGGATAGCGTGTAGATGCATCCAGTAGAGAGGAGAAATCTTCTCCGAGCGACGACGCTTCGATCGAGCAAAGTTTTTAATTTTATTATCGTCGAGTGTTTTGATGCTATATTTGAATGGCAATTCATACGTCTTGTAGATGTAGACTACGTGGGATGTATTTTATCGTATTGTGCAAGAATTTTTAATACAATAACGAATACTCATATTTGTCAAATTTTAAGTTATTGTAAATAGAAAAGCATTGAAGGTTTTTATGATTATTGTCCGATTTTTCTCTCTGGATAGAACATTCTACTATTGAAATATTTCCAAGGAAACCATTTGTACACAAATAAAGTAGTAAAACAAGAAACGCATAAATGTAAACGTACAGGGTTGTCTGCAAGTTTTTAATAGTATTGTCTTGTTTAAAAGGGCAATTGTTTAATAAACAAAATCTACATTCTATTTATTTATTTGAAGAAAGTCTTTCGCCACTGGCATTAAAGAAAATTTTACAATTTCAATAATGCCTGTAGTTAAGGATAGATCTCGTATCTTAGCTCATAAAATTGCGATAAAAAAACTGTATTTTTTACGATCTACGCGTAGCTATACTTGAAGAACCCGCTGAAACAAAAATTCTCCTGTAAACAACCATCTGACTTCTTTCCGATATCTTCATTAAAAAAAAAATTCAAAGGGTTTGAAAAAAAAAAATTCATCCGAAATTTCTTACTCGCCTCGTAAAAAGACTGAAGTGCCCTAAAGGAAGAAGAAACCCTCTCCTTTCTCAACGAAGCCAACCGTGTCGGGAAATTCCCTCGACCGGCGCGCGTGAGGTAAATGCGTAAAGCGTTACGGCTGTGCGCGCGCAGCATCGAAATTCGCTCGCGCAAAATTCGATATGCGCTATGTGCGTGTCGAGTACTAGTACTCGCTTTTTACTACCGAGAAGCTTTTTGCCACAAGGCGCATGCGCGTGACTCTATAGACACCCCTTCTGAGCTATAAAAGCCCTCAGGCTTATATATACTGACATTGAGACTCTGGGATATCCTGTACACGTTGGCTTTTTATGGGCCTAAGTCGATTCGACGCTTTCGAGACGCCGATTCCAAAGATGTCTGGGGCTTGCAATTCATGAGGTTCCGACATTTTTAGGGCAACAAGGAACAGAGCTGGAATTTGTCCATATGAATTTGGGGATTGAAGTATTTGTACATGTGTATATAGATAGAAGACGTATAAATAAGTATAATAATCGATTGTAATTGTCCGGAAGATTACCAGCTTTGTAATAAAAATTTATTAGAAAGTAACTATTTCACGAGTCCAGACAATCCTAGTGTGGGACGGATTGTGTGTACTGTTTCTAAAGTCTATATTACAATGCGTGAATCATCTGTTTTTTAATGGATGTGTATCTCCTGTTAGCGTTCCCGGGTAGAGACGCTAACAATGTATGTCAGCTAATTGATGTTGATTATTTTTCTTGTAAATATGACGTCGCGATAATTGTTATTAAAGATGAAATTTCAATTTTATTTCACACAATAGAGTATTCTCATGATATTTTTTTTAATACTGTTTTTTTTAATAATATCGATTTTCTTCCACATGCTTTTAAACTTAATCAAAGCATTGAGAAATTATTAATAGATAATTTATTTTTATCACTGATTGTTCGCGTATTAATCGAGTTTAAATATGAATTAAATTCAAACATTAAAAACCAATTAAAGAATAATTTTTTATGCCTATATGTGTATTAATTAAGTGTTGCCATTAATTTATATAATTGAGGTATTAAGCTAAAATTAATGGCTCGTTTTTATTATGGATCGTTTATAGATCAATCTAGTTTTATTAAAGGTTCGCGACAGAAATAATGATCCATTGAAAAATTCATGTATAAAAAAAGATCTACTGTGCAAATTTACATTAAACAAATAATTAATTATTTCGTGCGTAAATGCGTAAATCCACAAGATAAAGAGCTTCTTGAGAGATTTTTCAGTTTTATTTCAAGTTCGAAGAACCGGATTCCCAAAGGTAAGAGGTACAGCCAGGGGAAATAAGTTGTAATTCCAATTCAAAGCGAAAGAGAGAAAGAGAGATAGTGAGAGAAGCAAGGGATTATACTTAAGGCCAATATAAAGTGTTGTGCAATGCGCCGTTATTGCGTTCGCGAATTTTACACTTCAAAAGGTGCCGTTGAATGCGCTTACTCCCTCTTATTCCTTCCCGTATTATTCTTACGAATATTACTTTTCCAGGAAATCGAGTCTAGAGAATAAAATATTCCTTTATCAGGTGCGAACGATTTTCATTCCAGAGACCTGATTTATCTCTTCCACTCACTCAAATACGAGACTACACCGACTGGAAAATGATATATCGATGAGACTTTGAGAAAAAAACTCGGTACATTGCTACAGATGAGAAAACGAGTTACTTGCCATTCCGGATAGTAGTTTCTAATTCACAACAGGTCGGTAAGATCGCGATAAAAAATAAATAAAACGTCACTAGACTCTTCGCTCCATTAGATACACGCGCATTCCGGTATTTAAATCGCCGGTAATGGAGTCATCGATCTGGAATGAAGCGTCATTTTCTTCGGACGTATTTCCTATTGTCTCGTCAGATTTTCATTAGGATGGCTTCGCGCAGCCGATAAATAATCTCAGATTAAAGCGCAAACGTCTAAAAAATTTGTCGATCAAACAGGGATGCGCGTCGATTATTAGCTTCCCCCTTGTGCGTCGGCGAGATACAATCTAAATTTAAAATATGTATATAGGTGCAAAAGAGTCCGAGAGAGAGAGAGAGAGAGAGAGAGTGAGAGAGGGAGAGAAAGCGAGAGATGAAATGCATGAATTATGACAAGCTAAATATTTAAATTGGATTCTAGACCTAATATTCTGAAATTTAGCTCGGTGATTGCGAGGAGAAAATAAACAAATATTTTTACGACGCAAATAAACGTCCCTTAAACTGATTTATACCTTCAATACGCGACTTTAAGGTTGTTACGGCATATGTGCGTGTATTTGTAGTTGTGAATTTTCTCTCGGGATCAAAATCGCTGTTGAAGCAGCTGCCGACAGATCCATCAAAATTCACAGTTATAATCCGATAAACATACACATATGCACGCCCTGATATGCCAACAACATTTTTCCAATCTTCCTCATTCCACGCTCAATGTCGTTGATTTGCATTCCGGAATTGGAAAAAAACGTACAAAATTCGATTAATATTCGATAGAAAATATAGGCTGCACTTTGAATTTGTATTTCTATTATAACGTCGTTAAAACGGCTTTATCTTTTTCTCAACGCGCAATACGACGGTGTTGAAAATGAAAGTCAAATGGTGTATTTGTTATTTTCACGTGATAAAAATAATAAATAAATCTGCGCCTCGAAATTGTGTCACTCGATATGAACATTGAAATACTTAGAGAGAATCGAAAATAATTCGCAGATTTCACGAAACTCGTTTTAATCGCAAAAAAATAAACATTACAAAATTTATATATTATCGATTGAATTAATCTATATTTTCGAAAACTGTAAAATCGGAATATCCTTGAATTACAACCGATATTGAAAATACTATAATTGTTGAAGGTTCTACACTATAATTTTTTTTAGAACTTCGACAACTTAATCGACAAATTATCTTAAATATTTCGAATACTAAAAGGACATAAAGTATAGCGTAAAATATAAAAAAAACATTATAACTGAAATAAAATTTCTGTATGCGAAATCTGCATTTTCTGTAATACCTCTCAATTTAACCTTTTAAAAAGTATTACTCATACATTAAACCGTCATAAAATTGAATATACTCATGTTTCCTGGACTACAAACCAAAAGAATTAGTTTTAGGATTTGAATGGACTTTATTTGTATACCTACGGGCATTACAATTTTGTTTTAAAATGCCTTATTCGACGCTTCGAATCTAAAAATAGTTTCAATTTATATTACTCAATTTACATATTTATATGTGTACAAGACAAACTTTTACAAAGTAACCTAAAATTTCAGCATCAAAAAAGTGAAGAAATAGTATCAAAATCGATATACAGTATATACACATTAAAACAAATCGGTATAACCTTCGAAAAACGCACGCTCTGAATACACACACACACACATATATATATATATATATATATATGGTATAGACGAATACTACCTCTTACTCTTGTAAGAAACCAGCCGGAGAACGAGTCGAAAAAAGCGCTCGCGCGCGCCAAATGAGCGTCGTTTAAAGCCGACGTTCGATTTTTGCGTTATCCGCTACAGCTTCTATATATACCTATACATGTAGTATATGCGCCGATCTCTCAGAAGTTCATTTATCTCATCGAGGCAGTACACGCGAGACGAGACGAGAGAAGGGAGAAAGAAGCCGGAGTCACGGCGGCAGGTGGCAGGTTCGAGTTTTTCGTCCCTACTCTCTTTGCCGTCTCTTTCGCTCCTTTATCCCTTCTCTCCCTGCTCCATCTCGCTCGCTTCTTTATTATACACCGGACACGAGTGTTTTCTCTCTCTTCTCGTCGTCGTCGTCGTCGTCGTCGTCGTCGTCGTCGCTCGCTCGCTCTTTTCTCACTCACGGTATGTGTGAAATGTAGAAAATCGAGTATTTTACGGACTTTCTAGCTTAGCTTTTTATACGTGTATAGGTTTTCAACGTATATATAGGTGTATACGTTGAAATGAGCTGTCGAGGTACTCCATTTAGTGTTTGTACAAATACACCTGATATTTGGGTATAAGAAACTCGATCGATCGCAGTGTTGTCGTTGCGGTAACGGCGTGATTAAAAAAATAGTGCATCGAGCACCTGCAAAACCACAACGCAAGCTCCGACAATAATCCGACTTACTATACGGCAAATAAGCGACTGAGAAGAAGCCGTTCAATTTTCACGCGCGCGCTTTTACTGCCGCTAAATTCCCTCTCGGCAAAGCGCCTAAAATACTAAAAATTTGCATGTTTAGATAACCGGATGAGATAGAGCTTGATCCCTTGGTTTTCCTGCCGCTGAATTCGTACTTCTTGACTTTCCCTCTTTCTCTTTCTCGCATTATTCGTTTCGACCGCGTTTCGCGTGTAGTATATTCCGCTCTTCTCTCGAGACGTTGGGCAATAAAACCGGCTGCATTGGTAACGAAAAAAGGCGCCTCGCAAGATTACCTGCACGACGACGACGACGACGACGACAAAAAGTTGTAAACTATAAAGCGAAATAATGACTGAGGAGAGAGAGAGAGAGAGAGAGAGAGAGAGAGACGGTATATAGGAAAGTGTGTATAACACAGTAGTGCGGTTTTCTTGTGGTATAGAAAAGAATAATCGAGGGAAGAGAGGATAGGCGATGGGAAGTCGTTTAGAGTCATTTTTAAAAGTCTTTTCAATGGCTCGTATGCCGCTGTTTTTCTCTCCTTAACAGAGAGATACGACATTGTGTGGAGATCGGTCTATGGGGTTTTACGTTATATATATGTAGAGTCAATGACGCGTGGATTATGGTGTATATAAGGACTTCATTGAACGACTATGCATAAATTGTCCATATACGACGTGTATGATTTTTATGTTTAGATTGAGGGCTATTTTCATTGTATTTTAGCGCTGGTCTATTGCATGGCTTTGGTGGTAACGGCCAACCTTCTCTCTCTTTTTACATAAACACTATGCCGGATTTGATGTACCGTTTCTCCGTTGGTCAATGAAATTTTATTCGGAAAATTAAAAGAAATGCTTTACATTTGTACAATAATTATTTATGTACACAATTACGTGTATAACTTGAATATGTTTTTATATTTTACGGAGTATCGTAGTTTTTACCCCGAACATTCATAGGATTATAAACGAGACGATTGCAATGTACAACAATTACAGAAATTTTACTCATTCGCTGGTATTTCATTATTCAATTCCTGACTACTCGTTCTTGTTTTTTCTCAAAATACATAACAATGATATTCCCATGAAGAACAACCGTTTTAAAACGCTATCCCGAAACCGTCAATATCATTTCCTCACTTCCACACGCTTTCATCTCGATCGCTACGATTTTCCACGGCCAACGCGCAACACAATGCAAAAAGCCATAAATTTATCGATTTCCAAGTCACACACACACACAAACACACACACACATATTCCACCCTACGCATCTAGACTTCGCAGCTTAGCAAACAGTTGCACGCCGTCGTTCACAAAGGACACTCGATTCAGAAAGAAGACAACGCGCGCACGGCGTTAATGAAAGAAACGAACACACGTGCTACTTTTCTCTTTCTCTCCCCGTCGCACAAAAGGACAGGATCCTGTCGCCGAGCGCGAGAGCTCGCACACGTACTTTTCACCTCGCGCTCGCGCGGATCCATTGACCAAAAGAAGCTTCGCGACCGAAGCGCGCGTAATGAGCAAAAATCCTGAACTGCTGCTGCTCTTCGTAAGAAAACATGAATAGTTCATAAGCCGCTTCGCTGAGACGAATTTACTTATGAACACCTTTGGCGCGAAGTCAACTTCGATGTGTTTGCGGCTATACAAATATTTCTTCTTACCTATGTATGTGTGTATCCGCGTAGAGAGCAGGAAATACATGGAAGTTACGGTAAAGGTATAGAATTTTTTGCCGAGGTAGCGCGAATTTTCGGAATCGATGTTGTCTAACTTCCCGTAGCGTCCGTTTGTTTCGATGTGTACGAGGAGTTGACGTGTTAGTTGATTTTAAAGGAAATGGATGGATACCGCTCATTTCATTTTACACGGTACGACGAGTCAAGGTTAACTTCGTGTAGTTTCGTGTAGTTAATCGGAAAAGTACACGGCTGTGCTCTTAATTGTATTTGTGTGTGTGTGTGTGTGTGTGTGTGTGTACGAATAGCACAAGTGTTTTTACGCACGGCTTGATATCGTTTAAATAAAGAGGTAGTTTTTTTCAGTAATTAAGAAAATACGCGAGTGTATAAAGTTTTCAGTCTGTGCATATTAAGGGGATCAACTTGGATTAAACGATAAAACAATGTAAGACGACTTACTACAGTACCAGACAAAAGACAGCTTAATCTACGTATTTTTTAATTTAAGCCATATTCATTTGTCATGCGCAAATGTGGCATTCGTACAGCTATGCGGCCTACTTTTCTGAAAAAATTCTTCTTCGAATTATTGCATTCGACTATAAGATATGTAAAATGAATTGTACAACCGTTAGTCATGTGTATATAATTAATTTAACCATTGTAATAATTAAAAGATGATTTGCGTTATTCGAGTCGACACCTTAAGTCACGAAGACTATAAGAAAGCAAGCAAGGCTTGTGTCGTGCGAGATTTTAAAGACCAAAAAACTTTGAAATTTTCCAGAAGCACTTCTACAACCGCTATAATTAATAACTATCTTGTACCCCATTCCTCATCTCAACGCGATAACGACATGCATTTGTCAACGACGCGAAATGTCAAGAAAATTCATAATTAACAAAGTTTCGCGGCTTGTACAATATATGTACCGGATTTTCAAAGCCGCACGCGTAGCCGCACTTGAACTCTCTCTCTCTCTCTCTCGCTTTCTTGCTAATTAAAAGTCCGTTTTCTCGTGGGAAACGACGCCGCCTCGAGACGCGTACATGCATCAACTATACACATCGAAAGGGAGAGAAAAGAGAATCGCGCGCGGACAAACGAGGGAAACGTTCGCGAGTTCCTCAAGCACACGCGTGCATCCTTTACTCCCCCTGATGACGTTCTATATCGCATACGCGTCTCTCTATATCTATGTGCACATATCTGTATACCTATGCGTATATGATACACACATTTTCTATATATATAGGTAAATACACAGGCTCTACACACCTGGGCGCGCTGACTTGGTGATTTTCGGACGTCTAAGTATACGATTATCCGAGAGAGAAAGAGAGACGCGTAAGTTTATTTTCTTTTTACGACGGACGTGCTTGTGGCGCTTGTATATGTATATACCTATATAAACTGTCGTAAAACCGGTGTATTAGGCGAAATTGGTACCGCCCTGCGGCTACTTGGGGAACGAAAAAAAATATGACCAAATTCTCCGGGCTCAATGGAAAAATATCTGCTCAGGTGGACTGATGTTAGGGTTTGTTTTCGTATATATATATATATATATACCGTCGATTTAATTGGTCCGGTGGATGGATACTCGGTACTGCGCGAATGGATTTATTTTTTTTTTTCGATATATTCATCGGAGATATACTGCAGCGAATGTTACTCGATAGCTTTGCGTATGGCCGTGACGGAATTTTCGGGCATTCGGTAAAACGACGTATAAATGTATATCCGCTCACAGAGCCACATATAAATTGTAATCATAAAAGAAATTACACCGTCGTTTCCTCGTCTCCGCACAGCTTAACTGTAAATTCTTAGCGGATAGGTAAATCGGCGCTCTCGTAAAGCGCGAATACGAATCCGGAGTGAGAAGCACGCGGATTTATGTGGAACATCGTTACGTTGTTCCATTGAACAGCTGAAAATCCAGTGGTAACCCAATTAGTCACGGGTTGATCTTCAAGTATGGATTCGTGCGATATCCTGTGAGTATCGAGCAAACTCCTCCTCGCGGAGACACATACACATACATGGATTCACATATACGCATACACACGTACGTAACGATCAGCACACTCGACTGTACACATCGGATCACCGGACTATAGATCGCGAAAGAGAGAGAGAGAGAGAGAGAGAGAGAGAGAGAGAGAGAGAGAGAGAGACAGAAAGACACACTGTACAATGCGCCACTGCTCTGCTGCTGCTGTTGCATAGGAAATAAAGGGAGACGCGCAGGAAACGCCGCTGAAAATCCGCCAGGGTCACTCACCGAGCTGCTTCCTCTTCAAGGTCGCGTTTCGAACGTAGACGTTTTTTTTTCTACTCCTCTTCGCATAACACTCTCATATATTATTTATATAATATATATACTTATATCCAAAAGGACGAAGCGCACTTGTCACACTGATCCCTATTATATATATATATATATATATATACGTATATGCAATACAATATAATATATACGTATATCGAATACTTGAATTTTACACTTTGTCACACCTCGTAGCTAAAGAAACAATTTCACGTCGACACTCGAGCTGTGCGTACACTCGTACAACACGCGTGTACGAAAAAAAAAATTCAAAATAAAAACAACGAGAAATGAAGTTTCCACGAGTATATATGCTACTCTGACAGGACACAGAACACGCGCGCGCACTGCTGCGTGGTTGGCGCGAGACTGACGTTCGAGCGCGCGCGCGAGTGTACTCTCTCTCTCTCTCTCTCTCTTTCTCTCTTTCTCGCTGTGCCAGTGTCTACGTATACGTATATATAGGTATATATACAAGGGACGAGACGGAGTGTGTATATATACAGTATTCAGACACCGGCGGCGCACGAGTTCGCCCGACGCTTGATGGCGAGTAGAGAGAGAGAGAGAGAGAGAGAGAGAGAGAGAGAGAGAACAAGCGTCTCGTTCCCTTGGTTATGGCGATGGGGGCCTTGGCTAGAAGGTGAGTGCGAGAGAGCATGTATGGGGTGAAGAGAAAGAGACAGTGGGGGAATCACATACACAGACCGGAGGAAAGAGTACAGTCCGACTGCGAAGTTGCCGTATGGAGTGGGTTGAGAAAAGAGTTATTTTTTTCTTCTCGATGCTCGGAAGGATCTCGAACAAACGACGGGTTTTAATTTATGGATTTGTAAATCCTGTAAACACCTGCCGCCGCTAATTGCCCGCAGTTTTGCGTGTGCGCAAGCTGCGCGTGTCTTTTCATTTTTCGGCTAATGAAAGAGCTTGTGTATACGTATGTGTATGTATGTATATGTGTCGTGCGAAGAATGAAGCTTATCACTGTGTGCAATCCTTATCTTTTGAAATTAAACTTCTTCGGATTCTTATGCAACAGCGGTTAATTAGCCGACCCTTGGCTGCGGCACACACCCCCGCAGTTTCGTTATTCTCGAGCTTAATTACTTCCCTGTATCGGTATATCACGCGATCCTTTGTACACTTATACATATGGATTCACGTGCAAAAGCTCGTTTAGCCGTTTTCGAATATTCCGTATGTTTTTATACGTAAAAACTCCGCCGTACGAAAGAAAAACTCTATGAACCGACTTATGCGCACCATCCCTCGCGTGTTTTGTATAATATCGTACATAGAAGAAAACCCTCGACGCACGTTATATATAAAATAGACATATGTATAAAGCTCACTCAATGCGCGTAAGCACGTGCAGTCGAGACGTTGGTATATACCGGTGTACAGTGCAAGGGACGCGCTATGTACACCCCTTGACGAGGGGGTGTACGGGTACTTACTCACACGTGCTCGCAGTGGTGCACACACACACACACTCACACCCACGCGAGGGGGTAAGCGCAAGGGACACATAGACACGCGGGAATCGAGTATTGGCGAGTGTATAGAGAATACGAGCGGGGAAATATAGAGTTTGAGTTGTGTATGCAATGGTTGTATGCGGAACGTGTACGAGGGTTTTGCGTTGGTTTTGTATAAGAATTGTTGATTGTACATAACAATGTATAGTGTATGATGCAGATAGAAGCTTAAAGACTTTTTTTACTACGCGTAAGAGTCAGATTCGGAAAAGATTTTTTTTTAATGAAAAAATAAATTATTTTAGAACGATGACGATTTAAATATATAGGTAGTCTAACACCATCTGCCGCGTTTCTCCACAAAAACAGCTAAATAATATTGCTTTAGTATTTTCTTTTGCACCTCTTTTTTCATGTAGTGTTAAATTTATTATTGAATCATTTGAAAATAATTAATATTTTATATGAAATTAAAGTTACATTTCTATCTCATCAAATATGAGATTTATGAAAATCATAAAAATTACGTACTTTAAGTTGTTATTCAACCACACATTTTTCTATATTAAAAAAATAAACAATTAAAAAAATCATGCTAAATTAAAAAGTATATATTTATACTTTAATGTTCTACATTAATATTACTTCCAGCTCGAAGAATGTTTATTTTTAAACGAAACGGGTTGGATCAATTAATTAATGTATGTATGCGCGTGAGGGGGAGTTTGTTTAATTAGTCGTTAGTACGGAGCTTGCGGTGAATCACGGAGACGCAATTTCTCGCTTCTCCCCGAGGAAATGAACGAGATGGATAGGTGTTGAATCAAGGAAGTATATCTATGTATATGCGCGTATAATATATATATATATATATATATATATACAAAACGGGATATGCATGTTTAGATCGAAGTTAATATATTAGCGATGGAATTTATTATTTCCAGGTTTAAATGTTTTATGAGATCGATGGCTTAACTTTGAGAAAAATAGCTTCGGATTTTCATTCAGAGAAGAGCTTTTTCTCGAGACAAATTTATATTAGGATGAAGCGTGGCCGAGTTTGATAAAGTTAACAGATGCGTAACGAAATGTAGGGGCTGATTTCTCGGGAAACTCGGCGCTTCCGTTGTATCAAAGTTGAATTTTCAAATTTCGTTACTTTGAATGGATCAATTTTATGAAAAATTCAGGATTACTGATCGAGTAACGTTAAATCTCTTGTAAAATGCGGAATACGAGTCGTGCGATATTGGATTAGAAACGGACTTTGGAAAGGATGTAAAACTAATTGCGATGACAGTTCGAGAAGTAGCTGTGAATTGTATTTAAGCTAAAAACACTGCACGGATATAGTTACCTGAGATTATTATTTAATCGGTACTTTTAATAAAAAATACATTACTTTTATGCGAAATACGTACATTGAGTCTAATTAAAGGCATAAACGGAAGTAAAAATATTTTCAATTTCAATTTATCCGTCTATAAATCGTACAATTTATTGCACTTCATCGACGATAAATTTCGCGCTATTTTCCCCATTAAATCATAATTAACTTACGTGAAATTACTCGTGGATTCCGAAGTGTCCATAATCAACTTGTAGAATCAACCAAACAAAATCCACGCACACGGAGTGAAACTTTCGTATATATACGTATTCTAGACATATATTTAATGCAAATAAATAAAACCAACTATATATATATATAGAAGCGCAAAAGCAATTATTTATCAGCAGAAAATTATAACTCCTGATCCCTCACCTATAAAAAAATTTTTCCCTTCGTATATATTTCGCACCGTTATCCTCATTTCCTTATTAAAACGACTAAATCGACTTCGCACTCCATTAATTAGCTCCTCTCGGAACTCTCTTTCTTAGTTTCGTCCCACCAATCTCAAACTCAAATACCAAAGAAATAGCCGATAAAATGACGCTAACCCTTGGCGTTTCTCATCTCGAGCATATATATCATACATGCTTATACATATACATACATACGTACATACATAGAGCATCAATAACGCATCCGCAACGAACCGCAGAGCAACGGCTACCGTATAATATAATATCGTCGGTAACTATATATACATATAATGTACACAAGGCGAAAAGCGAGTGGCATTGCGTGCCAAAGAGGCAACCACTCCGGAGAGTCCGGAGGCTCTACATACACACACGTATATATGTATACTCAACATACATATATATATATACGAAGAGCCCGAAGAAACATCGGCAGTCCAGACGAAGCTGCAGCGAAAAATGAAGAGGTAGAGAGGGCGAGAAGACGATGATCCTCCACTCTCTTGAGTGCGCGCAGCATCCAAGCCTATAGATGACGCTAACGAGATTCCGGTGACTCGAGTGCGGGGATTATCTTTGCCAACGGGATTTTTATTATTTTTTTTTTCGGCTCCTCTTTTGCGCCGCACTGCTTCTCTTCATTAGAGGGACTTATGCGAAGTCTCCCTTGGTAGATTAGGCGCGGAGATGCGCTGCTTTGAACAACGCGAGATGGAACGTCGCAATGATGATGATATCTGTATATTGCGTGTATATATAGCGGGAATGTGTAATTGCAATTTTTTATCACTCATTTTGTATGTTTCAATTCGAGGTGAACGAGTGCTATGTGTTTGGTGTATAATGTATATATGTGTGTGTGTGAAACAACGCCGTAATTATTGTTTATCGGAAACGGGTTTGATAAGAGGATACTTCGGTACGAAATTCGTGGCTCGTATACGCTTGAATATTCAGTTATGTGGATATAAGAGATGATATTCGAAAGAATATATGTATGAGTTAATTCGATTCGTTATTTTTTTTTTTATCGTGAACAATATTCTTTTATCGGAAAATAATATTTTGCGCTATAAACTTCTTTGTGATCATGTAAATCAAGCTTAACTTTATATCTCTTCCTGCTTTTTTATTATCGTCAATTTTGAAGACAATGACATTTTTGAATATTTCTTTTAAGGATCTATTCTACATTCTTATCTTTAAATCCAATCATCCAGTTTTATATAGACACTTATTCCAACAGCTTATATAGGATTCATTCGCCTTGTAGCCGTAAAATTTTGATTTTTTTATTGTTACGCGCGTAAAGCAGATTTTACGTATCACATAAGTGGACATGACTTTACCAGCATCTTATTCGTATTATCGCACAAGGAAAATTCGAAAGTACAAAGGATAAAATATCATATTATAGCGTATCCTGAATTTCTCACAGATGTCAGCAGCATGCGATACGTATGATTTTGAAAATACATTTCTATTCTCATTTTGTTACGATCCTTTTCATGAATAAACATTTTCAGTATGAATATTATTACTGTGTTCTTTTAAGCAAATTATATAATTGACAATATATTACAATGAATGAAATATCTACATTACCAACACACGTTAACGTAGTTTATGAGACAAATTTTCAGCGTTGCCTACAGGCGGCACTAGTGCCCACGTTCACGTGCTTTCCCTATGACTGAAATCTTTTATCTACAATTTCAGCCTTTTCCCAGTAAATAGGACATAAAATTAAATATTTCAGAAATTTCTTTGAAATATAAGAAGCACAAAAACTTTGAGTATAATACTGCCTGTTTTAAATTTAACAAGAAAGAAATCCAGATTAAATCAATTGATTGAAAAATTACTAGACAGTCTATACAATAGATTGTATAATAGATACAGTTCTTTCATCTTTTCATTCTATAGAATCATCAGTCGCATGATTCATCAAAATTTCAACAAACGAGTACACATATAATGACGATGCGATTGAAAATCGAAAGAAGTATATATATATATATATACATCACATATACAATCAATACAATAACAATGGTAGAAATTAAAAATAACCTAAATCTAATTCAAAGCTCACCGACCCATTTAGAAAGTCGCATTATTTTAGAATAATATATCCTTCTATCCGTAAGCATTAATCCGTTACTATTTTAATCAAAGACAAGGCAAAAGCTTCACACCAATCTCACAATGGAAGAAAAGGATTACGTCAATCTCACAATCGAAGAGGATTACGGCGAAGAAAGTCGTGCTTCGTCGGAGCCATGCAATCAACCCTGTGAAACTTTCCGTTCCTACGATTCACTCGAATTTCAAATCTGCTCCGAAGTCGATGAGGCTGAATGTCGTCTAGTAAAGTTAAATAACACACTAAAACAGCTCTCGGATCTCATTGCTGATCCTATAAATCGCGAAGATACCCCCTGCATCGTCTATTTACTTTGTAAATTTCAACATTACAACGGCTCTCACGGATATGTATCCTTTTCTACATTTCCTCGAACCTAACCTCAAAAATGAAGCTTAACAATATGGAATAGTACGTTAAACACCTGCCTCAAATAGGCGAAGTTCTCGAATTCGTGGCCCTTCGAGCAAGAAAGTCCAAGGAATATCTCGAAATCCTCTACGAACTACTGGAGCTTTGCAAGAAACCGTTACTTCTTCAGCGCTCCTCCGAACATCTGTCCTGCGCCAGAACGCTTCAGCGCTACTTCAGTCTTTTAGGATTCCTGATCATCCTCGTGCCGACGAAGTCGGCTTTTCTCGGTGTTAAAACATCTATAAAAGCACTTATCCAAGATGAGGAGTCCAGCAAAAGAAGGGACTCGGTGAAGCTGGACTATAGGCGAGAAGCCGTTGAAGTTTCAAGACTTCCGGTGACCCTCGACGAAATTGCGGAAGTCGTTTCTCGTGAAACCTATCCGGATATACTCGAAATTGTCCTTGCACTTGTTTCCGCTTCTGAAGCTTGTTGTGAGATATTGATGCATTATTTTTCTCATTGGTACTTTTCTTTGTGATTAATTTTTCTTTTTTAATTTTCGTTTTTAAGGTCGCAGATTCTTAGAGACTGGGATTGTGAATCGAATCTTACTGAGAATGAATCCATCTTACGAGTGCGAAAACGAGTGTCCCCCTAATATCGACGACGTTGATTTACAGCTTGGCAAAGAGGATTATTATAAGTCATTGGAATACAGTGCGAAAATTCTTTGGAAATTGACGATGTCAAGAATGAGTTTAAATCGGCTTCTAGAATGTTCAAAAACCGCTAAAGCACCCAGTGCTATTGCTTTGAGGTAAAATAAATTTTGTTCGTTAACATTTCCGGTTGATTCTAAATTAAAATGTATTTTTCTAATTCTTCGCTAATACTTATCTTAGACCCAACTAGCCCATCCAACAATCTATTTATTCCTAATTTATTATTTAGAAAACGTATAAATCAGTGCCAAAAACGTGCGCGCGATCCACTTACACATAGCGCGTACTATTCTAAATTAGAAATACTTTCCTCTCTTTCCCCAAATTATTTTCACCGACCGCAAACCCGACTCAAAAAAAAAAAATCGAAAAATCGCAGAGGTTTGAGAGCAGCTTTCAGACGGGAAGTACTTCGCGCCGGTGACAGTTCTCGCAGCCGGAAATTACGCAACGAGCTCGCAAATTTAATTTTGGCGAATCTCGCACTTCAACATCAAGACTTGGATTCGTCTTGGTCTATTATCGACTCCGGAATAGCTAATGACTTAGCGGACCTCGTTGTGGCAACTGAATTCGGGACACGCAATACTTGGGCCGAGTCGGCGAGTATCGAAGTCGATTCTTCCACCGGATTAACGTTCAAGAAGACTTTACTCTCGAGCATCGCCTTCATTGCCGATTTACAACGGGATGACGTCGAGGTAATTAGATTTTTTCTTTAGGTATACGAATGACAATAGATCCTTGGTATTGTATTGTACGCGCAGTGTCTTTTGAGCTTTCCTAACGTGACAGATGATACTGAGAAGGAAAGGCATAGTTTCTGGAGTACTTCGACTGGTTAATTGGAATTTCGCGGCTACGAACGTACCCTGGAATCCCGCGCAACTCTCGCACCTGTTCAAACATTCCGTGAACGCGGTTGCTTCTCTCGCGACGAAAATAGCGCATGAGTTCATTGAAGATCGCGGATCCACGAGGTATTGCGACCTTGAGTCTTTTCGTTCGGAAGATATTGTAATTTTTTTTTTTTATTGATCAGACGAAGGTAGATCTATTAAGCATAATTTTTTTAGATTGCTTTCTTTGCTTGAGCAATGCTTGAATGTAAAATACGATGAGCAACGCCTAATGGCACTGGCTGAAATGATGCGCACTATTTCCTCGGCAGATTGCGAGGCGATATTAACGGACTTTTGCAAACATGAATTCATTTCCGTGATACTTGGTGTGTACAGCGTTATTTAAATAGAAATCTAGTTGGGAATAATTATCTTAAGAATAGATTTAGTCGGATGGATCGTTAAAAAAATCCATCAGTATTGATCAAATTAAATTTAACGTAGTGCCTGAAACGTAAATTTCATTTCTTTGAATAATGTATATATCAACTGTGAGAGAAATACGTTAGATACGAAACTGACGAAAAAGTGACAACTTTTTAAGTTGTTAAGAAAATGTGAAGATTGTTTTTTATTCACTTTATTCACAATCCTTTCTAATTCTATTGGTCTTGATACTCAACAGAAATCTTGTAATATTTATTTCTTTATTTATATCTTTGTCCGCGTGATAATTTCTATGAAAAATGTTCATCCGATATTTAAACTATTGCGATATTTTTATTAATCTTTACTTATACTATTACCCCTACTATGATCATGCGCAAGAAATAACAGTTGTTCGACTGAAATTTCAGGACTTATTGAAAAAACTCTCAACTTCAATGTTCTCACCTCATGCTCACCAAGAAATCATTACTTTTTTACTCGATGCAATTTCAAACATTATTGAGAGCAAAAACCATTCGCAAGAGCACAATTCCACTTTAATGACCAAAACCGCTATCGATTTGCTGCAGAAATGTCTTCGTCAAAAACCCGAAGACTCCGAGCTGAAGGAAAGGTCTTCACTTCTTCATTATTTATATTCAAAACTAATATAGAATACACGTGGATGGGACTTTGACATATTGATCGACTAACAAACTTGTTTTTTGTCCTGAATAATTAAAAACTGTGTTTTCACATTATTTCTTCTCATATAATGCATGTTTAATTTTCTAAAAATCGTATCTTTAAAGGGTTTTTCAATTACATCAAGTCAAACTGTAAATGGACAATATTAATTTGTCTAAATTGTCGCTCAATATTTACGAAGTATTTTTAATGATATTTGTATAAATTTTTTTTTATTCTTTTACTTATTGCGACTGGTGCATTCTAACACTATTTATGAATGTTTTCATTTCGATTCGGAGGGCCAAGCCTTATCAAGATTAGGTTTTGTAACTTTGTTGGCTCATACATTTATTGCAGATCACATGTGAAAAAGATTTATTTGAAAAATATTGTTATATTTTTGTCAAAAGCTAATTGGTATTTGTACAAAAATATGCTTCCGACAGTAGTTGTACACCTCAATGAATGTCGAAAAAAAATGCAAAAAATGCTAAAAATTCTAACTATAACTCTCTGTCACTGAAAAACTCTTTGAAATCTAAAAAATGAAATGAAATCAAGAACACAAATGCAGTAGCAAAGAGCAGTATGAAATTATTTACCATCAATCTGACAGCGAATCATCCGTGTACATAAAAATATAACACGCAAAAAAGCTATGCACTTCAATAAACCAATGATCCTCGCGTTGCAGCTTTTTCGTAGCGATTGGTAGCTACATCTGGAAATACCTGACGGTTCATCCGGCGTTATTGCAGAATTTTTGTTCATCAGGTGGAATGTATCTGATTCTCGACCTGTTATCGCGCGCAAAACTCCCGGTGCAGAGCATTTATCTCGGCTTACTCGTGGATTTCTGCGAGAATGAAGTCTGCGCTCTGTATTTATTTTCGTGGCGATGCAGCGACAAGAGACGTGGCTTTGTATCTCTGCTGGCAAATATTTGGAGAGACGAGGAAAAAACCTTTGGCGTCGAGAGAACTCCGGAAGGTTGCATACAAAGTGGGTTCATATGCATATGCACGAATCTGATGTATCTATATGTATATAAGTATTTTGTTTTTTTTTTGTTTGCATTTGTTTATACAGATGTCGAGTCGCCGGTTTCGAACGACGAGGAGTGGCTGTACTTGTATTTCACCAAGTCGTCGTTGAATCGCAAATCTGTCGCGACCTTTTCGACTGGAGCGACTAGACCGAAGATTTATAATTTGCTACAATTGACTTTTCGTCACGTCGACGACCAATGTCGACGGACCTTCGTCGGTAAACTCTCGTTGGAGGATCGAGTGAGTGGAAATGATGAAAATCAAACTGTTTAATTTTTTATTTAGTATTACATTAATATCTTGTATTTGTTGATAACATTTTTAGAATTATCTATAGAAATTCCAAGTAGGTTAGGTAGCTAACGATTTCGTAGATTATATGAAATGCGATGTACAGAGTTGTTATCTAATGCGAGATTTTTCTTGAAGCATTTTTCATTTGATTTTCATTTGTTTTATAGAACCCGTATGTGTAGTCGTAATATCAGTAATACTGTCGTTTAGATAAGTCTAAACGACATAGGGGTAAGATAACGTCTGTATTATTTGTAAAAAGTACAATATCGATGTTCTTCAATCGATAATCTCGTCGAGTACTTTATGCGTTTGGATTAGATAAAGAATATTTAGATACTTGCGACAAATACTTGAAATATTAGCAAATGTATCGAATATATGTATAATTCCATAATGAAATATACGTTAAAAATGTCACTTTAACCTTATTAGATTCGGAATTCTAAGTCCAACAATCGAGAAGGCAATCATTGCGTAATGACACTATATTTAAAGTAAAAGGCTTCCATGAAATCAACGCATAAAAGTATGCTTTAACCCCGTGCAGTGGTGCTCATTCGGACTTTAAATTAGATCATGACGATTTACAAGTGTAATTTTTATTGGATTGCACATGTGGAATATGAACTTTATAATACGAAGTCTTATTAATAGTGAACGGTTCGATAATACAAATGAATTTTAATGTTATAAACTTAGTAGTATTGATACAGTGATATTTTCGATTGTGCAAAAGAAAATTTATAAAATCTATGCAGGAAGTCTTTTTGCGTACAGAAATATTTACGTGTTAAAACCGCTTTTAAATCCAATAACATTAACAATTGCATTCCAATAACATCATTACGACGATTATACGAATCTAACAATTTTTAATAACGATAAGGAATAATCTTACATTAAAATTATTTCCCATTATCTTAATTGAAGGGATTTTAATACACATTGTTAATTTAAAATGCGCATCTATTAAAATAAATATATTTCAGCATGAAATTCCATTTCCGCAGGGTTGTTATTTTTAACACGTAAATATATATGCGTTAAATTAATCTCGCGATAAATTGACGGTAGGAACGCAATACAGCGTAGCCTAAATAAATTTCCGTGCAATTAACGCGTTAAACACGATAGTTTCGCTATTAACAGCCGAACAAATCTCTCAATCACGATTTCTCCCAGATAACAATGTTAACAATCGACGCCTACGCTGAGCTGAAAGCGAACGAAGCTTCCCTCGAGACAAGCAGTATTTTGGATCGAACATTGAAAACCACGTCTTCCCTCGACTCGTCGAGCCGGACTCGGAAACTACTCGCGCGAGCGAATCGGGTTTGCGCGGACCAAAGAAAATTGCTGGAGCTTGAACGAGACGAGGAAAAGCATGCCGAACTCGAGGAGTTTCGTATAATGCGGGATGCCCGGCTAAATTCAGCTTTCGACGCATTGACGGAATTAACGTTCATTGCTAGGACTAGCTGTAGGGACTATTTGCTCGAGAAGACGAGGCGAGTGAGGAATATGATCGACGAGGAGACGAGGGATGAGAGGGACCTTTGTCGGACCTTCGATACTGCGGCTAATTTCACGGTGAGCGAGACAAGCATTATACAGCATAATGGGTATGTTGTAGTAGAATATACTGCGAGGAGGCTTTTATTTATGAGAAAACATATTTTTCAAGTTTAAATCGAATTCAAGTACTTGCTTTTTTCAATTGAAAGATAAATTTCGAAAATCTTGTCGCCTCAGCACGGACCTTGTTATTTAATTGTTTATTCGATGTAAATAATACAGTAAAAATAATTTTATATTTTTCAATGATAACTACATTGCGATAAAGCAATTCTTTTCTCAGTTTATAAGAACAGGAAAAATGACAGATAACCGTTATATGCATTATTCTTTATTTATCTTTGGTACAGCCAACTCTCATTTTTTTATTCAGCGTGTTTGCATAGCGCTAATTGATGACTCGAAAATACATAGCGTTCATAGAATTTTATAATATCGGAAATTAAAAATCGAATTAAAAATTATTCGAACAAAAATCGAGCCAAAATTTTGAAGTCGATAAAATATGTAATGTCGAAAAGAGCATTATTTAATACTATTAATTGTATAATACGTATTATTTCGAAAACAATTGTAGTTAGAAGTAAATATACCATTTACACAAAATTGGTATTATTTATATAAAAAAAAGATTCTAAAAGAATTATAAAACCAGGAATTTTTTTCTACCGATTATACTTCTACTTGCTATGTATTTTTCGTGTTATTTAATAGGAACTTTTTAATTTCAAATTCATTCTAGCTATTCAAAATTAAATTCATTCATTATTCGTGCATAACTTTGTCATGCTCCTTTGTTTCTGATAAATTATTCTCACCTTCATTTACGAATTCTTCTATATTATAAAGACGTATTTCGGAATGGAAACTTAATTCCAAACTACATACCGTTTCAGATAAATAGTTTGTTTATAACAATTATCAAAGTACGCATCGTCAACTTCGATAAAAATAACGTAACAATGCTTTAGTAAAAAATATGACATTTATACAGTGAACGGTATTTATCGTCATTTTTTAGACGAAGTTCAGCCAAAGCGTGAGGGTAAGAAGTATATCAAAGCCAAGCGAGACAAAGGAAGTATCTATGGTTTCCCCTTCGACTTCGACATTATCACCTGGGGTTTCATTGTGTCCTTCGACAACGGCTACATACGACTCCTCGTTTTTCTGTCAACCGCAGGCGTTTGACGAAAGAGGAAATGTTCGTCTCAAAGAATGAACTGCTTAGTCTCAATCTAGCGATTTTTCAATTAAAAAAAGTCTCTTCGTGTACACACACGTTTTATAAATAACGATCATGTGTCTTTTTTTTGTGCGCGTGTACATTTTTTTTACGACTCGTTGTAAATCTAATTAAAATTTCATGCGGGTCGATCGGAAACTCACCCGCAGCTCGTTGATCATCGACATCGATGTATATACTTTCCATCGATCCCTTCGACCTCTTTTTTTAATTTCAAAAACAATCTACACCGCAGCTCGTAAAATCGAACCGATACGCAATAAATCAATACAATCCCAACAATCCTGTACATTGAAAAACAAAAAACCAATGGCGATTCATTGGCACGTAGCTTCCTCTAAGCTAATCTATCATTCCCACGTTTAATGCATTGTTCTAGAATGTAAGATATGTACAGATGTATCGAGGATTTCTTTAAACTTAAACTTTCTCCAGAAATCTCATCTCCTTGTTTGTGCAATTGAAAATCGACGAAAACCGGCAACGAGCGAGTGCAACGAAATTTACGGCACATCGTTATAATGATATGTAGTTAAACAACATTTCTTCCGTATTAACTGAGCGTAGACTGCGTAGCATGATAAAATAGAGCATTCAAAGTCAAACGTATATAAAACATAAATTTTCTTCGTATATATAATTAGTATAGTTGTCGAGAATTTTAAGCTTTTTATTAGTAAAATAAAAACAAATATTTGTTTATTTATTTATTGCCAGAGTACATGTAGAAACATACATAAGTAAATATTGTACACATAATGGATCACAGTTTTTCCCGAGCGCTGGTCTTACTGTTGCAATAATGAATTTTGAGATTTACAAGATTGAAGGCTAATCTTTCACCCGATAACCCGTAGAGTAAAAAGACTGATTTTTTTACGAGTGCAAATTGCTGTTATTGTTCTGGAACGTGATATAAATTTCCTGAATCATAGATAGAAAACACAAAGAAACCGCAATAACTATTTTAGTCAATTTTTTCGACTAACTCTTTTTTATACTCTCTAATAAAACGTGCAATTCAATTGTTCAAAAGTAAAGTACCACGGAATTTCCGAAAATGGAAAACAACGTTGTCGTAGATAAAAAAAAGAAATGACCAAAACCAAAAACGACTTGTCTCCCCCGTGTAATCCCGTGTATAAAAACAAAAAATATGTGCGCACCATAAACGCGAACGAATCGAAATTTCACTGACAGTAGTCAATAAAAAATGCGATAAAACGATTTTCAATGTAAATGAAAAACTTTGTCGTAAAAGAAATCCTCTTGAAAAAAAAAAATAAATAAATAAATAAATAACTAACGCATAAGCAATCGAATGAATATTGCCAAAACAATCGACGCATATTCCAAATGAAAAATCCACTCTTTCTCTCCGAACAAGCTGCACAGTAGAAACCTTGCCGTCCCCACACATACACGTATACAGCAACAACGGCCAACAAAGAAGAAACCATCGTCTCTCGTACGAAGCCCATCGAAGTGAACGGCGAACCAGCGGCAGCTCTCTCACTCCCCCACACACTGCGCGAACACCGCCGTGCAGTAGACAGATCTCAAAGAGAGAGAGAGAGAGAGAGAGAGAGAGAGAGAGGAAGAGGGACGGGGAGGGGGGAGACAGCAGCGCCAACTGGCACTATGGCTAACGCGTGCACACACACACGCGCGCGCGCGTAGTCGCTCTCACGAACACAAGGGAATAGAGTCGAGTCGAGCGAGTGGTTCGCAGCAGCGAGCGCCGGCAGTTCACGTTCGGTTGCCTCTGCGCGTTGTTGTCGCGCCGCGGAGTTCCCCGCCTTCGCCCGCGTCTCGATACGTATACGTATTCCCTTGTCATTTTTTCCTTCCGCTTACATATGTACATACACGCGCGCGCGCACACGTATATATATATTAAATAAATATATACACATATATCCTGTTCGTATACGCAGGCGCATACAGGTGGTGCGTATAGACATACTTCTGTGCGCGAGTTGTAGGATTTGAAAAATCGAAGAGTTCCGAGCAATATATTGCATGCATGCAGTGTTGAAGAAATAGCCCTTGTGCGGAAGAAGTAGAGATACATATATACCTATACGTACATACGAGTAGAGAAAGAAGCTGCGTTAGAGCTAGTCAGTGTGTTGCTCCGAAAGAAGAGAGGCGAGAGTGTGTGTATATATATATATATATATATATATATACCTATATACTCACATACGTACAGTGAGAGGAGTAATGGAAAACATGGCGCGTGACCGGTGGTACACTCGCCGATCGCTCGTCATCTTCGCGATCCTGGCCTTTGACCTCGTGGCTAGCGGATACGCCGATGTCGTGAAAAATGGTAAGTTTTGGCATTCCTCCTTTTTTCCGTTTCAAATAGCGTTTCGACGTTACACTTTGTAGATCGTATCGCTTGTTGATCCTTGGATTATTCTATCGAGACGTACTTCGCAATAATTCCCCGATTTGTTGTTATTATTCTACGAGAGGCATTTATGCGTGTCAAGAAGGACATTAAATATATTCTATCTATGTATGTATATGTGTGTGTGTGTGTGTGTGTGTGTGTAGTAAATAGGCTGATTATAATTTCTGAGAATACTTGTGTATATATTTATATACATATCACAGTTGAAGGCGGTAATTTTGAATTCTGAAATTTCCGTTTTTAAAAGTCACCGAGAAACTATGTCGATGCAAAAGTGGGATCCTTTGCGGTTAAGGCACTTCGGGCGCTTCTTTGGGCGAACGAAGACGCGCGCGGTCGCGCTTTTAAATGTCGATCGGAAATAAAAACAGCGTCCAATAACGAGAAATTTAGCTTGAATAATTCCGATTCTCGATGCAAGATATCGAGGCCAAGAAAGAGTTTTCGCTATATTTTATTAGATATTCACTTCTCACAGGCTTACCTCGAGCGTTTTTAGAAATCGCGTGAGAAAATTCGCGTTCCGATTCCGATCGAAACTCGCTGTAGATGGAAGAAGAGGATCTCCGGCGCTATTTCTCGCTCTCGATCATCGGTAAAAATAAGGATAATTTTTTTTTTGTTCTTTCAACCAAAACGCGGGAGATGAAGGTCAATCGAAAAAAATGTGCGGGAGAGTCCCCGAAAGGCTGTGTGTGTATATACTATAGGTATATCTCGATGTCGATGCAAAAGGAGCGAAAAATCTGATGAAAGAGAAAGTAAAAGAGCGAAAGGGAATTCGGTTATTTTTATATATGTATGTATACCTACATATACGTATATGAAAAAAAAAA
Source organism: Apocrypta bakeri (assembly GCA_018906985.1). NCBI lineage: Eukaryota > Metazoa > Arthropoda > Insecta > Hymenoptera > Pteromalidae > Apocrypta > Apocrypta bakeri. The sequence goes on from JACCIA010000005.1 coordinate 10,363,463, forward strand.
CATTTGGAGGTATTAAAACGCGGAAAGGACGAGATACGGAGATGACGGGAGAAGAAAAATGAGAAAGCAAGAGAGAGAGAGAACGTTGTTATTACTGACCATTTTAGGCGAGTTTTCGAGAGACTGTAAGCACACTTGTGTGTGGCTTATGATTTTTGAGCGCCAATTGAGAGCTCGCCGAGAGACGACTGTATTGTTATTGCTGTAACGATAAGCTGGAGAAATTTAAATACTTGATGTGTACAAATGAGCTTTTTATTATACACGACGCTGTTGCATATATGACTTGTGTGTGTGTGTTTGTGTGTGTATGCGCGTGTAGAGCAAAGGTCGAAATATTATTTTCCTGCATATATTAGCTATTTCAATTCGACCTTCGCGTTATTTCTCGTCGTCATACACATTAATGAACGCTTCAGCCAAGTAAACCAGACGCAAATTACAAAGCAGCGAAGAAACGAATTCGCACGTGAACCAGATATAGATTATTATCCTTATACATAGGAATCGGCAAGGAAATGATCAAACATATGCATATACGTGTATTTTTATGCATTCGTGACGTCGAAAGTTCGAAACACACATTCGAAGTAAAAGTACATCGTACTTATCTCGGAGAGCTCGATAAAAAAGTCAATTAAAACGTAATCGCAATGGCTGAAAAAAACGAGTCACTTCCACAATCGCTGCAGCTTTCTAATAGGTATATTCCTCTGTAAAATAGAAATAGATACATCCGATAGGAATACCGCGTAAAAAACGGCTCGTTTACAAAAAAAATTGATCCAACGAGGGAGCGATAAAACATTCTCGTCCCGCGAAAAATGGAAAGTGTTCGTAACAGCCGTGGATAAAAAGGCCTTAGCAAGAAATGAACTGGCAAAAACATGCTCTTACGGAGTGAGAAAAAGAAAAAAAAAGTACTCCGAGAAACCAGACGTGGCACACGTGTGTTTGTGCGTCTAAGAAAGAGAGAGAGAGAGAGAGAGAGAGAGAGAGAGAAGAAAAACTGTTACTCCCTCTTGCGCCTGTTGAATGCGCCGAGGGAATCTACGAGAGAAACCGGCCGTCGCGTCGTGTACATCCCACACGTGTGCATACACGTATACCTAAAGCTATAGGTATACATAGACAACACGTGTTGCCGAGTTTCGTCGCTACCAGTGTGGGTGATGCACACAACCCATTGTGTTTCGTTCTTCTATCCTCTCGTTGATAATCAATGGATTATTATTTTAATAAATATCAAAAGTCCTCGTGTATGCGCAAAGTAGCTCTTTTGTATTGTATACGTGTATATAGATATATTTGTAATCCATTTGAAAATTCGAGAAGGTCGCTAGAGCGCGCTTGACGCATGCGTGCAATTACCGTTGGCGTCACTGTTGCGAAACAATAACGCGATGATTTCTCCGTCTGTCTCTGTTTGATCAACTGATGCACTACCTGCTTGACGCCGCAACGATGCTTAACTTTCTCTCAAACCGCACAGCGTCTTCCCAACGTTGTATTAACGCATACGCACACAGATATATACATGTATACATACATATGAATATAGTAAAAGAGTCATCGTAATTAACGGATGGAATGAGAATAACCTCCCGTATACGTCGCCTTTTGTCTCGCGAGAGTTAGAGACTTCCTATTGTGCCTCTTCGACTCGCGGAACAGGAACGTGACCGATATGAGTAATTGCGCTCGCGCGAGGGACAAGCGCGATTTTCCAGGCGTGTCGATTTTCTCGCTAAGGGGGCGTACAATATACATGCGCACAATGTGCGCCTCTTTGTATATGTATATATAAATACATTGTTTCAGTGCTAAGGTGCACGAGGATGATTTTCGGGATATCGTTGCCGGTTATAGGCAGCTTTTGCCGTATGCGCTTGTGAGTTTTATTGAGAGCAATAATTGTGCTGTAATTACGCAGTATCTCGTTTACGACTCGATTTTATAGCGGGAGCGGATAAGAATAAACCAAGTGGAATTTTAAAATCGTAAAAAGGTAGTACTGTCCGTGTGCGCTGAATGCTCTCTTTTTTCGCTCTTTCTCTCTCCCAATGTACTACTGTCGGTTCAATTAAAAATCGTGAACCATCAACGGTTATATTATTTGAAATTCAGATTACACTAGATCAGTTTGTTTCTTTCGTTCGAGGCTCGTTCTTCGAAAATTCCAGTAATAAAATGCCACAATTCAAGAGAATTTATTTACGTAACGCCGAGAGAGAGAGAGAGAGAGAGGGGGGGGGGCATGGAAAAAAAGAGCTCAAAAAGACGTCAAACGCGCGAACAATTGTTGTGAAATTATATCTCGAAATAAGACAGCTCAAGCCAATATCTCAAGTAAAACATCTGTAAATCTTAGTAACTCCCATTGGAATTATATCACAGCGCAAATGACGCTATGTAAAGCGAAGGTCGCCTTAGAAAAATGCAACAAAAAAAAAATTAGCTTCGAACGCGAAAACAAAAAGTTAGTCGAGTTATGTGTCGTTTCCTTCTTCTAGCTGGTTACATTATATATTATGTATGTATACATCATATACAGATGGTCGTTGAGGCTCAGCCTTGCGAGAAAAATCGCTCGTGCATCGTTAAGTATATTGCAGCGAGCATATGTGTGTGTGTGTCTGTCAGAATAAATGGCTCGAGGGTGTTAATTGTTTCGGAGAAAATTTGTTAGTCGCTTCTCGAGACCTGAATTCACATGCTTTATCGATTCCGTCCTCCCGTGATTATTCCGCGTCTACATGTTCCACGTAACGGAATTTCATAGCCTTTTAATTGCTTACGTGCACCGATGATATAATTCGAGAGTTATTGCAAATTAAAACGGTCGCTTTTCAGCTGTGCGAATTCATCGTTCCGATTTTACACCTTTTACGTATGACAATCGCGATATCATTACGTAAATATACACAATGCGTATTATATGTGCATATAACCTTGGAAAGAAAGGGTTTGCGACTAGTATCAATTTTAATGCTCGTTATCCTTGCGAGAGAGCTTCGTAAATACATTTCACCTTACAATAACCCAGGACTTATGTAAAATTCTTGAGCTGCTTTTTGCCCTACTTATCCAACGCGTACACGCATAATGCACTCCCGGGCGATATATAATTCTGCATTTCATCGCCAGGAAATTTCTCCCTTCCTTAGAAACTCTCTCGGACTTTGAATCGGTGATTTTTTCAGATCCGCGTGTTATGTAGACTTAAAAGTATAACAAAACCCCTCGACCTTCGGATCATTTTATCAGCGCTCTAACCTTGCTTCTTCTTACGCACTCGCACACCCAAGTACATACGCATTAAAAAAAACTAGATTACCAGTCGTTAAAATAGCCTCACCGATCGAAACCTGACCAATACCTCTTTTTGTACGCAAATAAACATTCTCATACTCTATCGAGATTATTTCGCGTCGAAGAGAGAGAGAGAGAGAGAGAGAAGACAATACCTTCGCACAAAAGCCAAGCCGCATAAGCCACTCTTGCGAGTAGTCGCTGTACTGGGAAAAAAGGTGAATCGGTCCAATGGCAGCTCACCTTGGCCCAGCCGTTTGCTGCGCTCCACACAATACTTGCAGGCGTGTCGCCTCGATCTTGTCGGTTCTCTCTCTCTCTCTCTTCTCAGCGTTGACAAGCGCGCGCGCGAAACCCTTTCGACAGAGGTGCTATTATATAGCTATACATATGTGTGCGATCCTCTTCAAACCTGCGTTTCGTATGTATACGCGCCTCCTTTTTTCGTCACCGCGTTACGCTTTTATTTTTCGAGCGTTATCGCTTTGGTTTATATACTGTTCATTTTATATGTCAGAGAGGAGGCATTTTCTCTCGCGGCTCCGAAGCCTACGTTTTTTACATTCAGGATGGCACGAATTAAAGAAGAATATTTGGTTCGCGTCTTTAGAGAAGCATTATTGATGTTACGTGTTTCCCTGAAACGACTAAAAAAAGTGTCGTGAATCACAATCACATAGAAAAAGCATGCGTCGGAATTGATGGGTTGCGTAAACTTCATGGGAAAAAGAAAAAGTTCTTGGCGGCTTCCTTTTAAATTGTCGCCCTCTAGAACATGTACATACGCGAGTTTCGTACATTACACGTATACAAAAAATATGTATGTAAGTCTGTCTACGTAAGTCTAAAGAGGAGCATATATACATATGCTCCTCTATAGGTATATAAGCTCTATATGTAAGTGTATTTATGTACTATATATATAGTTACATATAACGTTCGTCGAGTGAAACGCGATTTCACCGTGTTATTACACGCGTCCCTTTCGCCTCTTACGCGTGACTATATACTACCGCGTATACCATAAGAATATATACACGTTCATTCTAATTGTTTTTCCCATATGCATCTCCTGCTCTGTCATACAAGGAAGTCACCTTTCTTTTCTATTTTTTGTTTTTTTTTATAAATAGCGACTTCAGAAACTTATCGCTCACGTTCTCGCATCATCGTATTTCTCAATTTTTATTTTTTTAATAAAATAAGGAAAAATATCCCAATCCTCTCGTAAAAGTAAAATTTTTATTCCCCGTCATCGTTAAAAAGGAAATCGACTATGAAGTACTTGGATTGATTGGTTTTAAAAAAGACGCCAATTGTGATATAAAAAGTTTTATTATAAAATTGGTTTTACAATATTTTCTATAAAATAGGTTATTATTTCATAAATTATTAGCAGTATCCTTCATGACTTGAATTTGCATTTGTATGATATGCATTATTTACAATTCAGATGCTAAAATTTGATTTAACAAATTCTAATCGATTTCGAAGACGAAGGCATTTGATATATCAGTTTTTAAATCATTGTTTTTTGGCTATAAGTGTGAGCAACTATAGACAATAAGAGTTATCTCTGTAAAAAACAATTGTATATCAGTAAGGTTTGCATTGTTCAATGTAAATACATATATTACATTTATAATAAGAAAATCATAACATTTTGATAAATTGTACGAATATAACGAGGAGAACATCTATGATAGTTTTTGCTGTTAGTGGTTAAAAGACACATCTGAACAACGAAAAATCAGATGTCATTTCACAACATGCAGTATGTATCTTAATTAGAACCTCGCAACAATGAAAATTCTCACTCTTCAAACGGTCTACCAATAAGGTAAAACAAAAATTTTCCTCCGATTTCCATCGACATCAACAGTACGCACTCTTTCCATTGCGTGAACTCGATACATCACCTCTCTAAAGACAGGCATTAAAAGCTTCGATGCACGACCCTCATCCTCCATTGTTTTCTTCATCCGTCGAGACCCATATACACTCCCCTCGTTATAATTTCCACCTCCTCCTCTGGAGATACTACTTTTCTTCCGACACGCAGACAATAGAAGAATCTTCGTTCGGGTACAAGATACGACTCGAAGATGCTTATCTGCAACAGCGCAGAAAACCTTCTCATATATACGATACACACTCACATGTATGAAGACGTGTCTATTTCCACGAGAGCGAAACCGTGAATGCAAGTAAAGATCCTCAGTGTGAAACTCGAAACCGTACCCTACCTTGGCCTTATGCGTTGCGGTGGATCGAGTGGCGAAGATGCGATGTGCAGACTCACGTTTTCACGAGAAGAACGTTCATTTTTTTTTTTTTTTTAATTTTATATACCTTGTGTGCACGTGTATGCGTTTGCTGCTACTGCTGCTGATGACGGTACGAAGGTTTGAACTCTGACGTATCCGGTGACGTTGAACTTAAAAAATATCGTTTGACATGCGAGAGAGACGATCAACTCGATACATCATCGTCTTTGACGGATACGTTGGTAAACGTTGGTAAACGACGATTGGTAGAAACAGCGTGTGGATTCGACTGTGCGACATCCATAGGGGCTGTTTTGATTGATTTACAAGTGATACGCGATTGAGAGGTACGCGAATATAGATTTCGAGTTCACAGTGTGCGCGTGGAGTCATTGACTGTGAGATTTAAAATTGATATTTTACTGAATTCTAAATTTTACGTTTCAATACGATTTTTGTATTTAATCCGTAACCAATTTAAGAAAATAAAGTAACAAGATTTATACTGCTGATGCACGTTAAAAACTTGGTATCACCTTCATTTTTAAAGTAATCTCATTAATAATTATTATTTACGACTGACGCCATTATAAATGTACCGTTGCAATTAGACTGAACGGTGCAATAATAAAAAAATATATTATCGTATAAAAATTTCTCTCTTTTTTTAAGAAAACCATCATTATGCTGTCAATAAATCCTTGAATAGAGTGATTACAGTATGATTAAGTATTAATTTTTTACGGTTGTAATAAATAAATAAAGTAAATAAGAGTAATATATAAAATACAGTTACAATATAATTTAGACTTGATATTATACGTATTCCATACGGTGCCCGTTTATATTTTTAGATTAAGAACTGCGCTTAGCAAGAAAATTGCTTTATTTGCTCGTATACATTTTTCTGGCAAATAAATAAATAATTATAGTAGACGCGAATTGTCATATTTTTGTTATGTATATAAATAATTTTCATATTTCTAACATATAGAATATTTGTGCTGGTTCTATAACTATAAAGCAGAGACTCGAGATGTTCTCGACAAAGCAATGAGAACCGGTTTTTCGAATCGTGTCACTATGGCAAATATCAATGTAGAACGTTGTACAGAGCGTGCTATCGGAATATTGCCATATTCATTGGTAAATAATATATAATAACATACATGTATTTTTCTAAGTTCATTTGTTAATACATCGCGACAGTGGACTTATAAAGATTAAAACGAATCTTGTGACGATCGATTGGTCCATTGAGACGACACGACACGAAACGCGATTCATTGGATAATATGCACTCTAAATTCCAATAAGGGTAAATTAACTTATCGTGATGTAAAGGTACATCTGTATCAATTCTAAAAGTAGCCTAGACTCGGTTATGTATAGAGTATAATGAATATATATTTACTTATTATACGAACAAATGCAATTGTAATGGTATGCAATAATTTATTTAAAGTACGATTGATTTACATATATTTTTAATTCATTCAAATATACGGCAATTTTCACAAGATAGCTTCGAATAAATCTAAAATAATCAGTAGGTTTACATTAAAATAAGCTAAAGTCAATGTGTTCATAAATAGATTTCTCGACGGAAACTAGTTTATAAATCGTATTTATCACGTATATATAGCAAAAAAAAGATTCATGAAATGCTACCCTAACATAGAAACAAAAGTAAAATCTCAATCGCGACTTCGATAATTCTCACCTATACGATCCTGCTCAGCAAAAAAAAACACTTTTTACACGTGTAAAAGCAGGTTTTCTCAACCGAAATGCAACCAAAGAGTCGAGAAGGATAATCCCTCTCGTATTCTCCATAGACCACTACCTCTCGATGCTGATTTTGCGATCCAAGCATACTATATATACATATACATATATATACATATATACATATCATATATATAGCCATAGCTCTTCGCTCTTGGCGCGCACATCCAAGATGGATCTCACGGTGAAATCGTGGAATGCCAAAGCGCTCGCTCGCTCGCGCGCGGCTATCCTTGCCCGACCGGTCAACGATTTCTAGCCTGCGATTCTCTCTCTCTCTCAAGAAAGAGAGAGAGAGAGAGAGAGAGAGAGAGCGGCTCATGGTTTTGCGCTTCTTTTCTCTTCGTCGCCTATCGCTCTTCGTCGTTCTTTTTACCTTTTTTCAAATAAATCTAAATCTACCGTGTTGCGGGTATATATATGTACATGGATATCTGGAAATATAGATCGTCTTTTTTTGGGATGGAGGTTAGTCGTCCAGAGCAGGATTTCTTGGAGGCCGAGAGAATGAGATATTTCAGGGGGAGATGTTTTTTTTTACTTCTACTGGAAATTTATTTTACGTTTTAAATATGTCTATAGCATAATGATTCAGAATCTTGCACCTATGCAGCCTTATATAAAAATTCAATTCTAAGGTAACATCTTGTATAAGAATTCAAGGTTCGAACGTTTGTTTATCACCATTAGCAAATACCTTACCGAAGCAGACATTTACAAACGTATTGTGGGTTTATTTAATTTTTTTTACAGATATATTACTGATAGATTTACATAAACTATCCATTTAAGAACGATAAAGAATATATACATTTGAAAGGTAATTACTATAGTCCGAAGGTGACTGTAAATAGACATTTCTTTAAAAAAAATTTAAATTTTTAAGTAAATTCAAAGATTGTAATTTTTATTCCAATTGCGTTAAATGGGGAAATTTTGTATAATATAAGATACGTCTCTTATTGAACGGGATATTGAATATGTTTCATATGAAAAATTGTGCAAATTTTACAACAAAAACTCTCTTCCGTGGTTACAGTGCGAAGTTAAAAAAATGTCTATCTTGAACTCGAAATGCCTTTGCATAAAATTAGCTTTTAATTCTGGAAGGCAAAAAAAGTTTAAAATTATTTAGAAGAAAAAAGTGCCGTGACTGGTCAACCTATTAGAGAACCTATATATACGTATTTATACATGTATTCATGAGATAAAGCATTCAGTAATTTGCATAAAAAAACTTGAGTTCGGAAAGTTAGATTCTTCTCTACAAACTCGGTGATGCGCTCGGACTATATTCGACATTGAATTATCAGCGCAAAAATACAAGAAGCAAAAACTCGACGTTATAATGCTCTAAAACTTTGCCGATAAACAATCTCCGAAAGAATTTATCTCCGATGCAAATATTACTTATAAAAAGATACATGTTAACATAGAACTAAGTTTATATGTTAATTAATTTAAAAAAAAATTCGTCCTCGATTATGAAGCTCATCGAAATTCAAGTGTACACACAGCGAAAAAGGAATACCGGCGCATAACAACGAGACGTATATATATATATATATATATATATATATATATATATACACACATTGTACTTATAAGCAAAGTGATTCCATGGAATCTCAGCATGGAATTCAACTGAATCAACATTGTATCGAAGGAAAACTGCGTTTGCGGGTTTATATACCACACACACACACACACACATACACACATATATATATATATATATATATATTGCATCGTGGACATAAATTACCATACTCTGCATAGGCGAGGGGAAAAGTTTGCTCGATTGTTTACGCGAAGTGTAACGCGTATAATAAAGCCACCGCGAGAACCGCGAGTCACGCGAGTCTCTTAATCAGCTGAGTTAGGAAAGCTTACTGTAGCGTCGAAGGCGAGACTAATAAACGCTGCTAATCCTATATATCGTGTTTCCGCGAGTTAATCCCCCGAACTCTTTCCTCTGAGTAGCTTTTATTACCGCCAAGTTGTAATTACGCGGGTTTTTAATTTTATCTGAGAAAACAATGTTACTTTACAAAGAAGGAATTTAGCGTTTGAAGTTAATGATTATTAACGATTTTATATTTTCTAATTATACAGGCACCTGGCACATCTATTTTACCAAAAGAACATATCTCAAATACATGTATAATATGATTAGTGAATTTTATTATTCATGCTTACCAATAGAAAATTCAAATAAAATGTACATCAATTATTATCTTTGTTATCGTAAACTATATTTCCAATATATTTTTAACAGTGTTTAAATAATCAATCTCAATACAAGCATTAGAGACTCGTCGACTAACAGATAAACAAACGATGTTCGAATTTCGAGAAAAGCATAAGAATGCTAATTCCGGATAACTCGCATTCGCGGCGATTTTCAAACACACGGCGCTAATAATTGAATTGACGAGAGTAGAGTTTACACTCTCGCTGTTTTGAAATCGATCCGATGCTTTACGTAACTTCTGATATCATCGATCGATCCACTCTCTGCGCGCAGACTATATATATATATATATATATATATATATATATATATATATTCTCTCCTGTATATTTAAAAGCAAGAATCGTGAACTATCTTAATCAAAAATTGCAATAATCGTAAAAATGACTCCTCGCCAACGCCCACGCAGCGAAACCCTCCTCCTCTCGACTCGCGGTGTGTTCGCAAAATTATTCCAATTGTCTAATTGACTATATACGCGGTCGCGAGGTTAAGTCTCCCAAGACTCCTAAAGAAGGCCGACTTTCGCGCACTTCGCCCACGTGCTTCTTCTAAACAATGACGATTGCGCAATGTACAATGAGTCGCTGCAGTGAGTACACGCATTCGTAGCCCCCCAGTGCTTGATTGCTCGATGAGCGCAAAGTCAAGACGCGAGCGCTGAAAATTGCTCGACAGCGATCGTTGAAGTTTTGCTATGTTTCCTTGCAAAACGATTGAAGCGTTTCGGCTACAGAGGTTGGAGAAAAATTGCTGGTCGATGATGAGGCCAACGGGCGTCTGTTCAAGTTTCTTTTTGCATTGCAAATTATTGTTGGAGCGAAGAATTCATTGCGAAGTTTCGAATTGCCGAACATGTGTTTTCGATGTGCTCGACTATCGAAATTAGCTCGAGTCATTTTAACGATATCGCTTGATACAGATAAAGTTAACCCTCGTTACGGTATGATTTATATATAATCGCAGGGAAATAATTCAGAAATATTTTTGTTGAATTATTGAATCGGTTTATAAATTAAAATTGACTGCATTGATTTTATCAGTGTCTATTTATAGAGACGTATCATTTGTATATATTATTTGTACATAGTGGACTTATATACATACAAATTGAACAATTTGATTAGCAGTTTATGTAACTTTATCGATCCATAAATAAGAGATATAAAAATAGCTATTGTTCTTCAACTGAATTCCGATCGTACAAGTGAAATAGAAGAATCTTAAACAAACATTATTAAAGAACGTTCATAATGCAGAGTTTACACGTTCTATCTCGCGAATGAGACGCGTTCACATCCATTATCAGTGCTGAATCGGAACACTATTGCCGGCGATTTTCCTCGAATACGCTTCGCCATTTCGAACACAATTTCTTCTCATTGGCGACGCGTCACAAGAAAATAACCGATGGGGTGAGAAACGGAAAAATGCGACCTCAAGGTGACCAGTTATATAGACTGGATAGTTGGCGCGTCATTGTTATAATTAACAACGATAAGCATGGTAAATACTTGAAATGTCGATCAGGCTGTCTTTTTTTTGCAGTCGGTTGGTTGTCACAGCGATAGCCACGGCCGTCTCTCTTTCTCGCCGCTTTTAGATAACCCTTAGCGCCGCGACGTAAGCATAAACAATACCAAATAAATGTTAACATATTTATGATTACGATATTGCGCTCGAGCGAGCATTTTTTACGCTATGGTTTTCTGATACTTCTCAATGTTTGTGACGCGCACATGCAACATTATCTTTTGCTACATGCATTGCTGGCGAGGAAATCTCTATCGATCTTAATTGATACGTAGGATTGGAAGTTTTGTATGTAAAAAATGTACTGTTAGCGGATGTATAATTATAGTTATCGATCTTATTATTGTTTAGATATATGCAGATAAGCCGTTGCTTATCTTTATTAAAATTATTCCGAAGGGATAAATGCGTCGTTTACATCGTTGAATTTCCACAACCATCGGATTTGCACGCACACAAACAAACACATATTTACATTACATGCTTGTTACTCCTAGGCAACAAACGCCACCTTTACACATTTCATTTAAAAGGCGCAACATGATCCCTTTCGTAAGGCGATAGTATCAAGGTGTAAAATTCATGTACATACACGGCTTAACACGCAGTTTTATACGTCCATCTTATGTGCACATTCTCCAATAACAGACTATTAAAATATTCCTCGTTCGATCGAAAATTGTATTCAAAGCACTGCGTGTATCAAATTGGTTGCCGATTAATCATTGCAACAGGCATACATTACGCGCAAGCGTATAAAAGTTCACACATGTATATATATATATATATCTGTAAGGCCTCCAGGCGACAAAAGGAAGCTCGCATTCGTGGTTATATACATATATATACATACATGTACATGTATATATACAATATATATATATATATATATTTATGTGTGTGTGTGTGTGTGTGTGTGTGTGTATACAGTATATATGTACGTTACACATAGCACGGCCGAAGCAGCGTAGCGCACAGGAAAGCAAAGGCAAGGGAAAAAAGGTGAGGGCAGCGGCTATACTACACGGCCCGCTGGAGGCGCAATATAATTTCCGAGTTCGTTGCACTTATCGCGCTCGCGCTCGAGCGCGTGTGCCGTAACGTAAGACCAGCAGTCCGGATAGTGGGCGACGTAGGTGGTGATGTATGCACGGCTTGTCTGAAGTGTGCCGATGATGGGTACTGTGACTGCGTGTAATTACTTGCGATATCTGCAATGTGTGCGACTGTATTCTTAGATAGTATAGAGCAAATGAGCGATCGACGTAGCTGTAATTAGAAATGGGGTTTTTATTCAAATAAAACTCGCCATATCGATGCTTTATTTAAATGGCATAGGTGCGGCAAATGGATTACAAAGAAGCCTGACATATATATTTTAATACAAATTTTAATACTTAAATTCGACTAAGACTTTCAAATATTTTCGCGCGCTCTTTCGTTGGATGCCTAATTCTAGTCTTTCGATTCGCTGTTAATTTATTTGAACTCCAAATTTTGAAACAGTACTATAGTTAACTGAATCTAATTTAGTACCAGAAAACCGAAAATGCGTCTAGTAGATTAAATTTAATGCTCGTTATTATCTTCGAAAAAAGTTTCGGCAGAACAAAAATGTCTTATAATTATAGTTTATTTAACTAATTCGCGTGAAGTTTTTTCCCCAACGATGGGACCCAAAAGTGTTTCCTAGTATTGCAAGCATACTTTCGAAGGTTTCTTTCGGCTGTTTTCATTTTTCAAGAGAACGGATAAAGTGGATACTTAAGAATACGTGAACTTAAAGGATCATAAAAACTTTCAATATATATATAATAATAGATTATTTAGAGTTTTTAAAATATGAAAAAAAAAATAAAATTTCGATTGCTCAGAAGACAATTGGTAATTAAAGTCTTACAAGTTCATAACGTTTTTAATAGTACATTACTTAAAATGATTTTAATTGTCGATAAACGTATCGAGATACAACATTTACAGAAATATTCAACGTTTAAACGTAAACGCAAAGAGCTATAAATAAAAGATAAGAGTATCGAATCTTTACGTGACTCTATTCTTCATAATAAATCAAAACACGTAGTTCCGTCCTTACCGAAATTCTGTATTCGATCGCGAGATAAAAATTTGCATTTTTATAGAACCCGACTTCCTGTCTGAAACGTTTGATGGCACGATAAACAGTACGATATACGTAGTATTAACATACGATATTAATTTAAAATTAAGTTTGGCACCATTTACAACTCGATGTCGAGTAACGGTACTAGAAAAGTGTAAACAGGCATTAATTAACAGAAAAAAAATTTTTGACGATATAGCTCGTTATTTGAATAAAAAAGAATACATCGCTTACATCCAGTTACGTACATAACAATGTATCAATAACTCCTAGTTATTATAAAAAATTGCAATTTAACGCAATTATCATTGTTCCATTTCCTACGCAAACGCATGACTCACTAATGCAACTGTTTCATCGCATGTACACATGGACACGAAAATCCCCTCGTTCATCTCGATAAAAAAATAAACTTTCGATTCGCGCAAAAAAGTGCTGTTACGACAGGAAGTTCTTTGTTAAAGTGGACCCCCACTTATCGCGAGCACTTCCGTACATTTCGTGTTTAACTAGTCACTTACTTACCCAAAGTTTACAGTTAGCAATTGCGCGCATTTTAACCATACGTACATATATATACATACAGATACGTATGTATTTAAGTACTTATAAATATGTACAGTACCGTATATATATATGTGTGCACAATATAATATCACCGCGATGTTCTGTTGCCGCTTGTATACATTTAATTCGAGCGACTATTATAGAACATTACTGTATTCTCCAAGGTGAAAGGAAATAAATGTATGAAACTGCAGGCTTCCGCTCAGAGTAGCAATTATGAGTTTAATATTTGAAGTTGGAATGCGCAGCAGCGCCGCTTATTTGTTTCTTTTTCACTAGTACAGAGTCTGTACGGTCATAATTATAAAGAAACACCGCTCGTAGATCGATTATAATTATTAATAATTAATTAGCCAAGAAAAAGAAATAAATAAACGTCGAGTAAATGCTTCCCCCTTCGATCTCAATTCAATGTATACAAAGCAACAGACAATCTCAAAGCCTAACACCGCTCAGCTGCATCATCTCTCGAGAACTGTTTCTCAGGTGTATATCTATATGCGCATATATAACAGCCCACGTTTCTTTGCACAGTGTACTGCACACCGGTATGCATCAGACGCGGAGCTGAGCTTCCTGCCAATGGCCCCACGATTGTCGCTCTCTTTCTTTATATATATATATATATATATATATATTTATCTACATACATATACAGCATATACATGCATCTCTCGATCCGGTGCTTTATGCTTTATGCACCGGGACGCATTGCGTTCGCGCGCGCTGAGTTTCTCCTTCAATATTGTGCATATATATAATATATACATACATATATACACACATATATATATGTACGAATATAGTAATATATAACGAACGAGGTGTGTCGTCGACGTCGTCGTCGTCGTCGTCGTTCTCCCTTCCGATGCAGGCACATATATTATATATGTGTATGCGGACGCGTGTTAATGAGCGCGACGAGCGGCTGAGTTGCGATGGCGAGGAGTGTAAAAAATCTCGCTTCTTTTTTACGACGCGATTTAGATTTAGTGCCGTTAACGCACCAAGATTCAACGGGGAGATACGAGAATAATAATTCCGTGCACTTCGCGCGCTGTGATTTTAATTGTAAGTGGAATTTCTTTAATCCAATGATAACCTGGACGATTAAGGTATTTTTAAAATAAATAATCGCGTAATTGCGACTTTACTAGAAAATACGCCTGTTCCCTAAAACAATACACCGTGAAAACTAGTTAGCCCCACTTGCACACAAGATGCTATTCAGTATATAATTTCGCGAACCTCACACGAACCGTTATATCATTTCTAATTTGAATATACAAGTTCCGAGTAAACCCGTGAGTTTACGAGGCGTGATTAAAGCCTCGACAGGCGGCGTAAGCGATTAAAATGTAAGCGTACTCATATACACTTTCAAATAATAATGTTCCCTCGTATACACCATATTTTTCGTCAAAATATATATGAGCCATTCTCTGACAGATTGACCGAGCATAAGAAATAGTTGTTTTTTTTAACATTCCTAAACTATAGTTTTACACTGTAATTATCTTCGTGAATTTTTTCAGATTTTTTTCATCGAGGTTTTCAAAGCTACGGTATGTCATAGTTGGAATTCTTATCAATTTTGTCATTTTAAGCCAATTTTCCAGAAATTCTAACTTCAAAGGGAAGCGTTTACCACTGAAAACACAAACGGCACTTTTCTTGTAAAATAAGTCAAATTTTAGAAATAAAATGCTAATAAGCCTGTAAAAATAAGTCATAACATGATAAAAATTCCAACTTTGACGTACTGTGTCTTCGAAAACCTCGATGAAAAAATCTGAAAAAATGCATGAAAGTAGATACGGTGTCGAACTATAGTTTAAAAACGTTTAAAAAAAAATCTTTTTTGTTTGGTCGATCTGTCAGAGAATGACTCATATGCACGTGCTGTAAGTACATCAACCTACATTTGAATCACGCACGCGCGTGTGAAATTCGAGTACACGATTCACCGGAGACTTGTTTTGAAAACCTCCCATGAACAGCGCAAGGGACGAATGAGAATTTCCTTGAAATCCGTATACAACCGCGTCTAAGACGAATTAAACTAAAAACTCGTAAAACGACGCGAACAACTTCCAATGTAACGAGAGTGTATCCCGTAGCTAGTCGTATATCTCTATATAGGTGTATATATATACTCAAAGGTATAATAAGAGTAGTAAATATATGAGTCACCCGTAGAGGCGAGAAGACGATGAGAAAAGGATATCGTCCTTCGCTGGATAAGAGAAATGGAACGTCGTTTGATTGCTTATCAACTGGATGTATCGTTCGACGTGAGTCGATCTAATTGAGATATTAATGTGACGTCAGGCCGACATAGTTTCTCAGTGGATTATATAGATCGAGAGAATTCGATCGAAGAACTTATTTTCCGATTTGATAAAACGGCCTTGTATTTATATATGTTATATTTTTTGTATACTCAATTCGCGAAGATGACGACGGTCGGTCTCTTTTCTCGCGAAACGATAATATATTGTTCTTTCGTCGAACTGCTAACGAGAATTTATACACACATAGTGCCAACTGAAAACAATGAGTACTTTTGAAGCTAAAAATACCCACGACGTTATTCTAGAAAATAAGTAAATCAGATTGTAATTTTCGAGATATCCGTGCGGTCTATTTACCGAAGCATATATTCATCGGCTTTCACCTCTCGCGTCGGTAGATTTAACTTTTAGCTCTCGAGAAAATCGTTTGACCGTACGTCACGCGACGAGCGAAAGATACTCGAATAGATCATCGCTTTGTTCTGATTTCACGAGCACATTTTTCTCTTTCGGTGAAACGAGCAGTGTTGAAATCAAGCGGACGATAATCCAGCTGAGTTTTAGCGCAATAAACGCATTAAAAATACATTAATGCCAGTTGTCGTTAGTAAGAAACGACGTACTTGTTATCGACACGGATGTTAAATTGTTTACGTTTATATATATATATACACACATCTCTCAATACCTTCGTGTAATATTCCCGAGGTTTATTGGAAAATGTTAATGCTTTCATAAACGAGTTTGATCGCTTTGGCAAATTCACCTATGCATAACTGAAATTTCTCGGTACACACAAAACCCGGTCTATAATATTAAAATAACGTGTGCATACTGTATGATACAACCGTACAATATATATGTATACAACCGTATCGAAGAGGTGACATTCAATAAATAATCATCTCGAAGCAAATTGAATAACGGTAATCTTCGAGAAAGCAGTTCAGACTTTTTTTCAATCGACTGAACAGGCTTTGTCGTCTCGACGATGTCCTTGCTCGTTTATGTAAGTCGTATACATCGTATACATGTACGCGGTAGATGCCTCGCAGGACGTTACGCAAAGTAGTCTCGTGCATTCACTGGTGCGTGTCACGTCCGCGGGCACTTCGTCGAAGTACAGAAATTCGAAAAGTTCCGTACTTTACGACGCTGCAGCGATGACACCGTCTGATTCGAGCCTGTAATTTTGATTCTTCCAATAAAGTAGTCGTTTTTTCGTTAATATACAGATGGTATATTGAAAAGTGTAGATGAAAAATGTACGAGATCTTATGTAATCTATTTTATGAATTTTTTTATCACATTGCGAATTAATGATTTTTTCCCGTTTTTGCTTGTCAACATAGCTGTTTCTTGAAAAATTAATCAGACTACAATTTATATCCGCGAATAAAATTCTGCATTTTACGTAAGGACAGAGATAACTCTATGTATAAATGTATAAATTGCGTCTACGATGTAATCATATTTTTCAAAGATTTATTAAGCTTTTTGATTGATGGTTTACAAAAAAAGATGAGTCATTCGTGCCTGATTGGTCGTTTTGTATGTAAAATTGTTTCCGTGAGAGAGATCTATGGCAGATTGCGTGGAAAAAAATAATTTGCAATATGTGACCAATTCGCAATACGTATTGGAAAAATATAATTATTTTTAATCGACGTATTGAAAGCGGATCGTGACTGTGCACAGCTGTAATCTTACATATATGTACGAATACCAACAGGTTAACACTTACGAAAAAAATTCTTCTTTTTTATACATAGACTGATAAAACAAACTTCGTTAAATATCTCGAATTATTCTCGCGCGCAATCTCAAGAAAAAATACTTCACACGCGTTATCCATATCTTTGCTTTTAATTACGCTTCCGAAGTGTATTCCCCCAAAAAGAGCGTATATATACACACGGCAGCATTAAAAAAATCAACGACCAAAATCTCGACTCGTGTTTGGTATAAAAGGATATCCAAATGAGAAAGAGAGAGAGAGAGAGCAAGAGAGAGAAAGGGAGATTTTTTTTCCATCCGCCTCATTTTAGCACTGCAGCTCCTTCCCGTCGTCCTTTTTCGCGAACCGGCTTTCTCTCTTTCGCGAAATGCGCGTTCCCGTCCAATTAGCATTATCTGCTCGTCCGATTTTCCCTCCGCTTTTGCTGTCCGTTTCTGTAGCTGCCGTTAAACGAGCGAACGTGAATAGTGTATATAAGGGTTGTGGTTACGGTGTGGATTTGTAAGAGTTAAATTCCTTGCGAAGAGAGAAAGAGAGAGAGAGAGAGAGAGAGAGAGAGAGAGAGAGAGAGAAAGATTTTGTTTTTGGAAGATGCCGACGGCGCACATTTGAATTTGAAAACACCGAGAATTAGGGAAGGAAGTGTAACTGCCAATTAGTGTGTATTTATCGAAAATTTATCGCTTGCGGCTTATTATAGATTATTTCCTTTGCTGAGAATTGCAATAAACAGTTCACGCAATAATTAATGATCAACTTTTTATTTTTGTTTCAGGTGAGTTACCATAATCATCGCATCACGATAATCTATGCTCTATGTAAATATACAAATATCTATAAGTCGGAATATAGTCGGTGAGTTACGACCTTTTAGCAACTTCCATTCCCGCGAACTCTTAAACGTGACTTAGGTATTAATGCACTCTGTGACTGAACGAACAGTGACGTCCTATCTTACACCGTACACCTATATACAATCCTAAATGATTCCGTCGTTAGCGCGACCACACTTTTGAATTTTCCCGCCTAATTTGAAAGTAAAAGCTCAGTGGTGAAAAGAAAAAGAAACGGTTAACATAAGAATTGGTACATTACTATATTTACACGAGAGGACAAATCCGAATGAAAGTAAATAAAGGCCTAAGTCCTGCATCAAAGAGCAAAAAAAGAAAAAGTGAAAAGAGTCTTTGTCCCGCCTCGCTTTTCTGCATATCATCTCTCGTCGAAAACAATGAGCGCTTTCACCTAAAAAAAAAGAGCTGCGAGTCTCCTGCCACGTTCACTCGCGATTTACAAGGAGGTCTTCGACCTATACTCCAGTGCGTAAAAAAAATGTTATCGAAACAGTATGCATATACGTATAAGCTTCGATCTGTTCTCACAGAGCGAGGAGGATTTATCGCAAAAGGCGCAGCATTACAAGGCGTTAAGCGAACGCTTAAAATCCCATAATTCTTCTCGTCGAAGAGCCGTAAAGTCAGCGCGCCCACGCGGTTTCTTCTCCCACTTTTTCCTCTCTCACGACTCGTCGCGCGTCTGGACTCGCGTAATTATTCTGTTCGCTGACCTGAAAATCCTCGGAGCCATGTCACACTCTGTACATCCGACCACCTCAAACTCGGGTTTTATTTTTCTCTTACGGGCATTTAAAATTAGACCGATTTTATTCGAAAACTTCTTCTGGCGTTAGATTTGATTTACATGTTGTTATAACGGACAGCAATGGAGAGATTATCTTAATAAGAATAGCAGTATTTTAATCGATACGTCGCGAGACTTATGAATGACAAATCAATGTCTGGACAAAGTCAATCGGAAATAATTAAGATAGCGCACGGTTGCGGTGGATTTTTAATGACAAAGACTATACATATATTTTATGCACCTAATTCCGAGATTATCTCGAAGGAAATTGCTTATTGTCGCCCGCGTAAGCAGAGAGTACGAGCATCGGGGTTCAATGATTTCTTCCCAGTCTCCTGACCCTATTTACGTATTACGAATTTTTAACTGCGTGTCATCGAGCGATTTAAAATCATTCATTCGATTTCAGTGAATTTTATTCTACAGTATTTTTATTCAAAAAGGTTAAGTCTTCTTCGTTAACCGTTTTTTGCCTACGCATTAAAAACGTGCTATGGTACTTGTTACTTTTGGAACTGAGGAAAATTTTCATTCGTTGATGAATGATCGTGAATTTTCGTGTAATTAGTCTCTATCGCGTCATAAAACGACTTTGATAGAGACGATGCCAAACGAAACCAGTTTTTGCTCCACACACGTCGTAAATCAACAACTTTGTTAGTTGAAATTCAAATAGAAAATGTAACGGTAGCTAGTGCATATTTTCGAACAATTATCACCTACGTATAAGTTTCGCTTTCGACGTCAGTTCCAAACTACCCAAACCAAAAAAGAAAAGAAACTCAGCAAACAATATACACAGTCGCATATATATACTTCGGCAGTTGCGATTCAAGCGCTAAAGCGCCTATGTGCATACGCCGCACTGTAGAATTGTCGCTTTGCATAACTTTATTACGAGATAAGTGCGCGCGCTAAGTGCGTGCGACGAGTGTACGTGATGCGGGATTTCATTATGTGAGTGTGCATGTACATATGTGCATGTGTGTGTGTGTGTGTGTATATGCAAATACCCCGTGGACGTGTGTTATATATAGAGTTTGCGTTTGCAATTGAAAGATTACGCGGATAAATCTCGTTGTCGCGTACTCGCTATACCTCGAGGGAGGGTGGGAGAGGGGGAGCTTTTTCGAAATCCTCGTCGTATATTATTTACGGCTTATCTTCCATACTCCCATAGAGAGAGAGAGAGAGAGAGAGAGAGAGAGGACAGATGAACTCACATGATGAATAGCTTCTCGAGTGATTTGTAGTTCTTTGGAAAAACGCTCGTCGCTCAACATGGATACGTATAGCTAGCGATAATTTCTATTTCAGAGAAATATATACCTGTATACACATGAGACCATATTTCCTAATAGTAGATCGTCCCTAGAGCATCACAGTAGTCGTAATCTAGATGTAAGCTCGGACGAAAGCGAAATTGAAGATATACGTGTACACAATGTATACTTTCACGTTTGGTCCAGTTTCGAAGCCGATCTTCGTGTCCATTTCAACGTTATGTATACATATATACTGGAGCACGAGATTGTTGAACCCGAGCACGTGGATAGCCACGATCGCAAACAGACGGGACCGTTAGAATTTCGTGGTTTAAACGCCGGGAAAGTTAGAGTACAATAAAACCTAACTGTCCACGGGGTACCATGGGAAAACCAGGAGACCTCGCCAGTCGAGTTTCTTTGTTTCGAACGATTTTTAATATTTGAAAAAAATTTCGGGAATATAGTAGATCAATGGAGCTGAACAATTGTTGAAAGTGCAATGCTTTAGGATGTATTGCGTGACAGCAATAGATTTTCCGTTTTTTTATTTATACTTCTTTTTAGTGATGAAATTATCTTCAATAAGCTAAGCAATTAGCTAATTTTACTGCTGGTAAAGGCTAATTGTTTACGCAATTGTTAGGAAATAAAGAGGACGTTGCGTGCCGGGTTTACTGAAAAAGAACAAATTTCGAGTTCTTTGTACACTTCGTGCTCTTAAAATACTATTTTGCACCGTAAATAGCTTCAACGTATTAACGCTATTTTTGTATCTTTCGAATCTTTCACGTTCGACTATGAAACGTTGGAAGAAGATTAATACCTTGACATGCCAATACATATATATATATATATATATATATATATATATATATATATATAAATATTACATAATTTTAAAGAAATAATAATAGTTTATAACTTGGAACACAACGAATCCGGAATTCGCATTGCAAAAATATAAAAAATCACTTTCCACAAATGCTGCGCTGGTTACTATTATGAAGAAGTTATATTTTACGCTCAACTCGTAAAGGCTGAAAATGCGAATAGAAGCATAAATCAGTCGGTGGTAACGAAGTAAGTGCGAGGAGTATCGCATTGAGCGAAGAATTTACGTGGTTTTGCAGCTTTGTTTCCTGGTCGTCGTGAGAAACGCGCTATAAACTATTCTGTAAATATTCTATTGCTGGCGAAAGTCATAACTTACTCACTTAATAAAGTCAAGATTTCCATAATTTCTTAATCAACGAAAATTAAAGAATTTCGATTCTCAAGCTTCGCCATATGTACTAATGGGCACAGCGTAGATAAAAAACATCTTTTTATCATTTCTGGAAAAAATTTCAAAATTCCCGCGGGTATACCGATAACAATCTCGAGAGAAAAGTGCAACCTGTCTTTTTGTTCTAACGACTCGAGTGCATACACGTCATTTACCCGGTAGCTATATAGAGGCTCCGACAATTACGTTTTTTCCACACGTTCCATTTCGCCTTTTTTATTTTCGTTTCGCGTTCACCTGACGCATAGATCATGCGTGTACACAGATATAAGCGAGGAACTAAGTAAAGTAAGGAAAATGTGCACAGGAGACTTCCCACGTAACGTTGTAAACAGAGCTTTTCCTCCGTTCACTATTTTTGCTGGGTCTGCGCCTTATGCGAAACGATTAAGATGAAGTGCCGATATATCGTGGGATGCTTGGGATTGTAAATTAAGCGGAAAATTATAATCTATATGTATAACGAGCGAAGAAAGTTGCGAGCGAAAAAATGCACTCGCGAGAGTTTGTTTTATTATTATTATTATTATTATTATTATTATTATTATTATATTATATACATAAACGTTGAACGCAAAACTTTGTAGAAAGTCAATTTCGTACGGGGTATAATATAACGTATAAGAAAAATAATAATTGTTTAAATGCTTCTATGTATATGTGTCTATGTCCTGTTCCTAGGATCGGAATAATATCTCGAATATGAGCTCAAAGTGGCGCGTCTCGGTACTTTTACGTCGCGTGTGAGTCACGTTTTCCAAACCCGTTTACTCGCGCGCGCGCGGCTCTTTATCTCGCGCTATTCACAGAATCGCATGATGAACGGCGAGTGAAGCTCTCGTATATTCTGTGTCTCTCGAAAATTTTCAATTTCGCGCACCCATTTTGAGTTGAAACATCGAACACCTTCACAAGCACAAAGATCAAGCAGTAATTTATCAAAATTTTTAACATTTTTTCATCTTTACGAGTAACTTCGCTAAATGTGAAAAATTATATTAATATACATTAATGTAAGAACAAGCAATCCATTTTTGCATTGCGCGAAAATAATAAAAAAATTTGTCTGCTCTCTCAATCTGGAGTAATGAATAATTGACTGTGAAGTCATATTCGCTTCAATTTTTGGTATAGTGAAGTAAAAGCAATTTTACAATGCAAACATTTACAATACAAAATATTTTAATTTTTACTACTTAGAAAATGGGTATATTAAATAAAACATAAACTTTGAATATTTTTTAATAAAAAGAATTTATTCCGAGGTGAGAATATGGAAGACACGTCTGAACACTAGAAAGATCAGGCAAACTGAAAATTTTTCGCTACAGCGTTCATTTTTAGTCATAAATCAAATTATGCATGCACTTTAGAACGGTTTAATATTTGTACTACCTTTAAATTGAGTTTTTTTTATTAAAATTGTTATTACGTTTAAGAAATTTTGAATAATTTAGCGTTAAATGTCTTATTCGTTAGCAATGCTATGGTTCCCTTTTTCCTAAAAAGTATTTATAAACAATGAAATTAAAAATTCAGAGAACTATTAATATTCAGAGTTTTACAAATAACAAATATACGCTAGTAAATAGCGAGTTTTGACTTCGTACAATTTAAAGAGCAGTGTCAAGACACGGTAAAATTACGTAGACTCTTGTTCACTTCGCAAGAGTCTGAACGTGAATCAAGCATGGTAGATGCAAGCAGCCACCTATCGAGAAAATGCATTTTCCGTTTTCCATATAAATAGAAACTTCAGGCGTCTATCTCCTCGTCGAACCGCGAAAACTCGGACTCGCTCGTTGTATCCGCGCGATATAAAGCCATGGCATATACTACCTATATACGATACGCTAGCTTATAACAGCTGTTGAGCTCTGCAGGAAAACGCCCGCGGCGAAACTGCTTATAGAACACACGTGTCGCGCTGCTGCACGATGAAGAAGAGAAAAAGTTTAAGACCCGGGCGCGACACCGATGCACTTTGTAGGTATAAATAGACCCGCATATAAATATACATACGCGCCACGCTCGCAGACGAGGGATTATAAACCGTTGCTGCCACTTCTCTCCTCCCTATATCAACTCGCGTCGAGAAATTCAAATCTTCGCCGAAGCTAAAGAAACGTATACACAACATAGTTTGCGCGAGGAGAAAGAAGCTTTGTTGTTTTTGTGTTGTTGCAGCTGGTTTCGGTGTTCTTGCGCTCTGGTATACTTCGGTTAACAATGGGGCTTGATTGAAGAGGTTCTTCTACGTGTATATGCACGCGTACGTGCGTATAAATAACGCATGAGACGATACGCTTGATTTTCGTGGGTGGTATTGAACGTTTTGCTTCGAAAGAAATTAGCTTTTAAAAAAAGACGTCTACACTGTTTTGGAAAGCCGTGGGATGCTATTCTTCGATAAAGATTTTGCGGTTTTTTCTTAGCAAAATGTAGCCTGGCGGTAAAAAAAAGTTTTTACAACTTTCGAGTGAGCTGCGTTCCCCGTATATTCTGCGAGCACGCAATAAAATGTACATAAAACGATAAACAATCATGCGATCAATAAATACAGTATATACCTTTCGTTTTATACGTTATAAAGTATTTATATTTATATTAATTCAAGGGGAATTTGATTTTTCATTCATCTAAAGAAGATCTAACGTCGAGTTTCCCGCGAAAAATTCCGCAACACGTATAGCGCAATATACATATATACCAGCCGAAGTATACATCAGTGTATGTATATAATAATCCATCCCATAACTAGTTTACGCTTTTAAACGATACATTCCACTAGTCATCGTCGTTCCTTTATACCTTCATTACCTGTCGTCCGTTCATTTCCTTTTTCCTCGCATCTTTCGCGCGCGCACGCGGCAACAGCTCGCTCCGATCTATATACGTGTGTATGTGTGAGTGTATATGGCATATATGCGTGTGACTATCGTCCTTGACTGGCGATTCTCGATCGTTTATCCGATGCTGCTTATTGCATATTTACTGCCGCTACGTTCGGTGGACTATATATAGACCAGCGCGTATGCGTGTGTACGTAAACGAAACTCGAAAGTGCTCTGCGAGTCGTCCAAAACTGAATTGATATTATTTTCGTTGAGCGAACGAGCGATCGTATGCGCGAAAATAAAGACTGTAAGCGCAATGGTCAAAGTGCATATCGAACTTTTTTTTTTCATTAAAA
Organism: Apocrypta bakeri; assembly: GCA_018906985.1. NCBI lineage: Eukaryota > Metazoa > Arthropoda > Insecta > Hymenoptera > Pteromalidae > Apocrypta > Apocrypta bakeri. Next base: position 10,388,728 of record JACCIA010000005.1, read on the forward strand.
AAGAGCAATTTTTCGCATCCTTTTTTCGAGTTTGTACATAAAAAAAAATTCTCTTTCCTTATTGTTTGTCACACGAGGCTTTCGATTTACACAAGAAAAAGCGAAAATCGCGCCAGGCCTCGTGTGTGCTGCACGCAATGTGTAATAGGTCTCCAATTATATGTATACATTTTTTTACGATACACAGGATGCGATAAAATTATTTATGCGTCAATTTAAAGGACGGAGACGATCTCTTTCATTTTTTTCGCATAAAAAGAAATTTATATTCCATAAGGCTTTGATTTATACCGAATAAAGGCATTGTATTATTTTTTTTTAAGACACAGTGAAATCGATCAATCGACTCCGAATTCGATTAACGTGTTTGTGGAACAGACGACTCTTTTACACAGGAGTCGACTGATTTATTTTACGATTTGAACCGTAACAATAACCGTAACATTTTAACTACTGCTTACGATCGTTATTACAACCCTTTACCCTAGCATCGAATAAAGAAAGGAATAACCGTTACATTGAATTAAATCTAGCTGAAGATTATTCAAATGTAAATACTTGTTTTCATTCGAAACATTTTTTCTCTCTCAGTCCTCGCTGAATAATTTTCCTTTGATCTAAACGACATCATCGATTCGAAGCTTAGATATTCGAGTCCAATGGCATACAAATGATTCCACCTATCTATACATATATATATATCGTTATTCATCTATCAAGCGAAAACCGCAATTCAATAGTAAAGAAACTCAAGAAACCCAGTCACACATGGACTATTCGAGATTAAGGATGACGATTGTGTTATGAGAAGGAAAACCTAATGGATGAATCAATGAGCAGAATAATAGAGAATATATACATACGAGGTGGTTGAATAAAAGGACATTTCTCGTGATTTTATTATATCCCACTGCCATAATTCGTTACTTATCTCTTTCGATAAATCACAATACACGTACATTCTACGTAAAAAAGTGTAAAAAAACTCGACAAAAGTATACACTCGATTTTTCGCCATATTCATTCGTCCGAATAAACTCGAAATTAATAAGTAAATTGAAGGTCAGACTGATAAAGCGAGTGTATAAATCACCCAATGGCATCGTCGTCACACTCCATGCTATATGCAAACCGAAATTCCTCGAGAAGAAAAACGAATAAAGAATGTAGAGCCAAACTCCACTCGATAAAAATTTCCTATACGCTCGCAAGCTTCAAAGACTCATAATCGAGAATAGACGATCGGCGCAATCGTCTGCAATTAGCCGCTGCTACTCATTACGATCTGGCGACTGGCTTTCGATAACCTCCGCGTCGGCGCCAGGCTTTTGTACTTCTCGTCCCGCAATTTTCCCATTTTCTATCGTACGGCGTACGAGCGTATCTCCGCGAATGGTAGTTGTTTGTTTTTTTTTCCTCTTTTGTTGTTACGCCGCGCACTTGTTTGCTTCGTTGCTCCATTGTACGGGGCAATGAATCGAGAGAAATTTGTCGCATTGTCGTAATGAAGTTTCTAAAGGCCATTTAAATCCGAGAGTACTGAGTGTAATTGTCGCTATTTTTGTATTGTTATTTCTTGTTATTGAAGAAACTTTAATTAGGGAGTAAGTTTACTGTGACTATAGCGATGCGCGTATGTATAGCATATAAATAACATGCTATTTACTTACGAGACGAATATTTATTATCGTTTGTTTGTATAATTATTGTTTTGAGTAGTTCCTTCGCCGAATACGCTATGAATATTAGTTTTTTATTATTATTAGAAGTAGCGTTTTTAAAAAAATGTATTCAATTTTATTTATGTAACCGTTCCGTTTCTATAAATTCAAATTCCCCGCGTTAAGCTCCGTTTTCGAGAGCTTTTTTTAAATTGACGAATGAAAATTTATTGTTCTTTAATCACGAAGTTGTGGTTTGTTTGTGAAACAATCAGCTCTAAACTATAATTATTATTTACGAATGATTTATCAGTGCTTTCTTTACAATAAATTCAAATTTACCGCGTCAATTTTATTTTATTGTTCTGTTTATTGTTTTTACGAAGCGCATAATGTGTCTGACCTTCGATACCAAATAAAACATCAAACGCTGCGTTAAATACGTACTCCTCAATCGAAACCAGTACAATCTCGATTCAAAGCTTGCACAAAGACGTTTCTCTTCAGTTTCATTCCGTGACAAAAATCTTTGTACAGCCATAATGCCAAGAGACTATTGTTTTCATTGAACTCGCGCAACAATGAAAAAAAATGGAAGAAACTTCGTCACGCATTTTTGTGCAACACCCGAGTTCGCCGACCTCTAGTGAACAACGGCTCATCAAAAACTCATATATAAATAGTGCCTCTGTTACTGCAAATAGAAAGAGCCTTGCAAAATCTCCCGCTTATATATATGGGTCATTCTCGGACAGATTGACCAGTCAACGATTTTTTTTCTTCAAAATATATTTAAACTATTCCTTAGCCCTGTATCTACCTTCGTGAATTTTTTAATATTTTTTACGGAAGGTCTTTACGTTACAGGAAGTCAAATTTGTCAATCAAAAAATTGTATCTCTTCAGGGAAACACAACACATTACTCACCAAAACACAACAGGTCTTTGCTTGTAAAATCAGTTAAACTTTACGGATAAAATATTTTCAGATTTTTAAATATATGTTAGAATAATCTGCTACTAATATTCGTGTACTACGTTACTTTTTATTATCGCAGTCATTCAGTATTAACATTTTAATTTCAATACTAATAATCTATTAATATATTTGCTAGATAACTCATTATCTATTGATACAAGGCGCCTATACATTTTTTTATGTTAAAATTCATCATCGAACCATTTAAAAATTCAAGACTTTGATAACTTAGGAGATATGAAAAATGTGTATATTATAAATATTAAAGATTCGCTTTCGCGAGCTTCGGAAAGTACTTGGCTCTGGGGTATAAATAAGGATTACCTTTAGCTAGGAGTTTGTTCCAGTCCGGGCAAATGTCCCTGCCAGTGTGCAGACATTTTTGCGCCAATTGAACCGATGTAACTGCGAGCTCGTAAATATGCAAGTATGTATTGGCAATTTTTATAGACAGTGTATACAGATATACATAATTCTGTGTATTAAAAGATTCTACGAAAGAATACAAAACGTCGAAGACGAGAGAGACGACGCTAACGCTTTAATATATACGTTTTCCTGAAACGCTATATAGCAATTTCTCGAGAATCCGGTTCGGACCAGTACATCGGCGCCGCGCTCGAGGCTCGAACGTTTTCCATCTCTGCACCCACACGATCGACGGAAGCTCAAACGACTATATAAGAATAGTCCGGCCTTTTTCAACGAAGCGAAAAAATCTGCGTCTCTGCGGTTTAGTGAATTATCGAAATATATGTGCAATATATACGTGTGTGTTTGCGTTAAGAAAAGAAACAAAGGCTAGTTAAGAATAATAATAGATTGAGATAGCATGAGTTTGGTTAACATTTTCTAAACGAGTCTCGCGTTTGCATAAGCCCGTTGTTGTTATTGTCAATAGCTTGTTTTTGTTGTATTGCTAACAGCTTATTACACGTGCACATCAGCGATGGAAATCGTTTTATCGAAGTATTAGAAAAGCTATTAAATGTCCCGTATACATTCATAACCTTCTAATTACTACTTAGCGTTGCAAAGGTATCGATTCCCCATTATAAATTGCGAATAAAACATCAGCGTAACAATTTGCATAATTAATTTTCCGTTTCTTCCACCGGCGCACCATTGCTGTACATTCCTTGCAATGAATTAAACATAAGAGACAGAATTGCTATACTTTCTTCGTTATTCTATAATATACATCTTGATCGCTCGAGTTTTCAACCTAATTTTTCTAATTACTCGCAAGAATTCATTTTTACTTTACGATCGGTTCAAAGAACATAATTATCTCCGCACGCGAAGTTAAATTTCACGGCCGTGGACTTGACACTGCTCATCCACATCACGCAAGCCTCGCTATCTATATACGCACACGTATAGAATTCAGTGGAGCAGATAACGCATCGGATAAAATACGTCCGGCACACGCACGCGTGTACGATCGTGACATTATTTCAATTTTTCCTTCCTTAATAAGTCTTTTATACCATTTCGATCATTACCGATTTCACAAACTGCCCACATAGATCGTGCAGTTCTTCGTTAACGATTTTTTATTTTCCAGGCAAATATGGTATTAAATGTGGCTTAGTTCTTCGAACAATTACTGCTTGTAATCCGAGCGCCTCGAGACGCAATTATAATTTGCGAGTAACGCGAATAGCGATTTCGAAGCAAGTAGATAAAGGTCGGGTTTGGCGAGACGTTGTAGACTACTTAATCCGTATAAGGTCACATTACTTCACCTTCGCAGCACTCCTGTGACAGAAAAGCACCTGATATCAAACTCGAACCGGTTAACAGTCGATGCAAATTGATCGGCAAGGTCGACGCCACGATTTCTGATGGATTGACGCGCTTCCTTTAACGGACATACAGAACGAGGCCGTGTGTGTATATGCCTTTCAGGTGATCTCGTTTTCAAGGGAAGATGAGCGTGAGAACGTATAGCCTTGTAGTTAAGTAAAAAAAAATATTTTCAAAGATATCGTCGCATTGCAAAAGCCGATTTATATATTATCGATGTTACATTGACGTCAGAAAGTCGTCTCCCCTTTTTTGTCGTCTCTTTAATTCCATCCACAACGACGGCGATCCGTCGAATGTTAATCGTCGATTCGGCGAATCGCATCTGCGAGTCTATTGTTCGATCGAGACATCGAGTCGCGCGTGCACTTGTTGTTTTTAACGACCAACTGCTGTGCCTTATCTGCTTCACCTCTTTTCGTTCTTACATCTATATTTATTATTTTTTATCCCTCGCAAACGACGTAGTTATCGGGGAAATAATTGCTTTTCGCAATTGTTATTAAAAAATCAGGAAGCAACGTGGATGAAGCTTTTCAACGTCTTGCAATGATTTGTTAAAAAAGCTTTCGATCTTTCAGCGACTGTGCAGAAATGCTCTTAAATATAAGTTATAGCACAGCGAGTATATATAATTTTTGTGAAATATCTCACTCAATCGAGAAGCAAATACGACAGTAGAAGAAGCGACAATGATTCTTCTGTTCGCAACAAGCTCGTAAGCCAGTTCAAGTGCGCATGCACGCTTTGCTAACTGAGCAGCTTTTTTAACTCATCGACTACATTTCTACGCGCCACTTGAGCTCTTGAAGTTCAAACGAGGTGGTAAAAAGGCCTCTTTGCCAAGAAGTATGCTTCCAAAGAAATATATCTTCGTTTCGTTGTACCTCGAACGGAGTTAATAATTGTCTTGCGGAGAATCCTTGAGAACAAAGCTTTTTTTCTCTAAATCGTCTACATAAACTTCACCGGACACTGCATTTTTTAATTCAGCTGATCAGGAATTCCTTACCCATAACGATGACACCTGAACACTCGTCACGTTTGCTGCTGCAAACAAAAAAAAAAACTAAAAAAAAACGCAACGTCTCGTCTCGAAAAATTCACATGAACGTTCTCGTATGTATACACAGGGAATGCGACGCGCACATCGATTCATCCGTACACACGTATCTTATCAATTATTCTCATGATTCGTTCAAGTGACTCCAATTCTCGGCAATGACCAACAAGTGGACGGAATCCCTCGAGTCCCTTTTGAAATTCCCACAGTTCTCGCGGAAAATTGCGTCACGCGCTGCTTCAAGGGAGGCGAACAACCTGTCGCTCATCGCATATAGGTAGCCAAGTGTGTTCCGCGAGAGTACATTAAATGTACATACGCGTCTCTCTTTATATATATATATATATATATATATATATATATATACACATAGCTACATATACCGAGAAAAGGAAAGAGAGAGAGAGAGAGAGAGAGAGAAAGAGAGACCAAGGACGGCGCAATCTACCTCAAGCCGATGGAATGCAACGCCACCGATCGCAAGGACGTTGCCCTCTAAGAGGCTTCTTTTCTTATCCTCTATTTTCCGATTCGTCGGGTAGGTTGCGTCGGTTTTTTTCTTTTTAGGGGGTCACGCGCGTTGGCTGAGCCGAATTTCTATGGGTACATGCAAGAAAAGGGAGAACAACACAGCGAGGGCATTTTACGACGCGGAGGATGTTTCGATGGGTAAAATACGATACTTTTACTTGTACGCGGTGCGTAACGCAGAAGCTATGCCGAAAGCCTATTATACGCTGATTCAGTCGAGTATATAACGAACGAACGCGACGGCCTTCCCAAGAAGAAGCAAGAAACAAAAATTGACGCATCGAAACGAGGATTCAAATTTCTCGCGCTTTGTAAGGATAGCGAAGCGAAGTTACAACGCGGAAAGGAGAGATGGAACGGTGTAATACCCTCGGCGAGATGCAGTCGGCGATATAGCTGTTTCGTGCACACGCGCGTATAACGGATAATGCGAAAGCCGCAGTGGAAAAATGCTAACTTAGCGCAGTCCCGTTTATGCTGATTTGCCCCATCTCGTGGGATCGTCCTGTGCGTTTTCGTTCGCGATGTCATTCAAAGACACTCTTTTCTTCCGTGATTTTAAAGCTACTTCGTCTCATGTAGTACAGAACCACTAGTTAAAAAACATATAGAAAGAGACTGGGTACGAACGTAAAAACGCAGTAGTGGATATACCTATACACCACAGTTGATTCTTCACAAAGCAACGGCGTAGCTTCGATTCGTTAGAAAATCACTCGAGCCTTGGTTTCATATTACCAACCCAGTAGACTCGCTTGATTTTTTTCCCTTCGTTGCACACAGCTCGACTATGCAATTGTTCCACGTGATCAATATACATAGATATATAGATATATATATATATATATATATATATATACACGAACACATAGCTACTTCACCACAATATACAACTTGTGTATCTTGACGTGGTTTGTTCCTTCGCGCGGTTCAGATAGCAAATGAGTAACGGCGTTTTTTTTTTATTTCTCTCGTTTCCACGAAACGTCGAACGCCGAGGCTTTAGCTAAAAATCTTTCGCGCAGGGAATGCGCATACGGCCACCGGAAATACTGCAGCTTTCGGCTCGTCGAAAAGAGATAACGCTTGGGATAAATGAATACACTGTGTGTATATTGTTTTTTCTTTTGCTTCAGGCGGTATACGCGTGCGTGCATAGAAGAAGTTATAGCAGTGGTTATGAATCACGAATAAATTGCGAAAAAATCGTGATTACTTTATGTCCCGCAGCGTTGTTTATTAAATGTTACAAACTTTTCTTCATATATATACATATATAGCACATATAGCATCTCGAAAGCGAAACAAGGTATATCGAAATAAGCCAATTATGCCACTCCGATTATATTATACTCGTGTTTGGCCTTAATCCGACGTGTTTATCTATAAGCTAGACAAATTTCTAATTATACACAAATGACTGATCGCAATAATGCTTACTGAATGCAATCGCACAATCCGCATAATTGCAATTGGCAGTAACAGGCGTTAACAAAATAAAAAACCATCTCTCGACTCTCAATCTCGTTATCGCAAACAAACTATATACACATATATTTGCTGTATTACTTAACTTTACACATAGCGAAAAGTGGAACGTACCTTCGTGTGTATATAGAGTACGCGTGTATACACAAGGCATTTCCATCGACGGCCACGTCAATCGATGGACATTCCGGTCTGTGAGCTTAGCGCACCATCATTAATTCATAACGCAGGGGCGATCGACCCGACAAGGCTGTAGCTAATCTATATGCGATGTCCCTGTGACGAAGTGTTGATGCTTTTGTCACTCGTTTCCTGGATTGTTTTGTATATATATGTATACGCAAGCCTATTAATACTAAGATTCGGTTGATTTTTTTATTTTGACGCGGAGGATTTTTCATTTTATCAAAGAAGTATATATATATATATATACAGATATACGACGTTTTATTCTTGGATGTGACCGCAATGCTAAGCAATGATCATGTAATTTCTTATGTGAAATCATAGTTGTGGATCGTGACGCAGAAAGTTATTTTAAAGTGTGGCGCACGGAATGTCGTATACCAAGTTTTTACACACGCTTTGTTCGATCTAGTTTTCGAATTTTGCCGCTGCGACGAAACTTTAACGTAAATATGCATTACTTCGATTGTTCAGTGTTTTATTTATATTTTATTTATAATACATGGTTCGCATAACTTTATTTATGGGACAAGTCTTTGATTAGAAAATAAAATTAACTGTGTAGTAAGTGTTATTTTACACAGAAAATTTTAGGTACAACGTTATGCACTTGCCATAAATCTAAATGTTCACCAACCCTTTTTTCCATTAATTTTTGTGAGGTCGCTTTTTTCGTCCATCAAAATAAGTATTATTATTAAATATGGGCCTGATTGTTTAACAAGATTCGTGTGTTATTCCAAATAATCGTTCATTTAAATTTTTCCTTATATTCTAAAACTTATCAAGAAAGTTTCTTCGATATCTTAATTCGAAATACTTGTGTTTATTATAGACATTGGAATTTTTAAACAAATTTCAAATATTATAGAAATTCCAAGGTGGACTGTGTTTTTAGATAGTTTGAGTATGCACATAATTTTTTCGATTTTTCAGTGGTAAAAGATATATTTTCTTGGGATTTTAACTACCATCATTGATAAAAGCGACCTCGAAAATAATGAATACGGTTCTGCGCGAACTTTTTTGACACTACATTAATTCAGTATAATCCTCCCAAAAAAAACGATCAAAACATGTCCTTGTGACGTTAATGCGCTAATTAACCATTACGCGAAAGGTGTATGCAGAATGGAGCTAAATCATTTTGATAATACCCATGATGTTAGTATAGCAGAAATAAAAAAATATTCTCTTTTCATTCCAGACATCTCTCGCTTCCACTACACGAGTCTTTCGGATGACCTTGCCGATCTGGACCACGAAATCGAGTTTGAGTTAAGCTCCAACCGCGAGAGTTTCCGCGCCCTGGACCGTCGACGTCGAGACATTCCAGCGACGACGTTGACGCCAACGCAGGAACAGCCCGCGAGATCTTCGGCCGATCCAGTCCAGTCGTCGTCTCAACAACCGGTGATCAATACTAAATCCAACAGCAGTGTCAATGTCAGCTACTCGACACAAGACCAAAACACACCGTCGACGGTGCCGAGTGTCATCGCGTCTGGAAACGCGAACAAGGACGGTACGCCGATGGCCAAACCAGGAACAGCTGGCGCTCCTGCTGCTGGTAAACCTCCTATAGTTTCGACGCCTATTGTACCATCAACCGAAACGAATGCCACTGGAAAAGCTGGAAATTCGCCGGCTCCCACGACTGTCACTCCCAGTGTTGCTGATAAACCGGTGAGTCACATTTTTTATCTCTTCGGTACTTGTTTAAAAGTTAGTGAAAAAGTTGATCAATAGATAAATGATACGTGGCTATAAAGGGTGTTTTTAATTGTCGATTGAAATTGCAAACATGTCAAATCATCGAGAATTTTATTTGCCATTTATTGCGCTATACTTTTATGTTAGTTCAATACTTACTTGTTTATAATTCATTTCGCACAAATATTGAAAATCATTTTCGTATACCTTTGAGCTATCCGAAATACCGGTAAACGTGAAATAAAGCAAAAAAGCAAGAAATTCCTTGATATTAATTTCTTTTGAATCGCATTATTTAATTCTAATGAAAAAATTTAAAATCTATACCGCCAGATGGGAAATATGAACAGTTAAAGAAATAAAACATTATCATTTCATTTACCATGCGGTAGTAGATATTCTTTAATAAAAAATATTGGAATGGAACGATACTACTTGAAACAAATTCAACGCGCTTAACTTTTCCTCTCGACTTGCTATTCAAGATAAAATGGATATTTCTGCCTGTACTGTACATTCGTACCTTGATTGACACGATGTACGTGCTTCAGACCACGTTTTCATTGATTTTAAAATATTTACCGATTCAACGCAAAATAAGCATTAATTAATTATTAGCGCATTTTATAAAATTACTCAGTAAGCAGTTACCGATCTGTCGATTAATTTTACAAATTTATCCGCCGAAAGAGAGTTGAACTTTTAGTTTTTATTTCATAAATATACAAGGCCATACATAATCTCTCTGTTATTTGATACCTCCTACACATTCACGTTGGCTATTATCGAAATCTTAAAAAAATGTTGTTATCCTGCTAAAAGGATCACGGACTTGCTAAATAAACGTAAAGCAGTTTTAAAGAAAAATGTAAAAATTGAAAATCCAACGAATGACGAATAAAAAATTCCAACCCACAGAAAGTACACGTTTGGGCGAATAGAACTATGTGGCAGAACGCAACGGGTACTGAGATACCCGAGTACGATGATCCAAATCCGGATGAGTTCAATATCGGTAAATATCCGGCTGAGGTAACGAACAAGACCCTCCAGGAGAATAACATCACCAAGTCACAAAACGACACTCATCAGTATTACAATAGCACCTTCAGCGTTGACGAGGCGATCGGAAAGAGATACTGGATAGTCCTCGACAAGCACCCCGATCTCCAAACCAACAATCTCCTGAGCAAGAGCCATCGTAGGGCAGCTGTAAGTTTATATCTTATTATTTTCGCGAACTAGTGTGCGCCTTATTCAAAATGAAAATTCTAGTACCTCAATGTCGATACTTAGTATATGCTGTGACTCTAATGAATACGGTACACTCATAGTATTCGTCAAATGTACAAAGCTTCCTTCTTTTCTAAATTGATTAATATTGAAGGCTTTGGCCAGCCGCTTAAATTTAAATTCAGGCGAAAAACGGTAAAGTCACTAAAAACCATGTAAAACCATTTCGTCATGTACAAGATATATTTATTAAGTTGTTGCATCAAACACGTTTTCCAATTGTATTTTCACAGACCATAAAGCTGAAGTTCGACTTTCCGTTCTACGGTCACAAAGTGCGCAACATCACGATCGCCACGGGCGGTTTTCTCTATACCGGTGAATACGTGCACAGCTGGTTAGCTGCCACTCAATACATCGCACCGCTTATGGCCAATTTTGACACGACCCTATCACCTCAAAGCTTCGTGAAGTATGCTGACAATGGTAAGCACTTTGTATATATGGCAATTATTCTATGTGCTCGACGAGCATTTTGATTTTCCTTGCATCGTGATTGTTGTCTACGACAACAGCTGATGTGTGTCAAGTGGAAATTCTCGTGGAATACATAATTATTACGAAGCCTGCGAAGAGTCGTGAACCCCGTTGATCGACCGTTCAACGGTTGTAAAATTCATGACTAGATTTAATCATACTTATACGAAAACGTAAAATATCATCGTTATTTTTCTAATTTACCATGGGAAAGTCGGCAATTTTATAGAAACAAAAATTTAGACGTTATAGCGTAACTTGAAATAAATAAGTTTGCCTAGAATATTCTATTTCCTGCATTATATATGGCGTACTTAATTAATTCATATTTGTTTTTGCATCGTAAATGTATTTCGGTCAATGTACGTACGCGTTTTTCGAAATAGAACAACATCTATAGTCAATTCAGACGTTAACCGTCGAAACTAAATTAAATTAAAAAGAAATCGCGCAACGTATAGTTAAGTGTTTCGTATCCTTATCGCATCGTCAAAGTCTTAGGAAGCAAATTTTTTTTTATTACACCACCGTTTAGATTTCTATTTTATACCACGAAAACCGTTGAATCCCGGTTTATAATAAATAATTTTCTTCATTGCAATTTCATTTTCTTTTTGATCTATTTAATCAATGTACAATTTCGTTTACCCACGATGTAAATCATAGAATTAACATGATTCTCAACAAATTTATTCATCGGATTATTCATTTTATGAATTAATGATTTCAATTCACCATTAGGCATTCAAGCAAAATATGTAATTAGCACAAATTAAATTTCCCCCTTCCTATAAATGTTTCTTTTAGATCTTTGATAGAATATGAAATAACAATTGAACCAATAATAAAGTCAGCGACAATTGCAAAACTTCGACTTTTAACCAACCTCGTTCTACATTTTTCTACATTTCAGAATATTAGCTTATCGATACAATAAAAAAAAATAAACAAACAAATAGCTAGTGCTCTTATCGAAATTAATTCAGGAAACTCGTCTAACATACTTATCTAAACGTGCGAATTGCAGGAACTGCCGTCACTGTCGAATGGCAAAATGTGCAGTTGCAAGATAAGCCAGACGCCGGCGCGTTTACATTTCAAGTGACGTTGCTGCAAAATGGTGATATAATTTTCGTTTACTCGAAAATTCCTGTACTCGTCGAGAGCATCGAGGACAAGGAACATCCGGTGAAAATTGGACTAAGCGATGCTTACATGATGGACAGGACTATCTTCTGTGAGTTTATATATGCTTATAATATATACCTGTAGCGTTATATACACTCATTAATCCGCTTTGCGCATTCGCATATTATACATATTTTAAAGAAGACATTTTCATCCACGTGTCTAGAAAGTTTTCATCGCGGAAATATAAGCAGAGCGTGAAATTGTGAAAATGAATGTTGAAAAAATTAAAATTACGAAAATTCGCTCTTCTCATCTGATGCCGTAATTAAAAAATAAATGAGCCTCCACTCTATTTATCTTCGCGCATAATTCAATAGCACCGCTATACATGTAAGTATCGGTTAACGTCGGAGTTAAACTGCGAAACCGATATGTCCGAAATTACCGCTTCGCAATGAAAATTCAAAGCTTACGATCCCATCGGATGCGAATCGTAAATTTTATCTCTCACGGGTGAAAAATTCACACGAGAAATCGAGTTCAGCCGAGAGAAAACCAGACGGGTCACAGACTGCCTATTGCACCTGTCCGTCCGAGCGGCATCTTCGGCTTTTGGCTAGAGTCCAAAATCTATAAACAGCTCGACTTATAGCTTTACTTATACACGCGCTATTGCAGACGTCTGCTTATTTTTTTTTTTTTTTTACTCTGGACTTTACGCTTGCCGATCATCCGGACGATGATCTCCGCGCTTCCGGTTTGCTTTTGGGGCGCGCGTGTCTTCGGCTAACTGCAGCGGACGTAATTTGCGACGCGTCGTTGACCGCACGCTATAAATGATGCTTGTAAGTCTTTCGATTTTAGCGGTTGCATACGTATATAATGAGTATGCAGAATTTAAAAATTTTGACCTGTTGGAAAATTCGTAATGAAAACATTGTAGACGCAGATAAGCTAATCAACGGAGACAATTTTTAAATTGAAAACTTCAATTTAAAGATTATTTCAAAGTGATCGTCTTACAATATTGTATAATTATACGATGTAATAGTATAGAAAACAATTCATGTTTTTCAAGGTAGCGATCGCATTACTTTTACTCGACTACACAAAATTGATTGACGATTGAAATATTATGGAATTCTAATTTCATTTACGGTCAAAATCATTATTACATTTTTTTGGGAGATGTAATAAATACAATTGTTTACCAATTATATCTTTATTCAAACGCGTAAAGAACTACGTGCGTGCAGACCTGGATTTAATGAGTGAGGGCTTGAGTGTTTCAAACATGTTTTAAGGAATATTATTATTTTTTTCTACTGTAATTGACGTATTGCATATATGATGGTTGATATGCCGAGGACAACCACATTTGAATCGGTAAAATCGCTATTTTTCGTCTTACTTAAATCGCACGTACCTAGTGTAAATATAATCTAATTTCTACCATTTTAAGTAGAATCAACGCGTATGTATAAAATATTTTTTTCGCGATAATTTTATAATTATTCTCACGCTGTACAAGGGATGTGGAATTTGAGCGGTACGTGTATTTTTTGAACGTTGCAATCGCGATTTTAATCTTCGAAATCTGGTTTTTCCACTTCTGTACAGAATCAATCTCTCAATATTTCTATACGTATATATATCGTTTCTTTATCGATGGTCGAGGTAATCGTAACCTACATACTATCAAGTGTCTCTACGTCTTAATTAATGCTAGCTTGAGAAACTGCGCGACGTAAGCTACGCACTGCCATTTAGAAAATATCTAGAGCAGCGATCGATGACGTTCATATTTTCTACATCGTATGCAACGAAATTCAGTACAACAAGAATAGAAAAAAGTCTGTTTGATCCGCAAACGAAATTCGCATCCGAATCGCGATTGCTAGTCACGGTCGAAAGTTCACAGGACAAAAGTAGACAATCGACGGAATAAGCGAACGATGCACCGAAAGCTCACTGCTTTGTTATCATTGACTGTCTAACCGAGGGTTCTCGATTTCACAGTTGCCCGTCGAAAAACCATCTACGAGTATCACCGAGTGAATTTCCAACGTCAAGATATTAAGAACTGGACGGTTATCTATTTGAAAGCACTGCCGACTTGTCTGCAGATGGACAATTGCAACGATTGCTTAACGAAGATCAAAGACTTCGATTGCAAGTGGTGCCAGGAATTCCAGAAGTGCAGCACCGGTACCTTCCGTTTCCGTCAGGAGTGGCTGCAAAAGGGTTGCGACATCAGGAACGTCCGCGACGATCAGAAGTGTCCAGCGAAATCAACTTCGTATCACGAACACGTCGAGGCTAGAGCAGAGGATCATCATACCGATGATATGCCTGTGATGACCAAGTACAGTCCCAGTCAACAAGCAGTTGGACCGGCTAGTAGTTCTTTGGAGCATTGTGAGTTTTTTGGTTGTTATATTTTTTTAGTCGTAATATCGTATGTCAAGATATATTTTATGACAGCGAGTCGTAAAGTTAAAAAAAATCTATGGGTTTATTGAGCCGAAATGCGTGGATACAGTTTTTCATATTATATATTTCTTCTGATTCGATATAACAGAAAAACGTTGTTTTCGATAAAAATGCGAACAAGTTGATTTTTTACGAGTGTGTGGTTTGATGACCGAGTCTAGCGAAGGTGACACTTTCGTGAACAGAAAATCAAATTTCGCACAGGGAGCTCAAAATCTCTCATTTATACGGACACTCTGCCGAAATAAATGGAATTTTTTATTATAATATTTATTTCTATTTTTATAATATTTCTCTCGATATTAATGCCTTTTTCTATGATATCATCTATTTAGTACATTGCTATTCTAGAGAACAATCCAATACAGTAGTCATATATATATATATATCTTCGTATCTTATCTTATCTCGCTAATAAACAAAACTACGCTAAATAATGCGCCTTACTTGAACCGTCGAATCATCGCAGTTTGGCAATTGTCGTCAACCCTCTATTTATTTCTGCAGCTCAAGACAACATGAACATGGGAGTATCCGGAATCATCGGCATCCTCTTCATAGTGTCCCTCATCGCCGGTTTAGGAGCTTGGGCTGCCTACGCCTACCGCAACCCTCACAGTGCATCAGGCCAAATGCTCATCCGAGTAAGATTTTCCACAAATCGTTCTGATCTGATTTTCTCCAAAATGAAAAATTTCTCGCTAATCCGTGAATTTTTCCTCCTACACAGTATCGACCAAGTCAATGGAGCTGGCGACGAGGCGAGGCGCGCTACACGGCTGCGACGATCCACATGTGATGCGCCGCTAATCCAGCGACCGAAAGCAGCGGCTCAGCGACGGAAGCAGCAGTTAACAGTGTGTTTTGTTGAACTGTCGGACCAAATTTTTCTTTCCTACTAAATATACGTTCTACGAGGCGCAGCCGATAAATTGTTCGCGTCTAAGGCTGGATGGTGACACGAGAATCGCGGGTTTTTGTGCACACGTGAGCGTATTTTTTTTTGTACTGCGATGGAATGTGCACGACGACTCGTCGACGGATTGGATGTTTTCGAAATCGAGTTGTTAATGTAAGCGGAGGATTTTTTATTAGTTTGACAACTGTATCGAAATTTTTTTTTCTGTTTTTCGAGTAGTGTCGCAGACGATGGCGATTTTTTTTTTTTTTTTTTGGAAGATCCGATTCGTCGACGAGACTCTCGCAGTGCCTTGTTCAACTTAGTCGAATGTTGCCTTACGTCGAGACGCAATCGATTAAGTTCTTTACGATATCTTGGATATTCACAATGTGATGTTAGCAGCACGTCGTATATTTTGTTATTGTTTAAGAATTCGTTTTTTTATCGTTAGAGAAATTAATGTAATTGTTTTATATATTTTAAATCTTCGGAATGGATACGTTTGGCGGAGCGGTCGGCAATTATAATTAGAAAGTATATATATATATACATACGCGCATGTATCCAACGCGAAACTAGGGCTCGAAAATAAACGTCTCTTTGAAATTTATGGATTAAAAAAGTATGATGAAAGAGAAACTTTTTTCCGAACACTTTTTTTTTAACTTTTCGATTATAAAAATAGAGAAGCCATACTCTGACGAAAGGGAAACGCGTCGTTCAACGACGCGTTGAATTACGATTGTACATAGCATCGAATAGGCAGAGTATTTATTGCATGATTTTCAGTCGGGTCCCCCTTTTTTTTGGTCTTTCCTCGGTTTACCTCTCGGAGAAAGAGAGAAATTTCGCGATACGAAATAAATATGCAGATATATTTTATGAAGAGATTTTTAAACGATCCCAAGAAGCTTCGGTGTAACGAGTATATGAAATACGAAAAAAAAATAAACAATAATATTTAGTGTATCTGTCGAACATTATTGTGTCTTAATTGTATATAGTAGCATTTTATAAACGATTATTAATTTTTATCTAATTTTTAAGTCAATATACAGTGAGAGGTGCCTATTATCAATTTTGATCTATTGTACACAATCCAAATATATTTGATATTTCGAACTTATACAATATAATGATATGCTATACTCGTAAGAACACAAATCTACACTGAGCATCAGTCAGAAGCACTAACAATTGTAACTATAATGTAAACAATGAAGATCGTACGGAAAGTTTATAAACAGATATAACAATAATATATCTTACACACACAAACACACACACACACACATATATATATATATAAACAATATGAATTTTCTATTTTGTATGTATTGCTTTGTACGATGAATTTCACTTTTGAGCTCTGTACAATCTCAATTGATTGCAGCTGCATAAATATGATAATAAGCTATAAGTGCAAGATTTTCATGAATTATCAATTTACATGTAAAAACGGGGACTGCGTTCCGCGAGTCTCGTATATATATATACATTATTAAATATTAAATTCCTAATTTTATAATTACCCAGGCGTAAGGCGTATACAAGGAAGAAAATCTTATCTTAGTGAATAAGCTTTTAATAAATATTTGTGTGTACGATTTAGTTTATAGTTTGTGATAATAAATATTTTAATTATCGAACTAACTATTTTTTTTTGTGCCTTTCTTCGTTCTGTACTGTCAGAAATACATATAATATCCTTGGAATACCAACTTTCCTATTTGAATTTTTGTTTATCCTTGCTTTATTTTTATTTATAATATTAATAGATAAATATCAGTTGTCGTAATCATATACTATCTACATTCTCTATTACATATTCTTGAATAATCGAAGTATACTTATTATTGATCGTAACAATAACTAATAAACTTTCCATGTTTTTCTAATTTAAAATCCTGTTTTGAAATATCAACAATAGGTAAAAAAATTATCAGATTTTCAAATATAATTATCAGAAGCATCTAAGTGCTATTTTATCACATTAATTTTTTCATTTCTAAAAGTAAGTCGTGCAAGCAATTTCGCATGTCTTTGCTAAGTACGAATGCCTATTTTTTGTTTTGTTTTATTTGAATCATTATCTGATATTTCGCGATCTTTTTCAAGAAAATCGACATCTCGTGAATCTGACGTTATAAAAAAACCATTATTTTCCAACCTTGAAACCCTCAGATATCACTCGAGCGCGTCATTGAAAAAATTCAAAATTATTTACTTATTTTGTTTTAAAAAAAGTTGCGCCTCGCGGAACCTACATTATCGACGAACATAATCACGTGTCTTCGGCGCACGGCCGCACCGATCGAAATGCACTGCGCGACAAGCAGACTACGTACACTGGCCAAAGGCAGGCAGAATATGCGGTGAAAATGGCGACTCTCATAAAAGCATTGAAAGTTCCAAATACTATAAATAATGTGACAAAATTATTTACAAACCTATCATTAAACACAAATGTAGTCTCACCGACACACACTATTTCAAGGATGTGAGTATCACATTTTTTTTACTATCGTCGAGGTTAACATTCGATTTAAAGAGACAGCGATTGTCGTGAAAATATTCTTTTTATTTATCTTTTTAATAGTTGTAATACTTACAAATGATATGTAATAAATACAGTTTGGTAAGAGGCTTCCTTTTAAAATCTTGTCAACTGCTATCAAGACTGTATTTATTGATATTAAGTTATTGAAATGCACACATTTGTAGGTTAGAAATAATAATATGTTTTTTGTAGACCAACTTTTCAAGGAGTGGCATCGCTGCACACAACTATAAGAAATTATGATTTGATGGAATTTTTTGATATCCCCAAAAATTGGCCCAAAAATAAAATTCAGCATGGACGATCGTGGAAAGAAGATGAGCTTAGAATCAAGAGTAATGAAGAATTGCACAAATTATGGTATATTTTTCATTGTCAATGGCGATTGATTAATTAGAAGTTGGGATTTATATTAATAATAGTGACCTATTAATTTATTATTCAATATTAACAGGTATATTTTATTGAAAGAAAAAAACATGTTATTAACTATGGAGCAAGCCTGTAATCAAAGTTACACATTGTTTCCTAGTCCAGAAAGACTTGATAAAGTGCAAGATAGTATGAATAATATTGAGACAGTAGTGCGCGAAAGAAACGAGGCCTACTATCAATTGGAAACTGGGGAGAGTGGTGAACAACCTGCAAAACTGGTTTGGAATATCTTAGGTATGTATGTTTTGACCAAATTTTAATTATAAGAAGCTTATGTAATAGTATTGTTTACAATTTGATTATTTGTTACGACTTTGTTTTTTATTTCTATAGGTTTGAAACAATATTACAAATTAAGGCAGTATCTTATACCCAAATACCTTAATACCAGATGGAAAGAGAAGCATTTATTTGGTTATGGTGGATCTGCTGTCAGAAAATTCCAACAATTATATCGTGAGAAACTATGGAATGAGAAACGTAAAGCTCGAAAGTGAGTATATCATACTGCACATATATTTCTTATTTAAAGGGATTGTTATAACTATGATTATACTTTTCATTTCAGTCGTGAGACGAATGCCGCTATAATGGCACTCAAAAAATTCCCTAATGTTGATATAGATGCGATTAAAGAAAAATATCCAAGCGTTGACATGGATAAAGTAATGAGATCCAGGAGGTTCAAATGTTTAAGAATAGCTTCACGTTATGACTAATTAATTATTCAAAATTGCTGAACTAAAATATTTGTAAAAATGATAAAATACGATATTTCTAGGAGAACATCCTCGTTTTAATGTCTTAATTGAAAATAAAACAAATAGTTTATAAAAATATTTAATTTTTGGCATTATACTTATCATTTTTATAGCGATACTACAATTTACAATGGAACGAGTTTCAAAGTTCCTCAAATTCAATAACCCAAAAACTCTGGGATAAAGCTTGACAGAATCACGTTATTCTCTTCTTTCCAAACATAATTCGAACACTGTAAATTGGGCAAATAAGGAAATAAAATCTATAATTCAAGTGAAATTGACTAGTTCATTCATACAATTTTATTATTGAGTTTCGATTATAAACAATACATCTTTGATAATCAGTTACCACTGAATAGAATGTGCGCAACGGGTATACAGACGATACACCTACAGAAGCATCAACGTGAGAAGTTTCAATGCTTCTGTAGCCGATGTACGATGAAACCCAATACATTATGCAAAATTTTATACCATTATACATCCATTGCATCGAGATTTATTAAATATACTTTAAGAATTATTAGCAAAACTATCAAAATATAACTTAAAAAGATATTGCTTCCTGTTCGTTAAAACAAAGGATTCATATTCATAACTAAAATATATTTACTGATTTAAGAAAACATTAATTGACAACACAACATAACTTATATTAACAAAAATATAAAATATTGGGCACTATTCGTAAATTTAAATAATCACCTTTGTTTTATGATAGTTTTTCTTATAATTCTGGAGTTAAATCACGAGTAGCTGACGTTAGCGTATCATGGATCTGAACAGTTCTTCGATGCTCTGACATCGATTGCTTACTAAAACTTCCTATCACAATTCATAGGTTTGCGAGTAATAACGTGGTCTTTTTATTTCGTTTTAACGTACAGATATATATTCACAATATATTATTTGAGCAAGTCATTACTCGCAATTCGCAGCACAGTAAGGGGACCACAAGGGCCAAATTGAAAAATAAAACTTTAAAAAAATAAGCGATTTTGCGAATCCATATCATTAAAGATTCCGTAGAAAGTGATGTTTGGAAAGCTGCTACCAAAGCTTATGGTATGAATAAAAATACTGCTTTTTTGTTAATAAATAATCTCCAATAATCTTTTATTATTAAAGAAATGTGAGATTTACTTTGCTTATTGGCAACTGAAGCACCTTTGATATAATACAATTTAATCCTGTGCGAGTCGCGATATCTGTACAATTTGAAATAACAGAGGAAATTAATGTGATCTTTCCTCATACGCCTGACCTGACACGCTGTAATCATATTAGAATATTTTTATATTATAAGGCAATACAAAAAATAGAATTGCAAAGCTCAAGCATTTTTGTCCTTGGTACTAGGAATGTTAATAATCAGTTGCATCTCCATCAAGTGTGAAAGATTACCTTTTCAAGATTTGCCACAGACAACAAATTTTACTGTGTTGATGAATAGAAATTAATTTTATTTTTTGGGTGCACCATTATTACTTCCTAGTTTCCCTCTCAATAAATGCGATTACATATATAATATATGTATATATATATATAAATATATAGACACTTACGCGATAACTAATCATAAATATATATATATACAGTCTTTTTAGAATTATAAATAAAACAAAACGTTCAGTATCCGTATAACAAAACGATTATTGCACTCATATGTTCGAGTTGTAACAATTCCGATTATAACAAAAAATATATATATATATCTCTTTGTTCAGTGAAACTGACTATCGGATATCCGATTGAAATCACTTTTGATAATATCATAAATTTGAAATGGCTTTGAATGATAATTCAAATAAGCATAGCGACGATATGATACGTGTACTTTTCTTTTTTTTCTTTTTTTAGTATGTATATATATATATAACTTACTTTAAAATTCGGGCCGCTTAACTATTTTTAATGAAGGAGTAGTGACTTAAGGGTTACGTAAAACTTGAATCTATTAAGAATACTAAAATACTAGTCTGATCCTAATGGTAACAAATATCGCCACGCTTGTTCGAGATTTTTACTCGCATCTGAACAGCGACGATGAAGTTTATCTTCAGGTGGCAGAGTTGACATGGGAAATTCAACCTGTTGTAACAAATAAATATAATTATTATAATTATAAAGTTCATTGCTAACTTGAAGTTGTATCTATCAATCTTACCCCTTTAGTGTCTGCCCACAACGTTTCTAAAATTTCTTGAAAAGCACAAAGTTCTCTGTAATTTGTAAAATATACGACCCAATCTCCACTACTTTCGTGAACTTCTCGACATGCAAACTCCTATGTAAAACAAATTTAAAATAAAAATAAATTTTTCTATTAGAGTATAATTCTATTAGATAAAATATACAACGTACGAGTATGCACCAAGATTGTTGTGCTAGAGGCACTCGGAAAGCAGAAAGGTCTTCAATGCTTGCACAAGAAAGCGTTTGACCCCTTTGCGTTCCAGGAAAAACTTCTTTCATAGTCACCAAGTGTTTCGAAGTAACAATTAAGCTGCAAGCCAAAGGATCTCTTTTTTCGGAACAGTCGAAAAGTCCTGAAGCACTTTGAACGAAGCTTTGAAGCCACTCCGATGCCACATATTCATCTGGTGCAGCAAACTGTAAGCCGTACGCGAGAGTTGTATCCACTATTGTATCAAAAAATTATAATATAAAAAAAATTAGTATTTTTTCCTACCTGAAATGCTTTATTGGGCTTCAGCAGAATCTCGAAGGTATGGGGACGATGAGAATTGGGAATTCGACGACAGCCTTGACATAGGCCACCTTTGAGTGGAATGGCACGTATTGGTAATCTTTGGCTACTGTCTGTGAACATGTAAACGACGCCACCTTTTAAAACGAAATAACCAGCTTCCCAGAGGCTAGTTGGCGCGTTAGAATGTTGCGTATGGTAAATATGAGGTCGAAACATGAGATCTCCTTCCTTAGTTGGGCCGCAAGGTGTAGTTGGCGGTGAAATATGATCGTCTTCCATGTATATAAGACTATAGTGCTCGATTTTTTCATCCTATTCAACAAAAATTGTTCATATTACTGATGCGTCGCAATTCAATTGAGATCGATCGGAGGAAAATGAAAGTAATTTTACCGGATGAACAGCTGTTTCGGCTAGAATGGAATGCTTGAGACTGTGCATATCATCGTAGATTAATTCCTTGACTGCCGGCAGTCTAGGCTTAGACGGCGATCTTCTCATAGCCATTTCCAAGTGAGTTATAAGTTCCGAAGTAGTTTCGCTACTCCCTGTTGAGAATAAGTACTGCATTTCGTAATCAGCATTCGATATTAATATCGTTTGTGCATTAGGTCCGATCTGCAATGCATTCATTAAACATTATTTTAGTCTTGTTAACAAAAATTCTAAAGAGAACAAATTCTAATTAATTTACCATGATAACATCGAGTTCATTGTACGGTATAACAAAATGATTGCTGTATGCATGATCGCCCTTTTGACCGGTCAAATAAAGCGTCTTTTCCGTGAGTAATGCTAACATTGGCTTACTTTCACCGTTAGTCATATACGAGCTTCTCACTTTATAAACCTTGTACAACTCTTCGGTTTTGTCTCTGTAAATATTTCTCTTGAATACCTCTCTGAGCTTCAAACTAATCTTTTCTCCACTGAATTCTCTCTTCCCCGCAGCTACATTCTCCTGGATTTCCCTTTCCAATGCTTCGTCGAAATCCTTAACTGCTTGTTGATCAACCTTTACTCCTTTAATGTAGAGTGGACTAAATCTAGTCTGTCCTTTCCTATCCTTTTTCAGTTCAAACTTACGCTCGGTGATGGAACGCAAGAATCTGCTAAGCAATGATGTTTTTGATGGTGCTTGTCTCAAAGGAGGCACGAGAAGTCTGCTGTTTCCTTCGCCAGAAATGATCGAGGTCATGTTGCGCTTTTTCATGGGCGAAGCCAAGTGACGACTGTTGCTACTGTTGGAAGTGGTCGTATTGGTAGCGGTGCCACTACCACCGGCACTATTACGTTGATCATCTGTGTAGTCGGAGGTAGTCGTGACGCTCTCGAGATCCGACCAGTCGCTGGAGCTCGTGTACTTTCCCTGTAAATGAAAAAAATATTAAATGCTATTAGAACGTTCAAATCACATTGAGTGATGTACAAGGTTAATGACTTGTAAAGGCCAAACGAGTTTCATTTTACGTGCATTATTTAAGCAAATAAAATATCTGGACCAGTCGCTATTGAATGTTGTCATTTAAAAATAAAAAAAAAATTAAAAGAAAATCGTATTTGCGCCAATATATACTTTGTGATTTTAGTGCAAGTTGTTATCCTTTTTGTATAGAAATGGAAAAGTGAAATTACTATATCGAGCAAATTACGACTGCATTGATAAATGTTTTTCATTTTATTTAAACGACTTTTAAATTACATATATATATATATACAGTTGGATTTCAAGATCAAATAGATTAGAAAGTACTGCAATTTATTGCAATTTAATCATATAGCGTCTAGTAGATTTAATGTATACATTAAATAGACTTCCAGTGAAATGCAAATAATTCGTATGAATAAACTACTGACATTATCTAGATGATTTAAGAGAAAGTGTACATACCTGACTTTTAGTGTTCGGAAGTCTGGGCATTTCAAGTTTCATCGGCGGATCTTCGACAATATTCCCGTACTCTTTTTCAATAATATAGGCCTCCTGCGCTTCATTCTCCTCCAACTCAATCTCGATCTTAGGGCGCATTGCTTTCGCTGGATCCTCCTGGCCCTCGGGTACTCCGCGCTCGGATATTGACATGCAAGCGCATTGCACTGCCTCCAAACAGTCATCGTTTACAGCTGCATTGCTGGATTTACGGTCGGCATCGCTGTCAAACATGCTGAGGGACGAAGAGGAGGAGTAATAGTCTGAGTAGGCATTTCTTGTATTTGCCGTTTTTTGAACGTATGGAGCGTCGCCGTGTCCACACCAACTGTACCTGAAAATCCACGATTAAGAAGTGTTTAACTTTTGAGGTATAAAAATATTATTTTAACGCTATTTATAATCTAACAATCAAGCCAGGTAATCACCTTCCTCTCTGAGCATCTTTTTTCGGTACAGTATTAGGAGGCGCGAAGCTCGTGGAGAGATCTACGTAATTTTCATCGTCGTCGAGCTTCATCATTTTAAAAATGTCTTCGTGGAAACTAACGCGCTTTTTGTTCTCGCCTCGTTTCTTTTTTCGCTGACGGCGTTGCACCAGAGCATCGGAGCTCGACGAAGACAGTATACTCGTATCTGTCATGTTTATTGTATTCAGGATACTGTACGGTGCCTCTGTGTTATCGCAATCCGATATAGTCATACTCAATTCGAGAAGGTTAGTTTCGTTATTGATGACGTATGAATTGCGAGGATCTAAGGCCTTTTTAAAGCTGTAGCTTGTGTCACTGTAGTATGTTGAACGTTTATTGTAGGGCGTAGCTAGAATACCGTTGTTTTCTGCATCTGTTTTCATTTGATCGATCTTTGATTCGTCTAGGCTTTTACATTTTTTGTAATCCTGCAATCGTACAAGCAAAAATAATATTGAGAAAATCGTTTTCGTGCTTCGCTTATCGCTATAAGATATCGAATATTGA
The DNA here is from genome assembly GCA_018906985.1 of Apocrypta bakeri. NCBI lineage: Eukaryota > Metazoa > Arthropoda > Insecta > Hymenoptera > Pteromalidae > Apocrypta > Apocrypta bakeri. The sequence goes on from JACCIA010000005.1 coordinate 10,413,835, forward strand.
TGCAGCATCGATATAATTTCGTTACTTATTTTTTAAGGAAACGCGTGATTTTGCAATACTCATCAATTTACCTTTAACGTGTCTAAACTTGAGCAATTCAACTCATTATCGTCGTGTTTACTCGTAAGATTTTGATTAATAATATCACTTTTGGTAACTGTGGAATTGTGAAACTTTGTTCCAGCGACCGGCGATTCCTTAGGTGTCTTATTATTATCGTCTCCAGAGTCGCTCGATGAAAATGAACGTTCCAAATTTTTATTATCGTTAGTGCAATTATTGATGAGCTTATATTTATTGTTACGGTATTTCAAAACGTTATCGGTAGACCAGTCCTCCTGTAACAAAAATACATTTTCCTATCGTTAATAATTGCCCAAGCTTATCGAGAATTCGAAAAAGATTCGATGAAAAATCACCGTTTAAGCATAAAAATTTATAATCGACAGTTTTTGGAAAACCCAAGTAACATTCCATTATACATGAAAACTGTATCAGTGCTAATTAGGAATTTTGTTAATTTATCGCTTCACCGGATAAGAATGGTTTCGATCACGCGACATACGACTTTGCGCTCTAAAAAAATATCATTCATATTTACGTAAATAAGCAGAAAATGACGAGCTATCGATAATAATAATTCATCAATTCAACTCTTGATCAAGCTGAAGCAAAGAAATGCGTGGAATATTGCACAGAGACAAGAATCGGAAACACTTCCAATTCAAGAAAGAAGGTGAAAATCAATTGAATGGCCATACTTCTTTATAGCTACTGGCATCCGTTTCATTCGAGGCATCCATATCGCTGTCCAATGCAACGCCACTGTCGCCCGGTGAGGCAAGACTCGAGGAAACGCTGGACGAACGCAGATGCAAAGTCAACGCTGTACCTGAAGGCGAGCCACTCATAGGCCGCTGTGGCAAATAATCGCAGATGTCCAAGTACGTCACGTCCTAAAAAAAAAAGAAAGTAACCGAATTAAAATTATTTACAAACATTTTCCATCGCACGCTTGTACAGCAAAGTAGAATCTACAATTCGCAGGAAAATCTCGCCTCTAAAAAGTCGACGTGCCTATTTTTCCCAAAGCGCGCATAATGAAATCGAGCGAGTTTTCGATAACCCTTCCAATCAATAAACATATTTACGCTCTGCAGAGACATTCGAGTGAAAATGATTAGCAGTTTATAAGCGCTTTTTTTCCCTCTCTTCCTCTCCGGCAAACAGAACAACGCGACGACGAGCTGTAGTTAAAAAGTTCCCTGCGTCTCTATTCGCAACGCTATCCAGCCCCTACCATTCCTCTGCGGAACTCGCCGTTGCACATGCGGCAAGATTTTCCACGCGGTGATATTAAAGACACTTATAAACATGTACTAGCGCACCGGCGAGAAAAATAAGGTGCTCGTATGCGGAGACTCTCGTCTCTCTCTCTCTCTCTCTCGATAACCTGTTGGCCTCTCGCACTGCATTTATGTGCATACGTTGGCTCTTGTACGTATATCGAGAGCGCGAATGGAAAAACAGAGAGGTTCGCTTCGTTAGGCGACGGAAGCTATTTATTAAGTGCGATAATTGTGAACGGGGGGTGATTGTTGAATATCGCCCGAGAAAATAGGGACTCGCTGAAACAGAAACCGCGAGATCCTCTTGCTTCTTCTCCTCCTGCTGCTGCTTCGTCTTCTTCCCTCTTCTTCGCTCTCGACGTCCCTGAATTGGATTCGCGCAAAAAGCACGAGTTTATTTTCGTGGTTTATCTTGCTTTGGCCGCTGCGAGCATTATTAATATCCCGTGAGTAACTTGCCGTGGCGGTGCTGCTTCTGCTGCTGTTGGGGCACACAGTGTCTCGCCCGATAAACATTTAATCTATCGGTTTCGAGCATACGATATGCGATAGCGATGCTCCTTCAAATGCGAGGCTCATTCAGCTGCCACTTCTTCATTCAGATAGATTGTGCCGTTCTTTTTTAACTTTTTAATACTTATGCGATCGACTGGATGACTTATTGGGGATTTTTTCCCTTTTTCCTTGGAGTAATGTTCTTTTCCCTATGTTTTTATCTAAATATTCGTTTTGGCCAATTTGTTCGACTTGCTGCGAAATGAGACAGTTATGTGGAATATAAGCTGTACGGCATTGATTAGTTGTCAGTACGTTGTGTGATTATTGCTAAGACTTACGATGTTTATTGAGAAGCAAAATCAATTTCAATAAATGGTAAAATTTAAACAACAATTTGTTTTATCACCCCTTCAAGTGAAGCTTATCGTTTGGCTTTGCAAATAATATATAAAAATATCAGTCCCCTTGGCGTTCAAATTGATCGTTATAAAAATTATAATGTTAGTGAGAAAAAAATTATCAAATCAATAAGTGCTGTATTGAACTCTTTAAGTTAATGTACAAGTTAGTATTAGACTGACGGATGATAAAAAATTTCTTCTTATTAGTTGTATGCCTATTGACCATTTATCAGTAGATAATACACGATTAATTTCATACACTTTAGTAATAAATTGAATGAATGTTATGGTAATCATAATGTGCAATAAAGTACAAGCATGACTATGACGTGATAGATAACATACTTTTATACAGCGCTTTATATAGTCTTGTAACTTACCAGTTGTAATGTAAATGAAACATTTTCCAGCCCAGCTAATAAGTTGATCAGCTGGTTTGTTCTATCCGCATCTCGTACAAGAGCATGTGGGAAGTACTGCTTCTTTAAAGTTTTGACGTCTCTCAGCATACATGCCAAGTAACTTTCAAAGCTACCTTCGCTCAATGTGTGATATAGCCAAGCTCGACCTACAATCATCATTGTTTTATGTTATATACATCATATTAATATATACTTTTTTGGACCTTTGTGATTTTTTGTCAATATCGTACCTTTGCCAATCGATGTCAATACATTTTGTAAAGCATGTATAACCACAACCGTGTCTTGATGACTGAGTTCTCGAGCAGTACCCCAATATCCATGACGTTCGATACGCAATCCATAACGAAGAGCTCGATCTAACCAGTATACAAGCCAGGAGTCAACATCGAGCACAACAGTGCCATGTAAGCTTTGTGCGTATACCTGCAATTGAAATATTGATAATTAATTTAGAACATAATTGAATGTATTATATAAAATTTGAATACAGTTTTTGATAGAGTATATTTATAGATTTCTTTCTTTGCCATATAGTTGAAGGTAATGAGAACATTCAACAATATCTAAGTATAGATCTGTGTCAATGCTATGTTATATCGATACATTAATTTAAAAAATCAAATGTTACTTGTTATCAATGTTTAAAATTCAACAAACGTTGCAGTGTGAAATTAAATACAAAATAACCATCAACAAATCTTACTCATCGTTAATAACTTACACATATTCAATGCACCAAAGCGTAAGTTTGCTGGAAATAAGTAAAGATTTCAAGAAATCTATTTTCGTATGGATATAAATTGATCGCTATACCATCAGGAAGTATTAATCTTATCATACATACGTCAAACCCATTCAAATCTATTTTAGAACGCAACACAATGCATAGTCTTTAGACACACAATTATTCATCCCCAATGTCAAAACTGTTTACAATATATATATTGATTAGCGTAAACAAAAGATTCCACTTCTAGAAACTCTCGGCGTCTGGTGCATACATTTACACTCGCGCATTTGAAATCACACACAGAAAAGAGTACAAAAGGAATATTTCTCAATGCAGAGTGCAACAGCTGAACTGCTACAGCTGATGCATACTTAGACGACGCGGAAACGATGAAGTCACTCAAAAAAGATTTTTATATATATGTACATATTTATATATATCTATACGTGTGCATTTATCGATACTTGTCTGAAAAATAAGCTCAAATTGAGAAATAGACTCTTTCAAAGACGTAATAATCGTTGGTAAGAAGAATCCTCTATCTCGATTCTCGCAACTGATCACTAGAAAGTTTCAATTATCTCGCCCGATGAGTCACTCAAAATTGCACTTACATAAAAATGCGGGTATTAAAGTAACGATCTCTGAGAAGGAACAATTGACTGACATGTATAGATATACATATGTCCATCGGAAGAAGAGAAATATCTCTCGAACGAGTGAAATTTTGAGGTTAGAGCAAACGTTCAAATGTCAAAATCAGACATTCGCTTATAAACAAAGCACACAAACACACCTCGATAGCACTCGAAACGATGCCAGACTTTTGTTGCGCTGAATTTGATATCGTTTGAAGTCTCTCAACCGACGACGACGACAGGTGTGTAAGGCTTTTGATACGTGCATACAGATTCTTCTCTTGTGTAATACCTAGACCCTCGACGGGAAACCTTTCGTAGACGTTTGAGCCTCGAATAGACACACGGACAACCTTGACGTATTGTTAAACGCGCGATAAACTCAGGAGTGAATAAAAATTAATGCTAGAGAGTGTGCAAAACGAATAATAAAAACAGGTGAAACGTACAAGGTGACTTTCTTTCTATTGTTTTGAGGGTACAGTTGGCACCTGAATCAAAGGCGCTAGTATCGCGATCTGACTCTTTTTACGTGCGATTCTGCTCGTGTCTACTGCTACGCTTATGTTCCTTTCACACTGACACTTGTGTGTATATACCCCATTGCAACTTATTGACATGCTGAATGTGGCCACATATATAGATATACATACGACACTGTGTACAATCCGAAGACGCATTTATCGAAATCGCAAAAAGTTAATGAATATTTGCAAGAGCAGGTACTTTTTTTTAATCACAAATGTTGTCATTTCGAGTTAATTCGAATACATCGTACACAATGAAACAACACAACAGAGACGATCGATCGAAAGCTCCAGATTCGCAAAAAATGGTTACGGAATGTTGTCCGATTTTATCTCAGGAAATATTTGTAAGAAATTCGCTGTTGAAATTGCTCGACTCTTTCCAAGCAAAAACAATGTGTCCCATTGCGAAGAAAGTACAGAAAATCGAAAGTAAAGTCATGGCGATGAATTACAAAACCGAATTATTACACGGTTGTTTTCGTTTCGGAATCATAATACGGTTTATCAAATAAACAATCTTCGATATCACTGGAACACTACTTTGTTTTATAAGTTTAATAAAGCAATACATACGTTTAATCCATATATCTCACTCTCTATATATATAGTACACTAGTTTTGCAACACAAATGCTAGATTTTAACGACAACGACTCTCAATCATTCGTCTTCGTATCACAGCCTCGAATCGATAACACAGAAATTCAAAGTGCAAGAGTGCAACCCAGGTTCCCAATCCCAAAATCCCAATACGTCGTGTGTCGTGTCGTGCTCGTGCTTTCGTGCTTCAGCCTAACTGCCTAATACACACACGCACACTCACACACACACACACACACATATACTCACACGAGAGCAAAACAAGGTTACAGACACAGCCTTAAACAACACACGTATACACACACGAAACTACCTCGACAAGGCGAAAATCAATTCCAGACACGACAGTACGAGACGCTCTTTTCCAACTCGCACAACCAAATCATCCGACTTTCTTTCTCTGGAACAATTCGCGCGACGAGAAACTACTGTATGAGACTACGATATGCCACACTTACTAGTTTGACAGCTTTGGTGAGCTCCTGAAGTATCCGTCCTTTGGTAAGGAACTTGTCCGTTCGGAGCTCCATGTCGGCGTCCTGGCCAGGCATGTTGCCGCCTCCAGCAGAGCTGCTGTCGCTGCTCAAAGCCGCATTTTCATTTTGGGTTTGCCAAAGAAATTTCGCGTTACCGCGGCCGTTTTGATACTCGACGACACCGACCTGCTCGACAACGCCGAGTACGTCCGGCTGCTGGTGCTGCGACTGCGCACACTGCGCTCGCACTGCGACGTCCTCTTCGCACATCAGCCGCATCGATCGGCGCTGCTGGAGAATTTTCTCCTTATATATATATATTATACCTGTATTACGTGTAAACGCGCATATATATCTATATATGCATATGTATATATATAGAGAGAGAAAGAGAGAGAGAGAGAGAGAGAGAGAGAGACGAGACGAGATATAGATATATGTATCTGCGAATAGAGAAAACTACGAGAGCTTGGCGCGAAGCGCGGGAAATTTGAACTCTCTCTTGCGTTTCGACGGGTGTTTTTAATGATTCGATTTCGGCTGCATGATTCGATGGACGTTTATGATGTACGTGAAACTTTGAAATCGAGCTGCGTCGATGTGAACTCTGCGAAGAATCCGAGCGAACTCGTCGGAGCGCGATTAGCTACGATGCCGAGTGCCGGTTGCCGAGCTTTTTGTGCCGGTTCGACATCGGGCCTCGTGATAAGCGACGGCGAGTCTGTATTATATTGCCTGTTTGCGAAACTAAGAGACGATCTCCGAGGTGGGGAGAATCAATATGCTGATTCCGCTTCGTGTGCATGTATATATGGGTTGTAGCGTCGACCGATCGTCTGTAACGGAGAAGAGGTCAAACGCTGCATTGATGAGCTGCGGAGGCTTGAGCGATTGTTTTTTATCCTATGAACTATTGTAATGCATCATCGGAAGCGGGCTCTTATCGGTATGGGAAGATTCCGATCTATATATATATATATATATATATATATATATATATATATATTGCTTTTAAATATGTAATTTTATGTGTTATAATTTCGATTTATTGAGAGGGTTTGTAAACATCAATGATAACATCGACAGAGAGAAATGTATACATGTATATATATGTATATATATATATATATATATACATATATAACGCCTTAACCGATCTGCATCGTTGGTCAGGAAAACACAATCCGGTTGAACCGGCTTTTTTGATGGATAACGAAATCAATAATATTGTGGAACATTCGAGGCGGAGAATTATTTAATTTTCTTCGAAAACAATCGGCGCTGAGGGTAATCATTTTTTACATAAAACTGGAATATTACAACTATACAGTATTTTAAATACTTATTGATTTTGAAGTAAAAAGGTTCGATGTTGATTTTTATAAAACATTGTCCGTGTTAGTGTATTCGGAGTGATAATATATCAATTTCACAACGATAAAAGTATTTTTTTCTCGAAAACTACGTGATTTGACAAGCAGGCATTGAAAATTTTTGAAAAAATATACCAACGATAAGTTAAGTGATAAATAAATATGTGAAGCATCGCGAAAAAAATAATTATATACAAGAAGCTCTTTTAAAACTCTAATTGTTATTTAAAGAATACCAAAAAATCAGCTAATGCGATACTATACTAATATACACACACATATGCATAATATATGTTTGTTATGTATATACATGTTAATGTAATGGTGTATATCGGTTATGCATAAATTATTCAGATTAATTTCTGCACAATAGACCATATAGAGCACGTAATTTTGTGAAAGCTTTCCACGCGAAATTAATAGAATTTGAATGCCAAAATCTGATATATAGGAAGTTCATTCGATTTAAGCACTAAATAAATAATGATAACGCATAATTTGAACAACAAATATCGACAGAAAATATAAATCGGCCAGTATCTCCGATCGATCTTTAAATCGTCATTTGACATTGTTACCTCATCCCCGATCTTTGGATGAATCGTTAGAACAATAACAAGAAACACGCCTCCAAGAAAAATATATATATACAATTACATAAATCCGCTTCGCGTGTATGCGCTGATAGTCACGTACAGCCGAGAAAAGTCGACTGAGCATCCGAAAGTTGAATCTAATCTCTTGCTATATAGTCATTATTTTGTATATATGTATATTTAGCACAACGAATGAGCATCACTGGAAAAGGACGGCTTTATTTATTTCGATAGAAGACTTTGACGTCGTCTGTCTCACTTGAGTACACGAAATTATTCAGTGCGATCTGCCTTCGAATGTAGAGAGAGAGAGAGAGAGAGAGAGAGAGAGAGAGAGAGAGAATTATGATAAGAAGTGCAGGGTCGAGTGACCTTTTCTAACAATGTTTCTAATTATCTTTTGGTTGACATTATCGGTACCAACTTGGGGCGAGAGTCGAATGATTGGATTCTTACGTATACACATGACTAATTGGGATAATGATTGACAGGAGTGCGAGCGGTTAATTGTAAATTTGGTGGGAATATTTTTTCATTTTCATACACAAAGGCGACGAGGCCATACGTAACGTTTTATTGCTTGCGTAGTATTTACACAGAAGTGCATCGCTTTTTTACTACGATCATTCATGTTTACATACTAATAAATGGACTTACTTTTGTATCTCCTTTTCCGCGGGTTTTCGCTTCTCAAAGTTCAATCGCTTTCGCGTAGGTGGCACCACTTGCTGGAATTACAAAGATCGAGAAAACACCGCGAATATCGCTTGCTGTAAAAGGAAATGCGTAACTCGATTAAAATTAAACTTTCCCGGTTCTAAAAAAAAGTCCGCATTGCTATATTTAAAACAGACCCGGTCCTTATCGAATTCCGAAATATAAAAAGTGACATATGGCGATATTTCTAAATCACTCTAGAGTACATTCGTCTAATCGGCATTTTTTAACAGCAATGTATACGTATCTCACTTTGTAATGCAATTTTACACTCTTGATATCGAATATCGAGTGATTTGCCAGTGCCATCATCAGGCGAAAAATACATGTGTGTGTATAAGTTTACAATCCGCGAAAAATTGTCTTTGCATAGTAACAACACTGCCATATATCTGAAATGGAAAGATATCGCGTCGTTTGTTAATTAATGTTAATTGGAGTTATGTAATTCATATATATATATGTGTGTATGTATATACATGTATATTATAGTGATTTACGGAATCGAGCTTGAGAAAAATGACAGTTTAAAGCTGTACGAGGTAAATACGTTGAAGTGGATCTTCTTTGGGATTGTTGATTTTGTTCCAGGGACACAACGGACGATTTAATAATGCGGCGATTAGTTTTCTTCTTCGGGCTTATTTGCGCTTGACAATTAATTAATCTTTGCGACGATATATTGCGTGGAATTCTCGTCTTATGGATTTTCTTTAAAATAAGTTGCGGAATAACAGAGACATTTTTCATTTGTAGGTTTGGATTGATAACATAGTTAACTACAGATTTAACGAGTCCATCAAATATATAAATGTGTGTATTTATTTGAAAAATATATTAATTATACAAATAATTAAATATAAACCTACGTCCCTCTAGTCTATCGGTAATTATTTAATCACTCGTTTGTCAAAGTCATTATTAGAAAAACAACGTTATTATTTACTTGTAAGAAAACAGTTCAAATACTATTTTATCAATGACTCGCGAGAAAACGGTTGAAAAGAAGGACGTACGCTCATGGTTTATTGTTTTTATGACAAACATAAATCTTCTACACGCGTTTTTACATTTTCGTGTCTGATTATATTGATAAAATAGGACTGTTTATATATAACTAAACATTATATGCGGAGCAGAAGAGTGCGCGGTGATACTGAGCAGGTAAATCTTCCTCTTGTATCACTGTTTTATTTTATTCGCAAAAAAGATTCGAAACCGACCGAAAAACCTCCATTCGCATTTAAAGTACAACGACTACTGAATAAGCAAGCCGCAACTTCGTGAAGTTTTAACTCGCCGTTATCAAGAGACGATAGCGCGACTCTGTCAACTTTAGCTTACACGGGAAATTATTTACTAGATAATTGACGGGTCGTTATAGGTTGGTCTGAAGACGCTATATATACATAACGACAAAAAAGTATAAGTAAGTCGAAAAACTTCAATCCCCACTCTGCCTCACAGACACCATATGACTGTATTCAGTAAAAAGTTCATCGGATATGACTCTTTGTCGAAGTCCCGTATTTACCCAATTGGCATTCCGTCGCAAAAAAGGGCTCAACCGATTGGTTACATTCCGAGTAACACCTTGCTGTCTTCTAAATCCTGTTAAAGCTTGATCGCTTGGTGAATTTCTCTGAGGTAGTCCTTGTTGTCTCTGTAATCGAATCGCTATCTGGTCTATGGTTTCCGATGGTCTTAGGAGTCTCTGTTCTGGTTGCGGAATTATAACCACTTGGATTGAACTGTCTTGGAGAACTGAGGGTTCGAATTGGCCGGTCATCCATTGCAACATCCTGTTCAAGATGACGTTTCGTTGCAGCGAAAATTCGCGGTATTGCATTGCTGCGTCGATGTTCTCTCGGGGTGCCATTTTTATTTCGATGCTTTTTTACAGCAGTGTTGATTGATGCACTGATGGAGACTATTGAGGACGATTTCAGTGATTAAACTAAAATAGAATAGTTTCGTCCTGTCCGGTCGATCCTAGAATGTCGATTCAGCGAATGGTGACGTATTTTGTATCTTTACCCCCACCTTTTGGTCATCCTTTGTGACCCAACCAGGTGCTCGATCTATTTCTGTCTTTCTCATTCTTAAATGCCCTCTCATTCTCTCTATTACGCCCAATGAAGATCGTTAATTATTTATGAACAAGTTTATAATAATTGAATTTGTTACGCTTTTCAAGTCACATTTATTTAATCGTACACATTTTCACAAATATGATTTTCGCATAAAGCCCGAAATATTCGTGTATGTATTTTTAACGAAATTTGCTAGGAGAGTAAAGCTTTTTGTGATACATTAACGTTTCAATTTTACATAACTGTCTATTTACCATTTACGTAAAAGCTCTTATTACATTACTTTAGGACATTTACATTTAAAATGCACATTCTTGAATCATTTACCACATTTTTTTCTGAGTCTGAAGTAACCGAATAATTAAAATAATATATATATATAAATATATCTTCGGAAAAATTGTTACTTTATTTGCGAAAGGAATGTATTACGTATACGTTATACAGCGTACGTTACAATACTTACTCGTATAGAAAATATGAAGGAAAGAAAACGAAAAATCTCACAATATATCTTCAAGACACTCATCTCGCATTCCCTGCTCCTTTTACATGTAAATAATACATTCTTCGCTGGATGATAAATTCCGTGCAATAAAACAGTTTTACGCACAGCCTCTCTTTTCCTCCCTCTAAAAGTCTAGACACGATACGGAGTGCCATTAGGTTTTGGATTATCGTGGCGCGTAGAAAAGCGGTTAATCTCCACCCCGCTCTATCGGGAAATGTAGGTCATAACCTAATGGCCCGCATACCTGTCTAGACCTTTAGGCAGTCTATTAGTTAGATTTATTGCATTGTCTCGCCAAAGTCCACCATCTAACACGGTTGATCTCCATTTCCTTTTATATATATGGTAGGGTGATTAAAATAGCACGCTTAGAATGACGTTGAATAAATTTCTGCAACTCGGCTGTACATTTGTCGCCTTTAGAGGAGAGAGTAAAACGCGCGCTTGAAAAAACGTATCCCATCGCAATGTCGTACATTACGCGAGTATGGGATTTTCTACGGATTTTATGGAATTTTATTGACATATAATCCAGTGAAAGAGAAAATTCAATGAATTTCTTTTTACGTATGGCAATAACTGTTCATTTGCCTGGGATATACGACGCACTCTTACAAATAGAGCCTTTAATAAATAATTTACCATTCGTGTCCGAGGTCTTAAGTATCATCATTTCATTAAGTGTTATTGGGAGCAGTGGAATTTAAGAGTCATTGCATTCGTACTCAGTAGGAAGTAAATAAAAGTTGTCCAAATACTAACAATAATGCTGGTGAATGTGTATTTCTCTAAATCTATTATGAAATATAAATGCACGCGTACCAAACATAATCGTTATTATATGGATTTGTTCTTACTCTGGGCGCATTAGCCATTTATTTGGTTTTCATTATAAATAAACGCATATTTACATAATTTGCTTTGGCATAACAAACATATCTGATAACGAATGAAACATTCAATTTTCTTGGACAAACACACAACTCCAACTTTATAATTCAAATATATTCACAAAAATCACGAACATTTCCAATAAATATACCGAAACCTTTAAGAAGATAACGAATTTCCCAAACGCAACCCTTGTCCAATACAAAGAAAAACATTAAGATCACAGATCGTTGACATCCTAGTCGGCGAAGTTCTCCTTAGATGAAGCAGTTTCGTCTCTTGGGAAAAAGCTACTTCTGGGATAATGGCGTTGTTGGATCTGTGCATTTTCCGAATCCTTCATTTGCACCTTACTGGTATTTCTTTCTTTGTTTGGTTAAGGGACTCGGAACTCGTAAGTTCGGGTGTTCTTGATGCAGCTTAGTTTCGGAGTTATCGCTCGGTTGCTCCGGAACTACGGCTCCGTCCTCCAATAGTCTGTAAGGTAGAAAGTAAAAATGTATTTACTTCGTAAGCATAGACAGCTATTTGTCTCGGAAATGATTATCGGAGTTGTTACGAAAAAGACTAAATTTCGCTATTCAATTAACTTCGAAGAATTCCTCAACAATTCCGGTATTTAAATGAATCAATAAAAGCACAGATTTATAATGATTGACTTGAGAAAACTTTCTTTATTAATGTTCGTTAAAGCTTTCTCTTGGAGACTAGTACGTTTAAATATTTGGATACCTCTGACGTTTCTGTAATTTGACTATAGTCTTCTTTGACGAAGCTAAGTCCTTTTGAAGGCTTCTCAGTTCCTCGAGCTTGTCCTGAAGGCATTCAAATTACATTTTCATATTAACAATTGATTATTGTCAGTATAATCATTATTATTCATACAGTTTTATTGATAATATAAAATACCCGTACTTTGCGTTTTATTTACTTAATCCTAATAATAAATATATTGTAATCTGCACATAATATATTATAATAAAGACACGCGATGAAGTTTAGAGAAACAGTATATAAACTCGACCGTCTACCTGATCCGGACAGTAAAGCGTTTATGACGAACATCATCAGAATAGTCGAACCGCTTCGACTTCAGTACAACGTTTTATCAATACATTTTTCAATCAGATTAAATAAGATTTATATGTTAAACAATCAATTTACGAATAAATTTATATAAATCGAGTCCTTTTATGAACAATAAAGTATAAACAATCAATGTATTTCTATGTTACACTAATAGACTCTTGAATAAAAGACGCGCACAGTCTCATAGTTTATAGAAATACGTAACTTTCGTTCCGTTATTAAACATAACTCAGAATTACCGATAATGTTGAGTAGAATTTTTTCGATTCACTCACACTTATCGTTCTGACCGATTTCTTGTTTTCAGGCTTGAATTATCCCATACTAAGGCAAAAAATTTTCCAAACTCTACGAAGTTGACCTTCGCTTCTGGGAAAACAGAAATAATCTACGTAAACTTTTTCGACGTATGTGTACGAAGAACAAAAATGCATGAAAAGTTTATATTTATGCAATAAAATGATGATCCGAAGAGATAATGCAAGATGTAATAACATATTTTTGCCTTTGATTCCAAGCAGAATTTACGAATATATATTTCCATCTTAAAATCAATGTCATATAAACAGCGATTAAAATTTAAAAACTTAATCAAATGAAGCATTCTTTGTTATATTCTATTCGGGTTACGATTTTACGTTTTAAAATAAATTTTGCACAATCGGCATTTTAAACTTAAAATTTTAATCGAATAATACCGTTCTTCTCACTGATTTCCTACGAAATTGATTTTAATTAATTGACGAAGAAGATTTTGTCGATATTTCCATTACAGGAGGTAAAAGAAAAAAAAACTTTATTACCGCTCCCTCCGAAATCCCTCTTAATAATTAACTTTGCAACGAAGTCAATTTTACCACGCGATGCGGTAAAAATGGCCATTGATCAGAGGTACATAAATTTTAACCTTATAAAATTTAGATTAAATTGAAATACACACGTGTCTCGGACCAAATCGAACTTACATACCGTTAATTTCTCTTCGGCTCTTTGCAACTCTTCGTAGCGCGAGTCCGACAACTGTCGCATCGTAATTAATTCGACGGAAAGTCTAATCAAATGTTCCCGGAAGCTTTGCTCTCGTTCGAGAGTCTGTTCCCACACCTCTTCCTTCGCCTTTACAACGTCTCGTAATATCTTCATGTCATTTTCCAAAGCTTCCAGCTCCGACCTATCGAGTACATAAACGGATTTTACGCGTTGAGCTTGACGAGTATTTACACGAGTGTATGCACGTAAGAAACGATTCATTTAAATAATGTTTTTTTTTTCAATTATTTTTTGAGTTATGAATTACGTTAATTTTGGTATTGTCTTCGAGGAATTTTTACTTTCAAAATATATATGTATGAGAAAGATATAGTAGATTTATTGTACGCCGACGTTTTGAGGTCGAGCGTTAATATAACTTTATCTTTCATGTGCGTCTGCGCGCAATCGAAATATGGTTAACAGCATAATAAATATACGTAGCTTCAGACTAGTGCACATTACTACTTGAGAGATGTAAGAACGCGTGTAAATTACTATATTACAAAAATTTAATCGTCCTAAGCTTACAGCTGTAAATGCAACTTAAATCATAGATATAATATAACCAAAGTAAATAAATGTAATATCTATCCTCGACCCGTATATTCCATTAAATGAACGTAAATTAAGTCGTTTCTATCATATTAAGAGGACAATATAGATTTAAAATGATGATTTCTAAAATTAGAATTTCATATATTCTTTAACATCTTGTCATAATCTCTTCTATGGCTATAATTGCACCAGCAAATAGAACTGTCATTATCCGCAAGATTGAAATGGGATGAAAATGTGGATTGAGTTTTAACTTGATAGTTATACTCTTTGATACTGTCCTTTTCGCATGAATGTAAGGATTAAAAATCGAATTTGCAGAAAATTCATTCAAAATCAAAAGTCGATTTTGTAATTTTTAATGATTGAAATTTCGCTTAAGTTTCAGCTCAATTAATCCAAGGGTTTCTTTTGATTCTTGCAAATCATAAACACGAAGAATCATAAACCTACACCTTCATATCGAAATGAGAGTACATTACGACTACGTTATTAAAAATATTTCGAATTCTAATTTTCGGAACGATCATTTTAAAGGTTTATTATTCTCTTAATCAGCATTACTTCGTAATAAAGATTTCACTGCGCTATACTGAAAAAGTTCCCTATAAAATAAGACTTAAGTCCTTAGCTCCTAAATCAATTAATAAACTCATCGACACTAGCTTGCCTAACGAGCTCTGTTCCCCAGTAAATCTCGTTGCGCGTAAGTTCGCGACTCCGAAAATACACTCGTGGCCGTAAATCGTGACTCCCACGCAAACTTACTTGCTGATGGAGATGAGGTCCGCATCGTCGACAGCGATATTGCATTCGACTACGGTCGCCTGTTGCTCCTCGCTCGGCATTGTTTGAACCGAGCGATCGACGAAGCTTTGAGCGGTCGTCGACGTGTTAGCCTCGACGAACGTCCTTACTTCCGTGTTGACCGCCTGGTGTCGTAGCTGAAAATCAAATTTTCACCGAAAATTTACACTGTGATAGATTGAAGGTATATTGCTTGGGATGTGCGCAGTTGATGCACTGTTATCCCTTTGGGAAGTGCTTAATTGAAATGCGATTATCATTCAAGTGGTTTTCCAATGTGAATTTCAATAGCAAGTTTCAATTTCAATAACAAGCTTGCGCGAAGAAATCAATTATTATCTTTATTATTAATATCCAAGTAGTCTGTATAAGAATTCATTTTAAGAAAGTGATTTTTTTATATTTATGAAAAATATAAGATATAATATAGACATACCAGCATGCTCGAACTTTTAATAATACTCGCAACCTGCACATTAAATGACCCTCACACATGTATATTACAATTTATAACAATTTTTTAAACAATGTATATTCAGATGATTATAAATGTCTCATAAGCTAACAAAAGTATGCACAGTTTATTTCATGAAAATAAATTTACGATATTGTCAGTTTCCGATTATCTCGTTAGGTATATTATAAAAATAAATTTTTTTCGTTAAATACCCTTTCCGATACGAATGTTTTCGTAGACTGCACCGTAGGTTACGGAAGCACAAAAGGAAAATATGATTATATTTTAAAAACAATATATGATAACAGATGCAGCAAGGACATTTTCGATGTTTCCAGGAACATTGACAAACAGATCATGTGCTTGCAAGTCATTGCACCGAGATATCGTATGTAACGAAAGAAAAGACAATATGGTGTGTATATATACAGGGACAAAGTAAAACCGAATCGAGTGAAAATCCAAGCGCTTACGATAGGAGGCTCCTGTCGTTCTCGTCGTAAAGCTTCCTCCAGTCGAACGGCTTTTTCTTCCAATTCTTTCGAACGTGCCAAGGCTTCTGATAATCTATAAATGGGAAGAGATTGATTTTTATACTTGTTAAATGACTGTGGAATTGGGTGGTACAATATTTTTCTATAAAAAAATTATCAACAATAATTATAATTATGGTTAATAATTTTTTTTCAGTGTATAA
The DNA here is from genome assembly GCA_018906985.1 of Apocrypta bakeri. Taxonomy (NCBI): domain Eukaryota; kingdom Metazoa; phylum Arthropoda; class Insecta; order Hymenoptera; family Pteromalidae; genus Apocrypta; species Apocrypta bakeri. The sequence goes on from JACCIA010000005.1 coordinate 10,430,299, forward strand.
AACTGTTTATTTCGATTATTAGTTAGGAAATGTTAAGCGCAGATGTTGTGTACCACTTTTTAATTGGTTTACTACGATATTTCAGAATTAAGTTTCTCTTTGGTATTTATTCCGCAACGAATAATTATCCAAATTATTCGTTGTAATAAATAAGAAGCCGTGATTTTGTATCGAGGAGATTACATTTCATTAAATTCAATGTTCCAGAAATCACTTTGCTCTATAACTTAGATTAATTCAAAGAGAAAATAATATTGACATAAACAATCAATCAACTTAACTGATTTCTCAAACTCATGACTTCCATCAAAGCAGACTGATTCTGCTCTTGAATCGTCGAAACTTTTCCCTCTAAATACCTCGTGTAATACGGCGCATTTGATTGAGATATGCAAGTCATTGGCATTTGATCAATTTTACCTGTAAATTAAATCATTCATTTCAAACACTGCGTTATTTCCCAGTATACCACAACACTGAACCACTAGTCATTGCAATTCACGATAGGATTAAATCCGCGAGCGCAAATCCTCTCGAATTGCGGCGAAAGCTCGTAATATATATATATATTCTACTTAAATATTTACATAGACGCAGCTGTTACTACTTCGAAAGCTCCATGTACGATTCTTTCTACTTCTCGATGCATAACAGCGGCAGTACTACGGCGAGTGAAGGCGTTAAAAGTTTTATTGTTTTAGCAACTGTAAACGAAAGTTCCGTATGTCTACGTATATATATATATATATATAACAAGTGGATGCATTTTTTAAATTACGTTATTCTAGCGAAGTTTCTACTTTTGTGACAACATTCTTGGCAAAGTGTATCAGATCGACGTAAGCTTGAAGTAACGAAGTCAGCCGATTCGAAAATTTTTCATTTCTCTTTTACAAGCTAAGTGTTAAGTCATATTTTTTTGTGAAGAAATAATTGTTCTTATCGAATTATTATGATAATATACAGCGCAGTGTATAGATAAACAGGTGGAAGATACAAGATACAAAAGCTAATTTTTTATAAGAGATATTGCAAATTTTGATAATTAAAATTCTCTTCTATTTGATGTGAAACCACCTGTAGCTTTAATGAAACGGCAGTAACGACAGTTCTACTTTAATGCGTAGTGCATTTCTTAAAGTCTTCACCCTAGCTGTATTAAATGTGTGTTTGAGACAGTTTTTAATTTCGCCGGTGTATTAACCGAGTTTTCAACCTCTTCAAACCTTTTAATCACTCGACGGGTTATCTGCAACTCATTTCCGGGGGTATAAAGTTTCGAGATAAAGATCGTATTAAAGTTCGTAAAAGCTGGTCGGAGGAAAAATTATCTTTCCTTATTTTTATCGCCTTAGTTGTTTTCACGCTCGCTTGTCGAGTGCAGCTTGAAGCCGCCCCCCTTTTTTAAACATTCACTTATTCTAGCAGTGAGAACAAAGAAATTGGCCGAATAAAAGTAAATTTAATTGAGGTCATTTTGATGCGTTGCTTTGTAAATCGCATTAGAAACTCAACGTTCTCCGTTGGAATTCAACGAAACTTCATATACGTTCAATGAAATATTTATTTTCATTTTGCAAATTTTTTCTCGCTACCCATTAAAAAAAAGGAAGGCAAATAAAGCGTTTAAAAAATCATGCACTAATATTGGAGTTCACTTTAATTTATCGTTTGGTCGGAAATTTTTTTTTCTGAAGTATGTTTCTCTTGAAATTCCTTTTGATTACTGCAATTATTTGCTTTCATAGTTCGTGTGAATTGATTTAAAAAAAAATGTGATAATTATTTTTTTTATTTTGATTACGGGAAAGAAACGGAAAGTATTCTCTTTCAATCGTTATTGAGTTTTTCAGTTTACCATGCTTTCAAATACATTAGTTTAATAAATACAAACCGTGTAAATATTGTATAAAACACTCTATTTCTGGTTGACAGAACAGCAGCTTTAAGCGTTTTCAGATACTTTTTTAAAATTTTCATTTTTTAATCTTAATCTAATTTTTACATTTAACTGTAAATAAATTGTAGACATAATTTTATAAATAAACGTATTTAAATTTATTGAATTTTCGTTTATCAAATTCAATTGTTTCAAGCCCGTTGAATAATATTCACATAACTAGCCTAAAGATAAGTTTGATAAAAATCGTATTTCTAAAACTATCATCAAAATATATACCATTCAGCCTTGTTTCCCTCCCAACTGTTAAATAAGTCCTTCGAAGAGGATCTTCAAGTATAAGTTGACTTACCTATTTGTTGGGATCGCAGGTGCGGCTCTTCGTTTAAGCTAAGGCTCGTCCGTGCGCTATTGCAGCAATTCGTCCAGGTCAGGTGACCTGCAATCAATTATTTATCTGTCTGACGGAAGTTGTGAGCAGTAGTGTAAAACTTTGATGGAGGACGAGAAATTAGATCGACGTTAAGTTCTTCTATTTGGTTCTGTTACAGAAGGATCTCCGATAGTTCAAGTGAAGGTAAGGGGGGAGCGGAAAAGTTCTTCAAAGTGCAATCTTCCGGTGAGATCTAAGATCCAAAGTGATTTTATTGAGTTGAGAGAATCTGTTTAGTCAAGTTATAATCGAACTCCGGATGACTTGATAATCGTTACTTGACTCGAACGTTTCGAATAGAACGTTTGTACTTTTTTTTCGACTGCGACTAAGATGTTATTCCGATTGTAATCAAGGTCCATTTATTTCGATCTGACGGAAGTTAAGTTAGATTAGTTAAAAATGTGTTATTATTTTTTTCCAATTTGAAATACTCTTCCATTTTTTATATCCTTTCTTATGTAAGTTGCGTAAATTTCTCGCGTTTTTTAAGTAAATATAATTTCTCGCCAGCGAGAAATAAATTATCGGAAAAATGAGAATGTTCTAACGTCGATTGAAAACTGAAAAAGGTTATACTTTGTAGACGTTGAGCTAACCTGCGTCGTAACAATTCGAGCTAAAATTGGAGGCAGCGGCGAGAAACTGCGAACGAGGTGTCCGATAATTAGTGCTCGGAAGATTTTTGCCGTTGAAATGATTGCCTCGAATCATGATTGGGTATCCTTGCAATGTAAACGTCACTTGGAAACTTCCGCCTCTTCCTCCTTTTATGCAGCTCAAGTTTACAGCGGGCGGCAGTTTTAAAGGCGAGAGACTGATTTTTCCGGTAAGCTGTGGTAGGCAAATTAGTCGGTTTAAAAACTAACCCTTCTTTCTGTCACTTGTCAATTTTTTACAGAGGCAGTTGTTTGTGAATTGACGCAGTTTGGAAAAATAAAAGTTTTGAGATAAGCATTTTTACCCGGTGAGTAACTCTGTTGGTTTGTTCATTATTTGCATTAATATACTTGTGAGAAAGTTACGAAAGCCAATTAAAAGTTTCTACGGATATACTTTATTAGAATTCCAGAAATTAGATTTTTACGCTAGGGCTAATAAAAGAATGAAGTAATTTTTATTATTCAAATAGCGAAAAAAGCAATTCAAAGGGAAAGTAATTACGAAGAAGTTTTGCCCGCTATCGAAATGACACCGACAGCACAATTCAATTGAAATGATTTATAGTCATGAAAATTATGAATAACAGTAAATCATAAAAAGGAATTGATCCTTCGGTTCGTAAAGATAAACAACAGGACTTTTTTCTCATACGATTACAGATTTATTCTGAGTGTACATAAGCAATAGATCACATTATAGATCACTTTTCAGTTACACTTAAGGTTATTGATAAAATATTATCGTTGAATAGTTCCTTAATATTTGTTAATTTACATATATAGATATATGTTGAATAGTTTTTTATAATATAAAATTTCTATTATGCGCTACTAAGATTACTTATTTTTACAATGGTCTTTTATTATAAATAAATAAGTTATCTCATGTCTCGATATATTTTGAATGTATATCTAACTAACGTTTAAAATATGATTTCGATGAATGATAACAAATTATTATTACAAATTTTTTTTACTTACAAACTTAATTAGCTGACCTGTAATTGTGAATGTAATCGTCTTCAATATTACTGTTACAGTAATAATAATACACTACATTATATATGTATTACATATTTTAATATCTTTACGCTTAAAATATATTTAAATTCATTGCTAATGAGCATTCGCACTATTTAACGATTATTATCATATTCAAAATACAACACTTGCTGTAAATATAAACCATTATATATATGCCAACAAGTACTCAAGTGTCCTTAGTTCGTTGTACCAAGTGCTGTTTTAATAAACTTACCGTCAAATGATTATTTTTTTATATAAATATTTACTTTTCTTGTTGTAGTAATGATTATCATAATAACGTATCTTAATATCGAAGTTATGTACATTAATATATAATGCTTGGTTATAAGTTTTTCTTACAAAAATCATAAATTGATATCATACGTCAATAGTGAATTCCTATAGATTTTTACTTATGTTTATATTATTTTATTTACACGTGTACTTTGAGCGTAGCTTTTCCTCTCGAGTCTCAAAGTTATGAGACAAGTAAGTTTATTTTACAATAAGTTAACGTTAATGCGTGCGCGAAACAATTCTATAGCGAATACACTTTACAAAAATAAGTTCTTAACTGAAAGCGCAAATTTAAATGTTTTAATCGAGAAATATTCGATTCACAGATGAACAAAGATGACGTGTCACGTCCGGGTGACTTATTGCTACAAAATTAATAATGTTGTTTTGTGTCTAAGAAAATAGCTTAATAGTACAGGCACTTATACGTTTTTATAATTTGTTATTCAGAAGAATTTGTCAGTATTAGATATGTGTGTATAAGCAGGCGTATGTGTTTGATCGAGTGGAAGTATGAATACGAAGCAAGCGTGCACGCAAATGCTGCTTAGAGTAGGTAACACGTCGCACACAGAAGACAGAGGACCGATTGCAAGTTGTCAAAGCGGAACCTTCCCGTATGCAAGAAGTTTCGGAGAAAGAGAGTAGTAAGAGAGTTGATATATGTTTACGTGCGTGTGTGTGTAGGTTTACATTAATTTAAGAAAACGAAACACTTACTCTTTGAAGTTTTGTTTACGTAAACTGCTCGGGTGAGTGGAGAAAGACAAGGGTTGGTTTTACCTTACTAGTTGGTGAGCTGATGGGTCGTTGACCAACCGTTCAGGCCGATATCGTCGATGCAACACTATATATCTGGCTCTTTTTACTTTCCAAGTTTTTCATTGTTTATTGTCGATTTTGTCTAATTAATACGGTTCGCGCAATTTATTATGGCTAATACTTAAAAATTGTTGTTTATCAATTTCAATAGTAATACATAATATTAATTTATTAATATTCGATATTTTGACACAAATCAACGAAGGTTATGTGTACTCTACGTAGCTCGCTTATCACTCGATCGTTTCCTTACGCTTCTCAAGTTTCGAAGTATTATTTTATTTTGTGGTTTACCTATTTTTTGACGACAATTTTTGACGGGTACTTTATTTCGGTGTTCTAGACAAGTGTTCGTAGTGTGTAATCGTGTGATTATTGCAACAGTCGTAAGGTTTGAAAGTTATTTATTTCAGAGTCGTTTGTTACTTCGGTTTGTTAGGCAGGCGTGAACTTTGGGGCTGCGTAATAAATATACATCAAAATGTACATGCGAGTGAAATGCTAAAAACTCGTAGTTTTGTTACTCGGGTGGTTTCTGAGAATATTCCGTTTCTCACGCTTACATTGATGTTTTCATCTTCTATTCGAAAGAGGATATTTTCCAGTTTGGTCCTTAGCTTTAATAGATTGCAAGTGCGTGCATGAAAACGTGGTACATTTAATCATATTTTAGTACGACATACTAAAACAATAAAATTATATCTGAATTAGTGTATTTTCTATATTTAGCTTATATTTATGAGCGCCAGTTGAGCTTAATGCGCGGTTTCGAGTCGTGAGCTGACGTGAAAAGGGGGAATGAATGCGCGTTAATGTATATGCCTATATCTATATATATTGTGTTGTGGCTGCGCTTGCTCGTATCGAGGCGTCGATACGAATGCGATGAAGCTTGCGCGTAGGGGATATATGGTTTACAAGGGTTTTCGTATAAGTAGACGTATTTTGAACATTTATCGATTTATAAGCGGACGCGACAGAAGTATTCATTTAGTCGAAAGAAAATAGCAATATTTTTAATAATACATGTCAGCCGTAATAAATAGTAGTCGAAGAAGAATGTCGAGAGAAGAATGTTCATAAATATTTTATTCATACGTAAATAACTATGCGCTTCTTACTTAAATATTTGAAAAAAGTTCGATAGTATTATAAAAATAACTCCCTTTATAACACTTATGTGTCGTTAGTATATCATTTAAAAACTCAACGAGTTGGAAGAATATTGAGCTATTGGTTGTATTTAATATAAACCAATCAGTTTAATACAACAGATAATTAAGAAACTTTTTTAAGACACTGTCGTACACAATAGAATCGGCACTTAATTGTGATAAAGATATTTACCACGTAGCTACTTGAACATAATATGAAAAGTTTTCCAAAGATATCGTAATAAATCGAGCACTAAATTGCTTAATGTATGTACACGCGATACTTTCCAGTTTTTCGAAATCAAATCATTTTATGTTCTTACTATATTTTTAGCTATTTTCGTTAGTGCATATTTATATTTCCATTTAATACTTCTATAAATACTTTTTTGCTAATAAACTGTTTATTTTGTTAAATTTTTTTCTTAAGTGTTTTAGAAGGAGGCCAACATTTTTGTTACTTTTTCCAATCGCAATAATGATTTTTTCATCGCGAGTGGTAATACTTGCATCAGTTTTAATGTACATTTTGGCAAACAATGCGAAATACGGCTACAGATGAAATCTTAAAATCTAAATAATCGTGTCCCAGCGTTATATCAATAATCACCTTACCAATTGCCTCTACTATAACAGCCTTACGTACATTATAATATACATTTCAAATTTATACACAAAAATCTAATTTAATACATATTACAATAAACAATGCGTTACAGTACATTTATCAAGTATCGCATATAGGTATGAAATCATTACATTAAACGTCAAATAACATATCGCCGTCGTATTATCAAGCCTATTAAAAATTCTAATATCAATCTTGACACACACTTTCAGTTATTTATTGTCAGTATACTTCCACTACATAATATCTAATTAGCTGTGCACCAGTGAATTACAAATTAAATATTTACAATCAACGAAAACGAGAATAAATCGCGGTCTCGCCACACCACGCCTCGTTCTACTTAAACGCAACGACGGTAAAAAGGCGCTATCAAAAACGTTCAAATGTCGTTTAATAATTTTTTTTCTCCGATATAAAATAAGCTCCTATTATGGATGATGCAAAGCTTCATCCAAAGGAAGTTTCGCTTAATCTGCAACCGTAAATCAGCTATAACTGATATAACAATATTATGTATACTTTTTACGTGGTTCTCGCGAGATAAGGTGAACATATTGCTCTCGAAATGTTAGCTACAGAATATAGAAAAAAAGAATAAAGAATAAATGAAAGCGCAATCGCGACATAATGGAGCGAAAATAAATAGACCCGCGATGAGCCCGCGGAAAGCTCGCTTTCTTGAGAAAGTGTATATACACTTCGCGTACCAGCACTCGATCATAATCCCTCTTCCTTTTCTAAAAAAAAAATCTTAATCCTCTACACACGTATATGTATACATTTATGTATCTATGCTTAACGTTATGATATATACAGGGAAAGAACGATACGAAGTCGTATGAACTACTGACGCTCATCTCGCCTCTCAGAAAACAATCTCGATGACACGGAGCTCCGTGATTTTTATCCGATTCTGTACTTCTGCCGCGTTTCGTTCCTTTTCTGCCTCTTTTTGCTTCTCTCTCTTCCCGGACTATCGCTATCTTTATAAGAAATAAGAAACTTTACCATCCTTGAATTTTTCCGCTCGCGAAACTTTATTTCCGTTACTGTCACTTGTTTCTCTCTCTTCACTCGTAGCTCTCCGCGTGAGCTTTCCTTTGTGCGTATTTTTCATTTTTTCAAGACTTCGCTCTTTTCTCTTATTTCTTTTACCCTGAAACTGTATCGGGAGTACGAGACGATGGTTAGACAATTTTTTCGTTATTTTGTCTCTTCGGCAAATGGCTGATGCGGTGGCGCAAGATTCTTCTTCTTGGTATAATTTTAGAGCTTGTCGATGAGACACGAGTTTTTCGAGTCTGTCCACATTACATGGGGGTAATGTGAATTTTCAAAATCGTTGATTTAACTTCGAGCGAAAATGAGAATATGAAAAACGTAATATTTTTGGAAAAATATTTAACAATGATAATGAGTGTTCTTGTTGCAGTTGAAGCATAGACATTGAACTTTATGAATACATATTCTATGGATTATGAATAATGGTTATGAATATATTAGAAAAAACGCGGGAAAATAAAAATATTTTTACATAATAGCTGTGCACGAATTCAATGTTTTATTCAAAGTTATTTGATTGTTTATAATATAGCTTCTACATAACGACGTAATGCTTTGGATACAAGAATATGAAACTCAAAGCTTCTATTTTTTGGAATGCCATGTGCAATATTATTAAAACACGTAATACCGTATTTAAAAAAGTCGAACAATTTTTCGTTTAATTTTTTGTTGGCGCAAAAGCTTCATCAGGAGCATAAAAAAATAAATTTATTCCGCTCTTGAAAGTTTTGAATCGACCGACGTCCCGCAAGCTCATTTTCGATAAAATAATCCTGAAAAAATCAACCCAGATTATATTTCCTCACGTTTCCCATTTTTTTTGTTCATTTCTTCGACAACTCCCCCTTCTGAGCTTTTCTTCGTTATCTTTTTCCTTGCAAGCTGCGTCAGTTCTCTCGACTTCCTGGTTCATCCAAATATCTTTTCCATCAGTTGGCCTGTGCGACTTTTATTTATGACACGGAAAAGGGGGAAGAAGATATGGATTCGGAATGCAAAGGGAAAGAGAGCTAGATTTGTTAGTTTGTGTATTTATGTACGCTCGTGTGTGTAATTGTGCATATGTATTTGGTTACTGGTTTTGGATGTATGCAAGAACAGAATTGCACTTCCCATGTCAAGGTGAATTCTAAAGGTGAGTGCAGTAGAGCTTGAAGGTTCGAAAATATATGGGTTGAGATTTAACAGAGAAAGGTCTTTGAGCTGCGACATTAAACTCGTGAGAAGTTTGGCGCTTGGCTAAAGGTTTTTGATTGATTGCGTTGATTGAAAAGTGATTTAATTTTGTTTTCCTGATATTTTTAACGAAATTTTATGTCGTTGTATAAATATTTTGTTTTTATTCAGAAAAAAAGAGTTTTACGTTTATGCTTACATTTTCATGTCACGTATTGCAAACAGAAATGTATATGAGAATTTTTGGATCGAATTATATTCTTTCCTGCGTATCTTTAATTTTTAATTTGGAGCTGCTATAATCATATCAATTTACATTCAAGAGCATTATTCTATTACATATTAACACTTTGACCGCGACAACAACAATTTTCTAACTAATGTCGCGCTTTGTACGGACCAATTTCATAAACACGAACGTCAAGATTATCATAACGCATGCATATAGCTATACTAAGAAACCTCGTATATTTCCCCAACTGTGTGAAATTTCCAGGTCAATGAATCACAACTGAACGACGCGTCCAATAAACGCCATCGATAATACGAATCTTCCATAATTTTGCTCAACATTATATCTCCGCTTCCCGGATAAATGCAATTTTTTATCATCAATGCACAAATGCTACGGCAAGGTCCAGCTGACTTTTTGTCAAGGACAACATATATAGATGGAAAATCTGAGAGGCGAACGAGTGAAAGAGACTCTCAATTTTCGAGACGGAATTCAACTGTGTTCTTATATCTATGTGTGTGTAAATGCATGTACATTATACATACATATATATACGTACATATTCTACATGCGCGAGATATTCACACCGACTTATTTATATATACATATGTACAACGCATAATCGGACGTCGAGAAAATACATTGACGAAACATTCACTTGCCCTTTCCTTATAGAAAAACGCCATCTCTCCCTCTTTCTCTTAAGAATTTCCTCGATGCCACGATGATGATATGCGCCTTCTATCATGTGGTTCTTCGCTGCTACGGCTGCTGCGGCTGCTGCCACTGCTTTGTAATTCAACTAGACTTCGAGTTCGGACCTAAAAATAACCAGACGTTTATTAAGACCGTCAGCTGCCCTCGATGCAGTAGGAAGTTTTTTTCTTCCTTTGTTTTACATGAATCCCTACGAGGGAGAAGATTTTGTAAAAACAAACAAATTAATTAATGGTTGTTTCTAATTAATTAGAATTCATTAGCCAAAAACCCCGTTTTTTTTTAAAGGAAACAAGCTTGTAGTACTGCCATTTGCTATTTTTGAGCCGTGAAGTTTTAGATTTTAGCGGAGATTTCCGTAAGCTCTGTGGTTTAAAAAGTTAAATGTCGAAAACGTTTTTAATTTGAAGATTACTACAGTCGAAGAAATAATCCGTTGGACAAATTTGAATGATTTGAATGGACAAACTGAATATGGAATTTATTTACAAGCCGCAAATGTTGTTCTTAAAGTAAATTACACTTTGTCGAACATTAGGATTGAAAATGATTTTGCAGCATTGATTAAGTATTTGCGGTTGGTTGCCCCGAATTACAATAAGCTTCAATTACACTAAACATATTTTGAAGCAATAAAATGTAAAAAGCTCACTTATATTCCAATCTGTTTTTCACCTCTTTGAAAAAGATATTATTCTTCGTGAATATTTTTCATTCCATTTCCTTTTCGACAAACAGATTTTTGATGGCATTTTTATACAGCCATTAAAATCTTGTGATTTTTACATTGCTTTTACTAATGTATTCGCAATGTGGAAGTTTTTCGTCTGAAGTTTACTCAAACAACACTGAATAAAATATATACATGGGTCATTCACTTGCAGAAATTCGAAACGTTTCCGCCCGCACCAAGGGTAAGCTCGCATCTTTCTCCACTCAAAAGGACACTTTTTTCAACCTGCGATTTTCCTCAATTTATCCACAAAACCAAGAAAAAAAATCCCCAAAGACTCGAGGAGAAACAAACCCACGCGTAATCCCTCCTCCAATTACTCGTAGTTCACTTCTTTTCTCTCTCCTCGTCGCCACCTCGATCTACCTCAAATGAGCGTAACGAAGTCACTTAGCCGAAGAGCTTAGACTTACCGCGCAACGCCGTTAGACCAACGAGACCATAACGCGTTTTCTAGACGATGGATGAAGCATCGAGAGGTGACCGCTGCGTCGAGATGAATGGGCCGTCAACGACGTCGTAACGGTGGTCCTGGTGCTGTTTCCGTGGGCGCTCGTGCCGAAACAGTGATGAGGATTCGATGGACAAAGTCCAGAAAACCAAGAGACTGCTTGCATATTTCTGTTGGAAAAACAAATTTTTTTCATGCGTTTTATCGACGATTCGGTTAACAGAGTAATTTTAGGCTTGTACCTTTCGGGGAAATGTAACGAAAGAAAGAACTTACTTACATCTATCGGATAAGTGCTATTAATTCTGTTTTGTTTACTATCGATCGCATCTTTGAAATACGATTTGGTGGAACACCTCATTTACTGTGAGTTATAAATAAAGTCGGAAGAAAAAGTCATTTTTCAACCACGATTCACGACACACGGCCTGAACGATTAATTTTAATTACAGATCTAGAAATAACGTAATTATTGACGTGTGACAGAGCGCCAAGCTGCAAAAGCGAAAAGGCTCAAAAATAAACGAAATAAACAAAAATCACAACGAAACGAGATTATATTTGCGAAAAATACTCAATGCTTGAAAGTTTACGCCAGAACGAATTTAAATTTTATTTTTAAAGCTTTTATAAAACCACACCTCAATGGTAACTTTCTGCAAATCATAATTGTTCATAAACTATTAAAGCTCTTCGTTGTCTCGGGAAAACGACTGTATAATATGCGAATGTGATAAAATTAACGCTGAACAATTTTTCAAATTTCTCGTCACAGTTCTGATTTTCAGTGCTCGAGAAACGTGCATATCGCTTATTTATTTATGATAAAAATAATGTTCAAAGTTTCAAAACGATCATTTATATTTAAAGCCCGACTAATTTAAAAAATATTTCGTAATGCGCATAGGGTTAAACAGGCAATGCGTTACCGTTTTCGAGTACAAAAATCGCAAAGCCACTGTATAACTCAGTTCGCACCTTGGCGATCATCGCATTTGTCTGGCAACTCCACCGACGGCAAAAAAAAATGTTACTTCTCGATTCTCACAGACGCTTATACGAAGGTATGTGTACCAAGTGGTAAATTAAAATATATTCGTCGTCCCTATCGGTTGAAAATTCGTTAGCGGAACTTCGCAAGCAATTAAACAGACTTTTGATTAAGAGCTTCCCGGTGGCATTTCGTCTTCTCCGGCAGCCAAACGAGCTTGCAAGCTTGACTCGTAAAAGGAGAACACCCGAAGAAGCTTTCCGTACGTAATGGGAGAAACAAAAAATTGCAGTGGCTCTCGACGCGACTTTAATTTTAGAATAAATCTATTTTCGCAAGTACATCATTGACGCGAGTGTATATAGCGTCGCTTGTGATTAATTAACCTTGCGAGAGAGCTTTTTTTCTTCTCGAGAGAAGGAGAGCGGAAAGAAATGTATAACAGTAATTCCTCGATCACTAAGAGGATGAACTTTTTATTATGTATGCGGTGGCGCTCGTAAAAAGCTATCGCAGCCCGTTGCCTAATTAAAGAGCTTCGAGGAATCGTCGCTTTAAATCGTCTTGGGTGATAATTTTGTTTTGGTCATTACGCGAGTGTGCTTTCTTAAATATATGAAGCTCCTTATATACACAAGGCTTGCTGTTATTGAATTGTAGAATTATTTTATTGTACATTCCAACTTGGTTCTTTTCTAAGAAAGCTTTGCAAAGGAATACTTTTTATTTTTCGCAGAAAAGACGTTCGAAGTGTGTTTTGAAATCGATGTTATGACAGGAAACTTTAAATGGAATCAAAAGAACGAACCGTATTAAAATTGATTTATTTTATGACTATAAAAGTAATTAATTCAAATGAATCTTTGCGAAGAGTCTTTATTTATTTTTGTACGCAATATAAAATAAAAAAAAAATAAAACTATATAAATCCACAAGACATAACGCGCAAGTACACGGAAAGAATGAATTCAAGCTTGCAACTTTTGCGTTTGTTTTTTTAATGACGTAAAAAGATACAAGCTATAAAAAAGGCTTACTTTTTCAAAAATATTACACTCGCGTACTGAGGCTGCAACGCTTTCTCGGTAACGCCTTATGTACAAACAATTGTACAGGTTTATATACATATATATATGGTCGGGAATAAGGGAGGGTTTTTACAAGGTACAAATGGTTCAAAAAACGATCTGACGACGAGCTGATTTAACGAGGCGTAGAAGAGTGAATATTTCCATATTAATGTGTGCAGTCGACGTTAAGGGGCTTAAGTACATTTTTTACCAGAAACGCTAAACATAAATCAATAGAATGATCAATCTTACCGAAATCATAACGACACAATGTAGATTATGCAAATTTGTGGCTAAAAAACGCATTCACGATTACGTTACCCGAGAACTGGCGTATAATAGAAAGAAGCTTTGTACGTTATAGCAACATAATATGAACTTTGACAATTAGTGAAATTACGAGCTTTGTAACGAATAGGGTTTGACATAATTTGCAAAGCGACTATCTGAATTTTCGTATTATTTAAATAAAACGGTCTGTTAAAGTTTTTCATTATTGCAGTCACATCTCTCTGATATTTATTTCAATTGGATTCTACAAATCTAAATTTAGACTCGAATTTACTTCATTAATACTTCAAGTACAACAACCTATTGTCCAAGAGCGTCTCGACTTATTAATCGTAACTTTCGAAACGACGAATTTCCATTCCGAGTAAACAAACGATTCGATGACTTTCCAATTGTCATATAAAATACTCCACGCGACCACTCCCAAAATAATCCAATACCTCGTTGTTTCAGCCATAGACTTCCTCGTAAACTCTAGTGCAGTATATGAATGAAAACACATACATGCATATCAATGTATATATATCGAACTCGTTTACGTCTATATTACCGCGTCTTTAAAAAGTAGATATACCGAAGTATAGCAGCTTTTTACTGCGCGCGATCACACGATAATCGTCTGGAAAAGGCAAAGGATGACGATAAAGGAGAGCACATTTAGAGAAGTGCATCGTAAGTGAATCGCGACTTCCGCGGATCTATAGAAAAAAAGGCATAAACGAGTCGCGAGTCATTAGCTGTGGAAAACGATGCATATACATATACCTATATATACATACATGTGGATACACTTTTACGAGAAACATTCAACGAGTATAGACTGTTACACATACGTGACGTGAATTAATCGATCGTCGTAGAGGAATGTCTCTTCTTTATTTTTGTATTCTTTATTTTCCGCTTTTTTTTCTCTCAGTTTCGAAGAGACAAGCAATTTGTGTGACTTGTCTCGTTTAAATTAGTCTCGAGAGATATGCCACAACGCGATTCGTTCCGTTCTCTCGCGAGATCGTCGATACGCGTTCGAGTTCTGCATATTTGGCGAGAAACATTTCTTTTTCTCCTCCGAGAGTCGATTAACGGAGTAGAGAGGGTTTAACCGGAATTTCAGACGATAAATATCGAGTATAATCGAGTTATGCCTCGTAATAATTTTTGTCCCTGAGCGGCTGTCGTCTCGTTATAGATATATATATATATATATATACGTTGATATACGTACTACGAATGGAATATCGTTGGGAACTCTATATAAATGGAACAGTGAATTTTTCATTGCTTTTATTAGTGGCTCTACTTTTCACTTTAGAAACTGTGATTCTGAATTTTGCATGTGAAAATCCGTTCAAAGGCAGCGATCTCATTATAATTGGTATTATACTATATATAGCACAAAAATTGACAGACACTGTAGTGAAAAGTTACTGTTAGAATAGAGCTATATCTGGAATTATAATATTTTATAACTACAGCATGCAATCTCTTAACGTAGAAATTTTTTAGATAAATTATCACAGTATACGTACATTAACAATGCAAACTAAGATTATTTTGTGTCACAATGTAGTTATTAGCTTTGAAGATAAGAAACCCTAATTTTAAAGTCGTTACAATGTATTTTGATTAGTTTGTATTTTTCTTTATTTTTGCAATCTCTTCGCGTCTCTCGATGAGCGTCGTACGACTTTGAATTGTTATTTAATTACTTGCATATTAAGTGTAGTAAATTAATTTATTTTATAGTGACTCGTCGCTAGCTTTAAAGAGTCAAGATTTGTAAATTCTACCAATTTAGCCGTCGCCACTTTCAAATATTGTCATTTAATCTGCATACGTATATTAATACACAAAGCGAATTAATCAGCTTAATTAAAAATGTATTATTCGCCATATTCAGATTAAATACGTATATAATATTTTTGAATAACGATAATGCAACGACAATCGGTAAAATGTCACTGTTTCAGTCTGACAGGAAAATGAAGGCGAAACGGAACTTTAAGATTAAACATTCGACGCCTATAACAACTTACCTCACGGTTTTACAGAAGGGCGTGCTGAAGAGGCAGTAAATAATTGGATTCGCTGCCGAGTTTAGAGGCGCCAGACTTTGGATGAAAGTGGCGACCGCCGTGTTTGTCTGAGATGTCGGAACATGTCCGTAAACTTGTAGAAGATCAAACACAATATATGGGCTCCAGCACAAGATAAACACTGCAACAATCGAGAAATAAATGTATTAGAAGATTTTAGAGTAAATCTCAGAGGCATTTAGAACGTTTTTTATTCGCTGAGAGCTTTTTTCTTTATAGTGAAGATGTATGAAGTGAAATATAGATGTTGCTGTTTGTAAACTAAAGTAAACTAACATAATTGTACTCTACGTTGAGTGGAAAACTTTAATATTTACTCGAAAAGTCAAACTTGCTCTTTTGACACTAACTTCAGTCGTACCAGTGTAAAAATCTTTGTATAGGAAAGCATAAAGTGTATCTGTAACAATAGATTCGCAATTTATCGAATAACAAAGAAATAAATTCTGCGAGAACCAAAAATGCTTGCTACAAAAATATCGCCTTTGTTAACATTCTGAAATTGTTTGTTAACGTGGCATCTGCAATCCAATCTATTTCAGAGTGAGAATTCGATAATTATTTCGTAATATGTGATATTAATATTTTAAAATAACATATTCATGAGGCGTGAAACTGTTGTGTATAATTAAAAGAATTCATACTAAAAAAATTAAACATAAATAATTTATTGTAAATGGTTATGGAAAACATGTAAGAAACTGGAATGTATAAATCATCTTTTATTATCTGCAAAAAGGTTATTATAAATGTTATATTGTACCTTATAAGTTATTAATATTAAAAGCATGTACATCATCCAATGTATATCAACTAATTAATTCTATACAGTTTATATTTAATAAACTGTATTCTGTTACTTATATTTTTTAATTATGTTCGCTTATTAACAAAAGCTACTTTAATTTCGGAGAAATCGTCGATGCGTTGATATATGTATAAAAACAAGACATAGAAGCAAAATGTATAACCAATTTTCTTCTTTATCGCTGTTTATTTTATTTACATATTATTAATTGGTTGTGATACGTAAATCCTTTATCGAAAACATGATAATGTTTCTATTTTTTTCCTTTTAAAAAATGGACGAATTACGAATTAATCGATATTTCTTCTACGTGTACTGGATACCATTTATCATGTGCCATTTATTTCGGCAATCCAATTCCTGTTCGAAAATTATCGTGGACGTTGATTATGACATGGAATTTCTCAACTCTTGGAATTACGAAATTGTTTGGAAATTTCAAAACGGAAAGCATCTAAAAAGAGCGCATTGAAAATGTTATAGAAATAAAAAGCTTTGGGAGAAGAGAAAATTAACTTGAACTTTTGAGCATTGGGAGTATACGAAACGGGCTTTAATTAAAAAAATATATTACTTTCTTTGGCCAAAAAATAAAAATCGTTTTCTTTTAGCGAATGCAAGAGAAATTTTTGGTTTCAGTACATTTATTTTCCATTTATTATATTTATTCGCATGTTAGCTTTGTTGACAATGTAATTTTCTGCAATCGAATTATTTTTATTTAGCCTTCAATTTCACGTGTACATATGCGCCGAAATATGCAGATTGATAATATGTAATTTATCCAAAATCCTTATAAGTCGACAATGAAGTTTATTGATTAAATTACGTTAATTAAATTTCATTTGAAATTAAATATGTGCGCACGTAAATTACTTTAATTACACTCATATACATTAACGAGCTTACAGATATAAATGGTAAATTAAGAGTTGTCTAGAAAAGCA
The DNA here is from genome assembly GCA_018906985.1 of Apocrypta bakeri. Taxonomy (NCBI): domain Eukaryota; kingdom Metazoa; phylum Arthropoda; class Insecta; order Hymenoptera; family Pteromalidae; genus Apocrypta; species Apocrypta bakeri. The sequence goes on from JACCIA010000005.1 coordinate 10,447,801, forward strand.
ACTAAGATAGACAATACTCCATACGTATAAAGGTACAGTCGATACGCGCAAATAAACGACGGTGTAAATGTCCCTATAAGATCATTTAGATAATCCTTATTTACTGCAACTTTATCTCGTAATTTAATACATCTTACGACTTTCCAAGTGCCACTTTCATTCCTAATCATAGCTCCGATTCTTGTAGAAATAGTCAAGGCATCATAAAGCTAAAATCCCACGGTAATCGTAACAACTTTTATAGAGATAAAATCATTAAAGAAGCATTAAATATAGCTTTTCTACAATCGCAGTAGACAATATTGACATGAAGAACGTAAATTATGTAAATACAACTTAATTAGATTTAATAATGCCTTGACTATTTCTACGAGAAATCGAACTGTGATTCAGTGCTAAAGCGGCACTTGAAAATTCGTAAGATATATTAAATTACGATTGAAAGTGCAGTAAATACAAGAATTGTATAATGACCTCGCAGGGACATTCTTACTTTATAGAAATGAGCTATTGTTTATCTTGGATGCTTTTCTTGACAATTCTAAATTTATCTTTTATATGTAAGCTCGTTAATTGTACACTTGAAGTGCAATAAACCTTTATTACTATGGTAAAAAAGTGCTGTCTGCAATAAACAATAACGTGAAAACATTAATTTATAATTCGAAAACCATGACTCACGCATGCATAGGACAATCTTACGAGGCTCCCTATTTCGACTATTTTATTCATCATTCTATGTTGCACCACTTGCATTACAAACGTGTATCTGTGTATATGTTTATAATACAAGTTTAAATTACTATGCACAGTTTAAATTACTCGACGGCGGTTCGCACACAGAATCCTTATACCGAAAAATACCACTGACGCAAGCGAGTTTCGCGCGAATTCGAGAATTCGAGCGAAAACTCTTAATGAGAAATTGGATCATTGGGCTGGAAGTACGAATTTTGGCGTTGAAAATTCGACGTACAATATATATATATATACAATACACATGTACAGGTAAGTGTCTTTTTTGCCGAATTAAGCTTTTTCGCGTGTATTCGCGTCGTTATGTGCGGGAACGCGGTTTGATGAAAGAGAGCGAGAAGTAGTTATGTTGGGATGTGGTGGTATTTGTATACGTGCAAGTAAGTAGTGCGATGGGAATGAAGCGATTAAAATGTACTTTTTTGGCTTCTTTTCAAATTGATGGTTTGAAATCGATGGACGATATTTTCATTCGTGTAGAAATACCAATGAATGTTTACGTAGAATATGGAAGTAATCATCATCCGAAGAAAGAAAAATATCGATTAAGATTGAATTTAGAAATCAGTCGTTTTCAGGGCAAAGTGATATAATGTATGCAAATACCACCCGGTAAGCTCCTCCCGAAAATGATCCTCTGATTATTGGAGCTGTTATTTTTTAAGCTCAAGGGCATATTCGGATGCCAAATTTTTTACTCGTTTCATTTCTAATGCTAAATATCGGAAACTCCAATAAAATTGTTCGCTGATTATCGTTCTTGAATGCCATTTTCAATATCGCCGGTTCATAACTAGGGAAAAATCCTATAACTTTCGTTGAAAATATCTTTCGATACGAATCTGACTTTTTTAGTTATTAAACCGTTCTGAAAATGTTTGAACACCCTGTAAATACGTATCTCTTTGAGTCTTTTTAGACACACCCATTATATACGGGAGAGCCTTATAATTTTTAAATAGTCTTTTCTGACAGTAAATATTTTTTGAAAAATTAGTTTATGCCACCGGAAAAGGCATGTGATAAACTTAAAAAACTTTTCAGTTTAGCTTAGACATACGTCGCCAAAGAACGGAAAATCGCGTGTGGCGTTTTGGGCTGAAACGGGTTAAAGTGGATGGACTACTTTTCTGTTATTCGGAATCCACCGTGTTTAAATTATTAGGATGTGCTTTGAATCTTTACACTCAATAATGACTGCAGCTGATAATAAAATTGTAATAAGTTTAAAATTAAATTTATTTCTTACATCCAACGGTCTGAATGTTACGACTATCAGTGTGTACTACACCTATGTTCCGCGCTTGTTAGAGCTAAAAGGACTGAAAACCCACGCTGTTCGTTGCTATTTCGCATGTTTCCAAGAGCTTTGCAATGCAGCAACTCGTCATTAATTGCTAATCAAAGCGAGTGTTCCAAAAAGCATTACCTGCTCTTGCGCGTGCACATTTCTCGCACACTTGGGCTTCTGGAATATAATATCAAAAGCTTGAACCTGACTTCACATCCGAAAATTCAAAGCCTCTTCTAATTGCTATCTTCGCTGTACGGATTTCTTAATAAAATCACTGTATATTCCATCGATGTTGATCGAACTAACTTCTAGTACTATATTTTATGAAGTTCTTAATGCCATAAGTATATTCGGATTATCAATAAGATGTCCATTAAGACTAGGATTCAGTAGCAACGGAGACCAGCAAACAAACAGCTGATACTGAATTTTATACTTCACAACTTATTTATTGAAGACTTTGCAGCAGCCCTTGTTGGCGACGATCTATGTGTCGATGTAAATGGAGCTGTCTATACATTGATGGAATCCTGATAAAGTGCATATCGCATTACTGCCGAACTGATAGAAGGAAGTTATATTCTGATATTATATATAATGTTTGAGCCGCTTTATAGTTCGGTGGACAAGCAGAACATAATGTACGCCAAGCATCGACTCACACATTGTTCAGATAGTCGCATCTTCAAATCGCTACTCACTGAATATTCATGATACATTATAACACCCACCCAATAATTTTCCATAAACACAATGTTAGATTTTATATGCGAGATTACACAGGCAGTAGTGTAAAAGCTCAAATATTAATATTGTATAATAATCAATATAGTATACAGAGATTATGTTAAAATATTGTAAATAACTCAATGTTAAAAAGTGCGGATCTTTAACGACTGTTCCAAAATTGAAAAGCGCAGTTTGAGTTAGAATCTCTCTTGTGCAAATAAATTATGTGCATTTACATCTATAAGGCTCTATGTAAATATCAAACATTGACTTGGCATCAATAAATTCAAAGTAATTTTAAGATTAAATATTAAGAGTGAAAATATAATTTATAAATCATTTCATCAACCGATGAGATACCAATAAAAAGTTTCGAAATGCAACTCCTTCAAAACATATATATTAACCAGTTACAATATTGTATGCAATTTTCAGTAAAAAATATAAAAACGTATACAGAAAAATTAACTGTTTCGACCTAAGTGTAAATGTTAATTACATATGTAGGACAATGTTTCCAAATAAATCATTTTTGTAATTAGAATTATCAGTGAAATGTTACTTCTCTTTGTTGTAATCCTTTCAATATGAATGTAGGAATTTTAAATCAAATACAGAAAAATGATTCGAAATCAAATACTCGATTGTTAAGCAATTATTAAAAAAAATTTGTACATTTTAGAATGTCCAATTTCTTCTAATCATTCAATTCAAAATCTCATATATACATTCGTACTGAAAGGAGTGTATCAAAGAGTATTACAATCAAGTTAGAGCTCAATCTATCCATTGGTTGACTTTGAATCCTACGGTGAGTGAATGTTCTACTACTTTATGTTGTAGCTATCGAACGAACTTATAGAAGAGCAAGACCTTTCAAATAGAACGTAAAACTATCTTCTTTAATTAAAATAAGTGTAATATAATTACATTGTCAGAAATATTTTAAATTTTGAATTTAGTAATTTGTATTTCAAAATTTTAACTATTTTAACAATTTCTCGAGAATCGGTACTATCTACAATATTACAGAACTGTTTCAAGTAATTCCGATCATTCAGAGTCTGGACAGGTCTTTTATTTAAATAGTTTGACTGCTCTGTATTACGGACTTTTTCCGCGAATGTTAATAATTGAATCCAACATTCTTAGTACTCGACAATCTCATTTGCGATTACAACAACGGATCTTTTTGACGATAAAATTCCCCTCGTTTATTTACATCAACGCTAGATTTTCTTCGTTGAATCGATACTGAGAAAATTAATCAAGCTCTACTGAAGGTGAGAATGAAAAAAAAGCTGGTGTATACACTTGTAAACGCTTTTCCAGCTTCAAAAGGTTGTAAATAACTTTTTAAAATAAACTACACCGTCGAGTTTTAGCTTTCTCATCGCGCTCTTTATATACGAGGGCTTTAATTCACTTCCGCGGAATTTCACGATTATACGCCTTTCGCGGCGCACGCGAACATGACTTAGCGCAGTTTTCGCGCGAGTTTTAAACGCCCCGAGAATCTCGCGCTTTGTCGTCTACTCTCGAGGCGTCCTATTCTTCGCGAAGTTTTTAAGAGGAAATTATTGTTTTTCAAGGTAGTAGAGCGAATTATTGGGTCGTTAGCATAAATCATCCGCGCACAAAAAAAATAAATAATAACTCTGTACGCTGCGAGTTTTTCTTACGGATTCGCGTTCGTGTATAATATTTGTTCGCGAGAAATACAGCCCATTGACACGTGTATTTGCATCGAAAATATAAAATTATCAGTGTAAATAAATCTCGGAGGAGTTTTAAAGCGCGCCGGAGCAAGTATTTCTCTATCGGAGCGTTAATTAGGATTCATGAGATTGAATTCAAATCACGATTCGCGTGAAAATATGTTTTGAATATACCAAGATTGTTGTATATTGTATGTTGTATATTGACGTAGATTGTATAGAGTCATTGTATAGGTCTATTGCTCTGCCTGACAAATACGTGCAGCAAGGACCGTTTACAAGAGCTCTTTCAATTTCAAAAAATTATTTGAAGAAACATTTGAATAAATGAGATTTCAAATAGAAAACTAACTTTGCTTACAAGAATCTTACTTCGCACTTAATGCAAACTTTAATTCAATATCTTGGTGCACCTTTCACGACATCAATAATTTCACTTGCGTTGAGTTGGTTACTTAACTGAAGCTTTTGAAGACAAGAAGTTGAGACAATTCACAAAGAATATATTTAAATGTATACAACTTTTCCCCTACACAGTCTTTCATTAGACAATTTATATAGACTTCGTGACAAGTTCGAAGGACAAGGGGCAATGTCAGCTGAAAAATTTCTCGCCTGGATACAAAAAATGCCCTCAGACGAAGAAAAGAAGATATTGTCGTTTCCGGGTATGGATACGCGAAGATCGGATTTCCGACAGTTTAGTCAATTTCACCACTGAAACTTCGAGAACACGATTGCTGAAGGTGTACAATATATATATATACGTTTGTAAGAAATTTGAGAAGGAAAGAAGCTTCCGTAATTGCATACTATGGGCTATTGATGACGATTTTATTGGCGTAACGAAGGAATGTTTCAATTGGACGTATCGTCGGAATTTTTAAACTTTTATTTTCATTTGTTTATTTAGGTTTCTCGAATTTTAGATTTTTGTATTTTTTTAAAGCGATTGTAGCTTGTCGTGAAAATTGATCCCCACGCAACAAGTTCAAATGAAAATTCGATATCGAAGCTTCCTGGAAAAAAATCTGAGCGCGCTTAGTTTTCGAAAATCTATTTAAAAAAATTTGGAGTACCTGCAGAATACGTATATATCGCAAGGATAATTTGAAAGGCTTGTATGTAAGAATATTTTAAAATTAATTTTTCGATATTGTGTATATAAGCAAAGATAAGAAATGCTAATTTCGAAACTCACCGAACACAATGACGAACGTCATCTTGACCGTTTTGATTTTGGCCCTGGGTATAAGGCCTCGCGACGAGGCTCTTCTGGTGTCTCGAGATGGATCGTGCCTCAAGGCGCTGCTTTGTGCCCAAATTGTCCAGACGATTACCATATAACAACCGCCGATTATCATTGCTGGGATGATGAAGAGAGTCAAGCACACGATGGTCATATAAATACGCCAATTCGCCTGTGTACCCAAATCTATCCAGCATTGATTTTTGCCCTATCGAATAATTATACATTGTATATATATATGGTCTGTGTGTGTAAAATTTTAAGCTTTTTATAAATAATTTCATTTTTTTCTTTCGTAAAAATATCACATAGGGCTGTAACTTTACATTGCTTATTTTTCTATTAAAAATTATCCCGTGTTTTGGAAATATAATTTAATGTCGCTTTGAGATTAAATTCAATGTATAAAAGATACAACAAGACTTTTCCTTTGTAAACAAAAAATCGTTCCCATACATACTCGGCTGGCAATGACAATACTGTTCCATAAAAGCTGGACAAACTATTTTCTCGACAGGCAAGTAAAGTTTCAAAAGCGTTTGTTGTAACGAATTTTTTCTATTTACGTCCAGACAAATCGAGAGGTATTGTTCGGAAAATTTCCATGAATCCGCATGGGCATGTATAATATATATATATATTTGTGTGTACCTTGACGAGTTTCTCCTCGTAAAGGAAAATTATGGGTGCACTGAAAAGAACAGAGATTCCCCAGGCGGCTGTCACCAAAGCTCTCGCTCTGCACCCTGTGGATTGAAAAATATTTTTATTTCTTTGCGAAACGTACTTTAATATATCAAAGACTAATTAAACCTGTACATTATCTTGAATAACAAAATCTTATTATGTTTTAATTAGATAGATTTGATAAGGGTTTGAATTTCATTATGCGAAAATTATGACTGATGATGGATCGAAATAAACTGTTAAAAAAAATCTTAAATATTATTTTATTTACTGTATAACATTAATTATTGTGAAATTATTGTAGAAATGATGAAAACCCTTAACTTTAAACATGTGAATGTATTATATTATTTTGTTAATTGATAAATGTTAATTCATTAGTTAAAGTGAAGTTAATCATTGTATTATACACATGCATTAACCAGCTTCCTGACCGAAAGTAATGCTTCTCTCATCTGCGAAAATTTTAGATTGCTCTTCTTCGCGTCGGATATTCGAATAATAGCTTTACTCACGCATCGACGAAAGTCTACAAATTAGATGAATAAAAAAAATGTAAGCGGCTAAAAATCTAATAACACTGCGGAGGGGTATATACCCAATATCGTGGAAATTCCAAGGATAGATCGATGCGAAAAGACGCCAAGGAATTACGCCAAAATTTAATAAAGAAAGTAAAGTGCAATCGAGGAGAGCAAAAATTTAAAAGAAAAAAAAAGAACAAAAGGGAGAAAGAGAGAGATCGACAACATCGTAGGTAAAATATACGCGAATAGCTGTCGAGTGCACACGTAAAGGATACCAGACGGATTATTTAACTCGAGAAATTTTACGAGGGTTCCCCGAAGGCAATGGTATAGCAGAATGACATTCGTCGCGTCGAGATAGAGAGAAAGAAAAGGCGGTGAATCTTAACCCGCCCGCCCGTGGTTAAATTTTCAAATTTTTTTCTTAAAGATCGAGATACTACTCTCTTTCTCTCCACTCGAAGACATTAAATTTTAGGCGAGCGATGAATTACTTTCAGTTTTAAAAAATCACTTTATTTTCCGGCGATTTAGAGAAGTTTTTCCTTTCTCCTCTAACGATAAAGTATTATCTTTATACGAATACGAAACTTTGCAACCACCCCCTCAATGGGTCGTCGTAAAAAGACTCGCTCAAGAGGTGTAATCTTCAAATTTATTAGGAATCATTTTTTTCTGTTCTCGTGTGTGTGTGTGTGTGTGTGTGTCGGTCATGTTCGGGCGATAAAAAAAAAGTGCGGAGAAAAAAAAACACGTACCCGTGGATAGCTACTTTTCAAAGACAAAAAAAAGCCATTGGCTACGGGTTCCACTATTCGAATCGAAATCGATTACACTCGTTGTGTGTGACGTGTTGCTTTAGCTTGCGCTTTATTCGAAAAATTCTGCTGAATCCTAGGAAAATATTCAGAAAATTCGCAATTTCTACGCGGATTTAATGGGAATAGGTGTAACGATTTATTATTTTCAGAATAAGTCGTTGAAGTAAATGACGATTTCCTGTTGTGCGAGGATATCGTCGTGTTTGTCTAGGTAGCTCGTTTCTTCATTGAGCGGGTAATTTGAAATTGTTCCAATTTTACTTTTCGTTGCTTACTCGATACTCTATAAAACGGGGGATGAGATTTTGATAGGTATAATAGCTGAACATATATTGGTTGTTGAACTTGCATTGTATTCATTTTGATAAATAAATTATAAAACCGAAAAGCTGTTTATTGAAAGACAAAATTGTTTTCTGATAAGTAATGTTTGTTCTTGCAAATAGTTGTACGAATTTGGTAATTCAGCTTGAATCAATATCAATTGTACGAAAAAATTCGAATCTTTCCAACATGATGAAAAATGTCTTGTTCAAAAAACAGAGACGAAAAGTAAATGTCAATTGAAATCTTGTTAATTTAAAATCTTGTTATTCGTAAATAATTTTGATTAATACCTACTTTAATAGCAACAAAAGTGTGTTAGATTTATTCTATTTGCTAAAAGTATTACATCTGTAGTGGAAGGAATTCTGCAGAAAAGTAATCGAATACCAACGAAAAATTCGATACGATTTGATAAAAAATAAAAAATAAAACTGCACAGAGAATAAAAAAATTAATCTTCTCAACATTGAATTCCCCATCCGTCAAACAAACGAACACTAGAGTCGATACTTTTACTGCAGCATAGACACCGAAAGATAAAAACGGCGCAGTAAAACAATAACTCCCAAGTCAACTGAAGGGTGCGACAAACTACTCTAAGTACTACACCGCTACCTTGGGCAGTTTACGTACAATGTGTAATATACCTATATATATATACTTACAGCTTCTGGAGAAGTTCATCGGTCGGGTTATCGCGTCGTATCTGTCAATGGAAAGGGCAACGAGAACGTAGGTCGAGCTGTAGGTGACAACGACCTGCATGAACCTGATTATCTTACAGGCAACGTTGCCAGCGTACCAAGCGACCGTCGATCGCCACACGATATCCGTCAGTACCGATATTAAACCAACCATTAAATCTGCAACAGCCGAGACATTCGTCTTTATTAGGACCAGCAGTATCGTGTATCATACTCCCACGACGGTTCATAAATATCATTGATGATGGCTCTACACATATGTGAGTCTACCTATATATATATATGTATACAATACATGTATATTACAACACGGTGAGCTTTCGTAATTGCGGTGACTAATAATAGAAATCGCGAGTGGACGGGGTGTTTTCTCTGTAGATTGGTTTTGTTAGCTTATTTTCGCGAATAAAAGAATGATCGACTGTATTTATGAAGTTTACATTTAATTAACTTACTCGGCTTTGCGGTGTAGATTACAAAAGACAGTAATTATTACGCGCATTCGTGAACAGTAAATATTTCTATCGTCTTCTAAAGAAAATCTTTCTGAGAGTTTAAAGCAAAATGAAAATATAACTTTGTTGTTCGTGATAAAACAATTACACGAAGTCATCATGTATATAGCATACCTAATATTATTTGTATAAATGCATCGTTTCATTTCATACAAACGTAAATAGATATTTTTTTGATACATAGACCGAATTTTTTTTTCTCATCAAAATCCACGTTTACGACGTTGAACGATCGTAACAGCAGCGAAACCTTTACATAAAAGCTCCAACGCAATCGAAAAGTTCATTAGCAGCAAGTGCAGATTTTCGATAACAACTACAGAATAAAAAAAAAACATTCTTCGAGCTTTTTCCGATAACGCGGCTGTGAACAATAAAAACTTCTCCACGACATTGTGCAACTCGCCGATGATTATATTTTTCTCGTCTTCGCAAACGATTCTTGAGAAAAGTAATATATACATGGAAAAAGAAGACAAAGTACCTCGTCTTTTCCCCTGGCCTCGATCATTCGAGAAGATATTCCCTCTATACATATGATCCGTAAGAAAGATGGGAACGTTCACCTCTTACTGGCCGTTAAATCGAGCCAACGTTTAAAATTCAATTTAAGTTTAATTAAACCGAGGTAAGACGACACTATATATGTATATTTATATACAAGAGTAATCCTCGTTGCTTTATTTCCATCTAAATTGCCGATAATGCACCCGAACTGTCCGTGGGACTTTTTCGAAGTTGGCGAGAAATTGGTGAAAGGAAGAATGAAAAACTCTTTTCCTGGCTTTGTCAAACAGTCCACCGTTTGATTGTTGCCCTAACGTTATAGTTGAGCTTCATACGTGCATAAAAAGTATACGTGTATGTACGCTTATAGGGTGAGCTTTTTTCGATATATACGACGCAAAGCCGAGGATGGAAAAGTGGATCAGAGGGATTTATTGCTTGCGATCTTGATCGACTGAAATTTTTTTTTTATATGCTGGGAGTGAACGTTTTTTCTTTACGGTTATATGTATCTGAAAATCAAGTTCTGTTTCTGTACGAATCTTTGAATGACATCTTGTAATTGATTTCTTGAATTGATTCTATTTGACTATGGATTTTATGCATAAATGGAAATTCGTGCCTCACGAATGAATGTAGAACATATTTGCTTGCGTTTTCATGTTTATAGATAATTTTAGCGAAAAAGAAATTTCTGAAATTCCAATTTTTTAATGTAGTCGTCCAAATAGAAACGCGCTGACCCTTCAATTTTACGAAGGTTTTTCGTTAAAAAAATCAACTCAGCTTATTTAGTTTTGAGCTGTTCTATTGGCTTTATAAAATTATATTACCAATAATATTTATGTACGATTTCGTAAAAATTAAACCAACCGTTCTTATCGGTGCCCCTAGCATTGACCAAAATTTTTTCTGGCGACTGGTGTTACCTTTTTTCAGAGAGATGCCAGCCATCGACCAGTCGGCTGGCATCTCACTGAAAAAAAATTTAATCATATAATTATTATTAGTTAACGTATATATATATGCAAATGGAATTTCATATCATTCGTGCGTAAATTTTTTTATGTGCACAGAAAAATCTTAATAACTATAATAAGTGTAATAAAACGAAGTTATAAAAATGCAAATTCTCATAACTTAAATTTATATATATATATAAATTATTTTACTTGAGTGAAAAAAATGCTCACTGCGCCGAATAATTTATTGAAGTAACGCATTATTAAAGAAAAAGTAATTTAAACACATTTTCTCGATATTTTGTAATTTGATCAGCGGCATACCGATGGTTAAAACATTGTTAGATATCAAACAGTAGTTGAGGGCAGTGGAGACTCTGAGACAGTTGGCCAGAATTAATAAATTTGTGCAACAACGTCAAATGGTTGGTGCCAATTTTTACCAGGGCGTGCTCACAAATAATTACGTGGACATTAACTAATAATTTTTACGATATTTATTTTGCACACATATTCTTAAAAGCTCTTAAGAAACATTTATTATCTTTTCTTCAGAAGCGGAGCTTATGTTTTAAAAAAGACGCGAGATTTTGAGATCTTCAATACCACCACGACTTTTGTCTTGTACTATTTGCGTTAGATTTTTTATGTTTTTGTAAATGATAAATTAATTCCGGAAAATTATGATGACTTTCTAGGCATGAATTGTTAACAAGCGGAGCATCATCTGATGAGCTTGCGCCGATAAGCGAAAAAGCGAAACTTCACCGTAAGAATGTGCGTGTGACTTTAACGGGGATTGACTGATTGCCGATGATCGTAAAGTGCGAATGCGCGGAAGCTATATTTCCGTGGCTTTTATCGCGGAACACTCTACCAAGTTTTCCGTTGAACATTTTTGCTGAGACCATTTTAACCCCGATTGACTGACTATAAAAACTGAGTTTTGAAAATTTTTTTTATCTCGAAATATATGTTCTATATTTTAAGGGAGTGCGATTGAGTTTAATTGCTGGAAACGACATCAGGTGATTTATTGGTCTGTGAAATAAGATAACTTTATTAATCTGCGTGGAGATATAATTTTTATAGACGTAGGTAATTTCATAGCAGTACATTTTATATAAGTGATTGGCTATGTAGTTCAAAATCCAAGTTCCTAATGATTTATACATTAAAATATTGGACAATGTACGCTTTAAAATGGCAGAAGCTGTTGTACGCATCTAAAATCGATACACCATACATTTGTATACTATACATACTTTTAGTGCTGAATATCATTTTTTTTAATAACAAGACAAACTCTTAAGAGATAAATTAATACTGAAATCGAATTCATTAACTGTATTTCATTGGCAACATTTTTTATTAGGTTGTTAATATTTATTGTGGCGGGTCTTCTACTTGATAATAAACCACATTAACAATAAACAAAAATAAAGAAAACAACCAGCTCAAATCATTTTATTTAGGACTATAATGATTTTAAATAACGTTTTTCTAATAATTATTGTATAATTATTTATTTATTTATACTAGTTATATATAACAATTATCTGAAACGTCTATCTGACAAATATGTATCTTCGAAAGGTTTTTTTTCAAAAGTATTGAATTTTCGTCAATTAAATTTCCTATCTATTTTTCAAATTCAGCGTTATTTTTCGGATTCGCCTCAGACTCAATCAACTTCTGGTCACATTTCTGCACCCAGTTGTACAAAAAAAAAAACAAAAAAAAAATAAGTCTGATCTAAAAAATATTTCCTTCAATCGCCGCATTGTGTACTTTCTGAACAAAGCAAAGCAAAAAAAGAAACATCGCTATAAATAAGAATAATCTCGTCGACACGGGAATGAAGCTATACAAAAAGAGACGTTCGCTTGCGGATGCTGATATCCGCTCGGCTTATATACGCGCGTATAAAGATATGAGATACCGACTTATATATCCCAAATGCGCCTAAAGCCACACTGTATTCAACGGGCAAATCCTTGACGTACACTGCGTATTTTTCTTACTTCTCCGAGCGTCTCCTTTTATATATATATAACGTTATCTCTATCGAGCACTCTGACTATTCCCCATGACTGCACGTACACTTTTGCGAATTTTTCGCACATAATGGTAAGATTGTCTTCGATTTGCTTTAGTCGCAGATACGTTTGAGTATCGCGTTTTAAGACAATAGGAATATCCTTTTTCATTGCGCTGTGCGGATAGAACTAACTTACTAGCTTGGAATTATTTAATATTTCAAGGGAGAGATTTTCTATGTTCTGGGAAAACCTTCAATTACGACTCATCTGCTATTTAAAGTTTTTGTGTATTTTAAATGATGTAGTCATTGAATAGTACACATTGTAATAAGTATTCCCTCTACAATAGCGTGTTTGAAAGTAATTTTTCGATTATAGGATGTTCCATTACTTTTTAACATCTTTAGATTACTAATTAGTCCAACATAGAGATAGTTTATTCAAGCTATATAACTTGAAATTGTCGATTTATTCGCATTTTGAAATTCTAATCATTCATTTATATTCAATAATATAGTGATCGATGTATAAATATAAATAATAATACACACTCGCATGATAGTGTATTGCTTTTAGAGTTCACCTTGACTCCTAAAATCGAATATATATATATATATATATATATATATATATATAATATTAAATAGAAAAGTAACGATCGAAAAGTGCAAATTACAATAGACGCTCGTTCGCAACATTTATAACAGTAAGTATAAGAAGCAAATACACGCTACAATATATAATAATAGCCATGTCTTATTTTTATTTAATGATGAGCTATCCGAGTTTTTCTCACGATTACAGGAAAAAAAATTGACACAGAAATGACAATAAAAGAATTCAAGCTAATCTCCAAAGTATTTTTAGGCAACGGTGTGAAAATCACACTTCGACGCGTATATATTGTGATATCCGGATGAAAATCAGCCGACTATCCGTTTCTCACTGACTAAACAGCTCTTGCCCCGTAGTCGCGATACACCAATTTTTATTTTCTCCTTTCACTCCACGCAGTCATTTCGCGTTATATATGTATTCGCCCAACGCAGAGAACAATAGCCGATATATATATCGGTGCATGTATATATATAGGTATATAGGTATATAGGTATATGCGAGAGAGAGAGAGAGACAGAGAGAGACAGAGTGAGGGAGATGTGCCACGCGACGAAGTAAGAAACGGAGAAAACCTTATGGTACAATAGGGACTTCTAACGCGTACCATAATACGAAAAGGTTCATTTTGCCGCTGGTAGAAGAGTGCTTTAGAATGTTATGCTGGCGAGACTAAAGAATTACCGAATGCACTTACGCGAATTACGAAGGTTTGCTTTATTAATCAAGCGCTTCGAGGATTTGTTACCTTATCGGCTTTGGGTAATTACTATTACGTCTCAGGTGTGGTATATACATTTAATCGAGCTTCGATTTTCCTTGCGCCTGATGCTAAGTGAAAATGATGCGGTTATGTATATCTACGCTGCAGAGAAACTAATCGTGGCTGTTTGAAACACGAAAAGGTTACATAGTCAGTGTTTGGCGTGTGAATTATCTAAGTGAAAATCAATGGGATCATTACCTGCGAATGCCAGCTGCTTTATGAAGAAATTCATTCTCGACTTTCTTCTTTTACCGAAAATCAATCCTACGAGGACTGAAGTATTACCAACGACGATTACGGCGAAAAGCAGCCACAAAACTGTGAACTGTTCAGTCTGAAAGCAGATTAATGCAATACTATTAATTATTGTATTTATATTATTAACTAAATCTACGATTATTATTAATACTGACAAATTACGTGATAATGAGCATATTGAACATCTTTTTCATAATATTTGCATTGATTAACTTATTACATTCTATAGTTTTATTTTATGATAATATACATATGTATATATATAATACATAGATAATACTACATAATACTACTTTGTTAAATTAATGAAAGAAAAACTTTTCGATGATATTTTTCGTGCGGTATATTAAGTAAGTAGTTACGTAAGTAAGTTTTCGTAGTAAAATTAGACCGAAAGATCATTATGCAAATTTGTTGAGCATTTCATAAAAAATGAGCTACAAAACAGTCTCATCTATTTATAGTTATAAAGTTGATACTTTAATATACTTTAAATTAATTATTATTTGCAAACTTGAATGAAACAGTTTTATATTCAATTGTACAATCAACTTGAAATATTAAAATAAGTCACTCGGTTAATAAATGCAAACTACCTTGTTTGATTAAAAATCATATAATGTATAATTTGTTAAATAATTGAACTTTCCAGGTTATACCAGAATTCTAGCGCTAGAAAGATAAAACAGCAAGAACCGCTAATATTCTGGAGAAAGAAATGTGTCACTTTCACACGTCGATATACGATGAATAAAAAATGATCTACTCTACTCTCTTTCTGTGTTTCAAAAAATCCAATTCACACTTATAAAGCCACTTTCTGACAAGTACCTCCATCAATAACCAATAAGTGTGTAAAAATGTATTACTATCGATGCTATGTAAATTAATGTTGTAACTGCTGCTGAGTTTGTAAAAGGAAATTTTAGTTTTTCTTTGTGAAGTATCCTCTACAATGGCATATTGTACGGAACAGAGAAAATTTAGAGGTATTTTAAAAAAAGGTTAAGCTGTTTGTACAAGGAAGTGAATGAAAGTCAAAATATATGCTTGACTGTGAGGTGGTGTCGTACACAGTACAATATTAGCACGAGATACAAAGCTTATGCGAAAAAATAAATAATTATAAACTTTGGTGATATTATGCGTATAAGTTTCTATATCGTCAAATATAGAATGCAGGAAAAGTTACAAGTAGGAAAGCTTGAAATTAAGCAATTTCATCGTTTCCTAGTTAGCATTTGGTTTGAATGAGATATGGGCTGAAACTACTGCGCATAACTTCAATACTCTTTGGTAAGGGAACATTCTCACTAAAGTTTCAGCCAGACCCCTTTCACGGAGCCTCTAGGTTAATCCTCTTGTAATTACAAACTTGTTAAAATTTTACTCAAATTTTATGTATACCTTCGGAATATATACTATTCCGCTTTTCAGATTTTTACGATTTTTTACATCGCTGCAAGCTCGCTAGCTCGATTGCATTATGATTGAGTTGAAATTTTCTTTAAAAATAAAATCAAATAAATATATTTCAATATAGATAATAAATCAGGCATCTGCGTAATTTTCCGCATATTCGTAAAGCTTTGTCGGGCTTCTCAAATTTTAACGAGCTTTTACATCCTACGATCTGCAAGGTATAATTGAACATATTTTATTTAACCAGATTGTTTACAGTTTCCTTGAAACTTTTCTTTAAAAATAAAAATCTTAACAAAGCTCACGGATCTTGTACCAACGAACTCTCCAGATTTTCACAAAACATAATTTGACTTTTTAAATTCCCCACGCTTTTACATCGTAAGCTCTACCGAATACGGTTTATTTACGTAGAAATTAGCTTTAATAATAAAAAGGAATACAAATTTAAAGAAAGCTAATAATAACAATTCTATCACCCCAATCTTCTACGTATTCATATCTATTTGACTAATTATCCGTACAATAGCAAAAAACGCACGAAGCGGTAATTAAAGCTAAACAACCAGTAACATCGAGTTAAGTAAGAAATCGAAGATCGCCGACAGGCTAATTGCAGAGTGCGAACCGCTTGTAAATCATCCTCCCAAAGCCCGTGGGGGAGGAGCCATTGTACTAACGTCAATTTATTGCAAGTACGACAACATATCCTATAACCCCATAACCCATAAAATGTGTTTCTTTGATGCATTGAATACGGCTTTTTCGCGTCTAATAGACTCTTCTGAACACACTTGGAATCTTGGCGGGTGAATCGACCCTATTCGTTTTAAAGCTTGGTGTGATGCTCAAGTGGCCGGGGATATATTTTTTTTTCTTTTATTTAGGATGGGAAAGGTTTTTGAAAGCTTCGGTTATACCGAGTGAATAAAAGACTGGATTATCAGGAAACGCTGAGGAGGCACTTTGTGATTTACGTGTACCTGAGTTTACTTGAGCGAGAGTTAATTTATTCGAAGTGATTTGACATCGAGATGTATAAGTCCGCTCGATTGAATTTTGACGAATGCCTTAGGGGAATTCTGCTTTATATTAGTGAATATATTGAATGCTATTTACTTTGTCTTTATATTGTGAGTTATTAGGTTGTTTTATTAAATTATTATTAATATTCTGCAAAAGAGTGTTATTTTTCTCGGTAAATTATTGATTGAGATAAGTTAAGTTAAATGATGAAATTTATTGAATATTCATATTAATAATGCACGGGATCGAAATTTCATGAAAAATGTGAAAGCGTTGCCTTAAATTCGGTATGATAGATTGTTATTTCCTTGGAGTATCATTGACATTTGATACTTCATACTACTTACTCTATTATATATTTATTTAACTTTTTAATCGCATTTATTATTAGTCAGTACTGACATATATTCGAATTAAAGTAATATTTGTATATATTTTATTCTACGTAAAATCACGTTGTCTCAAAAGATTTTCGTCATTTAATCGCAAAAAGGCTCTGACAAATCGACCATAAATCAATAAGTTTTTTTTCTTAAAAAAGTTTAAAAAGTTCTTAAATAAAAACAAACGAAATCACGATTATTCACACAGCTTAATTATGGCGAAAGTATGTTTTTTCGTCGTCGGATATAATGCCAAAGCTGATATACTAAAACATGTGTTCGAGCTTTAGTATGTGTCTTATAATGCAGGTGTACATTAAAAAAAAAATTGTTTGATATCAAAAAATACTTTCTTAGAATAGACGTAGGAAAAGATTTACTTGAATGTTATTATATTTATTTGAATATAGAAATTTAGTATAAATATCGATAAAATATAATAATTCGATGTTCATATAAATGTGTTGACTCCCAATGTCTACTTATGGAACTGATCAAAATTTTTAGATTTAATAAAATTATTTATTAAACAGTTACACATTTAATTTTCAAAATATTATTTGATAAATTAAAAAAAATGTTTATTTGTTTGCAGTAACTAACGCTTTGATGAAAACAATTGTACTCTCAAATTGATATATCATTTAAAGCAAAAATGTTTTTTAATTCGAATAAATATCCACTTCAATCAAAAAGCAAGTTTTTGAAAAGTTAAACTTTAAAAGTTTAACTTTTTTCTGCGTATATGATATAGTTAAGCGAATAATCAAATGTTCATTATGGTGAGTTTCTGCCTGCATCTACGCTCAACGTATTCCACATTTTCCACCATGAAAACTGTGTTTGTCCAACCCACAAACAAATGTCTCTTAGAAACATATGATCTGAAACAAACCATTCGTCTCTCTTTCTTTCGTGTCTACTCCTGTTCTCCAGAATTAACAGCTATTTCGTGCGAAAACGATCGAATATCGATAACGTGAACATATCGGAAGACATAAACCACCGACATATACGCTTCAACACAAACACACATATACATGATCCAGAGCCACTTCCAATATATATCAGCGTGTAATTACGGTGACTCTTGCGCCTGTTTGTCGACGTATACGTATATACATGTGCGCTGGAGGTCGTAAATTTGCCAGTGAAACTATGTGCGCTTCGCACAACATACGGAAATCCGACTGCGAATACACGATACACATATAACCGATGCATATGAGTTTCGCGAAGACATTCGCGAATCGGTGTAGCGCGATGATCTTCGCGTGTACCGGCAATAAAAGAGGACGAGTAAATATAGAAAATGAGATTTGCCTTGCTGATGCGCAGTTGCAGAGATTGTTTATGGAAAAGATTGAAGTTAAGAATATTTTTTGATGCGACAGTAATTATGTATTGGAATAATTTTTCTGGATAGTTTTTTGGGTGGCTTCAAGTTCGAGACACTCTTTCTTTTTCATTTCATTTTGTTGCGACGACATTTATTTCACACCTGTGTGTACAGTCGCTTGGTTTATTGTAAGTATAAATAATTTTTACGATAACGCAGTACCATTGTTTACTTTGACCCAAGAACAATTAGAATTATGAATTTTTACTGAAAATAATAAAAAAATTCTTTACTTTGTTATGTTCATTTGCGATTTCTATTTTCTGTCGCTATGATCGCTTATTCAAAGTTTTTATACGTAGCATTAAATAAAAACTTTTAATCCTTACTTATTTGTATAGTTAGAATCATCGGCTCAAGCCTTGATACTGTACTTAATCTTTATGTACAATACCTAAGAATTTAAGAATAAATAATACAATGATCGAAATATTTATAAACAAAAAATATTAAAAATAGCGCAAGAAATATTTCTATTCTGTATCTTTATATAGTTGAAAAATCCACAAAGAGCGAATTAAACAAATAGAAAAGACATAAATTTACGAAGTGCAAATGTGCATATTTGCGATTCCTGTCCTTATACTATGATCTTGGATTTTTCTTTCAAAGTTAAACAAACTAACCAGTCAACTTACCAAAATTCGTATTATTTTAAGTTTCTAAAAAAACAAAAAACTGCATACTATCATTGGAACACTCACTGTTATTGCAATATATATATATATATTTTCTTCCTCTGACCTAATGGGCAGATTATAATAACATACGCACAAATAAACATTTATATAATTATTGGACTTTGATAAAGTATCAGCTTATAATTAATAACTCCAGAATTCATCCCCCCATATATACGATATTAATGTGCTTAAATGCATATAAAATTAGTAACATCAGCTCCATCAATTAGGACGTTTTATATATGACTTGACATTTCAACTCATTGTATTCGAAAGCACATTCAATTCTGTAATGCTATCATATGTATAGATGTACAAATGGACTGTGCTTACTGCCACATGTTTCTGAATATCCATAATAAATGAATATATATATATACATTACATGGATCACCACTATACTATTTTCTGTTGTATCAGTTCCCTCGTACTCTACGTCCTTCCGTAAACACGTTATTTTAATTCGACTGCCCAACGTTGCGATAATGTTGCACAGCGATTTCTGATATTCATGAATAATGTAAGGTACTTGATGCTGACAAATTATGAAATCATTCACAGTTTCAAAGGTATGGACTGTATGTTATTATCCAAATTTATGCGATAATTATTATTTTCGACAATATTTATACATTTAATAAATATGCGTCTAACTTATTTATACCCGAAACGCGAAACCGCTTCTTTTTTTTAGTTCATTCTTCATTGTGATCGAATGTTAAAAATGAAAGGTAAACAAGAATAATAAATTTCTTTTCGAAAAATTCAAATGTATATTACGCTTCTTCAAGTGACATCAAGCTTAATTTAAACATGTCGTTCAGAACTTCATAAAAATACACTTTGCGCGCTTTAAGCTTATCGTCACTCGGCTCTTCGACTACATCTCCCTTAAATCGCGCCGCTCGTTTTCGCGCTTTCTGTCTGATTCGCAAAAAATCAAGAACAGATTTTTTGTCCTCCCCCCTCTAAAAACTATATATATATATATTATATGCCTATTGTATATTGTACAGTATAATATCCTTATAAATAGCATCTCGAGAGCAGAGCTGTCAGTCTATCTCAGTTACGACTCATTTGGTCGCCGAGTTCTTTCAACCATTATTGCGTAACAGTTCCGAAGGACGACTGTTATACACACGCGCGCAGACACACATCAACATTCATTTATGCTTCTCTCGCACAGAGATATCCGCAGAGCTCATAAACCCTCAGGACTAGAGCGAGGCTTATAAGGGCCTTTGCGTTCGCGAGTTCGCGAAGGGAACGGAGGGAGGGGGAAGATTCTTTGCATCAAGGTCACAGAAGAGGATCACTTGATCGACGGGGTAATAGCGCGCGATCGTTATACAGCGTTGACCTTTTTTTTCTCTTTCTCTTTCTCTGCGTGATTGGGAAGTTTCGCGGCTAAACGCACGCTTGAGAATCACAATGGAATCGGCGTTTAGTTTTAATCACTTTAGGTGCTTCGGAAGAGTTTTGGTTTCATCGCCTCAAGTTAGATATGTTATACTTGTCTGTTTGTGCATGCTATATACATAAGTTTTTTTTTCGCTCGATGTTTATTGAGGGAAGCGTGAATTAAATGAGGGTTCTTGACGTGTTCTGCTTATAATAGGTTTATATATATATATATATATATATATATATGCGCGTATACGTGAGTTTGCCTGTATGTGCACGGGATTCGTTGCCTTTAATGTCTGTGAATAAAATATGAAGATACGAGCAATTCCTCGGAAAGTCGAGCAGTTCACCGCTAAAAATGGATATGTGTATGTGTTATCCGTAAGCGGATCTTGTAAAATTAATGGTGAAAATTCACCCTATTTTCGAGCTTCATCTTGTAACTTTTAATAGGATCGTTCGCGGTTTTGTATAAATAATCTCTGACGACTAGGAGGTCTATTCTCGTTTAGATTCTATTTTTCAAAAGATCATTTCTACAGCCAGTTTTTGGTGATCAATTTGAAAATCCTTTAATTTGTTTATTTCATATGCTCAAAATATATTCAAGACTAACACTAGATATTATTAATAAAAAATTAATTAACTATTGAGCATAGATCGATCAACTCGCATCAGTTTAGTCAACACTTATTATCCAACAATAATCTCCAATCATTGAACTAATTCAGTAATATCTGCGAAGTTTTTTAAATTCATTGCAACTTTTGTACTTTATAGGTTTTAGGAATTTAGGTCATGTTGTGAATATTAATAATCAAAACAAAAACTCGGTTAACACCAGGATTTAGTCTGATTTGTAATGCGCATGTTTCACAACATATGCGATGTAGTCTAGATGTTGGTCTAACCTGTCAAATAAAATGAATTTTGCGAAAGAGGAGCGGCAATCCTTTGACCTTACACCTTTAATTTACACTACGCCTCATCAACTTATACAATGAATGTAAATTTTATTGACGTTAAGAATTAATTGCAATAAAGAGACTATTTCGGCTGATTAATTCTCTCGCAGGATACAATTAGCGTTCACACGAAGATGTGGATTTTCAGAATCACGTTAACAGCTCTTATTTCACGCGTCCTTGCGACTCACGATGATTGACAATCGTCTCTGTGCAATTAAATAAATAATTAAATTTACATTCATAAAGATTACAAAAACAACAACAACATCAGTCGTATAAAAGATTCGGGCCAACGCTTTCCGCCCGGTATATCCTTTCCAAACAGTTATACAGTTGTTGAGCTCGACAGCTTTGATGCTGCCGGTGATGCAGCGAGACGATCGTGAAACCGACGCCCCTTTATCGCCGTTCTCTCGTTCGTCGACTGCCTTAAATGGCATAGCTGCCGCGATCAGACATTCTCGTGAATAATTGCCAACAATTTCGATCCCGTCGCTCGGCGCGCCGAGAGAAACAATCTCGCGCTTCGAGTCTGGACTACTTGTTTTGCGGATATGTTTCACCATGCCTAAGGTGTATGCATCATTGCATATATATATATATATGTATTACGTGATATCGATATCGCGAGAGTTCCAATTTGCTCTAGTAATAATGTTCTATGAATTTTAAAAGCAGATGTAGAAATATGTTAGAGCATGCTTAACTAAGTATATATATATGTTAATGTTGTTCATATCTGAATTATTGTGTACGAGATAGTAATGATGACGATGAAGCTTTTTTAATTATGAAATATTTAAAAAATTTTAACTACTTTTAATATGCAAAAGCGTTATTTCTATGCTTTCTGACACATTTGCTTATTAAGGAGGCTGACCCATATATGTAGATTATAAAAAATATTTTTACAGCAATTTTTTTATTTTGTCCTACAATTTGTACTAATTATTGTAAACAATTGTTCAAGTTAGATATAAATTATTTTGGCTTTATACACTTTCTACATTTGGTACATATTTGTGTATAAACCTTTCTTAAACGTCTTTGTACAAGTTATTACGTGGGCAAATGGATGCATTTATTTGTGTTTGCAGCCTTATCTTTATGCTTTTTGGTCATTTTTTATACAACTATTTAAAAATAATGTTATTCAGATGTATGTGATATGTAAAAATTGTTTCTAATGATACCCATGTTATATAATCATGTTAATATATAAATTATGTAAAAATTATTTTACACAAATGATACAGAAATATTACAAAATATAAATAAATAATAAATATAAATAATAAATTATCACAAATGGTACAAAAAATACAGTAAATTTCTCTGGATAACGAATGAAAATAACCAAAGTTATGTAATTGTTGGGAATACATTGACAAAATCACATTAAATTTCAAACTAAAATATTTATTACTTAATGGATTGACCTTTTTTGTTTCGTATATAATCTTTTCTAAAGCACACTTATGAAAATGAATAGGCTGGTGCAATTACGCATTAATTGAAAAATTCGATTTCCTTCAGTAACTATCATGTATTAAGTGGAGATAATTAATAACTTTAAAACAACGTGCTTACAATAAAATAAATCTAAGAATATTCGAGAGTACTCAACAAGTTTTCGCGTTAAATGATCGTAAAATATTCAAATACAAAGATAATATATTCCTCTATATAACTCAACGTTCTATCTCGAAGAAAATCTGGCTCTTTTTTATCGTTCGCACTCGGTCGGGTCACAAAGGCGAATCCTTTGGAAAGAATACACGAAACTGGCTCGTGTAAGTTGTTGACATTTATATTCTCTTTGAAAATGTTCGCCTAAGTCGACTGTCGTCGCAACTACCGACAACAATCCATCACTCGCGAGAAGGGCGAGGCTGAAGACAGAGAAAAAAAGTCGGACAAAAAAGGCCAATACAACGCGAAGGACTGTATGTCGTCTGGTACTTAATATCCGTCTTTGGTTCGCTATGTGCTGCTCTCGTGTTTTGCTCGACTTCGTTGACTATATAGACAGCAAATGCCTTTATTCCATTCCGTATCGCAGATGGAGGGAAAACCCTCCAAGAGACGTGGCATGTATATATGTAAGATAATTAATTACTCACGCGTCGGTTCTAAATTACAAATTAGGGTAGAAAGCGATTTTAGCGAAGAAGGTGTAACATCAATCACCGGGATTTTTACCGTAGTCATAAATTCGTGTGCTTGTCGCGATAGTAGTTAGTACCGAAGAATTTGTCTGGAGTTAGTCATCTGATGCACCCTTTTGCGCGAACGTCTTCAAAAGACGTTTTACACGTTCGTAAAGTGGGAAAATACGTAGCAACGAGCTTTCGTCTCGAAATAATGTTTCATCATAAGGTCGCTTCGAACACTGTAGATTCGTAGGTCATTAAGACGATGACGGTGCTTTTTTGAGCTTCGTCGGTTGAAGCCATGGGGTGAGATAAGTTTTTGGGAGCATTTATGAGTAATCGAGACGACGAGCGGACGTCGAAAGTCGAGGTTTCAAAAAAAGAAAGCAATTGCACGCGTGCATTTCGAGGAATGACTGCAGGAATGGATTCTGGAAACATGGTAAAAGCCGAATTTCAAATAACAACCTTTCACTCATTGGTATGTATATATATATATATATCTCCCATAAGATATAGTGTCTTCCAAAATACAGGGGAGCAATAATTGATCGATGAAACCACACGCGAACTTCGACTTAATTACCGAAGATTTTAAAGCCAACAGTTAACTGTATATTGGTTTCTCGAATCGATAGTTAGCTAAAGTCATGATTGAGAGTTTGCGACAGATGCGCAAGTACATTAAATTGCATATGTCGGAGCCGAGTCTTCTAATTAATAGCGTAGATTTCCGTGTCGACGACTGCATGTATTTGCTTGCGCCAACCTACTGATCCTCTAAGATTGTAAACTATACTAATTGCATCGGTCAATTATATACAGATAGATTTTAACGTTAATTATAGTATTTTTAATTATTTAAAAACGTTTAATTGCAAAACTCTGAAGCTATAATAAATGACGGTTTATAGTCTGTAAACGAGCATTATCTTATAAGCTCTTTGATTTCTGCTCTTACCTTTCTGACAAGAAAAAGCCTTTCCTTTGAAGCTTTGGCAATGAAAGCTGTGTTAGACGTTGTCTAGGTATAAATTGAACTCTTAAAAAGGAAACTGTAATGCCATTACGAGGTACATATAAGTGGAAACTGGATTTTGTTAAAAACACGAAAGATACATTAACGCAAACCTAACTGAAGTAATGCCATTAACTGTAACGTTAGTCCATTGATGATTTACTGACGTTATAAGTAAAAAATCTGCATTATTTTCAACATAATTCATAAATGTCAGCGCATTGAAATCGACTGTGAATTGAAAATAAAACAGTCGTAAAATATTCCGAAAACTCGACTCGTCCTTTCTTGCACCCTCGCGTGCTGTAGCTAAAAGAAAAAAGATCCACTCGCGCATTTTCCAAATTATTTATAAATCACAGTATCTTTCGCCCGATTTCGTATCTCACTCTGGGAACCGAGCGAACATTTTCACTAAAAGAAATATATACATGTATACATTCTTCACAGTCGCATGCGCGTCCGACTAATAGCTGCACTCGCGCTAAACGAGATTCGACGATGCAGTTATGCAAATGGCGCTGTATACTTTCGGTGGCAGATTCCCGAGCTCTCGGGACACAGCGCACCCTTTTTCAAGAAAGAGCCAACACGAGGGAGATGCGCGCCGTTTTTGCATCGTCTCACGCGATACGCATAATTGAGTCTAATTGAAAACGATGTTGCGGGAGGGAAAAGCTGTATAAGCGCGTTATACTTGAGATAATCTGACGCGTGTCGTTGGCCTCGTGGAATGACAATTCGCATTGTGCTTTTGCATTGCGCGTTGTATAATATGACTAGAAGTAAAAAATAGAGCGCGCAACTTTTGAATTTAAAATGTTTTCGCGGGCATTTCGAGCTTAATTCTCGTGTAAAACGGAAATCTGCGGCTTTGAAACGGATGTTTACGATGATATTTATGAACTATCGCAGTAAATCTACTGTATATTTAATACAAAAGTAGTACAGTCAACCTAATATTAGCTTCCGGCGTATTAATTAAAACTTATTATTAAAATTATTTTCGAACGCGTAACAGCGAAATTTAGATCTAAAAGTCATTTAAATATCGACGAACACTTTTTTTTTATTCTCCTCAATGATTTTTCAGTGAATCATCCCA
The DNA here is from genome assembly GCA_018906985.1 of Apocrypta bakeri. Taxonomy (NCBI): domain Eukaryota; kingdom Metazoa; phylum Arthropoda; class Insecta; order Hymenoptera; family Pteromalidae; genus Apocrypta; species Apocrypta bakeri. Next base: position 10,473,845 of record JACCIA010000005.1, read on the forward strand.
ATATCTAATAATTTATAAAACTATTCGTCGATGCGAGCAAGCAACGATTCCAACATCGCAAACGCATTTCTTCATCAATCAATGAGTTCGGCCACGCATAGTCGGATCAGCGATCTTTGATCGTAATTAAGTTTGTGTGCAAAAAAGCGCACGAAATCTTTATTTTCAATGTCACGATTTTTTGTGCTTGTGCTCGATTTCATTGTTGTTTTATTTATACATATAGTATTTAAAGATAATTTTGTTCCATATAAATATGAGTTTTTTAATAGAAATATATAATATATATATGTATTTTTTAAGAAAGACTCTTTCTGGCTCGGAATGACGACTTTCATATGTTTCTGGATTAAAATAAATTTCTAAAGCTCCTACGGTTGTATTTCGTGACGAAAAGCACGTATCGTGTCAAACTGGATTCTTGATTTAGCTAATATTTGCTTCGATATAACTTTAGTATGTAGAAAAGAACTTAATTCAAGTATAAACGTTCATTTATTTTCTTTGTTTACTGAAAATACTTCCGGACTCTCAGGGGTTAGACGATGTTTAGTTACAATAAATCGCCCGTATAGTCGTTCTTATAAATCAGCTGAAAATAATTGAAGTATATAAATCACTATTTCTTTCGACGAAAAGAGCAAAAAAAAAAAAATAAATCACGCGATATAGATCCAGGTGGACTTATTGACTCAAACAGGTTTCGGGGCGAAAACCTTTCTTCGCGCCATAAATTTTCTCGTGTCCGTGCGTATTTGCATCGGTGTTTATGGACTGACTATATCGCAACGCAAATCGATATACCTATACATGCACGTGTATACACGATACTCAATTTCCCAATCTTTTGTACAAAGTGTTTGATGTTCGGCCGACTATGTGTATATCGGTCATTCTCTGACATATTGAACAGTCAACAAATTTTTTTTCCGTAAAATATTTTTAAACCATTTTCGGTACGGTACCTACGTTTATCAATGGTTTTAGCATTTCTCACTAAAAACACAAAGGGGACTTTTGTAGAATACGTTTAATTTAACAAATAGAATACTGACAAATCTGTAGATAAAAGTCATAATAATCTCCTAAGTCATTAAAGTCTTGAAATTCAGTTATGAATTAGCTTGATCGTTAATTTTAACATGAATACAAAGATATGTTCGAAGAAAGTAAGTTATCGAGCGATTTCCCAAATATTTTAAGAAAACATGTGTTTACATCGGAAGTAACAACTTAAATGACACTAATAAGACACCTTTAAGTTTTTCTAGGCTGACGCTGAACCAAACTAATCAATCACTATATTTATTAACGATAACAAAGTCTTCCGTTGAAAGTCATGTAAATTTTCAGTTTTTAAAAGGCTATATCGTGTCAAACTATCATTGGTATCGTCGTGAAAAAATTCATGAAAATGCCTTTTGCCAATACAAAAGTACCTACGAAGGTCTCGACTAGAGACCAAGTTATATTTCTAGTTAGAAATGAAGTTATCGTATGAGCTATCAGGTCATAAAATATGAGTTTCTCAAGATCCCGATTTCCAGTTAGGAACGTAACTTGATTCCCAAGTTGAGACCTTCGTAGCCACTTTTGTATATAGACTAAAAGGTATCTTCATGAATTTTTTCATGTTGAGACTCATGATTGAACCTTCTCAAAACTGAATTTATGACTTAGGAGATTGTTACGATCTATACGTCTAGAGGTTTGAAAGTATTTTATTTATATAGTTTAACTATTTATATAGAGAATTTTGACAATCTTGTAACATAAAGAACTATCATAAAAAAAATCTTTAAACAAAATCATGATGGTAGATACAGTGCCAAAGAACAATTTAAAAACATTTTGAAGAACATTTTTTTACTGGTCAATCTATCAGAGAATGGCCGATATGTATGCAATCCGGGACAATTTCCAATTCACTTTGTAACTCTACGCTTTCGGCGCGTCCATTTGTTATCCTTTTATTCACTCTCACGTGCGTGGGTTTTAAATTAAATGCTATAATTACTCAATAATTATACGAAAGGTGTACTATGAAATATATTCGACGTTGGTAAATGAACGAGTATTTTTATTGGATGGAAGTAATGGAACAATCGTAAAAGTGGAATTCGAATGAAGAGAAATTTTGTAGTAACCGAATCATTTTGAAAAAAGTCACGAATAAGTATGCAATCTAAATTGGTAAATTCCAATTGACTTTGACTGGTCACCGGGAATTAAACCTCAACGTATGAGTGAATTCTATTATCAACCTTCGAAACCTTCGAATGCGGGTATATTATCTGGAATAATCAGAGGGAATGTTAATTTTTTATCCACAGATGTAGTTATTTTGAAATAATTAAATTTATTTATATAATTTAAAAAAAAACATTTTTTACAATGTCTTTAAGGGAATATTAATTGACATTTTTTTAAAAAAGGGAGTCCTTGTATGCGCAATCATGATATATAAATGTACAAAAAATATCTGTACTCGAGTTTTGAGTTTTGTCTATTTCTTTGTAAATAAAAAAAAAAGTATCGAAACGTTTAAAATTTCATCGCTTAATAGCCAATCCACGACCTACATTCAGACTGAACTTGTATAAAGACATATCTGCTAACTCTCCCATCAAAGGTATATCTTTTCTGCCTCTTTCACAGAAGCACGTCGACTACAATCACCTAAATCTCTGCGTAAAAATGAAAACCTATACTTCAGTATTCCAATAAAAGCTATATATATATATGCCCGTAAAATAATCCGATCTTAAAACCCTTTTGAAAAAGTAAGCTTCGTACTTTATGACAGAGTATATTAGGATCAATGCGAGCAAAGAGCAGAAAACGAGTTTTACGAGACGTTTCGAAAAGCCTCGTCCGGTTTCCTCAGCTCTTGGCTTCGCCTTTCCAGCGATACAGCCTTTAAACTCGCTGTTGCACTGTTACAACACAACTATGATTCTCGGACTCGGGAAATTGTTCTTATAAAAAAGGGTATCGAATAGCCAATTCGCGAAGACGAGGCCCACGACGTGGTTTATCGATTACATCGGTTTATTTACGAGGCGAATGACGCTTAGATTGCGCCCGAGCGAGATTAATGCTTCGATGGATAGCCGCACACGGGCGATTGATGCGTGAATTTTCGTTGGTGCGTATACAGCCATAGTTATTTTATAAATGTTTCAGAATGACATTGAACGCAAAATACATTTGTAAAACATTTGATGATAATTGAAAAACATTTTCTTAATTAGTCTGTATGCTACGATTCAAATGAGACATTTTTATGTAATATTGATACGCTTGCGCCGAATCATTGGCGGAAATGTCATTGATTGGTCGATTGACTCGAGAAGTATTTAATCCACATATTTTCATTAACATAGTTAAACGTCGGATAATATTTCATGAAAATTGGACGAAAATAAATTATTTTCATTAATTAATTCTACTTTCGAAACCAGTGGAGAAGCCAAGTATCAGTGTTAACAGAATTAAAACAAGCTCTTGATTTTGTTAAAACCGAGTTTATAATGAATTAAACATTTTTTCCCCATATCTCATGATTAAATTTAAACTCACGTAAAACCGTCCGTATAAAAACTCTCGACTGATTTTCTCGCTGAAAATACAAAGCAACGCAACGTAACAAAGCTAATATAATGCACCAAGGCTGAATTCAGGATCCGTTTCTAGTTCAGCACTAAATCTAAAGTATATATATTCAAATGTCGGGAGCTCGTACAAGGCGTTTTAATCGTTTAAAAATTCCTCGACATTCTTTGCTTTCTATACACCGTCTGCATTTCTTCGATAAATCTTTTCTTGACTATAAAGCATGACCGCATTCTTGACCAAAGGCTGCAAATCTTGTTTAGTTATCGGAATCGCTTGCGCTAATGCTAACAGCGTTTATATCAAAAAAGAATAATTAACTGTGAAGTAGAAATAAAAAAAAGTTAACCAGTAATTTAGCTGCTATGGGCAATGAGTATAATTACTTCGTCTATTTACACGTTTCTAGCGTAATAGTTCGGAGAAGTTCGGTAAAAAAAATTCAGTTTGGACTATGAGTGTGCAAGTAAAACTTGGCACGATGTATACGAGAAAATATGTCCTGGCAGACTAGTGACCGCACTTGCAAAGATATATATGTACGGCTTAATTCTGAAATAATTAAAGTTCATTACAGCGAGTTTTTTTACTGTAGGATATTTAAGATAGATCTCGCGCGAAATATTTTTTTGCTTCAGTGGCAACGAAGTTTTGTAATGGTTAATTAACAGGAATTTCGCCAATTTTGTCGATTCGCTTGTGAGTTCGACAATGAGAGAATTTTGAGAAAACTTTTATGAAAACTGTTTTCAAAATCGTTAGTTGCATAAACGTAAATATAAATAAATTTCATCGTTACGAAAATTATGCAGTGAAGTTTTCTGTATGTATAAAACAATCAAGAGCAACTCTTATCCAAACCATATTATTATACTTTGTTCGAGGGTATAAAAACAATTTGTTCTATAGAAAAACTTTCACTTTGTTTATCGCGATTCCCTTAAGGATATTTAAAGTTTGCATGTCTAACTTTTTTAATAAAGTTTATTCCGAACTCTGGGTACTTTGTAAATGAAAATTAAATCCATAAAAATACCTGTCGATTGCTCTACGATTATGCAAAATCTATTTAAAATTGTATCGCCAACTATATACATTTAATTCGAAAAGTAACCAAATATAAATATTTTATATAAAGTGCGACAACAAATAACAACTGAACTAAACAATTTACTGGAAAAAAAGTAAAAAATATTCTATAACTCAATCAGCGACTAATTAATTTATAAAAGGTAATGCTCTAAGTTGCTTGAAACATATGTAAATTGACGCCGTCGCCTCCACAGACATTGACTTGAACTTGTGTTTCTAACCTGGAGGCGTAAAACTTTATTAATTGTTACGATGCAGTTCAGTGAAGATTGACGTAAAATATATGTACATGAATGAACTAATATGTTAATAATGATTTTTTGTTGTAAGTACATAGATTTAAATAATAATAAAAATCTATCATCCTACTTAGCTGTTTTTAATGATTAAAATAAAATGCGATAGAAATAAATAATTATTTTTAAAAAAATGTAACACGTGCAAGGAGTATATATATAGTATTAAGTACATGTATGTAGTTTGATAGTCTTATTTATTATCATGTTAAGAAATTATTTCTATTATACGGTTAAGAAACATAATGAATACATTAAGTATAAGTATCTGTTTAAGAAGGAAAGACACTTTTAAATGAGACTACCTAGAATTAAAACTTTTAATTATACATTTAACACTGAAGTTTGAGATGCGTAAACCTTTACACCGCCTATAGTAGGTTGTTAAAAACTCATTTTCCACACGATTCAAAGTAAATCAATGGACCGATTGAGCTGAAAATTAGCATAAATACTCATTTGGTCACAAACAAAGCTCATATTAAAAGCGTAACTAATTTAATTTTATTTTTATTTTAAGCAGCTTCATTCAAATGTCATTAAATTGTTAACCTAATACCTAGATTCAAAATCCAACAGAGCAATATACACAGTCTCTTAATCGAAACGTCAAGTAGTGCTATATCCCAAGAAATTTAAATTAAATAACATTTAAATTTAAGTTTGTAATAACATTTGCTAAAGTACACATACCATATGATATGCGTGAAACTAACTTGAAAATGAAAAAATTCCACATCGGATGTCTTCATTCCCTTGCCAGACGACTGCGCTTATTTGCCAACGTAATTCAATGTAAGTGCTCACTTTGAGATCTTGATACAAAAGCTCTCGTAAACTTATACATACTTATAAACTCTCCATCATAAATTTTGAACTAGAACACTTTGAATTTTGAAAATATTCGCGTTTAAAATACTAAGATAGGATTATAAGTGGACTTGTAAGATTTCCGAGAATTTCAAAATTTACTTTCTTCAAATATGAATGGAAGAAAATAGAATTGTTATCGAATGTAGCCGGGAATGAGACAATATCGAAAATGATCGAATAAAATATTGATTTTAAAGGAACCCAATTTTCTATTGCAGCAATTTTGGATAAAATGAAGTTTCCATTCGAGATTACGCTTTTGTTCTTTAAGATACGACGAGAAGTTATGATTCTGTAGTTGAGACACTGCTTTTGTCTACAACTGAAAATTAGTGAGATAGTCCGCTAATTTACTACGAACTTACGGCTGCAATTGTATATCATATAGAAGTAAATAAAGCTTTTGAATAATAACTTACTGCAATATTTCGTTGGAATTTGCAAAAAGATTACAATCTAATCAGTAGTTCTTAATTTACATTATTAGCTATAATAATTATATCGCATAATTACAGTCACTTCGTGCGTACTATTATTATTGATTTCGCTCTGAAAATGTTTACCTTCAATTCTCTCGATAACCGCAACAAAAATCGTGAATTTTTTAAAAACAACGCGTGACTCGAAGCTGCGTATTCGGTTTTCAGACACAGTGTAAGATCCGATGCAAACATATTCCCCCCGCAAACACGTCTGCATAAGCATATCGGAAAACGCAATATCACGCGTTGCATGCGTCTCGATTGAAAAAAAAATGAAACCTATAGTCCAGACTACGACTCAAGCAAACATCGACGGTAACTCGTTGAAATTAAGCTTGTATAGAACCGTAAATCGGAAATCTCTCGATGATGCTTTCTCTGAAAACACAATACAAAGCGACGCAACAAAGCTTAATGTATCGTGCCAAGGTTAAACCCATCAGTTGTCCCTACTTCGATGCTAAATCTAAAGTACGTATTCAAAAGTTTAAGGCACTCTAACTGCTTACAAATTCTATACAAATCCTCCTCCTCTTCGCTGTACAACCGCATTCTTAGCCGAAGATAAAACGGATCTTTTTTATTCGTCGGAATTAATTACCCAACGAGTGGATAAGAGACAATGCAAGCGTATCTAAAAGTTTGACACTCGATCTTGAACAAAAAAGAGCGTGTCGTGAACACACGTGTCAATGATTTCACGTATATTCAACCGAAAATCTGTTTTATCATCCCATAGTATGATACAATCATTCGTATGATATAGCCTCATTCTTACAGATGCTAGTGGTGTATTCATAAGGAGCTTGCGTGTTTCTAACAAGAAGAGCTTTTTTTATCGTCAACCGCTTGGGACACGAACTCCCTCCTTTCATTTATTAAACAAATCAGCTACCGCAGAAGTCATTCTCAATCACACATTTATTTTTTGTTCGTCCCTCTAGTTCCCTAGTCCCTTAGGCTTCGAAAGTGTCGTTTTTACGTGTACGCGATTTAGGGAGAAAAGCTCAGCGACATGGGAGAGGAGATAAGTATATATATGTGGTGTGAATCGAAAAATTTTACATGCTTCTTGCCAACGATATTGAGATCAGTATTCACGAGCTTGCAAGTGAAATCTCGTGTCGATGGGGTATAAAATTGAAAATTTTCGATTAACTTTCTTATATTCTTCTTGCAGCTAATATAGTGAGATTTTTACATGTATATCTTGTATAATAATAAACAGATACGGGTGAATTTCAAAACAAGTGCACGAGGTTTCAAAATGAAAAACAGGCTGTCAAAAGGAAGGTGTATTGAAATAACATTAATGCATACTATGTACGTGTATGAAACCTGTACTATGCTAAAAGTTGATAAAAAAAAATACTATATTATACAGACTACATTATATAGACATATATTGAAATGACCGCATCTAGAGCCATTAAGACAAAGGCAGTCTAACGCAGAAACTGCTACTGAGGGTCGGGAAATACGTAATGGAGTATTAAATTCCAGAAATGTTTTGAGTTCTTGCACATTATATGCGGGCTTATAGATTATGCAGGTTGTGATGTAAAGGTTCAATCAATAGTATTGTGATAATGAATATAATACTGAGAGAATAACTCTTGGTCAGTCTTCAAACGCAGATAAATAGATGGTTAGACACAGATATACAAATGACTACAAACAAGGCAATTGTACACGTCGACGATCGATTAGGAATCGTTGAAATCATTCTTTCTCCATTTATTTACTTAGCAACCGCTTCCCCAATATTATACTATCAACAGAACAATGCTTATATAATTAGAGATCAATTTACATATAATACATTCCATTCTCTCATATATAAATCTCATATTCTAATAAATTGTCGAGGTAACACCTCACATCGCCAGGATCCGTTATTAATTAGTGTCGTAAAGGAAGCAGAGATAGAGCAATGTTAAATAATATAAAATAATTATGTACAGTGTATACACTTTGATATAATATGTGCTTAGAAGTTATTGGAAATCTTTTATTATGAAATTATTTTTATTTCAGCTGTAGTACTAGCAAAGCTAAAGATGTTTGTCAAATTTACACGACACATCTATATTTATAGATATTCGTCAAGCGATTTATTTTTCCCCTTTCGTCGCAGCAATCGTCGCATGCCCATGTAATATACATGACAATCAAGTTGTTTTCGAAAGTAATATTTAAGTTACTACAAATAAATATTAGTGACGACCGTCTATAAATATTATATCAAAACTTCCCGAAGCGTAACGGGTATGGTATTTATGTACGTATATACATACAAGTCATTGTTCGTAGAAGGTAATAATGAAATGTTTTGCCCAATGCAGTATTAATTTTTTTAATTCAAGAATGGACTTCTGGTGTTTTGTCGGCCAACAGTGACTACACTATCTGGCCTACAGTATCTGGCCTACAGTATCTGGCCTACAGTATCTGGCCTTCTCGTTTGTCCTTTACTTCGACACTTCATTTTAATGATAATTTCGTTATTATCTTGTTTTAATCAATTACGTTATTAACGAGAACTATTATAATAATTTTATAGTCGACCGAACGAAGTAAACTAGCTCGTCGTAAGGTATTATTCGTGTAACCGGAGGGCTCGCGAGAGTCTATATTGATGCCTACGTAAACTATTTTTAAAATCTATTGTAGTTCCACATGTTTTTGCTTTCAGTGATATCACTGAGTTCTCTTGTTATTTTCTAAGCTGCGCATTCCTTCCTGGATGTTGGACATTTTATTTACAATGCATGATGATAGATAAATAAAAGGTATATTTATAAGGGTGTTATAATAATGTTCACACATTTGTTACATTTTTTTATTTTTGAGGGTATTATTATTTACTGAATTTATTTGCAAGGTGTACTTCTTAAGATATAAATATCTGTATATATTTTATTCTAAGCATCAATAATTTTTTTTTTTTTATAATGTAATAATTACTTATATTATGGGATACTCTTGAATATTCAGTGTCAATGAGTTAATGAGTACACGTAGCTTATTGAGTCAGTTGTCAGTGGCAGTATTTTACCGTTTGCTTCAAAAAGTTTTTCTTTGTCGTCGACGCTTATTGGATCTCGAGATTTCGTTTGGAAGAGTCTTTCTTCAATATATATATATATATATATATAAATCCCCGGCTGACATTCGGTGTTGTCGATGAGAATTTACGTCACAATGAGCTCGATATATATTTCTATATAAGTATAAGAAATGGTATTCTTATGATGATGGCACTCTCTGAATAGAAATCAGGAAAATTTGGTGTAATCAAACCTGTGGGAGAGACCTACGCCCCCACCGATATATATCTACCATTTCATTCCCTTTCTTTACTTTCTAAAGGACAGAATCGAATATCATGGAGTTTTCGTGTTTTGTTTTTCTTTTAATCAAATGTTCTATACCTCGGTGGGAATAGAAAAAATTTGATGCATGATACAAGAATTTATATAAAGCGCTGTTTTTAGAATCAGAGCTCTTGATTTAATTGAATTTTTCGAACGTAATTTTATTATACGCATAACTGGAAACGATATATATGTAACCTCTGGGAAACATACTGAGCTTCCGAAGAATAAATGAAATGTTAAAAGAAGTTTTTAGGTAAGATAAAGGGTTAACCTTCGTTAATGTATAAATTAATTGGGAAATACTGATTTTGAAAAGGAAACGAGGATGGCTTGAAAAAATTATTGATCTGTATAACTAATAAGGTGTAATATTAAAGATAAAATATAAATACTGATAATTTTTTATTGGAAGAATTTCTAAGCGTCTAATATTTATTAATACCTCAAGAGGAAATCATTAAGAGTGGGAAATTTTCCAGTGGAAAATACTCGCTTTTTAGAAAACACACCCGTGACGTGTTCACTAATCAAAGTAACACATAGTCAAGCAAAGTGGTCAAGTTAAGATCCATTTAACTGATAATAAATACAATTAATCAACGCGTAAGGAAGACTACCAAATTATAAGAAGTATAGACAGTTAAAGAGTTGGGAAGTCATTTTTAGTACCTAAAAATGGAACGAAGTCTATTGTTTTTGTCTCTGGGCTCCGTTCTAGCTAAAAATAAAAAAAACTTGCAATATCATACACAAAACGATAATAAAAATGTATTCTACGAAAAAAATATATATTTTATTAAATTAAATAAAGTAAATTCGTACGGAATTTTATTTATTCCAGATTATTTTAATTGCTTTTTCTTGAACTCTAACTTTTTCGTTAGCAAGAACTTTGTACGGATTATCCCAAACCTACATATTAAAACGTAAGACCCTACTTATTTAACATTTAAGCTATATTAGCCCACAGATCAAGACCCGCGAAGAAAAGGTTAAACTAATTCGTTTCATTTTGAGAAACCAGAAATCTGTTCCCAAGGTTTTAGTTGAATCCCTTTCCTTCGAGCCAGGCAATTCTCCTTGTCAGTCAAAAAAAAAAAAAAAAATAAACGTCCTCTCCTTTAACTGGTGCACAGCAAGCAAAAAGAATATATATATATATATATATATATATGTACACCCTTCCGGACCTTCATTCTAACTCGAATTCTGCCAAAAATCTGGCACGCACGTATGTGCCGTTCTGGCGACGATAAGGGTAAGAAATCTTTTATTACGAAAGTTCCTCTTATCGATGCGAGGATCGGATTAGCGGCACAGATTGCGAGAGAGCAGCGAAGAATAAGAAAAAAAAGGTCCGCTCTTGAAAGCCACACGCGATAATACAAGGGGAAAAAATCTGGTACGACTGGTTTGGCGGTGAACGTTTCAACGACGAGCTATTCCTTCATTTCGACGTATACGTATATACACAATGTAACACTGCAGTTCCTTCGTTTTTTTTTTGCATTTGGATCTCAATCGTCCTTTAAAGTACGAAATACCGTCCAGGAAATGTTACAATTCGAACTTCATGGATATTCGCGGGTAATGAAGCAAAGGACATTTGTCACATTCGCGTTTTAGCGCGTGACGTAGTCATAGTTTTTACAAGGATAAATCACGAGTAAATCTTAACACGAAACTTTCCGCAAGACGAGAAATACTGTAAGCGTCCTTCGGGAAGGGGAAAAAGCCTTTCCGAGTCCTATATATACAATAACTTTTTCCCAAGAGCCCATTACTCTTTCGCCAGAAATGTCCAATCTCTTGATGTATATAAATATAATATATATATAAGTCACTGCATTACCTTTTCGAAATAACACGCACACGGCTGATTTTCGTATTCACGTCGAGTAGACGCGTATTATTCCGTCAAAATCGGAAAGCGAAATCAACATCACGTATATATATATATGTGCGTGTGTGTGTGTGTAATATTGAGAAGGCGAAACGGAGGATGGCAAAGGACAAATGAGAGACAAAAAAACGAGATGTAGCAAAGGATAGTGAGAAAGCCAAGTGAAACGCGTGAGTTCGCGACACCGAGATATGCTCTGTCACATTGCGTTCAGATAGGGTCTTGTCATGTATCTAGAGAAGATAGAACTCCGAGAGGATTGAAGTAATTCCGAAGGAGAAAAAAATGCTGGTCTAGAGAAAGGGAAAGGTTGCTAGTAAAAAAGGTACACTTCAATTAAGAATAATCCATTTTCATTGTTGATACAGATACCGGTAACGATTTTGAGACTGAAATGGGTGAGATTTTGATAAAGGGTTCGAGCGAATTTTAGAAGTCACTTTAAGAAAATGTGTAATATTTATTGTCTTAGTTGACAAATTTCAGCTTCAATAATAACTTATGTCAAGGTTAACCTTCAGATAAAGTATTTAGAAATAATTTATTCTCCTATTTGATGGTTTCATCATTAGAAAAAAAAATTGATTGATCGAGAGTCTGTATAAATTATTTTAATTTAATTCTTATTTTTTTCTTTTGATTTACGATTTTATGGGAAAAAAATTAAATTATTTTGAGTCCCGTTTGAAATTTAATTACATTTACATATATAAAACTAAAATTAAATCCATTCTCAAAGGACAGAGTTATGTAAATTACTATCACGCGATGAAAGAAAAGCTCTCGTGTATTGATTTTTTCAGAATCAAATCTCAAATTCAAAAGTTTGAATAAACCCTTGATCCCTTTGATCCCCGCAATTTCAACCAAATAATGATTCACATTTATTGAAAATATATAATTTCCGTTCCGCTTCATTTGAAAGCTAAAAAGAAAATTTGTTGGTTAAATACTTACAATGATGCCAGAGTATTATTGAGTAACACAAGTAGATACTTACAAGTATAGTGAGACACGAAATGATATATTTTTAATAAGCCAATAAAGTATCATCGATTGCCCTCCCAATAACAATGGCGAGAATATAACTGATTCTTTGGATTACAAAATATATATTACATCTATATACGTGCATTGTGTAATTGCGTATGCACGTACATATATGTCAGAGTAAAAAAGATTCGAAGCGAAAAATATGAAACGGATCGTATCTCGAAAAAGCTCTACAATACGCGCGCATGTGTCATTCAGAGAGTTCACAACTTTTTAAGAGAATAAACGAAGTCACAATGGAACGTGTAATAAGCGATTAGTATTCAAAAAATGTTGTATACAGGGTAGACAAATATCAATAACCAAATATTCTCACACAGGTTGAACTGAAGAAAAAAGGTGGTGATTCGTTTTTTATGTGACCGGCTACGCATCGAAGGTTGTATATACATTTTTTGTCTAGAGTCTATGAAAACCGCGGTGAGAAAAAAAGAACTTTTCCGATGCCGATTCTGTATTCGTATATATGTTAAGTTAAGCTTTTATACCTTTGTATCCTTATAATTAATGTAATTGTATTTGCTTTTGTGATCGAACAGTGCATAATATAAGGTGTATTATTAAATAACATTCGAGACTGAAATAATTACTTATTGATTATTATATATAAAAAACGAACAGGTTTTTGACTATTAAGTAAAACGCCTAAGGTTCTTGTTCGTATTGAAGAAAGTCTCGCATCACAACTGTAATCAATAATTGATTATATCAACAATACATATTATTTGACAAAATACTACGTCGTTATAAAATTATCAATTATTCAAAATTATATTTATTGTTCATTCGAAATTACACAATCGATTGAAGATACAAGTACAATTTGACGATCGTGATTACTTGTTGTATAGTTTCCCAAGTCAAAAATTTTTCAGAACATATTATTCTTTTTCGAACTTTTTCTCTTTCCTTCCCCCTCTATCTCTCTCGATGTATATACATAGCTTCGAGTCGATGGGGGATTTTCCGTTAAAGCTGGGAATCGTAACGACGACTATGTCCAGGGCTTAGATCAAATGGTTATAGATAAAAGTGGCTTATATAGTTACCTATTATAGTTTATAGTTACATTTGACCGATTTGATTGCATAAGAGTAAATCCACAACATATAGGAAACAACTCGGTGCCTGAAAATCGAAAAATTATTCGCGAGAGCACACCGACAGGATTATTTTTTCTTGGGTCCTGGGCATTTTGATTTTTAAAAAATAGAACATATAGTCATCCGAAAATCAACGATTTCCGTAAATTGATAGGCATTTTGGCTATGGTTTCTTTAAACACTCGTAATTGTCCTTTCGAGTAGTGCTTCAAATTCGGCAATTTCTTTTGTAAACTAATGGCATTCTCTTCTACTATCGGTGCTGATCAATTTTATGAAATCGTGCTAGCTCGTATACTCATTTACTTTTCAGATATTAATTTATATTTTAGTTACGTTTTCTGATTGTAATATGAATTTAAAGAAGCATTGCAGAATTTCGTTTTAAAAAATATCTTTTAAAAGATTTTTCCTGTATAACTATATACAGTAACTTCTGAATGAATATTGATTTCTCACACTGTTGATTATAAATTATATATTAGTAAATATAAAGTTAATTACGCAATATAATATTATCGTAACTTTCTGTTTTGAAAAATGTATAAAGTATCATTAGAATGAGTTCTATTAGTCAACGAGTTATAATCATTTGAACTAAAACGAGAAAAACTGGCTTTCCGACAAAACGGAGACTGCTTGAATTTTTGGTTTCTTCTTTAACAATGACTTGTTTTTTACTCGTCGAATTTGGACAAATTTATTGAAAGTTTTTTTAATGTACTTTTCGGCACTTTTTTCGATGCGTTCGTGGACTAAAAACTTATTGCACTCGGATTGTTTCTTAAATTTTGTTGAATTCCTTACAAAGGTATATAGCGATGTTTTCGCATTTGATTCCTCAACTCAGTTAAGCAGTTTTGTAGGATTGACATTTGCTCAATTTTTCATCGACAGCGCACGAGTACTTTATTTATTTATACGATAGAACCGTACCTCGTTATTGACCCCGTTATCACCACGATGAATTACAATAACAAATGAAATGGTTACAGCCGTTGGTAGTCTATTGTCTATTCGCTATATTCTGTAAGCTATTGGAAGGCAGTGCCATCGAAGGCAACAGTAATGTACACCGGTGAATACGTACAAGATATTTTTCTCGATACGGAACTTCAAACAGTATTTGCGATGCACATAACTTTGACTTGAGCCCGTTGACACGAATTCTTGGGCTATTACCGTATATATCGATACACCGTAAGTAACGATTCGACATGGAAACGACGGCGGTATAAAAGTCTTTTTCCCTATAAGGGGTGTATAATAACGTACTTCCGAATGAAGTCTTCTGGTTAAATTTATCGTAAAAGTAATAAGTGCAGGGCTATAAAATTGAAATCCGATTTATACATGCATTGAAACTCGATGTACATATGCTCAATATTGAATAATTTCATGTAGTAGAAAATTAATTTCAACGAGTTCTGCATCGCTGATTTACATATACACATATAATATACGAAATTCGTTTCTGCAAATTTTCATTTAACTATACAATTTTATCAAAGATTTGAAAATAATATTTGCGAAAGTTGTGTTTTTTTTCAGGCCACATGTGTTTCTGCGATTCAGATTAATTACTGATTTAAATTAAGGTAATTTTATTCAAATTTAAATACGATTAAACTGAAAATACAATTGCGTTTCAATGATTAACAAAAAAAAAATAATGAATTTCGACTATAACAATCGCAATTAGCACTTTGTCTGGTGTCATTCCTATGCGCGTTACCGAGAGAAAATACCCGATGTAATAAAGCTATGGAATCACACACGACTGTGAACAATACTGACGTCGTGTAATAAAAAATAACATTAACGGATCTATAATTAAACTTCCGAAATAACACGGGGGTCCAAATAGGAGGGTTTGCCGCCTTGTTTCACTTAGAGTCCAATTACCCGTGAAATCTTAAGCCGATTGCACTTCCACAGTTTCCCCTTGCATCCGTAAACAAACAAAGATCACAGATCCATTTACTTTGACAGTGATCAGCTAATTAAGAGTTCAAAGCTATATAAGACCGTTTTTTCGGATTATTTTGGTTTATTTCCTACACTTTCAAGAAGCTTATTTGATGTTTGATATAATTATAGAAGCTTTAAATCGACTTTCTGTGCTTCCGTATATAATTGCGGTACACTTTGCTACTTAGAGGTTAAGAAATGTGCTAAAAGAATTTCTTTGCATTGATAAAAAAAACTTTTAATCGAAAATATCTACATCGGAGAAATTTATCTGTGGAAAATAATGCGAGAGCGCACGGATGGTAGTGATTTACGTTAATTTACATGTTGAAACATCCGCTTTTTCTGATTCACTGCTTTGATAAGATGAAAGAGTTTCTCTGTGATAAGCTACGTCGGAATTAGATTGAGAGGTATGTGCCCGGTGCGTGCGAAGGGTGGATTTTCGCTATTTTCTGGGGCTGAGAATTTTTGAAGAAAATTTGATGCGAAACGATCAAACATAGTATACGTACAGCTGTAAGTAATATTAACAATATTTCACTGAGCTATGCAAATGTAATTATCATTTTTACATATTAATTTGCAAATGTAGCCAATCTAACCATTATCGATTAAAATAATAAAATTTCTCTGTCTAGTTTAAAAATGCAGTGTAATTCACGTGAAAAGTGTATTAGTATCTTTTCTCATTGAATCGAATATTCGATGAAAGCAATTACTACACGAGAATAAATTTCTCACCCTGCGCATTTCCATTTTTAAGTCTCTTCACATTACTATACTTTCGGAATAAAAAAATAATCCAGTGTTACATTTATGGTATAAATATACTGCGTCCAATTTAAAAAAATAGGTCAATTGAACTCTTTGCGTATTTATATTTGGTGGAAAATAAAAACAAAGAAAGATGAAATTTTTGATT
Organism: Apocrypta bakeri; assembly: GCA_018906985.1. NCBI lineage: Eukaryota > Metazoa > Arthropoda > Insecta > Hymenoptera > Pteromalidae > Apocrypta > Apocrypta bakeri. The sequence goes on from JACCIA010000005.1 coordinate 10,490,538, forward strand.
GTAGATTATACGCTAAGCAGAGGTAGAGCCATGTTGCGAGATTTGAATAAATTGAAAGTTTTACGACTGAAATTCCAGATGTGATGTTCAACTGCACAAGTTTCAAAGGTAACTTGTGACGCACATAAGAGACATACACTTGCATTTATCAATCCAAATTTCTAACTTTATGTTTTCTTTATTATTCGTACATGCATTTGTACATAATACGCAAACCGTAAATTAACCCCAGCTTTGTGTATTACATGTATAATCATCGAATCATATTAATTATAAAAAATGTTGCAATCTACATTCGAACAAAGAACAAAGATCAGAAAGCAAAACTAGGTTAATACGATTGTGAAGAAAAACGTTCAAAAGCACAAAGAAAAACCGGATGCCCTCTCGTAAATAAATCGCAAATTTATACGACTTACGGAAACGCGCTAAAGTGTATTGAATGCGCCCTCGTGCTTTTTGTGCGAGTATATTTGCATTTTTCCCTTCACTCTGAAAGCGATCAAACTTTTGCCAAGTTTGCTCGAGTCAATCTTCGTAAAGGAGAGAAAAATTTTAAAGCTGTTTATGGTTTTATTCATAGCCTTAGTTGCCGAGAAAAAAATACATGTCGATGTGTTTGATTGGGGGATTTGGAAATTCGTTTTTCTCGCAAGCACTTAGAAAAGGATGGGAATGAATTTTTTTATCAACGATGCTGTCTATAGTATGTGGATTTATATACATAGTTTCGTGTTGTTAATTTTGTTGTTGACGTCCATTACGGAAACAAATGACTATCGAATACAAGAAATATAAAATTCGCGCCAAATATAAACTCATCGATCTCGGCATTTCGTTATTTATTCAGGTTAGAACCGAAAATCTATTCAATATTCTGATGAGAAATCGATGTTTTTCATATTCTTTTTTATACATTGAACCTTAAAACCTTTTAACGCTCAAATGGCCAAAATTTTAACGTCAACTTCAAGCTCGAGCCTTTCGATTGTGGCCTATGTGGGTAAAATATTGGGATACTCATTTTTGTGTCAAAAAAATCTCATCTTTCGAATGGCATTGCCGAATTTTGATAAAAAACAATCAACCGAAAGGGATCCGAAAGTTTTACTCGAAAAATATACTTTCAGTTACTACAATTGAATGCCTGAAAATTCCTTAAAAGGAAAATATTGAAAATCTCAATTTTTTTGTTTATTGTTCAAATAAACAATTTGCGGTCATTTATTGATAAATTTGTCGATACTATTCGACAGATGAGATTTTTGCACAAAAATATGTATTCCAATATTTTATTCACATGGACTATAATTGAAAGGCACGTGAAGTTAACGTTAAAATTTTGGTCATTAGGGTGTTCAAAAGGTCAATCAATACACACTCTACAAATTTCCTTTCAAACCAATATAGTCTTTGATGAATACATACTTTGAATATGTAAACAGAAAAATGTCCACAACAACTTACATCGAGCAAAAAGTATACTTACTGGTAACGACTAAAATTCGTTAATAACGAGGTTCCGCTACTAAGTGTACGCTCGACTTACACGAACGCATAATATATCAAAGGCGATGAAGCTTGCGAAGCAGATGCATAGTAGTACTTTTTTCAAGCCGAAATTCCTCGCCATCAGTAATTTCTCATCCTCTGTTTTCCAGAACCGAAACCGGACTGCTCCGTGATTTATTAGCCCGGGAAGACAAATTGGAATATTTTAATGTTATAGGAAAATATCGATTTTTTACGGTACCAACTTTCTGTTTTGCGCTTTGCAAACGCGAAGATAAATATTTTAAAGCGAATTATAAATCACTCGGACCAGTGATTTACAATTCGCTTTAGTGTATATTCTTCTGAGGACTTCTACTGTGTTCGCGTCTATTTTTGGTACGTGGTAATTTCGCTTGTCGTGATTGCGGACTGGGAAAAATAACAATTGTGACACAAGTGAATAGATACGCCTACGCCGCAACATTGTATTCTCTCGATTTTACTTCACCGATGTCAATGAAAAGTGAAGAAGTTAACTTGATTCTGGTGCGATATTCATCGAGATATTTATGGACAAATTTCAGGTTTGTTTTAACGATAGATAGTAATTATACGGAAGTTAAATATAGTGCTTCATTGCAATTTTATCTTCGTTCGTTATAAACAAATTACTTTGTTCCTTTCCCATTATATTGTACTGCACTGCAATGAAGTTGAAATTTGTTATTCACTTCGGTAACTCATCTATTGTCGAACTTTTAAATTTTTGTCTCCATCTTAATTATAAACTAGACTAGAGACGAAGTATTAAATATCGAACTAATTACATCTCCGGCAATGTGGATTCTATCGACTATCAAACATTGAAAAATCAAATTATTTTTCCTTCAAGTCTTGGGAATATTTTCTATGGATTCTCAAAGTATCTCTTGAATTTTTAAAAAATTTTCGAACAGATCCCTGCAAGCTATCGAGGGTCAAAATTGAATATTTTAGCATTTTTTAACTCATCGGAGGAGCTCCTGTTTTAAAAAGCAAGATATGTCTAAAGCGAAAATAGACGAAGCTTTTTTTATAAAATGTTTTAATTTGAAAAAATCTCCTTTCAATATTAAATAATGTAAAAATGCCAAAAGTGAAGGACAGTCAGCAACGATTGTTTCATTCTCGACATACGTAAGTATACATATACCCTCGTCTATTTTCCGTATATCGTTGCAGTCTCGAGAGATTTATCGCATCGACGAGTAACGATCCTTCCTCAGCGCATATATGCGCATTTATGAGCCGTAATGGTACTCCTGTATACGTATATGGGGATTCAGTGCCTCGATAAATTTCGATCAGTCCACTGTGCGTTGACGTTTTCGCGGCGATCGTGGAGTCGATTGAAAAAGAGGAAAAAAAAAGCTTCGAGTCATACATTGAACTTGTTAAGCTCGCGATGAGATAAATTGCGTCAAATATTCTGAGCTTCCCCGAAGCCATGCATTTCCATCGAAAAGGCATACCAGATGAACTACGCGTATGTATATATACATATATACGCGGAAACGTCGAGAGAAGTGTATTAGTAGAAAATGCAGCGATGGAGAAAAACTTGGAACTAAATTTACGAACGGGGTGTATGATTTATTTCGATACTATGGAGTTTTTGCATTTTATTTTCTATCACCTTCAGATTACCGGTTACACCAGATATGGTATAAATATATTTATCATTAATCCGAGAGCGTCATAGTATCGAATACAGCCCACGTTAAAGATTCTTATCTATAAAGCCATTGATGAATAAGCACGTGGCCAGGAAAATAGAAAAAAATCGATTTCAAACTATGTACACGTGCGGGGATCGAAGAAAAGAGAAAATCATAATAATGTTACTATTCATAGAAGCTTAATGGCGTATTTCTCCTTGGCGCAACTTAGAAGCATGTCAATAAAAAAGTAATTTGTAATAAAGTAACTTTTCATTGAAAATCGTTCGGAAATTGGACGACATTTAAACCGATAATAACAACTGTCTGATTAATTTCACGAAATTTATATTAGTCAAATTTATAATGAACTTTTTACTAATAGAAAATCGAGAATCGAATTTTTCAAAATATCATTATGTACTGTTATTCTGCATTAACGAATACATTGGCATTAATATAAAAACCTTTTGTAAAAACAAATAGATGATTTTCTGTTTCTTATCTATTCTTAATTTCACGATAGACCAAGCATAAGGTTGATAAGACTGACAAATCATACGTTAAATTCGCTTGCGTGCCCGAATACGAAACTGCCCTTACCCTATAATACAAAATCATCATTAACAGAAAAAGCTTTTGATGTGGCAAAAGCTCCGTTCGATGAGTCGATAAACAACTTCCGGTAACCTCCTGAACCATATGTATGTATCTATATATATAATTCCAGAAATCGTGAAAGAACCATGCAAGTCATCATAGCTGCGATTTATTTTCGAAATCAGCGACGGATATCGTGTTTCGTTTACATAGAAATTCTGTAACCTTGGAAAAATATATAAAAATAAATACTTGGACTGATGTACCTACTTCTAAGATAATGATTATACACATATCGGACCCTCGCAATAACTGTCACGCGCGACGTTATAATACAGAAGAATAAGATTCTCGATAGTGGTGCGTCCACGCACGCAACTCGATTCCTTAATTACAATGGGTACAAATGGAGAATTGAGGCGAATGTAACGGTCGGAAGTTAGAGGTGGTCCAAATTTGCCTAATGAAGAGACAAGATCTCGAATTGACCTTGATGGGCGGGATGCACGTTGAGGAGAAAAAAAAATACCTTATGGCATACAGTTGATGTTCAGTAAGAATCTACTGAAATACTTCGTTTAAAATGTTATGTTATATCGTTTATCGATTATCGGATAATTGTTTATTGAATTGCGGTCTGTAGATTAACGGGTCTATTGTAAAAGTATACCAGACTTCCTTTTAGTTAATTTTGTCACATTTTTTAAACATCACTCGAAATTCGCGAAAAAAAACTATCACACCTGTTGATACTATTTTTTACGATCCAAGGACTGTTTAGTAATAATGTGTATACTAGCATTACATTTCTATAGCATATTGAAGATAAGTTACAAGATTGACCACTAGTTGTCGGTGTACAAAACTGTAGATTTGCACTTGGTCATCCATTAGCAAATTCTGCGTGTCAGTACAATTTTTAAATAAATGCCAAATACTTGTAGAGGAAATAATGAAAAAAAAATTCAGGAGTTATGTCCCCGATTAAGGACAAAAAGCAGTATCATGGAGAATCATCGTAGAGGCTTTCGCGCATTTTTACTGCATAAAATTCAACGATAAATCCAAGTAAATCTGAAAATTTTTTGTAATTACTTTCGGGTGTGAAATCACTGGTAATTCGTCCTTTAATTTGAGTATGAAAATAAGGTATTACACGCACTCGCCGTTACTTAGCAACCCCTTTATTTATCGAGTAAATACGATCGATATTTTTCTAAATATATTTACGTAATTCTCTTGTTCTCCTCTTCAATGGAAATCTCTCGAATTGCATAGAAACGTGTGAATAATAGTATTCGATACGAGTGCGCCGCATAGCTGACGCTCGCATATGCTGGGATCGTTGCCTGAGCATTGCGAGGGAAACAAAAAAGAGACAAGTGTTGACAAAAGAAGTATATACTATTAGCGCACTATTAACAGGAGCGAAGCTGTGACGTAGAATGCAAGTATACACTGACACAGCACTGACTGTACATTTTTTACGTATGATTAATACAGAGACGGGGTAAGCGAAAAAAGTTATAGATGCGTCGTGTCAACCCGTGTGAATTAAAGGCAAGTGCTGTGACTATACGGAGCTAACGGCTACGATGGATCGCACCGAAATGCATCGTAGTCCGACTCTGCATGCTTTTACTGCTGACTCGACACTTCTATACTCGGACTGCGCCAGCGTTGCGGACGGATACGCCCGTGACAACAAATAATTCCACTTTTTTCCTAAAAGTTTAAAAGTCGGATATCGCTTTCTTACGAATTATTACTATTTCATTAAACAATGCAGCCAGTCCGATCGTCAGGTAAAATACGTAATTTCACTCTTCGATTGATGACTTCGTTTTCATTTTTATTTAAATTAAATACATTTATTTAATTAAAAATATTACTCCTTAATATTTGGAGAGGCATATGTCTCACGTAAATGAAGCTTTCAGATCAATCAAAAGCTCGCACCGATCATTCGTTCATAATTTGTCGGTATTTCGATTCGTGGCCATTTCTCACCACTTTGTGCTATTCATCCCATTACACAGGTGGACGAGCACACTACACAACATTTCTTTAAAGCTCTCTCTCTCTCTCTCTCTCTCTCTCTCAACTGACGTATTTTTACGCCGACGCTTGTCGACGCGCGCGCATTAGCATGCTCGAGAAGGTTTGATAAGCCGCTCGTCGATTTTTCCCAACCGCAGCGTCGGAAAATCGATCGGTTTATATGTCTGCGGTGAATGTTAACCGAGGAATAAACGATCGAACGTATATGGAAATTGTTCGTGGGAAAATAGCATTTTGGGTTGGATTTTTATTGTTATTCTCACTGTCACTGTTCGTTTGAACGAGGAAACCGATGATATTAGGACCATTCCAGGTGTATCTATACGTATGCTTTCTATTGTTTTTCTGCGATTTAAAAAGCCATTCTATGTGAATCTTTTTCTCATTTATTCGCGCGTTAAGGAGCTTGGATTTTTTTTATTTTTGCATTACGAAATTGCGCAAAAGTTCAACTGAGTTGTTTTCGAAAATTATTTCGTATCGTGTTATATCCGAAATGGTCAAAATTAAAAAACTAGATTACATTGTAATCAGAGAGAACCACTTGGAAATCGTAAATATATGTACATAAATATATATATATATAATTAATAATTCGTAATTTCAAAAGATTGATTCTATGAATGGTTGAATTCTGAAAAAACTATTCGTTAAACAAATAAAAAATATTAAATTGCAATAATAATATATATAATAATAATAGCTCAAATAATTCTCTTGCTCTAGAAACATTTTTTAGCATATAAAACGAACGCGAGCGATTTCTACCGGTTGTTAATTATTTGTCAAACATAAATCTTTTCTAGTGACAATTAAAATTAACAAAGTGAACGCGCTTAATTTCCTCACCAATTACTACAGCGTAACTTAAAGTACTTCTTAGTAACTCGTAGTGAAGCATTTCTTTAAAACCGGTGCATAGCATTCGTATCATAAATTCGCGTCTCAGATTCCTTAACAATAGTACAAGCCTTCGCCGCTAAGCAGTACCCTCGTATATTTGTAAAATCCAATTCAGAACGAGATTTTCTCGCTTGGATTCTCAGTAGCCATTGCGATCGCAACGAGGAAGAGCAAGACGACGACGAGACATCCCTTTGTAGAACATAAATCTTCTCTCGACTTGAAAAAATGAACGACGAGTCGTTATTTCGAGTCGAGCGATTAAGCCAATTTGTAAGTTGGAACGCGTAAATTGAAGCATGTAAGCAACCAGCGAAGAGCCGAGAAAATCTCGCTGCCAGTACATTTCGATTCTTAACTTCAGCTCATAAACTATTCGATCGAGAATATCGAGATTGTAAATTTTCATTACGTTCGATACGGTACAAACGGATTTTCTCGCGCTGAGGATTGACGTGGGCAAAGTATTTGGATTTTTTTATCATTTCAAAAGGGCTTGTGCAGCAGTGCAATTTGTCGTGACCTAATTAAGTCAGTATTAATGAATTAACGCTGTGAATTAATTATTATTGGTATTAGCAGGATGAGGTAAGAACTTGAAAGCTTTTTTCCGTCGGATATACATACAGTGCCGTGTATATTGTATATATATAGGAAATCACCATGGTTACAGATCTTGGGAAATCCGAAGCGGGAATTTGTATCTATAGCAATGTTGAGCTTACCTCGATTTCCAAAAGCTAAGCTTGGAAAGTGCGAATGAGGGAGACATCGTAGTGGCAGTATTAACGGAATTTTCTCCTCGCCTTCGACGAAGTGCTAAGTTGTCAATAATACCCTTTCCCCGTAGGATGCATTATCGTTAAGCTGAAGTTTTGTTTATTCTGTCCGTTTGAATGATATTCTGAGAAAGTCGTTTCTCGCTATTGTCATCTGGCCCTTATACACTTTTGTTAGCATAAGCCTAATGAAAATCATTGTGTTCGAAATAGCATCAATATTTAAAATATCCGATGGAAAAACTATTTCCTATTATTTTTCATATTTTTCGTATAAAAAAAAATCAAAATAATAGTCTACATAAAATTGTATACTCTTTCAGAATATGATATCAGAGTTTAAATAGCTGGCAATGCTTTTCTACTGCAAAATACACGCACATCCTTTGATGAATATCAAAGCGTTTTCGAGTTGCAAACAATTATCATTAATATCTTTTTTTAAATTCAGTTTTTAAATTCCTGAAAATTTTTTAAAGTGTTCAAACACATTCTTCGGTAAATTCGAATCATTTTTTAATAAAATTTGTTGGCAAATCAATAATTTTTTAAGTAAACGTCGTATTTACATAAATATATAATACACCTTCAAAAAGTTTTGGAACGTTTCCTTCGAAGTATTTTTTGGACACACGACGGTTTTTTCCAAAAGTTAATTGGTTTTGAAAGATAGATGATATATATTTATATCTATCTACATTTTTAAAAACACATATGTCTGGAATACATCATTCACAAAGTTTAGGACGTTTTCTTCTGAGCATTTTTTGTTCTCCGGAATTTTTTCCGATAGTTGAAGTAGGTTTTCGAAGGAAACGTCATAAACATTTCTGGAATACATCACTTAGAAAGTTTTAAATAGCTAAACTTTCAAAACTATTAACTTTTTGAAAAAATTAAAAGTACAATAAATGGTTAGAATTTATTAAAAAATAGCTGAAATGTAACATATCTTGTGACTTAGTAAAATTGATCGAAAACTACTAATAAATAAATTATTCACAATTTTTATAAATATAGTCGTCGGTTTATTACAGTATTCTGAAATGGATCAAAAAATCTTCATTTAGGATGGATATTCCGTACCGTCATGTTGAATTTTTTTATTCCAAACTTTATATATCTACAAGTTTATAACTCAAAAACGATTGTCTACTTCTAAACATATATACGTATATCTCTTCTATCTACCGCCTCCGTACAATTTTTTAACTAAAAAATATTTTCCTATTAAATAAACAATGTAACATTTATATGTACAAAATGCATTATATGCAACATTTTGTCTCTAACTTTTTAAGTATTAATATTTGGCAATCTCTGATATCTTACTCTGAAAAATTATACAATTCTACATTGAACATCATTGGTTAATTTTTTGATGCTACGAATATGTAAAAGCTGATTGAAAATTTAATCATTATTATATGGAAGTAATTTCCTTCTGAATGGATTAAATTAGTATTAGCGTGGTTACAACGACGTCGATTTTCATTTATTGATTTAAATATAATGAATCGGGAAAATAATTTCTGAAACAAAATACTCTATTATACATGCATATTAAATTTGCAAATTTTATACGCAGCAGACCTTTGCTCTGGGTTCGACATTTATACATCAAAATATGATTTTCTCAAAAGTATAAGCATATTATTATAGAATAATATAATAATAAATGTTGATAGGTTATGCGTAATGTTACAATAATTTTATAACTGCGTATAATAATTTTATACTGTAGTATTTAAGAGGACATATCCAATTCGAAATATTGACCGGGTTATTTTTTTACTAATTCTTGAGTGTCTTCCGAATAAAATTAAATTCGAAAATCTGGAATAGGAGTTTTATTTAAAAATTGGATCAATCTTATATTTTTCTCCTTAAGGAGACTAGTATTGTTTTGAGAGGCGATGATTTTATCTCTACGTCGGAATTCCTTTTTTGTTGCGCGAACTTTTTCTTAGCAGGAATTTCATTTTGCGACAAGAGTATCGCTTTTCCGAGTCTGCAGAGCAACGCCAGACCTTTATTATGTTGCTAGTGCTTATTTTTCAAGATGTATATACATATAGGATGTATATATAATGTATGCATATGCAACGCTAGAGTAAAATTTAACTAGGAATTTTTTTGTTAAATTAGCAAATCGAGGCGTACTTTAAACTTTTTTAATACATTTTCTAATTTTATTATTTTTTCCGTAGGACATGATTATTTCAACAGCCGAAAGTCTACTATTGCAACTTTGTCACGCTTATTTTCGTGGACTAACTTATAATTTTCTTTTTTCTCGGAAGAAAAATTATTTTTAATAAGCACACGTGTACACATTTATTTACGTTAAACTCTATCTCATTTTTCATGATATTTTTCAACATTTTTTTTCAAGACTTTCGGGAAAATTGTTGCCTAAACTATCAAAAATACAAATGGATTGAATATTTATTTTCTCGAATATTTATCAGAATTTGTTTTGTGATTCACGATTAAAAAATGTATAAACATATATACATAGTGCCGATATACAGAAATAAATAAAGCCGCTGGTACTTGAAATTTCTTATTCATCCGCTGCTCGAGAAACTTGATTAAACGTCCAAAGTGCAATTATTTGCTGTCGACTTAAAGGGTTGCAAGTCAATATCAAGCACATAGTTCACGTTAACAATAATATTATCCAGAACCAACAATCTACGTTACTTAGAAAAGTACGAAGTTGCAAAAGAGAAAATTGTTTATTTTTTGTAACACGCGAATGATTCGGAGCTTTCATTCGACCCGCGGAGAATTCAAATAATACTGATAAAATTGAAGTATAGAAGTGGAATGATCTAATTTAAATAGCAAATTTGTGTGGAGTACCCTGAAAATCTAGAACAGCGCATTCGAGAAATTATTATTATTTTCTTCACTGACTAAAAAAACATCAATTGTTTACTACTTGAACATTTTGTCATATCTCTCCCCGGTGGGAAATAATATATCCTAATAGACTTCTAAGTAACAGTTCGATATTTTTTGAAGCCAACCTTTGTTAATTGCATCCTTTGTACTTTTAATTTTAGCTTTGCTTCACATCTTTAAATCTCTTGATGATCACTGCATACAGTAGATTGTTGAAAACTCACTCTCCCTACGCAGCGATGAACCAATTGAGCTAAAAATCGGCACAAGCATTCCTTGATACATTCTTTAAAACACGAATGCGGACATTTTTAATCGAATGAGTAGAACAAATTTAACATCGTAAAATGTAGCAAGATTCTTAAAAAAATTAATAACAAATTCAGTTTTTTATTATCAAATATCAAATTAATGATATAACTATCTAGAATTTAAGTATTAAATTTATAAGGAATAGAATTAATATAATTAATTAACTTAAAAGTCTCTTGTCTCCTTAAGTATTTGTCTGTGTATGATTTTCCCTATCCGGTTACTTGGCAATTGATTAAAATTAAATAATGTAAAAGTTGGCTATTTTTACGTTATTCGGTCAACCAATACGTAGACATTTCGTTTCTACCAGCTGTTTCAATATAGTTTTCCTCTCAATATACTTTAAAGAAAAATCTTTATCAATACACTGCGCTGTAATCGTACTTTCTTTTTATTTTTTAATTACATCCTAATGTCCAGAGCGAGCGCGTGTTTTCCCGACTTATTTGACTCGTATATATGCATGGAATACACATATCTATATCTAGATGTACCCTAGAATTATTTTTATCTACGCGTATTCGTCATCAGCACCGCGATCCTCACTAAAATCGTACAGCTGTAATGAACATCTACGCGTGTAGTTCTAATCACGTATGACACACGCATCGACTAATTTTCACCGAAAATAACTTCTAGCTAAAGGTCGGTTATGTTTTCACAGACACGTTCGCGCATTTAAAACACGCGCACGAGCGACTTTTTTATATTCAACCAGCGACATCTGGAGTCGTGTTGAGAACGACGCCGTATCCTTGAAACGCCTTTTTTATAGTCTATTTTTTAAATGCCTCTTTTGCCCTCTTTATTTTATATCGAGGGATTTTCGTTGGCTTTTCCCCCTTGGTGATTTGAAGTCAAACATACAAGCACATAGAGAGAGAGAGAGAGAAAGCAGTCGATATCGTTTTGGAAACGTCTGCCTTATCCGAATTCTGCGAATATTTCCTTTTCCATTCTTGTATTTATACCCTCCTTTAGCTACGCGCGACCCTATATACACTTCCTTTCGAACCTTTTCAATCCTAATGTAGCGCGAGATTTTTCTTTGTTTGCGCCACCGAGTTTTCAGTGAAGAGCCCTGTCGGCGACTCTTCTTTTGTGTGCACATATAAAAAAAAGTGTGTAGTCGTATAGCTTTTTTCATTGCCGAGTCAACAAATAAAAGTTCAGAAGAAAAATCGACTGGAAAAACCTTGTGTTACTCTAATCTTTATACATAGATCGATTGAATCGTGACCCATAACCGGAAAGCGTGCGTTTTTATCTGAATTACTTTGTATACACAACGAAACAATCATCCAAACCACAAGAGAGAAACACGTTGAAAAAATGCGTTGATTTCAAAATGACGAATAAATCCAATTCAATTATCCATATAGACACACGCTTTAGTAATTACGCGGTACGATCGTAATTGTTCAAGTTGATACGTCGTGCACACCTTGCGGCTGCTCAACGACTACATCAAAAGCAACCTTGCGTCGTATTGTTTCGAACCTAACTCCACGATTGTATATATATATATAGATATATACAAGGAACTTAGCTTATAACGGGTTACGTAGTAGCTTCTTGAATGAGCTAAATTACACGCGCTCAAGGCAAACATTTTCTCCATTTGATTGTGCTGCTTCTCTTAACCTGACAATCGTAAACAGGTTAACGTTTGATTTTACCATTGTTCCCTGTGCGACGTGTACTATGTATTAATCGGCGATTAATGCTTTGAAGTCGCTCTCGGCTTCTATACCTATATGTGTTATATACATATTATACATAGTAGCTTCATCAATTTTGACTGGATTTTAAATTAATGCTCGTGAGCTTTGAGATCGCGAAGAGCGATATTCGGGGGAGAAACTGAATTTTCGGCTTAGTAAGCGTCGAATTTTGTCTATGCGTCTGTATATTCAGGAGAATGTGTATACAAACGTTACTTCACGCAGACATTATTTCACGCATAATTACCGAATTCGGAATATTTATTCGGAGTAAATATATGTATGATACATCAAATACAGAAATCAACTCGGTACTTCGAAGTTGAACAAATATTCATGAGGACACATCGACCAAACATTCTTGAGTTTTTTTTAATAAAATAAGCTTTTTACACGTGCGCTTGAGCTCGTCACTCGGAAATGCAAAAGAATGACAAACGAGTTTTCGAGACTTTTGAGTCCACGGATTTTATCAATTTTTATTGAGTGAAACATTATCTCATTGGCTAATGAGATTGGGTATATGCAGCTAAATTGGACAAGTTGAAAAGAAGCAATTTTTAAAAATGTACATAAAAATACAATTGAAAAGTTTGAAGTACTAAAAGAATCACTAAAGAGATCCACTGGTTGAAAAGCTACAAACATTTAAATAGCATTTAAGAAATGCTTTGATTTCTAGAAAGTCTTTTTTCAAATACTCATAAATTTGCACTCGAACGGTCTTTTTCAATGTTTCGATTAATTGTAAGTTCTATAATTTTAATTATTTTACATATTAATGCTATGTAATTAAATTACCTTATTTGGTTATTCTTTAAATATGCAAATTAAGAAAACATCTTGTTTTTAATTGAAATGTCTATTTAGACAATTAAACAGCGAGACCTAATAATTGATGCATGTAAAGGAAGGCAAAAAATTAGTTAGCTTTGATTTTAAAAGGAATATTCAATAAATATGGTAAGCAAAAAGTTATAACTGTTTAAACAAATACAATGTAAATTAACACCCGAGAAGTAAAAAAGTTATAGGAGCTTGTACAATTTCACAAAATTGAATCGTTTGTAAAGAAAGTCAAAGAAACTAGCTTCAATTTTTAAAAATTAGTTTTAACAATCCTCTAAAAACTAGTACCTTCGTCTAAGACAATCGTCAGCTAAAGTCTGAACTGAAAATCCTTGTGACTGTCACAACAAACATCTGGTTTTCTCCACTAAGCTGTCACATGCGATCAATCACTTATACTCACAAATAACGCGCTCGTATATGTGGATCATTCTCTGAAAGGTTATCCAAAATTTTTTTTCAACATATGTTTTTTTTACACTGCAGATACCTCCATGATTCTTTTTAGATTTTTCTTCACGAAGGTTCTTCAAGTTTCAGGATGTCAAAGCTGGTGTATATTGTGGCAGTTTATGCCTTTTTTCAAAAGATTCTAACTTGAAAGGGAACATTTGTCCGTAAAAACACAAAAGGACTTTTGTTTGACAATATGTTAAATTTTGCAAATAAAATACTTTAAAATCTGTAGATAAGAAACATAACAATCTTCTAAGTCATCCAAATTCACATATTTAGCTTTAAAACGGTTCGATCATTGGTATCAAGATGAAAAAATTCAGGAAGATGCTTCTTATCATTATAAAAGTGTCTACGAAGATCTCAAATTAGGAATCAAGTTACTAACTGGAAATCTGGATCTTGAGAAACTCATTTTTTATGACCTGATAGCTCATACGATAACTTCATTTCTAACTAGAAATACAACTTGATTCTTAATTTGAGACCTTTGTAACCAATTTTTTTATTGATAACAGACATATTCATGAATTTGTTCACATTGAGATTATTGTTATGACCTACATCTACAGATTTGAAGGTATTTTATTTGTAATATTTAACATATTTTACAGCAAAAAAATCTTTTGTATTTTTAGTGAGAAATGCTTCTCTTTGAAGTTCATGAACGTAGATATAGTGCTAAAGAACGGATTAAAAATATTGTGATGAAATTGAATTTTTTGACTGGTCAATCTATCAGAGAATGAGCCACATACATAACTAAACCACCGACACCCACGTTCTATAACATACGCTTTTCCATCGATCCATTTGTTTGTTCGGCAATGCACGTCGCTACTTTAACATTTCAACATTTTATAAAACGTAACAAATAACACAAACACTATTTTCTATAACACCATTACACATACACATATAGGAATGTGTATTCTTTAAAAAAAAATTCTGTAATTTTTGGCAAATGTAAGCAACGTTAAACGTAAAGTGTTATACCGTACGCCGTAACTATAATCATAGTACAACGTTTCGAAGAAAGCAATTCTAGCGGTTTTACGTTAATATTAATTTCTAAGCATGTATGTATTATTAATAAGGGACTATCGCTATACGCACTCAAGTAGCATTAACTAAGACGGTAATTTCATTAATTTATGCGCTTCACGTCAGATTACCGTTTGCAATCATATAAGCGCGAAAGAAGCGCGATAGAAAGGACGACGAGCGAAATTTCTGGGAAAAGGAAACTGGTATAGTTATTGTATATACGTGCTACGAAGTCGTCTATACGCGTGTTCTGCATCGAACATCGTTGCGGAATAATTCCAAGAGAGAGAGAGAGAGAGATAGAAAGTATGAAAATTGAAAAATTGAAGCGACAGTTTCTCCTGCGCTCATAGATTATGCCTTTATCAAAAAAACTATGCTAATCTTTTTTCTCGTGTTTTATTCTATATAATAACAGTTTACTTTATAGGAGATCTGTCTGCATTCGGAGTTTCTATTCTAAAGCTTTATAGAAATGTTTCTATAGAAGCAAACCGATCTAGAATAACAATTTTTTTTTTTTAAGTTGAGCATTAAGCTATAGACTATTATTTTATAAATAATTAATAATAATACATGTTAATTTAATTTTTTTTACATTTAATTACATTTACACTGTTTATGTTTCTAGGAGCCTGTTGTCTTCTATGATTGTACACCTAATAAATAGTGCAAGAAAAAATACTTCGAAATTGAACAGTAAATGAATTAATGAAAAAATCATGACGTCATAAAAGTTTCATTACAATAGTCATGGAATGGGTATTAAGGGGTAGAATGAATAATATTTATTTTCCTAAATTGTCAGAAACACGCGAGATGTGGATCAAATGTTTTCAGTCTTTCAACGCTTGAAGTTTCAACAAGTTGAAGGTACTACCGAGCACCGATGTACAGCAAACTTTAGTTAGCTTCATAAATAAAACTTTTTTGTGGTTGTCTGTTTAATCTGTTTAATAAGCGCAGCTAAGTTTTATAATCTTGTGTAGACTTTATTGTACATTTGCCGACGTCACCACGACTTCTGCAGTTGCAAAGATTAGATTAGTTTGTCTTCTACAAATTCTAAAGCTTATCTTCTTTGTAATGTGTATATCTGGCATAAGCCAGAAGCTATAATATATATATATATATATATATATACTGTATAGCTTATGACTTCAATATCAAAGAGTCGTATATATTACATTAATGTCGGCGAACGACCGGGAAAGTGAGAATTTTCACAGAAACCCATCCGCAGATGAATAATTAAGCGTAAATAATTGAACGCGACGCACTCGACTCTACACTCCAGGCGAAAGTTTGGCAATATTTGTACGCCGATAAGCTGAAGCAATAATCGCTTCGGTAATTCATTCGAGGAGATTAAAATCTTTTTAGTGCACCTCGTCGAAGCAACATTTTTATCAGATCGTAAAGGGAACGTCGAAAAAAAAAACACCGAGTTAACGATGCCAAAAATTATTATTATGCAATAAATAACAGTTTTGCAAGTCTTAGCTATAAATAATCGCGGAGGATATTTTTTCGGTAAATATTTCGATTGATTTTGGTAGTTGTAATTTCTTGCTTAAGTATGTATAGCGACAATTTTTATTTCAGTAGGTATTGGTTATTTTATCTCGAACTGATTTTTAATTGAACCAATTTAGTATTGAGTGCATTCGTGGTCAAATTGCGATTCCGTAGCGAAATATAAGTCATGTTTATGCTCTAGCCTAATGTCTCGGTGTGAAGTGTATTATTTATTGATACGATGACTTCGTGAAGTGCCTACCAGCTTAATTTATAAATTAAGAGAACTATTACAATAACATTAAATTAGCAAGGTTAAATGTACAAGACCACTTTTGTATATTAATATAATGAATATTTATCAATGTAAATTAACTTTGAACGTAGTTATTAATTGATATCTGTAAACTATTGTGACGTGGCAACCTGGACAAGTTCCGTTGTCCTCAAGCGCCCCGCTGAGCGTTGGAGGTAACTACCCGCTTGCTCTGCCCGCTTGCTCGTGGATAAAGGTTCCTCTCGGAGGAGTCTCTCTTACAGCTCCGTGCTCGGAACAATTGGTCGGGATAAGAACGGGGAGGAATGGGTTTCGGTTTTCTCGGCGCTCTCTCTTGGACCGGCACCGTCGAATTTGCTCCCGGAGCAGTGGCCTGGTACGGACATCTTCGGGTGATCGACCCGGCTGTATCGTCCACTTGGGGCGACTTAGCACAGTCCTGACTAGCGGATATTACAGATAGCTCGACTAGTTGCATTGTGGTTCGAGCTCGAGTGAGTCTTCCCGCCGATTCTCCTGTTCCGGTGCTCTCTCGACTCCTCTTCAATTTGGCAAGTATCTGCAGTATTGACTGAATGGTCTCTCACGGTAGGTTTGTTTCTCGATTCTCTTTATCTACTATTGCCGGCACATCTGCCTTTTCTCTATTTCCCTATCCGCTATTGCCTTGACTGGCTCGCTCTCGTTTTTGCCTAAGTGTACGTGTGGTATATGCAGTGTATTCTACCTGGCTGTGTACGCCGTCACACCGTGTAAATTAATAATATAGCAGTACGTACATAAATGTATTTGGATATCAAACATTCTGCGTTCTCTAATGCATCTCATTATAAACTTATACCCAAAAACATTCTTCGTCAAATATTCAATATACACCTTATTCAAATCTTTCAACCACTTCTTTAAAAAGTAAATTATTTTCACTTTATCAAAAAGAGGTTATTCGCTATTTTGAAGCTGCTTACTTTGAGCTAGTCTTGAGATAATAAATAGTACATTATGATTATGAGCTGCAAGTATATTTCGATAGTTTAACGAATAGATGTTACTTGTAAAAGATGCGAATGATACGAAATATAACGAACAGTCTACAGGATATGTATGTATGTATGACACTGGCAGTTTTGATAAAGACCGAATAACAGTCGGACGAATTGTACTGAAAATGTAGTATCTTTATTAATTACCTCGTTTTCAAATATGTACAAGGGACTGCCTTTACAAAATCGTCAAGCGCAAAATAGAATAATTAATTGCTAGAAAGAGATAGATATAGAGAAAGAGATAGAAATAGAGAGAAAATGGCTATTTAATTACACTTAGGTATTAAAACTGAAAAGGGCAAAAATAAAACACTTTGATATTTTTAACAATGGGCTTAGCTTGAGGTAAATGGTATGTTTAATTTCGTTCGTTATAATCGCCAGGCTAAGGGGAGAACTGCATGCATCAGAAGCAATTAACTCGGTATAAAGCGATTTGTCACAATAGGAATATAAGCTATACTAGAGTTATACTGTCGGCGCACAATAGTCCGAGCTGCAAAGTCTTTCAGGTCTTAAACTTGGTATAAACACGCCGATCGATTAATCATTTTCTCTCTGCTCTCTTATACTCGGGTGTAGATATATTTTTTATCTTGTTTAACCCCATTTACCGACCTATCTATCTGAGCCTCCTCGTTCTCGATTATAAAAAATTAAACGCGAAAAAATTGCTTTTCTTTCGCGTTTAAAACTATTTCTCATCATATCCTCTCGCTTTTTTCACGCGACGCGAGTGCAACTTTCGACGTCGCGCGGCCCTCTTTCTCTATTTCCGAGTTTGCTTTCTACGCGGAGTTCGCTTTTTATTTTCAGCTCGTCGGTTTCTCATGTAAAATCCGTGACTTCCCTTCGCCTCATTATGTTTACAAAGTAATAATTTTCCTCTTAATGGTCTCTGTGTTGCGTGAAAAATCGACTTCTCGCTCTCGCTAAATCTTTCAAGCGCGAGATCGTTATTTATTTTATTTACACAACAGCCGACGTAGTGGTGGCTTAAAAAAACTACGGAGTCCGGTAGAGTTACTCTTCGCGTCAGTGTGTCTATTATTAAATGAAAACAACATTTTTAATCATTATAATTCATTTAATAAAACGAACTGACCTGATAGAAGTAAAAAGGATCGATGTCGTCAGTGGCGTTATGCTCGTACAGCCGACTGATGTTGTTCAGAGCCGACATCTCCGTACTGAAGTAACTGACGATACTTGCGTCGATGATACCACCGATGGCCGTCTCGATGGGCCACGTTGATGCGCTGACCCATGTTTCCGCTGAGAGATCCATCCCGATGTCGTCGAGCTCCTTCGATTTCTCTACGAAGTTAATTGTTGTTTGTCATTTTTTTTTTCATTATTTATTCTTATTCGTTGGATTGTTGTTAAACGCGGAATGTTAGCTCTTGGAGTAACATTTTCGCTTTGATCGATGGGAATTTCAACCAGACTTTTCAAATGTAATTCATTTTTCATTTGCAATAAACGATCGCGTAATAATTTTTATAGCTAAGCCGCGATAATCTCGATGAAAAACTCGACAATTTTTCGGAGTTAATTTCGCGATGAATTTCTCCATAATAGATACGAGTATTTATGAATGTATTTGTATATGTGTAAAAAATACGCTTTTTTCAAGATTTCATGTAAGAACCATGAAAATCCATTTTCCTGGGACGGCTGCGAATGCATATCGCAGAAGTTTTTTTCAAAAATGATACACAGTACTCATCCAATTTTATTTTGTGAATAATTTCACTATTACTATCGGTGTATCTCTAGTCTAGTCATATATATATATACATAACTGCTATCATTCCCCGCGTCTCTGGGCGTCTCTTTTCTAGAACATATTTTTCCATTCGACGTTCCTGAAACAACTTCGTTCTTTCACTGAGCCATCGATTTATCGTGTCAAACTCGCAGTAGTGTCGTAAAATGACATGCAGAATAATAATAGTCGAATCGATAAACTTCATTCTTTCTTTCAGACAGTGAAGTATATTCGTCTACTGTATCGTAATAATCGCCCGACGAACTTTACGCACATAGCCTATCGAATCGAAGGGAAAATTAGTCATTCATCAGTATACAAACGAACATTCGATTATTATCCCATCATTCTGACTTTAACACTTCGTTATTGAACTTTCGTAAAAAGTTCGAAATCGTCTGAATCCACTCTGAACTAAATCCGACTGAAATTGCCTCTCGCCCTCTTTTCAAGACGATTGACGCTCACTTATTCCGATTCCATAGCCGTGGTGGTAATCGCGCAAAGGTGACGCCTTTGTTATTCGGATTGTATTTTGGAAACAGATTATGAGTTAATTTAGATGTGCGGCTCTATTCTTCAAGTACCGTTTAAATTAGTACCTAAAGGTAAGTACCTGAATATATGTTGCTTCCGATCGCGTGATCGAGTTTGGTATTTTTAAAGGTGGGAATATTTTCTTTTGTAAACATTTAACGAGCATAAAGAAGGGATCAAATATTGATACGACTCATTATTTCTGCGAGTAGAAGTTTTAATTACTTTTACTTTGAATATAATTATTGAATAGTCTATTTGTATCCCGTTTGATATTTCCAAAGGCTACTATTTATAGGTAATGGATTTGTATTAATACTTTTGATATAAAATCAAATGATTTTTTGTATTGACCTATTCGTCGAAGAATTTGTTTAAATCAATACTCTCAAACAACTCAATTTCGTTATTAGTAGAATCTTATGAGTTTTCATTGATGACAACATAAGACGCTTTAAAATGTATCACCTACTTCTTGTAAAGATGTCGAGAACGTACTATTTTTTTTAATAATATAAATAGCCACTATAATATGTATAATTATTAAGTTGCCTGAACGTCGGATCCCTGTTGTACTTAAATTTTTCAATTTGATATGGAAATTATGTATCAGTCAGATCTTGGTTATTATAAAAAACTGGTCTATCTATAAAAAAAATTGTCTTGTATAAATTATGCAAAATAATTTGGCAAGGAAGGTGTTGTAAAGCAATAGACTATACCTATATAGAATAATATTAACCCCTTTTAAAAAGTGAGATTATTTTCTAGAACGTAAATCATTACAGAAAATATCATAATTATAACCATATTATCAATATTCATTAATTTAAAATATAATCGAATCAACTGTCAAAACAGTCGATATCATAGAATCCAATTAGTACCGTGCCCCGTCGCAAAGTGATTTTTAATGATAGAAAATAAGGGATATTAATTCCTTCGTATAACTTAAGAAACAAAGTTCAATTAATAGAGGAAACAATTGAAATAAACTACATCAGTTCTATCGAGTATCCTGCCACCAACGGAAATGATAAGCAGCAATAGTTTCATTCGATGTCTCTCCCTCTAGCAATATCAATAATAGAAATTCGTACTGGTTATTTGCTTAATTCAGAGAGCTTTAACGCAATCGCGCAATTTAATGTTGAAAATGTAACAGTCATTTCATTATAGAATAGTTTGTTTATGTACATGAAATGTCGAAAAAGAGCGCATACTGAACTTTGTAGCTCGGAAAATAATTTTTCTATTGCATACTTTATCTTTAACTACAAAAGGTTGTATAGTAAGTTATTCACAGTAGTAGCTATTTTTATGGTGAATCGATTACTTCCTCTTCCTTTTTAATACACATAACTCAAACTGAAATATAATTTTCATTAAAATTATTCGAATAGGAGTAAAGAATAATTTTAATTTAAACTTTTATAGCGGAAAATGCACTTGCAGGGTCTCCTTAGAAGTAAGAGTATGGAAAAAGTTCTACCACGCACACACACATACATATACTAATGTATGTATGCGTACATAGGAACTTTGTTCGTTGGTCAATTGATTGTATTGCATCCATTTGAAGTACATTTGTATTTCTGAGAAGAGAATAAACCGAACTGCTAGCGGTAAATGAAAAAAAGAAATTTATTTATATTATTTGAAAAATAAAAATGATTTAGTATGAAAGAAATTTTTCGACTTATTGCAAAGCAATACGCGTAAATAAACTATATTTTAGAACGAAAGTAAAATAAGACATCTAAACGCATTCGAAAGTTATGGCGAAATTTAAAATTTTGAAATCTATAAATTCCTAGAGTTGTGACTTTCGGTTTGCAAAAAATAGTTATTGATTAAATTATTGATTCGAAATTTCTTATATTTATTTATGAATTCGACTTTCATAGTTCATGATCGAAATATCTCCAAAATAATATTCTACGATTCTTCTTTATTTTTCTCGTGATATTGATTTCACCGCTTTGTGCACACGAAAATATCTCTTTATAGATGTACATTTACTACATGTAGACGTATATATTCTACACACTGTATTGATTTCAATTCTTTACCACAATAATATAAAGAAAAAAATAAACATATGAAATTACAGTATCCTGATAAAAGCATCCCCCACCCATGCCATTTTATGCCTTTATTGTGTGTATCTAACCTGTATATAAAAAAAGTAGTCTCATCGATCGAATTCAATCCAAAAGATAAACAACAAACTTCGATACACTACCTTCATATCCGTTCTCTCGACTTGACCCCAAACTAAAGTGACTCATTATTGAGAACTTGAATTTTTCTAAAAGCTTCATCCGTAGTAGTTTCAAAATAAGCAACAGGCTCTCCTGCTAAAAAATAGGTATCGTCGCTAACCATAGCCAAAAAGAACAACAACAAAGAATAATCTCGACTCGATTGGATCTTAAAAGCTCCTGAGGAGGCTTGCAAGCACGGCGTGGTTTCCTCGTAAAAAAGAGAGAGACATCCTCTTCGTATTCTTCCTTTTCATTTTCATTTTCGCAAGGTCTCGAAGCTCACTTGCCAAAATTATGTGAAAGCTCTGCTACGTATTATATATAGTTATAACGTTTGGCTTCTTCTTCCTTCATTCTCTGCCTCCCATTGCTCTCAATTACGTTTAAGTGCGCGAGCAGAAAGAATGGACGATTTAATTTTGTCGGCGCTTTACGAGTACTTTCACGGAAAATAAAGATGATAAGATATATGTGTATACCATATATATCGATATATTTTACTATGGAAAAAGATGAGAATAGATCGCGTAATTGCGCGAGAAATCAGTGATTGACTTCCCGATCATTGAGTTTAATGCATTTTATCGATACGAGCATTCGAGTAAAGGATCCTTTGAAAATTACGACAGAGTATAAACTATTGCATTGAATAAAAAATTTAATTTTCTTATCTATGAAATATATGCAATTGCGGTAAGAATAATTTATATCTAAACGCGCATACCGATAAAAGAGGGACACTTGCAACTATGTTAGCGCCAATTCGGTTTGCGGTCGATCTACTTGAAACAAGAATAAATATCCTTGGTACAAGTAATCGGTTGTTTCCGTCAAAATATTATAATCTCATCGCTTATTTGAAAACGCTGGAATCTAGCGAACATTAATTTTGTAAAAAAATTGTATTATTATGAACATGAACTTTATTATATTAATTTAACAATAAAATGCACTTTTCATTCTAGTGCATTGAATTCGAATTCTTCTTTTTCCAGTAGTACCTGAAAAATCAGAAGATGTTTAATTCTCAATGATTTTGACTTTCCAAAAAATAGCTATATATAGCCTATTCGTATACACGTGTTTCGAGAATCCCATGTTTCTGTATTATTTTTCATTGGTCTTTGTATTATTTACAATCAATAAATTTACCACGACAAGCCTATCTGTCTTCGGATAAAATTGTCTTCTACTGTTTATGACCACGGGAATATCACTATTATACACATGTGCTTTTCGACTCGGAACTACGAAGTACTCGAGAAAACAGACGTGTGGAATCTTGATATTCTCGTAAAATGACACATTTGACCACGTGCTGGTGTTTTATAGGAGCTTTTTGGCGGTGCCGCGAAATGGTTGAACTTTCAAAAGTTTTGTAATACATATAGACGTTAACGACAACTCGAACGCTTGCTTTATCGAAATTCCGCATCTGCAACCAGTTTGTTGAACACATTTTTAGTTATCCTTATTTTTTGAGGAACACAAGATATCCTATCGTTTTTTACCCAAACTTATCTCAACTTGAATCCGATGCTTTATTTTATTCCCCGAGTGTCCACATTTGCGTGCGATTAATTGATATTATGGAAATAAAAGCTTCTCGGTGAATTTATATACGAATTAAATTGTTGCAAAAAATGTACTTTATTTTAGCTCTTTTCATAGGATTTATTTGTCGACAGAAAATATGATCTGTAATAAATTATGCTTGTGTAATAATATAAAACACAGCTATACGCGTTTAAAGGATGTTATCCCGACATTCATACAAGCGTACTTTGATTAAAAAAATGTATTATAGCTGTATATACGTAACAGACATTTATAAAAATATACTTATTAAATAACGCGTCAAACAAGTCATGTTCTTTGAAATTTAATCTCTTTTAATCGCTTCCTTTCGGCGCCTTTTATCAAGATTTCTTGTGGAAAAATCACGAACAAACGTGTAAAGCATATTATTCGAAAATAATGGAGTATCAAAACAAATTAACAAAAGTAAACTGTTGGCCTAAATAAAAAAAACGTTAATTATTCGTCGGTCGACTGAGTCAATAATTTCTTCAACAAAGCTGCAGAAGTAATACATCTATCGAAGATGAATATAAACATAGAATGTTATCGAAAGAGATACAATTATCAAAGAAATATACGTATACGCAAAAAATGAAAATTATTTATTTTATCGGTCGAAATAAGCATTCGTACCAAACAGAAATTAAGTACAATCTGCGTAAGATTTTTTTGCAAACTTTCCATACCGAAAAACTCTATACATAATGTCTATACACCAAGCGAGTTCGCCTACAAATTCCTTAAAGTCGTAAAACACCAAAAACACTTGCTATTTTCGAAACGCGTCAAACAGTTAACTAAAAAAATCCCGTTTTACAACGGTGTAAAACAGAAAAATGAAAGGAACATTCAAAAATTCCCATATCCATACCCCCTCCTCCCTCCACCTTTTCAGCGTTATAAATTTATTTTCTCCCTCGAGCTGCGGTAGTCCATTCGACGGAGGAAAACAAACAAGCCACCGGCTGTAATATAAACTCTGATTCCATTATAAAATAAAAAAACAGAGGGAAACAACTAGCTACTGCGTCGAGGACTTTAAAATCGAAAAGACGAAAAGCTCGACGAGTGTGTCGCCATTCGTCGAAAATAAAGCGACGATAAAGTTCAACGTGGTGTCTCTCTCTCTCTATATATATATATGTATATGTATATATATATGTATATAGGTGCGTGCTCCGGGCACTTAACGCGACTTTCCTTTTTTTCCCTCGATCTCGTAATTCTCCGGGTATTTTTCTCTTTTCTTCGATTCCGTCTTCTTCTTATTCATCGTAAACTGCGCTGTCGACTCTAATCGCTTTCTTTTCGCGCTTTGTAGCTTGTTTTTTTTTCTTTCCCTCTCTTTATCCCTCTTTTTCGTTTATGTAACGTCGATGCAACAATGAAATTTCTGAAGACTAAAATAGCTCTTAATTTTTATCCAATCTTAAGCGTATATGCATATGTGCTTTACGATCGCGTGTCGAGCGCATCGTGTCCATTGGTGGATTTGCTTTTGATTTATTATATCCGCACGGGATTCGGTTTTCGTACTTCGCTTTCGTAGCGCCGTCTTCTGCTTTGGAGAATTATAGCGGACGTAATGCGTTTAGGGAATAGCGCAACGTTAAATCAGAGATGATATGTTTCGAGATTGTGAGTCTTCAGACAAATTTTGGGAAAAACGCTTCTCTGAATTACATACGGTATAGATTGTCAAAACATAATCGTTGGATATATATATATATATATATATATATATATATAGTCCCTAACGCGATTCAACTATTTAAAGCGACATAACGCAAGCTTGTCCTAAAGAATGTCCACTTCGGGAACGAACAGAAACGTCAACTTCAATCGCATATCGGGGAAGCTCGTAGAGACCGTTATCAGCTAATAGAATCAACCGCAACTCAATATTATCTATTCATTATTCTCATCAATATCGAATCTGCGGTAGAATAATCCATCCATTTCCATACAACACTAAATATAACAAATACATTTTCATTTTCCTCCTCATCTTCGAAAAAGCCAATTAATCAGCCTCAATCATTGAGGTTCGTTTTCATTTTTGGCTATCAATCTTTTACTCGACTAAATGAAATAAGACACGACTTTGCTCTAGCATCTTAATAAACGACGTACAACCACTACACAAATGCGTCGAAGCACCGGTTGACCATCCAGATCCATTGGCAGTTTTTTCATTTAAACAAAAGTTAATTTTCTAATTTTTCCTCGTACAATCAACCGAGACCCGACTCTGCTTTAGTATCTTAATATACGACATATATCCGTGGCGTAGACGCGTTGAAACAACAGGTGAACCTCTGGGTACGTCGGCAGAGTCATAAACGCTTAACGGACGGAATAACGTTGATGCGGGAAAGAGAGAGAAAGTAACTCGGGCTGCCCTCACCGAGTTAATCGTTTGCTATTGAATTCTCGACTCTCGCCGTGTCGCGAATCTATTTTCGTCCACTCGTGGCTGAATTACCTCGGTTTATACGTATGCGCATGTTATATATGTACACGGACGGGGTCGACAGATTTTTTACAGGATAATGTAGTAATAAATTTTAAACCTGCTCTTGAATTGTTGTACCGAGAGATTTCGGCGTTGAATTTATGGCCGAGGTGTAGCGATGATGATCTGGTTGATTTGTTACTTTGTGAATGAAGTCTCGCAAATTTGAAAAGGAAAGCGAAGGTGTATGCACTACACAGTGTCGAGGTACGAGTTGCTAATTATACACTAATAAAAAGATTCATTTACTGTAAAATCAGTGAATCGACAAATGATGAGTCCGCAATCGGCTGCAATGTGCATTAAATGACATGGTTCCTTGACGATAAAACGTCAATGGCGATCAACTGTTGCTAAGCCGCTTTTTAACTATTAAGGGTTAAGGGTTAATATACGTAATTTAGAATTTATGATCGAGAATTCAGCATTATGAACGTACGGTCGTTATTTTTTAATAGTATACAACCGCGAAATTGCTAAAATGAAAATACTTCGCCCCGCATACTAATAACTTATATTATAGATTCTATAGTGTTTTAAGTATTAAAATATATTTTCTTAATACGTGGAATATTCATTTGCAGTAAATGTTAGGAAAAATCATGTAGTTCAAACGAACGAAGACTTAGCAGCTAAATAAATCTTTCTATCAGTGTATACATAAATAAATAGTTTTTTTGTAGAATTTGTTTGGAATCGTTTATTTTTTTTATTGCAAAAGAACATTTGTTTCTTTAAGAATAGTTTATTAGTTACAAAGTAATTCCATTTTACATATATCAATTATTAGTTATATTCGGTATCAATCGTATTTAATGCGAAATAACTAGACATTATCTATAAATATTCGCGAATTCGGAACCGATAAAAAAAGAGTATTTTTTAAAGTAATGGTTCGCAAATAGAACGTGTAATATCTAATTCAGTACTGAAATTAAAAAATCTCGAAAAAGCTCTAATCCCAGTATTAAGTCTCTACTACGCAAATAATGCAATGGAAAAGTCATTAATCGTTCTATAAATTCTTCTCCATCTATCAAAAGAATAGAAAAAAAAAAAAAATTAAAAAAAATTCTCGACTTATTTTCTCTATGAACGCTCGATTTAGATCTTCGCTTTTCAATTTCCCATCAGCAAACCACACATAAATCCGCCCATAAACCATATCATCTATAGCACGTTCTATCCAATATATAAAACGAACCGCACATTATCCCCGAAATAAAATTCCAGCGATCAAGAGCGAGACAAAAAATCTATATACACCACCCTCTTTGACGACCGCACAATGTCTCAAATACTTCGAGCGCTAAAAGTCTCTCACCTCTCATCATCTCCGCCGTCTGCGATGCATATTAAAGTGAAAATTCAGGCGCTCTGAAAATTCCTCGAATACACGACGCGTCTCTTTCTCCCACCGGTGTGTATAAGTATACCGCGCGAGAATTCAAAGTCTCGTCTCGCCTAATACGAAATTCTCATCTATGCACTCGCGCACTCTCTCGAATTCCTTCGTCGACTAGTAAGTATATTATATTTATTTACAAAGAATGAGAAAATCCAATGTACACATGTGTATGTGTGACACACGCGTCTACTCGGGGTGTATAAGAAAAACGAGAAAACCAAAGCAAAGCCTATCTCCCGAGCAACAAGTTCCGTAGTGATGATTGCGAAGGTATACACACGAGTAGCATCCGACGGAATAAGACACGCCGAGCGAGAGGTTGGCTCACGGTGTAGTTGCCGGAGACGCGCGCGAAACGCGACTGAAGCGTCGTTGGATTCTCTCTTACAGTTCTCTCTCTCGTCTTTTCCGGCGCGCGCTGCCGGCTATAGTCAGTCAACCCCGTGCGCGCGCCGCCGCGCAGCTGCCTTTTCTTTCATACCAAAAGGGTTGCACCTATTTTTTTCCTTTTTTAGCTTAATTTTTTCCCCTCGATTGATTGTAACGTTGCAAAGCTATACTTAGCCTCGAAAGGGGTACGCGTAGTCGGCTTTGATTTTCGAATCGATTATTTCCGAGCGGAAGTGTATTAAGATTATGACGTCGATACGTTTGTCTTTGTAGAGAACAATCGTTTTTTTTTTTTTTTTTTTTCATTTTAATCATTCGCCGTTAGTAAAAATCGATCGCATCTTTTTTTGCACGTGCACGTGGCGTAAGTAGAGACTTCTCGGAAACAGTGGAATCTGCGGGGGTAATATACAAGGGAAAATACAACCTTTCATCTACGCGACTTTGCGAGAAAAACAAAAAGAGATATAAATTTAAAGCTGTTTTTTATTCGACTTTGCGTAAGCTGAGACAATAATCTGGTCTTCAAAGGTGCAGTGATAAGATGGAACAAGCAAGATCTTTTTGCGCGGCGTTTCTATTGTTACTGGAGTTATTTAGGAGAGAGGAGCCGTTAAAATACAACGCGTACTGCAATTGCGCGTAATACTTGTATATATGGGTGATTCTGTGACAAATCGTTATTTTAAACCGTTTTTTTTCTAAATATTCAAAAAAGAAGTATTAAAAAACAGTTACGCGAATAATATTAGATTGTATTATTGGTATGCATCTTGTAACCCTATTGATTGAAGCTATTATTTTTATGTATATAAGTTACCCGGGGAATTTATAGATTCTTGAACCCTTTTCTAGAACTGTCATATATGCAATATACTTTATAGTATTTTTTGGTTATTTATAATTACTTAAAGTTTGTTGATTAAATATTTATCAAGTGCTTTTAATAATACTTGCACAGAATTATTTATTAAGCACAACCAGTATAATTCGTTCAGTTGTAGTAAAAACTGTATCTTTATTCACAGACACATTGAAACTGAAATTGTGCTCTGTCCCAGTAACGTAACTAAATGTCAATTAATTTCAAGGATACCGATGGTTGTCAATTCTATAAAATGCTTTGCTGAGGAGGTACAAAATAATGGAACATAGGCAAAATACGAAAAACACTCTATAACTTGGATACCTTTTTGAAAAAATCTAAATAAATTCTTGAATGTAGAGGTACTACTAAATAATAGTTTAAAACTATTAAAATATACATTTAACCAGTCAATGCACGCCCATATATGGCGTTCAAAGTATTTTTCATTAAAATTTAATCAATTTCAAACCACAAATATTTAATATATATATTTGAATACAAATGTTCAAAAATGTTGAATTTAAAATTCCGTGACGTACAGAAATATGTTAAAAACTCTTATAACATTCTCAGAATAAGAAGGAAACAACATTTTTGAAAGGGCTATTGGGCAGAGAATAACCTATATAAACATATATTATATATAGAGCGATTATTTACCACTTATTGAGAATTACCCAAGGCTCAATATTAATTATAGACATTGAAATATATGAATGAACAACCAGTCGATTTGCGTATTCGCACAATAGTCGCTTCCGAAAGCGTATACGAGTGAAAAATTCATCATCGAATCATTCGGTAATATATTGTACTCGCAGAGAGAGACATTTAAACCGATAAGTCTGAGCGCGACCTGTTGTCAAAAGTATACGTATCGTCGTCCGCTCGCGTACAATCCTGGAATTATTATCCGAAGACACATGTGCCAACGCGTAAGTCACGTGACCTGTGTATAGGTATAAGTATATTGTGCATGTAGTCGCGCTGCATGAACAAACGTCTCGAAATTCCGTCGAAGTAATCGTCCTCGACAAGTCATTGGCAAGAGATGCAGCTGGAGCGAGATGATCGAGAGCATATGGAGGATATTGGTTGAGACGCGTGGAAAATGAGGTATAAGAAAGTTGCTTTGGTGCTGTTGCTGGTGTTGATCAAAAGAAGACTTTGCTCTACGGGTAGCGTACGTGTATTTTACATTTTGTTCGAAAGTAAAATTTTCCACGGATGATGGATAAGTTTCATTTGTATGTATATAATATATAATAAATATATACATACGGACACCCTTTTACTCTACTCTACGTAGTTGCTTCGAATGTGCTTGATAGAATTCACTGACGGTATTGTAAAATTGATTTAAAAGTATTTTTTTTTAAATACTTTCCTTTTTAAAATTAAACTTACATTTTACATTGCAAAAAATAATGACATTTTCATAACATACTTTTTAATAATCCACCTTCAAAGTACAAAATCTTTGTTCAGCATTAATTAAGATGATTATTCCTCCGCTTGCGTAACGTCCTTTGTGAGTAGAGAGCTTCCCATCTTCGTAAAAAAGAGGAAACCCATATTGGAGAAAAGGATCGCGCCTTTTCACAAAAAAAAAATTTAATTCTCCATTATACGATTGATGTACTAAAGTAAAAAAAATTGGATTCGAGGCAAAATATCACTAGCGATCGACAAGGAAATCTGGAACTCGATGTTTATCCCTGTATATATATATTATACAACACAGACAAGAGCCTCGAACTCAGGCGACGAACAAACTTTTCTCTCGTTGACATGGTTGCGCGAAGAATAAAACATCCACCGGACGATGAAACGTCTCCGTCGTTGCTTCCAATTGACGAAGAACTCACGTAGATCATTAATATTCTTGTAGTTGGCTTTTGTTGGGCCGATAATTCTCCATAGCGTGAAATTATATTTGCGCCGTGATGCTTTTGACGCGGATCGATTTTTCGAAAGTTTCGAAATTTAATAGTTCGCGATGTTTATGGATGCGTTGCTCAACACTGACGTTGATAATCGAAATTCAAATGTATAAAAGTCCGTTTGCGAAAATAATTGCTTTGACTTTGACGAAGAATAAGAAGATGAAAAAAAAAGGTCGTGAGTATGATTTATAGCAACTGGTAAACGTATTGAAATAGCGACGTAATACCGGCGTATATTTAACGCAGCTGTAACTGTTCCTGGAGTTTTTATGGTGATGCTTATATCCTTTACCGAGTAATTTATCTGTTAATTGTGCTTGATTTATTCGCTGTCGTTTAAAACTAAAAATTTCATTATTTCGTAATTACTTATTGGTGTTAAGTTTATGGAATTTGATGAATCGAGTGTCGAGTGTCTTGAAGGGACAACTCGTCGAGTCGTACTAATCCGACGTGTCTATGGATTATTCTCTAATAGATTAACCAGGCAACAAATGTATTTTCTTCAAAATATTTTTATACATTTTTTGGCACTGTATCTACCTTTATGAATTTTTTTGTTTTTTTTTCAAGAAAGTTCTTTATGTTGCAAGATGTCAAAGTTGACATTTTAGCAATTTTGGCATTTTCTGCCTCTTTTCAAAAAATGCTATTTTCTCGGGGAGGCATTAAAACCCAAAAGTGACCTTTGTTGTAAAATATGTTAAATTTTATAAACATAAAACTTTCAACCCTGTCGATATAAATCATGTGTATCAATATAAAAAAGCTATGAACGTCCTTTTAATCAATACTAAAGTGTTTATGAAGGTATAAAGTTGGAAATCATGTTATGTTTCTAACTGGAAATCTGGATCAATGTTGCATTGTTGAGAAACTCGTATTTTATCACGTGATAGCTGATGCGATAATTTTATTTCTTACTATAGATACAACTTAATTCCCAAGTTGAGACCTTCGTAAATACTTTTATAATAGTGCAAAGCATCTTCTTGAATTTTTTTATGAAGATAACAATGGTCGAACTGTTCCAAAACAAACTTTGAATACTCGAAAGACTTTCAATGAAAGACTTTGATGTTATTGTTATGACAAAGTATAGTGGTTGATTAGTTTGGTTTACTGTCAACTTAACAAACTTATACGAGTTTTATTAGTGTTTTAGAGCAGTTTAAGTCGAAGCTCATACATAATGACTTAGAGCTGAACACATATTTTCTTATAGATATTAGGGAAATTGTTAAATAACTTTCTTTCGAGCTAGAAATAAAGCTTGATTCCCAAGATGAGACCTTCGTAGACACTTCTGTATTCGTAGAAGGCATCTTCGTGAATTATTTCATTTTGAGACTCATGATCGAACCTTCTCAAAACTTATTTTGAAGACTTTAGTGACTTAGGAGATTCTTATGATCTACTGGTTTGGTAGTTTTTTTTGTTTGTAAAATTTAACATATTTTACAACAGAAGTCCTTTTTGTGTATTTCAGTGTGACAAGCTTTCCTGCTAAGTTAGAGGTTTTTGGTAGCGACAGTGCTAATGAGCGATTTAAAAATATTTTGAAGCTAACGTAATTTACAATATGGGTATAGTTTTGTACGAAATTGTTGCCATGAAAATTTGTTCTAAATTAACGATTAATCGAGAATACAGAAATTTCGGTTATCAAATATAATTTTACAAGGTTTTTTAACACTAACAAATAATTGACTACATTGTTTTGATATTGTATATCTTTATTGAAACTGACTTTTTCTAATGCAATATTTAGGTATCTTCAGCGTATTAACCGCAAATAAGATTATGGTTTTATATAAATATAAAAAGAAAGCCATTTAAAATGAATCGCACGAAATCCTTCCTTTGAAGTTGTCCGAATAGTCTGATAAATTTACTTTGACCAATACATTAAACGGTTTCTCTGACCACGTGTGTTTTTCTTTAAAACATGGTTTTCTTTATAATACGGTTAACGATAAAATCAATTGGCACAAAAATGTATAGTACAGTGTACGTAAGCAAGTAGAATAAAAATCAGACAACGTATTGTTCTTATACTAAAATATAAGAAAATCTTCGTTTGGTATCTCTCTCATCTTCCCAAAAAAAAACCAGTCAATACAAGCGTTTCATCATGACTTTCACTTGTTTCGTTTCAATATTCGGATACAAAGCCTTTCCATCCGCCGTTTTAAAATTCGCGTAATCCTCAACATACTCAACTTTGAATCCAGCTCTTTCCGCTAAAATTTGGGAAGCCGTTGCTGTGAATATTGTGGAAGAGACAGGAATATCGTATTTCCGTCCTATTTCGTTCCTGAAACAGACAAAAAAACAAAACGTACAGCTTTTTTCATTTCTGTACATTTATATATATGTAGCCTTACTTGCGATCACAGGAAAACTTACCGCGCTTCGAGCATTTTTAAACCTAATTTTTTGCCGCGAAAACGAGGCGCAACGCAAAGTCCCCAAGCGGATAGACATACGTCGACTCCAAAAATTTTAAATGCGTCCGCCTTAGCCAATACATTTATCATAACCTTCGTCGATGACGTGAATTTTTCGGACTGTTTCTGTTTCTGGAAATATACGTGTACATTCACTCTTTTTTGGCATTTGAAATATTATATATCGGCGATTTCAATTTTTAGTTCTATGATTTATTCACAAGGGGCGTATTCGCAACTTCCATGGAAAAAGTGCATGTAGGTGAGACTTTTTTGGGTAATAAATCTGATTAGTATTTAAAAAGACCCGATGAATCGGTGATGAACCCGATGATGGTCGTAAACTGAATTTTGAGAGATTAACGTGCGTATGAAGTAAACAAATTATTATAATGTTTAATAATTAACTATACAAAGAATACACAAGAACATTATATACTTATCAGCATTGGAAATAATACCA
The DNA here is from genome assembly GCA_018906985.1 of Apocrypta bakeri. Classification (NCBI taxonomy): domain Eukaryota; kingdom Metazoa; phylum Arthropoda; class Insecta; order Hymenoptera; family Pteromalidae; genus Apocrypta; species Apocrypta bakeri. Next base: position 10,524,407 of record JACCIA010000005.1, read on the forward strand.
TAAATTTTATCAATAACTATTGGACGAATAGAATAATTGAATATGTCGATGCAATCGTACTTCGGTGTATATGACCACTTATGCAGCTAATTTTGTCAAATAAAATGCATAAATAATCAAGAAATAAAACGTGAATTAATTTAACATGGAGTACATTAAATTCATCACTAAAAAAGAATTATTCTCAAAAAACATACTGCTAATGCTTCCATTTCCAGTCTAGTTTCCATAGTATCGACGAACAAAATGTTAATCGCAGCCAAGTCGCATATCTGTCCGTTTGAATTAATTTTATAAGCGGCTTCAACGATTCCTTGTTCTTCCAAAATGTATCTCCAGAAAATAAGTAAATCGTGAATATACTTTGGATCATCCTTAGCACCTTTATTAAACACAACACAGTTTTAATTAAATCGAATGTATGTACGTAATGTTTTCCCAGAGAGATTGACCGGACAAAAAAAGTTTTTTATAAATAATTCTCAACTCAGATACGGTACTGCATCTACCTTCATGAACTGATATAGACTATTTTCACAACCCGATTCCAAGTTACAGGGAGTCAAAGTTCAAGTCTGCTGCAATTGATATATCGTCCCCTAAGGGGAAGAAGCAGTCAATTCAAATCAAGTCTTGAAAAAACAGTTAATTCAAATTATGTCTTGAAGAAACAAGACAGTTCAGAATTGGTTTAAAGTGATATAAACAATTAAAAATTTGATTGACGGTACGGACACTTCAAAATAGAATTCGACGACTAGACAAATATATGAATATATGTACTTTACGATCATCGCATGTTCTAAAATAATAATAACAGTGTACACACATATATGTATCAATGAATCAATATTTATTTGTTTATACATAATTATAATATATAATAATAATACTATTAATATTATATATTATTATAATATGTTAACCTGCTTCTATATAAATTTTATGGTTGTTTGATATTGCATCCAATGTAGATAGTTTTTGTAGTCAATTAAGGAATCTTTATGAATTTTTTTGTACTGGTCGAACGACCAAACCTTTTAAAAAATTCATCTTACAAATTGATAATTTATACATAAAATCTTGAAAGTATTTTTGAATAAAATACCAAACATGACTATCTACTACTACTTGAAAACGGTTTGTAAATAAAACTAAAAGGATGTATGAAGGTGGACCCAGTGCCAAGTAACAGTTCAAAATTATTTAGAAGAAAAGCATATTTCGACCCGGCAATCTGTCGCAGAATCACTCATATATATGTATGTATCGCAAGAGCCTTCGTTTGAAAACTGAAGTTTACAAGTTAATCAAACCGTGCAATGTGAGGAGAAACTCTAGATATCTTGGGAATCGGATATTGGTAAAACTTAGACTCGTGGTCTTTGATCTAAAAATAAATGTTAGTACTTTTGTCACACAGGCGTTAATTGCCAATGGCAATCGATCTACTTTAACGAATAAATTAGTTAATTTATGTTCTCAAATTTATACATATACTCGTCCGTGAAGGAATAACCAATGAAAATGGAAATGTTTCTCAGCTACGAAAAAGTCACTTTCAACTTGCAATTATACGATAATAAAGCAGACAGACACACGTATAACGTACCTAAACACTTAGATATCGGCTCATCGGAAAGGTAGTGTCTGATCATGAATTCTAGCACCTCTTCCCGTCTGTCCTCGGGCACCTCTTGGATCGAAAGTCTCACAGAGCGTGTTGTACCGTCGTCTAGTCTTTCCTCACCGTCGACGATCTTCCAGACGTTGACGGGACCCGAAGGACGTCTCCATCCAGGTCGACTTGGCGAATCCGATTTATCGTTGTTCATTTTCTCATCCACCTCTATATATATCTATTTACATATTACTATGTCTACTAAATGTGTATACACTGCTTGCATTTAAAAAGGGAAATTGCCCCAATAATTTACTCGGCGATTTACATTTACAAATTGGCGGGTGGAATAATTGTCGCGACGTTTTATATTCAAAAGGCAAAATTTAGCGCACGGAAGTTTATGCTGATAATAAATCTTTTTGGATTTTACTTAATGTCCGATTATCTGTCGTTTTATCGCGTGTTAGTCATTGGATGCTTAATAAATCATTAAATTTATTATTGTTTTGTTGTTGTATGAAAAGCACACGAATTGAATTATGTGTGTATTAATGTCGTTATTAGGTTCAAGTTATTTTAATAAAAGATTCATTGTTTGGAGGTTTTTTGAAATCCCCAGTTTATTAATTTAACTTTAAAGGTGACAAATTCAATTTCGAAAAAAATACAACTTAATCATCATTTATTTATTAGTCGGACTTACATGTGACTTACTATTATTAAATTTCTCGCGTATCTCCCATAATCGTGGAAAAATGAAAAAAAAATTATTTGACATAAAGGATAAAACCATAGGTGCTACTCCATAGAAACATTTTAAGGATACATTGACAAAAAATTAGACGACTATGGGGCTCAAACATCCAAGGTATCGGCATAAAAATGCAAAAATGAATTCAAAAGTTGTTCAGTAGCAAAGCCCAGAAACACTATACATATGTGGATTACTTTTGGGTCGAATGCCGTGTATTCCTCGTGTACTTGAAATGTGAAAAGTTACAGTTTGATAGATTAAGTTGCCTTTTCTCTGTGGTCTATAAATCGTTGCGTATCGTTTTCAGAATTCAGCTCGAAACAGCCCCTTTAAATTTCCATTTTAATACAAGTATGTTTATTACATTTATAAAGAAGCACATAAAATCGTTCAAATTTATTTTCCGTCAATCTTAAATCAATTTATCGTAAACTATGAAATAATATTTTTTGTAAACAATAAATTCCGTTTTCCAGTCAAGATTCAGTGACCCATATAAGGGCAAGACACCTTTGCAATGCAAATGACTAACAATTCAAAATATTTATAACAATGCAGTTATTATTTACATATATTATTATACAATTTGAAAGGTCCAGCTCTTCTATATATCCCTTCGATAGCTAGTTACGATAGAAAGTAAAAAATTCACTCACCGTAGGATTCAAAGTCAACCGATGGAATGAATTGAGCTCAAAATTGCTAATTATACTCTTTGATGTAGTCCTATCCACATGAATGTAGAGATTTAGCATTGAATACACAGACAAATTATTAAAAATGGAAAATTGCATTTTTAACCGATTATTTAAAAAAATGTATACCTTTTTGAATGTCAAATTTCCTCTAATCATTCATTTATAAAAAAAACAATTTTGAGGAAATTTAAGTTAAACGTTGAAATCTTCAAATGAGACTTCCATCAACCAGACTCCGTATATAAAAAAATTCAGAAATATATCTTTTTGTAGGATAAAACTGTCTACAAAAGGCAAATTATTACATAGGCATTGAAATTGTTGTGAATAGTTGTGAAGTAAGTAATGAAAGCTAAAAGTTTTTGAAATTCTTATAGCGAATCTGAAATGCAGTACTCCAACACTCAAATCATACCACAAAAACTCATTCGAGTAATGTGTTGGGGAATGTGTTGAGTTTACAAAAGGTCAAGTTGATAAATATTGATCAGACAATAATAATATCCGATGAATATTAAAGAATATAATGATATATTCGATGAATTAATTTATGAAATGATTATAAAAAGCACATGAAAACAGATGTCTATGGGCTATGGATAGGGTTTTCTTATAAATCTTGTGTACCCATGTACAGTTCTCGAATGAGCAATTTATAATATGGTAATAACTCTTTTATTTAATTAAAAAAAAAGTTACATATCTCTGTAACAATTTGCCTTTAACAGACAGTTTCATGAAATTTTCAGTACACCGAGTCTGTTTCTAGCTCTCACTTTTTGGAAATTTTGCGATTTAACTTGACAACTAAATTTTGAAAGCACATAAATAGGTCGTTTGAAGTTCTTTTCTTTAAAAATTTAGACGATTCTATAAAAACAAGTATTCTTTTATTTTTAATGAAAGAAGGCTTCAAAACGGCTGTTCAAAAGTTTGGTTTGGAATAGTTACTAAATTTCCTATGAAAATAGGCAATGAAAAAATTCAGTTTTTTTTTGCTGTCTAAAGGTGTCTAGCCCCTTAATATACCAAAGTCTTACAAAACCAAGCGTATAGTAGATAATGTTGGAAAACTATAGAATTATATATACCAAAATCCAAATCACAAGTGTATAGACACACGAAGAAAAATCTAAATCTTCTATATATGAAGCAACTTTTTAGCTCGACCCTCGCGAATAAATAAATCCAAACCGGCGTATAACACAGGCGCGCGCTTATGTTGTGACAAGGCGAACGACACTTGACTAAGCATAGCTCCTCGACAAACTACACTGTCTCTACGAAGCTATAACCAAAGGGGCTTACCCACACGAACTTTTCTCTCCCAGTCCAAAAATAGCCACAACGAGAACAACCAGTCTTAGCAGTAGTATCAGCCAGTCGACGTACGGTAATCCGCGAGATCTAACTCGAACTTCATCAGTGGACCAAATCGACCATAATGTATTTGTTTATGTACCGGATAAAATGCTTTTTATTTCAATATATCATTGTACATATGCATATTGTATTTTATGTAACAATACAAATAGTTGCGCGAATCCCCAAGATTCTAGAATACGCTCATTCAAAGTTTATTAAAAAGACTATTCTCTCCGGAAAGGAGAGACCAACGAGCGCTAATCGACTGGGCTATTGCGCAGGCTCAAGAACCCATACGATGCAGACTAGACATACAGAGCAGTGAGTCGTCTATATTATAGACTCACTGCTATATGCTAAATGCCTATACTAAAGACTCACTCCTGCCATGGCAATATCACTCCGCTCTATAATACAGACTCACTGCTCTATATTGTACGGTACAAAGATACAATATAGAATTTGTACTTTGTACCCGACCGAGTTCTCGAGCCTGCGCAATAGCGCATTCGATTATCGTTCGTTCATTGAGCGCTCATTGGCAATCGAAATCATGCGCTATTTCAAAATTAAATAAACGGACATTGTTTGTTATTGTCAGTTTTCACACGGTTTTAGGTATAAAATCTTACACGCTAATAACACTTCAATAACAAAATATATATTCAAGAGGGCAAAACACCGTTGAGATGCAAATTACTAAATTGAAAATTTTAAATATTTAACACAATGTAATTATAATTTTCACTTATTCTAATAATGGAAGATAATTTTACCTTCAATTCCAAAGGTGCTTGAATTTGCTCTTCTATAAGTCCCTTTTTCAGTTCAATAGCTATTTACAACAGAAAATTGAAAATTCACTCACGGTAGGATTCAAAATCAACCAATGTTACTGCATTGTTATAAATATTTTAAATTTTGAATTTAGTAATTTGCATTTCAAAGGTGTTTTTCCCCCTTAAATCACAAGCGTATATGTATTTATAATTGCTAACTATTAATTGGATGGCTAAAAATGTAATATGTAAATACATATTACAACTCTATATACATATTCACAGTTTCCTGTAAAATTACACAATTTATTTCAACAAATATTAGAATTTAAAACCTTTTTTTTAATTCTTTTAGCTATAGTCTACGTTAAAACAGTTTATCCTGCAAAGATTAAACCAACACAAATATAAATATGTTGCGATTTAAATACGTATTTGTGACTGAAATATTATTTACATGAAAAATAATATTTTTACGTAAAACAGCGTTAGAACCGAAAATAATTGTTTGTTATTTATATTGCAATATTCCAGTGTCCATTCTCCTACTTTTCAAATTTCACGGGAATATGGTGAGACAATGAGACCACGATACTATATAGACTTTGTTTAATTCGCATTACAACTGCCTCCTTTGCATTGAATATTGTATAAATAGTTCAAGTGAACTAAAATTTACTCGTTGACTCTCTGTAATCCTGACTATATGTGGTCTTAAATGCCACGAGCTCCGCTTGTTTGTAAGATTTTCGCCCGGAGAAAATGTTCTCGGTTACAGTTAATCCATATTTTCGACCGACGTTGTTTCTTTGGGACAGATAATGTACTTTTATAAATATTCGATCGTCGAAAACATTTGAATATATTGTCGATTTACGTTTTACGACCCCAGTGCTGAAATGTAATTGTCGACACCGTAAAATTAAAGAATATTGTATGCCTTGTTTGTTATATGTTTCAGAACTGAAAGAGTTTTCTTACGGTGTTAAATTGTATTTGAGACTGGCCTGAAAAACGAAAGATAATAAATAAATTTTAGTTGTTTTTCGTCAGAGATATTTTCACTTTCCAGTTCTTTCCGCCAAACGAACACACACGAGTCAGGATATTCGCGATTTCATAACAAAAATTAAATCGTATAAATGATTTTTACAATTTATTCATTGAAATTCTTACAATAACTTGCTGCTAATAATTGTTTTAAAAACATTCTAAAAGATTTTAATCACAAACATTTATGGTAAACGTGGATCAACAAACTTTTCTTCGTAATTCACTTAGATACGTAATTCACCAAAATGAAAGAAATACGGTGCCACAAAGTTATGGAACTCGTTATTAGTCTTTTGAATGGCGACAATCGGCATATTAACACCAGCACGGAGTCATCCGGAACTAATTTGAATGCACCGACAGTTAACCTTCAAGATATAACAGAAAATTAGTCGCTTATCTTCCTTTGCATCTTCGCGCTCACTCAGGTTTGTAATAATGACAAACACCTCTGTCTATTAAAACAAGTAGAATTACAAAAGAAAGTTACGATAAGATGTACAGTGTCGGGTAGACTCGCAGAACGACACGCACACAAAGGCTCATTTGAGATAAAGATCTGCAACGTGTGCTGAACGACTTCGTCGTATCTGTTCTCGGGAACGTCTTGAATGGAAATTCGTATGCGTTCGGTCGTTTCATCGGCTAGTCTCTCTTCGGCCTCGAGACGTCGCCAAATATTGACTGGTCCAGCAGGTCTTTTCCAACAGACCGCAATGTGACTCTCATTATTCGTCCCGTTTATTATCTTGCTTTCGTTTTGTATCATCGTAAAAAGTCGAGGATATACTTAGTAGTGGACCATGTTGATGCGTCCAATCTTTATTATTCGTCTGGCGTGTAGTAGAGGGTAAAAATTGCGTTTTGACTCGTTTCAGATTGTTTATATTTCTCATATATGAGTTGTGATAAAAGGGCAACTTGTTTCTCAAGACTGTGGTAATTAAAATGACAATGATATATTAAAGTGCTTGATTATTTTCTTTTAAATTATGAAACGATGCAAAATTCCATATTGGTCAGAATGCACATCAATATAAATACTCTCGAAATCATAATTTACAGGAATTTATCAGCTTTGAACGTGTGTACGTTACGCATAATCAATAATACTTGAACATTTGAATATTAACTAGTTCCAGAAATAAAATAGTTTAAAATCTATATCATCTCTCATTATTTCTGTTGAGAAATAATATCATAGATATATAATAAAATGTATGCACCTAGATTTAATAATCTGCGAATGCATAGCTCAGATCAGCCCTAGCCCTCGAGGTAGCAACAGCTTTGCTCCGAGTTACTCTGTGTCAACAATAAATGCGTGCTTATAATAATAACTTTTATCAATAAACACTTTTTACTCTGGAAAATCGACTGAGTTTATTTTAGTTAAAAATTCAAAACTTTCGTTGATAGATTATTTTAGCAATTGAGAACTATGCTATCCCTCAAATAAATAGTGATATTTTACAATAATTGAATACACGTGATATTTCTCTGAAAAATATAACGTCTATAATGTAAATTAATGTACCAGTAAGCTTATCGACTCATGCAAATATAATAATATATAATTCAGATAAATATGCAATAATATTTTTGCGCAAAAAAACAATTTTGTACAAATATTGGCTATTTATCTTTATGAGATAATCTAAATTAAAATTTTATCACACATTTATATTATATAAGATATAGAGTAATCCTTCGATAATCAATTTAGAAATCCGAATTAACAAATTCAAAATACACAATTATCTTTACAATTCAGGAATTTGTATCGTTATAGAGAATTTTAAGAATGTGAATTTTTCGCTTGATAATTTAAGCTGATTTTCCACTATGGAGTTTGAGAATATAATCTGATTAATGTTATTCCAAGGCTAAAGTGTGTAAACTTATACTATTTGTTAAATAACTCGTTATTTAAGAGAAATTAGCTCATAAGATCGAATAAACTTGAAATATCATCTATATGCATAGGGACACACTATTGGTTAAATTACTGTTTTCAGGTTATCGACGGGTAGTTGATAAGAAACTCGTAAATTTTTTCATTCAAATAGTATAATATTTTTACTTAAATTAGGGCGACAATGAATCGTAGCTCAGAAAAACGTGTGTTATAAGAGTGAATATGAACTTTTGCCTAAAGAAGTGATTAACTCTATACAGTAATGTAGACCCTTTATCGAAATTGAATATTCAAGTAAATTTTACACTAAAATTATGTTTATTCAGGAATTTGTGTTAATTAAGTAACCGTGAAAAATAAGTTTAGCGTATCTTCAGGTAAGCCAAAGGCAAACCGAGAACGGTCGATAAACTTTATTTATGCAAAGACCTGCTGCACAATTATCTCGCGATTAATTAAAGAAAAAACATTCGAAATGGCAATAAAATAAAAGTTCTTATTATTTTTCTACAGAATCTCTAATAAACGTTCCAAACTACAAATATGGACCAATTAAAAATTCATGCTAACTTTTTATTTTTTAATCGACATTCAAATTCACGTTGCAAATTTGTTTTTGCCCATTCAATGCGCATTTCCTGTGAAAGAGGTACCTTCTTCAATAGTGAATATATCAATATTTCACATACTTATAAGTTTTCTCGAGCGATTTTACCTTAACGTAATCCAAATGATGCATATCATTCCCGTACTTTGATATAAAGTTAAATTTAAACAATTCTATGCAAAAGATATTTTTACCCATTTATTATGCTTTTTAGAATAATACGTTAGAAGCAATTTTCCCAGTTCTCCCGTGTAACGCTCAACACGATTCGATTGCGGATGTCGAATTAACGAAAATAAATCTTTAATGCCTTGAGATGTTAAATTTCTTTTCCATGACTCTGAGATAAATTGATATACCATGATCGCATAATAATTTCTCTCTTAATTTCTTTAAACATATGTTAGTGGTTACACGTTTAATAGGAAATAAAGTAATTAATTTTGAAGATAAATTGAATTGCAAATATACATATTGAGCACCTCCAAATGAGATTGGCAAATGACCGTAAAAATCAACGGATATAAAATCATTTGGACGTTCTGCTTTTATAAATTAGAATTTAAATTCTTTTATAAATTTAATCTGCTTTCTATCTTGTAATTTAAGTATTTTGCACACTGAGATACATTACAACTTAATATCGTGACGCATTCAACGGCAGAAAAAAATTACGAAAAATATTAAAATAATACTTATAACTCCAGTAGAAATTACATCATTTATAATTTAAGTAATAACATTTTCCATTTTTTTCAGTTGTATATCCTTATTATTTTCAAAATACTATAAGGTGCATTTATCCAATCTTGAATTTGTCTATCTTCATATCGTTCTTTTCCTCAATTTCTTATTGCACTCGTCATATTTATACCACGACTGACGCTAAATGAAATATTGATAAACTTTTCTTTTGCATCGTTGTGCCTAGTAATATTTGAAATAAAAATAGTCTAATCTCCTAAAATAATCGACAACATTGTCAACTCCTCGACAATAAGAAGTTTCAAATGTATATTCCTGTAGACATAATACATATTACATCGATCAAGCAGTATCAAATGGTGTCGTGAATAAAAAAGTGCGTGACTTATGATCCGTCGATATGTCAAACTCAGCATCAACTACATTTACATTCTAAATTTTAAAATGGAATAGATTATAGCGAGAAATTCTTTATCAGCAGCTAAATATCTTGCTTCACACTCCGTTAATAACCGGCTTACGATAGATACTATTCGCTGCTCTTCATCGTTATCAAACTGATAACACTTCCGAGATCCCATCATCGCTCTCGTCATATTGCAATCTAAATTGGATATATAAGTGAAGAATTACCGATTGTATAAAATATTTTTTTACACGTTGAAAAGCAACTTCTTGTTCGCATCGACATATATTGTAACATATTCTAAAATCTCATGCCCTAAAGCAAGACGCAATATTCTCATAAATCCCGCCCCTGCTGTTCGAATTCCAATAAATACGACTCCACTGATGGGGGGCTCCTTTGTAAAGAAATTCTGTACAAGGACGAAAATCTTTGTGCAATGGTACTTGTCAATAACCTTCGACGAAATCGGTCGTTAACGTATATTTCGCGTCATGCCATTTTTTTTTTTGTAATTCCTCAAGAACAGGAGGTAAAAATACATTTTTAACTGTCAGTAATGAGTTTTCCTCAAATTCATTACTGGCTTTTTAAAAGCTTATAAATCACGCGATTTATATTACTTCTAATTCAAAATTATTATTTATAGTTACTTTTCGATATCTTGTGTAGACACTAGTCCCTTGAGTCCTTTGTAAAGTCATGCGGATGAGTAGTCGGTGTCTCGAGCGAAGATCGCTACACTGGAACAATAAATGTTCCTTCAGGAGGGATGATCGTTTGTTCTTTCGTCTAATCGTTGAGTTAGACTCGGGACAACCTCCGTCAGTGTCGCGCATGAATTTACATCGTATTAATAAACTATTGCCGATCTCGATACTTTCCCTCAACGAAAATCCATTTCGTCTGTTGCGTTGCTATTCGGTCTTGTTAGTTTGAATTTTTCCACCGATAGAGATTGAATACTTATTGCACGAACACGCGCATCAAAATTCAACATCTGTGGTACCACGATGAAGATCTAGCCAATCCATGCCTACTATAATGTCCGAGGATAATCCCGGTATAACTATAAATACAGTTGTTGGTCATGTATTTCTTCATTTATTTTTAATGGTAATTTAGTCTGTCCTTTGCCTGTCGTAGCTTTCGACCCTACTGCTACATAATAGCCTATAGAGGCATATTCATTACCGGAAGTTCATTTATCTCAAAATCACACGCTGATCTTGCAAAAAATATTTCAGAGATACTTCACATCCCGGTATCGACGAGTATATTTGTATTTAGATTATACACCGACGTGCTAACCCGAGGGATTACTAACCGTTTTAGTTCGATAACACTGCTGTCACCGTCTAATCCTTCCGCATCCCAACGTAATTCTTGTACGAAATCGAACAGGTTACGAGTACTTATTATGCGTGCATGTGTGATAATCCTGTGCTTGCTTTTGTTATCGCTGTTGGATGAATTTTGCTTACCTATATTTTCTCGTTCTGCGTTGCTACCTACCTCGTATTGTTGTTTTTGGCGTTCCCTTCAATTGCCAGGGTGTTGTCGATATTTACTATTATAACTTAAATACAAAATTAAATTTGTTATTCAAATTTTTAGAAATTCGACGTTCGATTTATCTATTCTTTAACAGTGATTGTAATATATGAAGTGTGTGGCAGCAGTCAATTGTCACTAGTATTTTTCGAATACTATTGGGAAGTTATCGAATGATGTTATAATTACTTTAGAATTTGCGCTTTTCAAGAACAAAGTATTTGAAAGCTTTTAATTGTTTTATGAAATAAACATACAATGAGCCGCATTGTGATTTGAATTTTCTTGTAACCCTATCATTTTTCTTTTTTGACTTTATTTATCGATTCCGTACATACTTATTATAAATTCATTTTTCAATCGATCATTACTAATTTATTTATTAATTTATTTATCGATTCCGTGCATACTTGTCATAAACTCATTTTTAAATTAATCGTAACTAATAAATTTACCTCGAAGTACTTCCCAAGGATTAGAAGCTTTTCAGCTTCATTAATACTTTTTCGAATAAAATATTTGTCTGTAAATCGCAAAGAATCTTCTCTATTTGCATCAAATATAGGTATTTCAAAATTGATTTGTAGATTTCGAAAAAATGTTAAAATCCCGCTTATCAACTGATCATTAAAAACGGATCTCGAAGTCTCGCTTCTTTGCGTATTATTTCCTACGTTACAGCATTTGCTATCGCATTCGCGCAGTCATTATTTGTGCAATTCGCCTCGTTATTTTTCTCGAGAGACGTTGTTGGATCACTTGATATGGAGAAGATAATTTCTCGATTTGCCTCCGTTTCAACTTCTTTACATATATTTCAAATATTCATAGTCTGCAATGGAGACTGTTGTCGATGCATGCTTCGATAGCATCGTTCATTACATCATTTTCTCGTACAGATTAATAAAATAAAAATAATTAGATATATACAAATGTAGTTTTATGACAGATTTCACGACCTCGGTCACTAACCCTCTAATTTTATTTTCCCCCTATTTGAAATCAACACAATTATTCTCAATAAAATTGGCAAATGAATTTACGCTCATTATTTTAAGAAGATGTTTTTGAGTAGTGTTCTTCGACGACACCTTGATGAGACTCCAGTCTTTTATTGCCGATGTTCTCATCAATACTATTGTGATTGTGTAGTTGATCGTCGAAGTCCATTTGTTTTATTTATACTTATTGGGCTAACGAGCACGCCTAAGTGTAAATCTGGGATACGCTCGATACAACTTAATATAAGATCACAGTCGAGAAAAAATCACTCGACGCCGTGTATACGTTGGAGCGGCCAGATGGCTCGCGAATGGCTTCTCGACTTAGTGTCAGCGCCTTTTAAACAAGACGATTCGCAAACAAAACTAGGGCCGAAGTATAAGAAGCCTGATTCATCCCTGACAACGTATACATGTATTAGAATAACTTATTGTACTCTATATATATATATATCTCAATTACTTACTAAATTGTTCATTGTTTCACAACTATATTTCAAACATTCAATTTGACGTAATTATTATCTACAAATCTACAAATAAATAACAAACACTCAGTTATACACTACTAATCTATAATCCGTGTAATTTTCCTGATACTATTCTACTATATATCTAAAATTAACAAGCATTCTTTTTAAAAATATTAATTTCATAACTTATCTTTCTACATAATGACCGCAAGGATAGAATTTAGCCTGAACTTCAAATGAGTTGTTTTGACATTATTTTTAAGGATTTCGCTTTGATATTCGGAAACAGGGGTTTGCCATCGTCGTCCAAAACTTCGCAGTAATCCTTACTGTATTCGGTTTTAAACGCTGCTCGTTCCGCTTGTTTTTGAGATTGGGGTCCAGTAAATATGGTTTCAGTTACTGTTAATCCATACTTTCGACCAATGTCGGTTCTGTGAAACATAACAGTTGACATAATTTGCAATGTAATAAATAATATTGATATCTCACCTGGCTTCGAGTAATCGAACCCCAATTTGTTGACCACGAAAAGCTGGAGATACACTTAGTCCTAGTGCAGAAATGTACTTGTTTACACCGTAAAGTTTGCAAATGTCTACTTTTTCAGATGCACCATGTAAAAATTCGAAAAGTTTCCTCGTCTTATTGCATTTGAAATTTATCTGAAAAAAAAAGAAGAAAACAATTGTATAATATTCTTTAAATCGATTGTAACATTATGTTGCAATATCATACGAGAAAAATAGGTATGTTTTGATGCAGTGAATGAGTAAGCTAATATAAACCACCAACCGCGAAACAAATAATTTTCAATCAGAATAAATAGACCCGAAATTAACTGTTATAATGTGAAATGTTATTGGCCTAATTCGTGCGACATTCTTTATCTCTGCAAACTCTATAGATTCTCCTTCAGTAGGGTTTGTAGTTAACTGACCGGACTAACTCTTTTAGTAACGAACTGATGAAGGTGTAAGGGTCAAGGATTTTAAGTCAACAAACTGATAACGTCTCGCGAGAGAAGTTTCTTCTGATTTTGAAGTTCTCTCGTCCGAATAGTTGATCACAAATGTTGACTTAACAAATCCACATATATATGCGTAGTACATATACTATATTTGTGTGTCTTTACTTCATGACTCTCTAATCAAGCTTTCAATTGACTTAACACACATGTACATTTATATAGCCTATGTACGTGAATTTACTTTTGTTAAATAGGCATATGAGCGTATGCTTTAACGTAGCAACAGTAGCATTCTTCCTTTATTTATTATGTTTACCGAATGTTACCTGATTCACCCTTATCGCTAACGCACAATGGATGCGAGGTGTTAAAAAGGTAGCGCACAGGCGACTCGGGGTACAGTCGCGGTTCAGTCTGGTTTAGTCTAGGTTTAGTGCAGTCCGGTGGTCGGTGAAGTGAAGTACGGCAGAGTCGCGGTTCAGTACGAGATAATTACGGTTTATAATTCTGGTTGTATATACCAATATACAACCAGAAACCCACACTTGCGCTAATTCTTATCCGTAACGCTTTAAATGAATTTACGACTCTTAAATCTAGCTAGAAGAAGATTAGTATTGCACTTTGCATGCCGACAATAAAATTGCACATAATTGATTAAAAATCATAATAGTATTTGAACATTGGCTATCATTATATGTAATTGAAAGAAGTAAAAATAATTATTTGCAACAAAAAACTAATACATGGTTCATAAAACCGTTTGAATGTCTTTTTAAGCGTCACTTGTTAAAACAGAATGAACTCATCTATTTAATATTTGATAAAGGTTACTCCTTTTATCACAAGTAATTTATGCACGTATGTATGAATATTATCAGATACAAGTGAATGTTTCGAGATTTTGAAAATAGCCAATCATTATATGTATATACGTGGTTTACATAGATCAAGTAAATTAAATGTGAATGCACGGATGAGTGTGATTTATATATATAAATTCGTTCATTCGTCTCATTAATGACTTCATTTCTGTAAAATTCCGTCAAATCTTAGATAATTCTTTTACATACATAAATATATATAGCCGCCATTCACCGCCCACTCGTTTATGGCTTAACAAAACTACATGAATGCGGCGTCGCGCTCTTTTTCGTAACGATAATGTGCCAAAATTTCGGATTCGTTAAGATATAAGGAAATTTTTCATCGGATTTTTCAGCGAAGCGAGCGTGCGATTATGCGAACAAATTACAATGCGATAAATTATTAGTTACAGCTAGATTATGTGGTGTTAAGTAAGTCAATACATTTAATTGATGTTTCCGAGTATGTGCAATCGGTACGTTAACATGATGAAAATTGAAAATTCACTGAACAAGCGTCTGAATTTCTATTTTAATATATGCAAGTAATAGAAGTTACTATTTAAAATAGTATTTAAATAGTAAAATTTATTTATATATATATTTTTTTTAACAGTAAAAAATTCAGAACAGTACATACCTACATTCAGACTTTATGAAAAAATCATAGACAGCTATGCTGTATTACAAAATACTATCTTACCGTAAAGTTCTCCACATCTTTGTGAATCTGCTCGGTAACGACGAACAGTACATTGACCCCGATCAGATCCAAAAGAGAATTATCCGGAGCCAATTTGAATGCAGCAACGCTCATGCCTAACTTGAGCAAATGTTTCCAAAGTTCTCGAAAATCCTCAATCGCATCCTTGCAGTCTTTTAGCTCTGAATGCAAGGTAAAAAAAAAGGTAAAAAGTCAACTCTCCGCAAACGAGTAACAACCTGATATACACACATATATATATATATATATATATATATAGTTAAACTTACTCAACGACGCACAAGTAGCCTCATCGGCTACGAAAAACTTAGTCATGTGCTCTACAATCTCTTCATATCTATCTTCTGGAACTTCTTGAATGGAAAATCGAACACGTTTTGTCGTTCCTCCGGGTAGATTCTCGTTGGCCTCAAGTTGACGCCAAACGTTGATCGGTCCAGCAGGTCGTTTCCAATCGGCCACGAGGTGGCTTTCGGTACTTTTATCGCTCATCCTTTGATTTTTTTTTACCGGACCTCGTAAAACGTTGGGTATCGTTAGTTCAACAGCGAAACTATATATCCAGCTTTTATTATTCGTCTGGGCTGTAACAGGTTGGATGTAAATTTGTACTCTGCTGTCAATGGAAGGGAAATATTTTTGTCTTTTTGTTGCGTTATTCGTTGTTTTTTTTTGTTTGCGTCTCGCGCAACGTTAACTGATTGTTTTTACTCGGATACCATGTACAGTTAAAGACAAGGTAGTGCGAATAAATTTAAAAAATAACATGTCATTATTAAAATATTTTTGTAACGCTACTACTGTATGCATAATTTGGAATGAAAACGGTGTAGACGCGGATCTTTTTTCGACAATATTTACGAGGATAACTTTTAAAAGAAAAATGTCGAGTCGAATTCCAGCCATCAAACCAGAATTTTACGATTACGCAACTTCAGAATGTCAGATGATTTACAATCACGATATATTCAGTACTGGAATACTTTCATGCTTTTACTTAAAGGCGAACTGAAAATATTTTATCTCTTTTATGTTGCACACGATAAGGGCTTTAAACACTTTTTTTATATTTTTCTACATTTCATAATAAAATTTTGTAGTGTAAATCATTGTTATCAATGTGATATCTAGCAGTTTCCGGGGGAAATGGGTGCTTTTGAAAAGCTTTTAAAAGAGAACCAATACTCAGCAATGAAAACAAAATGTTCGATTCAGAGCGTACAAGCGATTACTAAGTTGTAACGATTAACATTAACTGGAATAGCTAATAGATATTTTTGCATATTCCATTATGTATTTTTACTTATAAACAATCGGACCTTTGTTAATCCAGTCAGCTAATTACAGAATCTACTGAAGGATTTCGCGCTTAGGAATACGATGGTCTGCGCCGTCAGCATCACACACGCGGCTCTCCATCGTGAGAACCGGTGTGCGCATAAGAGCAACACATCACCATACGTATTCTGAGAAAAAAATTAATCGTTTCTACTGGTTGGTGCTATCTCACTCATACATTATTGTAGATGCATATGTGAAAAAGAAAAATATATGCAAATGTTCTGTCACAGACGTATTCGTCCGCAACGCTAGCGCAGTCCGAGCATTTGAGCAGAGTCAGGGATAAGATGGCTATCGAGCCGTAATACAATGCATTGCAGCTATAAATGCATCGTAGACTTTAGCTCCGAGGTTTGAACTGTCTCTTCATTGAATTTCCTAACAATTGTTAATACTATTTGAGAAATATTATATCAATAATCTGAATGAACAGTTATTTATCAAAATCGTTTCTATCCGTTTAAATCACTGACATACTTGATTACCTGATGAAGTATAACTCGTGTAATTCATTGCACTAACTAAATAAACTTAAAAACATTAAAATTCGAAGTAACTTTGAAAGAATGTAGATTCGCAAATATTCAAGACTATAGTATAGTAATAAGACTAGCTACAGCCAATGTCACGATTATAGTTATAACATTATATCATGATTAAAATGCCTATTCAGGCATTCGATCATAATATGAGACAATTTGACTCGTATCATTATTTTTCGAATAAAATAGGATTGAATTCATAAATGAATGACTGTTTTGTAATCAATAATGGTATGTATGCTTATTTGCTGTTACGAATGATCAAACTTACTCAAAATTTCATCTTAATACATAGATAGCTTATAAATTGATTGTGACGACCATGAACATATTTTATTTATAACTTCCACTTATATTGTATAACGATTTGTGAACAAATTTCCAAGGAAATGAATGAAACTAAACCAGTGGCAAAAAACAAATCGAAATTATTTAAGAGAAAAATGCTTATGCGAATGGTTACATCTGTCAGAAAACTACCCATTTATTCGTTCCATAACATATTATATATTGTCTAGTGAATATTTAAATAACAAGCTTGAGATCTACATAAAAATGGAAACAGATAAGATTATACGGAACGCGTATAAAAAAAATTAATGCAAACGCATAACAATATTTTTTTTTTACATCTACAAATCAATCGAAATTACTCGACAATCCTCTCGAGCCAATGGCATTCATTATTATAAAACAAGAGTCGAACTGCGTGACCCATGTCAGTACAAACTGCCAATATCAGTCATCATATCGATCATTATTTTCAATGGCTATAATCATAATTTGATGAGTCGAGTACGACATTCAATGTAATACTAAACATAGTAATAGGATTTTAACATAGTACAAGTATAATCGAACATATTTTTTTATCGAAACGCTCAATTACAATAAAGCTTGAATGAATATTATAGAAAAAGTTTAATGAAACAAGCGTAAGTAAGGTACAGTTGTCCTTAATACAAATTGCATTCCAGGAAAACCGCCGTTAACTTCGTCTCGAGTGAGGAAAAACTCTTTCGGAATCACACAATATTAAACCAGTATCGTTACGTGTGATGAGCATCTCTCGTATATAAAATTGCGTTGAATCATTTTTCCTATTTACATCTCTGGTAGAAATTTAATCAACCAAAGTGATCTCTAAAACAAGCGTTTATTTTTTTTTTTAGTCAACGATATTGTATTACGATTTGTAAACTGAAATTTGTATTTATTACAACAAATTTCTTAGACCAATAAAATTTTCATTTGTTATGTAAATTAACGATGCTTAATGTAAATTCAAGGGTGAAATATGATGTGGCTTTTGCGTAAATTTTATTTTATTTTAACCTAGTTTTTGTTTTGATTATGGATTCTAAAACACGTTCGAATTTGTACCGGCGTAGAAATAAAACTAAAAAAGTTATTCAAAATATGCATTTAGCAATTGAATATCTTAGTCGCTTAAGAACTCTAGAATCTAATGGTTTACAAAACAATTTTGCAGTAAGTGAAATTAGTGAAGTGAGTGATAAAGACAGAAATAGAAGAATTAGTTAAGTGAGACATTATAAACATAAAAGTTGATGAACATTTTAAAATATTGAAGAAGAGTTTCGACTTTATGTAAAAATGTAAATTAAACCTACGTTAACTTATTTAGAAATTTGTTCGTTTTAAATTCTTGTTCCAATTTTTTATAACGCGAACTATATTTAAAAAAAAACTATGAAGTGCAATACTTACATTAAATTTAAAAACATCCGTAGATATTCCTGAATTACTTATTTAACTGGAGCTTATTGTTGGTTAATATAATAATTGTACTTGCTAACCAAATAATAAACATGAAAAAGGTTAATTTAAAAATCGTTAAGTTTGAGCAACCGTAGATCAACCGATCGTGTGTAATGTGACGAAAATAACGTTTATTTTGATCAACGGTTGATTAAGCAGTTGACCGAACTGATATGTGTTGACCGACCTGCTGAATAGTTGAATAATTTTTCTACCAGGGAAATAGTGATATTTTATGAATTATATTCATTTATCTGATCTAACCGTAGTCAATATTTTCTTTATGAACGACCTCGCGTAATAAATCAAAACGTATATTGTTACCGAGTTGTCTGCGCTGGAAAACAAAATGAAACGAAATGTTTCAATTTGCATGATATCAATGAAAGGTAGCGAGAAATGGAAACCTATTACTCCAAGAGCGTATTAAATTTTCATGAGATTGAATCAAATCAAAGTGGTACATTTACGGTATTTCAATAACGTTGAAATTGCAATGTCTTGGATTTTTAATACTGTCTTTTCAGTGCGATTAGGCATGTTTTACACAAAAAAAATCAACTAGGAGCTAAATAATATGCACTTATTTATTTATAGTGCTAGTTCGATTGTGGTAACAAATTTGGAAATTCATATCTCTTATGAAAGAAAAATATCGCCTATCAGCCCGCAATATGTAAACGAAGTATTAGTTGTTTTTTGTTCGTCATCAATTTAGTTTATAGGTATCATTTATAAAAATATCATGAATTTATTTACGTGAATTATAAAAAAAATCCTCATAAATAGTAACATTTTCAATACAGTACGGAAATGCGTTTATGCGAAAAAATACTACAAGTTCATTGTATTAAAAACGATTAGTATTAGTCATTCTTATTATATAAATATAAGTAACTCGTCCTATAATTCTGGGTGTCGATATAGTGCTTTATGAAGAGAAATTGATCAATCCCATAAGCAACATTTTAAGACTCATTTACGCATTGCCATTGATTTCAATAGCACAAAGAAAATAAAATAAAAATTTTCAACTTTAGAAATCAGTATTAAATACTGTCCATGGAGTTCCAAACATTCAATAGTAATACGCATACCGCATTTGATTGACATATTTAAAGAATAAATAAAAATTGGGACGTTAATATGACAATGTGTTTCAAATATTTTTATATGAATATTCCAGATATTGAAATTGTACGTGCGTTTATAATGTCTGGTTAAAAATCAAACTTGTATGTCAATTTCTACTCGACGATTGGAAAATTCGTAGCTTAAAAATCATAGAACTTATTATATCGATTAGAATAAATATCAATTTTCAATTTGGTCAACTAAAAAGTACGGTGAACCGGCTTTTCTCTTCAATAAGAACAATTATTTGGTTATCAATTTAGCCATACGTATATAGAGTTGTATGAATAATTAACGC